>OY747137.1:7380037-7994292 GCA_963556465.1 Berberis vulgaris
CTGATGATAGATTTGGGCACACCCCAATACTTCACCACATGTTTGAGGAATAAATGTGCGGCTTGCTCGGCTGTGCACTCCTTTGGTGTGGGAATGAAGGTGGCATACTTCGAAAATCTGTCCACGACCACAAGGATCCAATTGCAACCCTCTGATGCAGGCAACCCAACTATGAAATCTAAGGAAACACTCTCCCAAGGTCTCTCTGGGATGGGGAGGGGTTAAAGTAAGCCGGCAGGTGATTGTTGCTCCACTTTGTCTTGTTGGCATACAAGACAAGTCTTCACATATGCTTCGATATCATCCCTCATATGTGGCCAGTAATAGGAATCTTCAACAAGAGCAAGAGTCCGATGTATACCTGGATGTCCCGCCCACTTGCTATCATGGCATTCTTTCAAGACTTCCTTCCTTAGGTTGTCATGAGGTGGAACATAGATTCGCCTTCCCTTAGAGTATATCAAGCCATTCTCCATCCAAAACCGCCTTGTCTTCCCATCTTTGACAAGAGCTATGATGGTTTGAGCCATGGAATCATGTGTCAATCCTTCCTTTATGCGTCCCTTCAAGTTGCTTTGAGGTTGACTTATGTCAGCAAGTTCTCCTTTTCTACTCAAAGCATCCGCAACAAGATTAGCTTTGCCAGGCTTGTACTCCAAAGTGTAATCAAACTCTGCCAAGAAATCTTGCCACCTAGCTTGCTTTGGTGTGAGCTTCTTTTGTGTCTGGAAGTAGCTAGTGGCAACATTGTCGGTCTTGACCACAAATTTGCTCCCAAGCAAGTAGTGTCGCCATGTTCGTAGGCAATGTACAACCGCAGTCATTTCCTTCTCTTGTACTGTGTACCGCCTCTCAGTGTCATTGAGCTTCCTACTTTCAAAGGCAATAGGATGCCCTTCTTGCATCAATACCCCACCAATAGCATAGTCGGAAGCAT
Organism: Berberis vulgaris; assembly: GCA_963556465.1. Taxonomy (NCBI): domain Eukaryota; kingdom Viridiplantae; phylum Streptophyta; class Magnoliopsida; order Ranunculales; family Berberidaceae; genus Berberis; species Berberis vulgaris. The sequence continues at coordinate 7,380,975 of OY747137.1, forward strand.
CCGTGTGTACCTCAAAAGACATAGAATGGTTGGAAAGTGCCAACACCGGTTCTTCCACAATTGCCTTCTTCAATCCTTCGAAAGCTTGTTGGCATTTTGAACTCCAATCCCAACTTCGTCCCTTCTTGAGCAAGTCCGTCAATGGAGCGGCTATGGAAGAGTAGCCTTTGATGAACCTTCTGTAATAGCTCACCAAGCCAAGGAAAGATCTTAACTCGGTGACTTTGGTTGGTGGTTCCCAATCTTGGATGGCTTGTACCTTGGACTTGTCCATACGAAGCTTGCCTTTGCCAATGATATGACCCAAGAATGTCACCTCCTCTTGGGCAAATGAGCACTTCTCCTTTTTGACATAGAGCTCGTTCTCCTTCAAGGTTTGGAACACTTGCCTCAAGTGTTCCACATGTTCCTCCAATGTCTTACTATAGATCACAATGTCATCAAGGTACACAACTACGAACCGATCAAGGTAAGGAGCTAGTACCTTATTCATTAGAGTGCAAAATGTGGCCGGCGCATTAGTTAAACCAAATGGCATGACTAAGAACTCGTAAGACCCGTACCTTGTAACACATGCCGTCTTTGGTTCATCTCCTTCGGCTATGCGGACTTGATAATATCCCGAGCGTAAGTCAAGCTTGGTAAAGTACCTTGCATCACCAAGTTGATCAAAGAGATCCGCAATAAGAGGAATCGGGTACTTGTTCTTGATAGTGACCTTGTTGAGTGCCCGATAGTCGATACAAAGCCGTAGGGATCCATCATGTTTCTTTTGAAATAAAACCGGCGCACCATATGGAGCTTTGGAGGGTCGGATATAACCAGCATCTAGTAAATCCTTTAGTTGTCTTCTTAACTCCTCGAGCTCAGGAGGTGCCATACGATAAGGAGCAAATGCGGGTGGTTTTGCTCCAACTTCCAACTCAATAGCATGATCCACCTCTCTCCTTGGAGGAAGCTTCTTAGGCAATTCGGCAGGCATAACGTCCTTGTACTCCTTGAGAACATCTTGGACAACCTTAGGTGCATTCACCTCTCCATCCATGGGACCTTCATCTTCCTTGAGGGTAGCCAAGTAAGTAGGTTCATTCCTCTTTACTCCTTTAGAAAGTTGGAGAGCGGACACCATTCTCTCCTTACTTATCTCCCTTACTACGGGCACAACACAAGGTTGTCCCTTCTCCATGATGCACATGGTGTTGGCATATGGTACCAGAAAAGCCTTCACCATGTCCAAGAAATCTATACCCAAATAGAATTTGTGATCATCAATTGGGGCAATCGTTATGTCGACTTTACCTTGCCATTGTCCAAGCCGAATATCAGTGCCACGAGCTACTCCTTCAATTGGGAGACTTTTAGCATTGACTCCCTTGATATAACCTTTCTCCTTCGTATATGATAGGCCAATTTCTTCAGCAAGGTCTTTGGCCATGTAGACTGTGTCGGCTCCGGTATCCACCATGGCTTTCAAAGTCTTGTCCCCGATCTCGGTCTCCACGTACATCCTTCCACGTGGTTGTTCTTCGACCTTAGCTTGAATGGCACTTAGGAGATTCATTGAGGCAATCCTCCTTTCCTCCTTTGCTTCTTCCTCCATGACAAGCGCGGCAAGTTTCCCCCGGTTGGGACACTCAAATGCCCGATGGTGTCCACTACATAAGAAGCAAGACATCTTCTTGGGTGATCAATCTATTTTTTCCTTCCCCTTGTCTTTGGAGTACTTGTGTTCCTTGGAGGACTTCTCTTTGTCTCCCCCACCTTTGCCATCATTACTCAATCTTTTCCCTTGTCCCTTGGATGAGTCCTTTCTTTTGAACTCAATGAAGGATTCGGCTGCAGCCATAGCCGTTGCAAGGTCTTGCACACCTCGCCTCTTCAATTCCAACTTGGCCCAACCCGTTAGGCCATCAAGGAAGCTAAACAAGGCATCATTTTCTCCCATGTCAGGAATCTCCAAGAGCAACTCAGAGAACTCCTTCACATACTCCCTTATGTGGCCTTCCTTATGTTGAAGGCGACGAAGCTTGGCCCTAGCTTCGTTCTCGGCATCCTCCGGGTAGAATTGTCTCTTGAGTTCCTTCGTGAATTCTTCCCAAGTGTCGATGGTGCACAATCCTTTCTTGACATCTTCGGACCTTCTGCGCCACCAAACTGTAGCAACATCATTTAAATATAAGGAGACACTACGTACCTTTGATGCTTCATCTATTATGCCAACCGCATCAAAGTAGCGCTCCATGTTCCACAAGAAGTTGTCTATCTCCCTTGCACTCCTTGCCCCACCATAGGCCTTAGGTTTGGGAGCTTCGACTCTGTGGGTGACTGTCCCTGGCGTAGTCCCACCATTGGCTACCGCAGCCATGCACACCCTGAGTTGAGTTTCAAGTTTCTCAACTCTTTCTTTATAAGCTTCCATCTCCTCATCTTTAGCAACAACTTCGGCTTCTAGGGACTCAATCTTTTTGGACACCATGTCCACTACTGTGTTTAAGGCTCCTTGCATATCTTCCCGGAGCTCTTGGTCCTCCCCGTTGGACGCTTGCCCCTCGATGCGTAGGTCCATGTCTTCAACTTTCTCCCTTAAGTCGGACATGGTGGCACACAACTTGGCCAACCTTTCATCCATAGCCGCGATCATGTCCTTAGACTTGTCCTTGCGGACTTTCCCACTTTTGTCAGTGTTGCCAATTGTTGGGTTGTTGACCTCTGACGACATTCTCTTGTGTAGAATGATTTCACCAACCTTGCCAAACCTTGGCTCTGATACCAACTGTCACGGGCTTTCTTTTCACAAGGTACTTCCCGTGCGGCACTAGCAAACTTTGCCCCAAGTTATCAAAGAAAGCTAGTCAGCCTTGCCCACAAAAGACTTACTTAGACTTTGGAAAACTAAGCAAGCTAAGAACACACAAGAGAGCTAAAGAGAACTAGAACTTGTATTGTTTGAATTCTCTGAGGTGATTACAACAAATGAGGCCTTAGCCTATTTATACAACTCCACCTCCTCAATGGACGGTGGTGATCGTTTTAATCTAACGGTCTATATTGAGTTTCTACACACTTCCTAAGAAATATCTAAGGACTAGAATCTTATGGAACTTTATGGGAGGTTCTAGAGAACTCTCTCTAGAACAATGTGGAAAACTCTACATTATGTACACTTGCCAACCTCACTTGGTTAGGCAAGAAAATAGTTGTGACATATGAAAAAGTTCTAGTAATATGATTTGTAGGCTAATGAGAGGAAAATAAAAATAAAAAATACACATGTCGATGGTGAACTGTTCATTCCATGGTTAATATGCATATGTGTTGATTATTTGGGAGTACTATGAGTGGGCACTAAGATGGTTTATAGTGTAAAATGCAAAGTTATTATTTATGCTAACTTTCGTGTTATGAATGTGAATAAGAATTGCCCACTAGCTAGCCTAATTAATGTACAGAGGACTCTGGTAAAGGGGAAAACTAAAGGAAAACTAAACCATCATGCGAGATATGTCTCGATATCTAAACCATCATAAAGGAAAACTAAACCATCATGCGAGATACGTCTCGATCTAAAGTGATAGGGTGTTTTTTGAAATTTTTTAAAAGGGGAAAACAAAGTCACTGTGCCAGACATACTCCAAGCATAGTGTCGTGTTCTTGAAGGGCAGGGGAAAAGTTAATAGAGCATGGCTCCTCTTCTGACATGTGCAATTGTTCATGTAATTGTTTGATTAGCCCGTGTGATTGTCGTTCAGGATAAAGTGTAGTGTATCTTAAAGATGACACCCATCCGAGGTGCATGCATACTCAGAGGAGCTTTGTTAGGGATCGAGGGGGGGTCCATCCATTCTTCTCGAGATGAGCGCATCGTACTCAGATTAATCACCGATGCATACTAGTTATGTTTGATTGCATCTTGCAGGAAGGTGGATCACCTAATTATGTTTGCAAGCGAAGGCCTACCTCAAGAGACGTCAATTCTGGTACCTTTTGTGGAATGTGGGAAACTTGTGCTTAGGATCCTCTCTAGCTTTACCATTTTTTGTACAAATTATTATCTTACCCGGGCGTTTAATTATTATATGAATTTATTAGTAGACTCATGGCTTGATGAACTCTATATTTAATGTAATTATAATTGGAAATGGTTTTATGTAGGGAGATAGACCGTCTAACCAAATTGTGCAGGCCAGGTATTGGTTTATCTCCTGTGTATTATGTGGTAGCACATAGTATGATGAATTGCTTTATTAGCTTTCATATAGACTATGAGATTAGAGTTGAAGTTAGACATAAGTTCTTAATCCTAGTATTTGTACATGAAATTAAAGTTGTAGCTATTAGGGGTTGGGCATTCCATCCCGCGATTCCGATCCAGTCAAGTTTCATCCCGATTTTTTTGGGGTTTTGTTGTGATTGATCAATCACATCCCGATCACGTCATGTCCCGATCTAGAGTGGGATGGGATCAAGATAGAAATTTTCAATCATGCCCATCCCATCCCGTCCCGTTTCGAATTGATTTTTAAATATTTATTATTAATAATTTTAATATATTTTTAGAAGTGTAATTCTTTCTTTAGATCAAATATTGATCATATTATGAGATACATATTGATAATTTGATATAAGCATTCTAAGATATATATCGATCATTTGAGATATATATTCACTCAATGATGATATAAGCACAAGTCACTCTATGATGATATAAGCATTCTAAGATGACAACGACTACTCCACACCATCAAAAGCGTTTTCTCACATCACCATTGAGTTTTTTTTCCCCTTACTTACTCATACCACCCAAAATACTATTTTTGAAAAAAATAGGGTAAATTTCGACCAATTTAAACTCTCAATTGAAACCAAATCTCAAGCACATCAAAACACAAAAATTGTAGTACTTTAAGTTATCTAATAAACACAACTTGAATCATTTAAAAATGTTTGAAATGAGAAAATTATAGTCATTTTACTAAAGTCACATAAATATGTCTCGCAATGAAAACGGGACAGTGTCCCTGATTTTCGGCCAACTTATATGCTCGATTGAGACCAATTCTCAACTTCATTAAAGCACAAAAATTGTAGTACACTGAGTTACCTAATAAACATAATTTGAATAACTTGAAAATGTTTTGAAATGAGCAAGTTATGGTCATTTTACTAAAGTCACGCAAATCTGTTTCGCAATGAAAACGGGATAGTGTCCCTGACTTTCAGCTAACTTATGTGCTCGATCAATACTGATTCTCAAGTTGATCAAAATACAAAAATTGTGTACTCTGAGTTATGCAATAAACACAACTTAAATCACTTGAAAATGTTTTGAAATGAGCAAGTTATGATCATTTTACTAAAGTCGCGCAAATCTTCTCCCAATGAAAACGGGATAGTGTCCTTGATTTTCGGCCAACTTATGCGCTCGATCAAGACCGATTATCAAGTTGATCAAAACATAAAAGTTCTTGTACTTTAATTCATCCAATTAACACAACTTGAATCACTTGAAAATCTTTTGAAATAAGCAAGTTATGGTCATTTTACTAAAATCACGCAAATCTGTCAAAAAAAATTTGTTGAAAAATTCTTGTTCGTCCAAAACAATAATGCAAGGTTTGTTTGCAAAAAAATTGCATTGTTTTGCGCAAAAAAAAAATTTCAGCAATTTTCTTTTATTATTCGCCCAAATTTATTATGTGGCCAATTAACTTTTTTATTATTATTATGCGTCCAAGTTTTTTATTATTCGCCCAAAAACCTTGCATTGTCTCAGGTGAACAATAAATTTTTTTGTGATTTAGAGGGAAGATTTGAATGGGGGAGGGGAGACTTGATTTTCGATTTTAATGGGGAGGGGAAAATGTTGATTTTTTTATTTATATACGTGGTGTGGCAAAAAAAATAGGTGGTGTGGGAGAGTAAAATGGTGTGAGAAAACACTTATGGTGGTGTGGAGTAGTCAATGTCTTCTAAGATACATATTGATCATTTGATTGTATCACAACATATTCTCTCTCATTCACATTTGTCCATCCCCTTTTTTCTAACATCTATTCCCCAATATTTTACATGTTGGACTGCTTCTTCGGATGTAATTATAAACTTCATCTTGGAGTATTTATTTCTTTGGCACATTATCAGAAAGCCCAATGCTTGGCTCTTATTTCCATTAGTCTCTACAAGTTAAGTATACAAAAGTTTCAGCAAATTGGTCTCCTCAACTTATACAAATGAACACATGCTTGGCACATTTACAACAAAAAATTTATTGCCCGTTGATCTTGTCCCGTCTAATTCCGAATTTGTTTGGGATGGGACGGGGTCGTGATGAGTCTCTCTCGTCCCAATCCCAAACGAACGAAATGCAATGAGGTCCATCCCGTCTCGTGTTCATCCCGTCCCATGCCCATCCCTAATTATAACTATGTTATCTGCGTGTACATTTAATGTGGAGTTTTGATTATGCATGCTATATTATGAAATAAGATAGAAATATTTAGGGTCATGGTTTGTTGGTGGAAAACTTGAAAGTTTTAGATATATATTTCTTTTCTGTTTGCATCTCATGCATGGATTAGTTGCTTATAGGTTTATCTTTGCTATATGTTTATGTACATATAGTGTTGTATTTAGGTTTATCTTTGCTATATGTTTATGTACATATAGTGTTGTATTTAAACTAACAACTTAAGACTCTAGTTGATTCAATGGAAACAAGAAGAATAGAAACATACCCGATCGTTCCATAGCGATTTCCCCGTTGATTGTGATGAGTTTGGATTGTTTGGATCTTCTGATTGATTCAAGCGTTTCCCTTAGTTCTCTGTTGAGAGGATACAGAAGACAATGCCAAAAGTTTTTTTCTATTCAACGCATACGCTCAATCGGGGACCCATCCTATTTATAATGCCCATAAGTCATAACCCTTCAACTTACGGGCTATGAATTTTCAATTCTGCCCCTCATTGAATTAGAAATTACATCCTTATTTACACTATGTTATTTATTAATACCTTATAGTCCAATACCCCTATTAGATCACATATTTAAATGGACTACACTTTAAGATAGCAATACATGTTATATTACATATGTGTGCCCACATTATTGAATTTGTCCAACAATCTCCCACTTGGGCCACATATGTTACCTTTAATGTGTATAACCTTATGAGCTCAAAACTTGCTATCACAAGTAAAGGTATTCCGAAACAATCTCGTCCATTGACTATACTGATATAGGATTAAAGCGATTTGCGTCACAAGTAGCGTAACGAAAACCATCAATAGTCACATATACCAATATAATCAAATGACATAGATCAAACAAGGATGTAGAGCATGAAAATTACATGTGATGTGATCCAAACATGTCTATTTCCAACCGGTCCAACTTTAATCTTTAATGAGATCAAACATATAATAAACAAACAATTGACTGAAGACTTTATTTATGCAGAAAATACTAAATTACACCAATGTGTCCAAAAAATTCATCATAGAACAACAAAACTCCCACTAAACCATGATATCCTCATGTGACATAACACCCATATGAGCGGTGTGCTCATGAAAGACCTTGGGTGGTAATCCCTTAGTAAGCGGATCCGCAATCATGGAGTGTGTCCCAATATGCTCTATGAAAATCTGTTTATTCTCTACGCTCTCCTTCACAATCAGGAACTTTATGTCAATATGATTTGACCTAGACGAGCTCCTGTTGTTGTTGGCATATAAAACTGCTGACTTATTGTCACAATATAACTTTAGTGGTCTTTCTATGTCATTCAAAATGCGCAACCCAGTGACAAAATAACGCAGCCATAATCCGTGGTTGGAGACCTCAAAACACGCCACATATTCTGCTTTCATGGTGGAAGAAGCTATGAGTGTCTGTTTAGCACTTCTCCAAGAAATAGCTCCTCCAGCTAACAGATAAATGTAGCCTGATGTAGATAAATAGCTCCTCCAACTGATCTGATCTCTTGTATGTGAGCATGTAATCCTTAGTTATCTGTAAATATCTCATAACCCGTTTAGCTGCTTTCCAGTGACTTATCCCAGGGTTATCCAAATATCTGCCAAGCATTCCAACAATGAATGCTATGTCTAGACGTGTACATACCTGAGCATACATAAGACTCCCAACAGCGGATGCATAGGGGATCTTTTGCATCTCTACAACATCAAGTTTAGTCCTAGGACATTGTTTAAGACTGAATTTGTCTCCTTTAGATATAGGGGTATCTCCTGGTTTACAATCTTGCATGCCAAACCTTTTAAGCACTTTTTCTATATAGCCCTTTTGTGATAATCCAAGAATACCTCGAAAACGATCCCGGTATATCTGAATCCCTAAGACAAAAGAAGCTTCACCAAGATCTTTCATTTCAAATTTCTTTGATAGAAATCTCTTGGTTTCGTGCAACATGTCTATATTATTAGTGGCAAACAATATGTCATCAACATACAAAACCAAGAAAATATGCTTACTCTCACTGAACTTATGATACACACAGTTATCAACAACATTTGTCTCAAAACCAAACGAGACAATTACTTGATGAAATTTGTAGTACCATTGACGGGAAGCTTGCTTGAGCCCATAGATGGATTTCTTTAGTCTGCAAACCATATTCTTTGGGTCTCTAGACACAAAGTTTTCTGGTTGCACCATATAAATTGTTTCATCAATGTCGCCATTGAGAAACGTTGTTTTTAACATCCATCTGATGCAACTCAAAGTCAAAATGTGCAACAAGAGCCATGATTGTCCTAAATGGAGTCTTTTTTTTACACCGGAGAGAAAGACTCTTTATAGTCGATGCCTTCCTTTTGAGTGAAGCCTTTAGCTACAAGACGAGCTTTATATCTTTCCACATTACCTTTTGAGTCCTTCTTGGTTTTGAATATCCATTTACAACCAATAGGCTTTGTATTTTCAGGTAATGGGACAAGATCCCAAACTTGATTGTCTTGCATAGACTTGTACTCCTCATTCATAGCATCTATCCACTTTTGAGAGTTAAAATCTTTCATGGCTTGATTGAAGTTGATTGGATCATTTTCCACCAATCCATCATTTTCCTCATGTTCTTCGAGAAAGACCATATAATCATTCGGAATAGCTCTTTTCTTTTCTCTCGTGGATCTCCTTAATGGCATTTGATCTTGAGGTTGTTGAGTTTGTTCTTCTGGAATATTTATTTCAATTGGAGCATGGAGTAGTTCAACATTGTCCTGTTGAGGTTCCAGATCTGTTTCTTGATCAATGACAGGTATTGGAACATGTACATTGTCAACAACAGTAGTAGGAGTCGAAATTGATTCCTCCTCAAAGATAATGTCTCTTACCTTATTTCTCCCCCCAAACTCGACATCCTCAAAAAACGTTGTTGTCCCCGTTTCAAAAATGGACTTAATAGTGGGATTATAGAACTTGTAGCCCCTTGATCACTCAAAGTAGCCAATGAAGTAACTGCTCATTGTTTTGGAGTCCAATTTCTTTTCATTCGACCGATAAGGCCTTGCTTCAGCTGGACATCCCCAAATGTGAAAATGCTTTAGACTAGGTCTTCTGCCTGTCCAAAGTTCATAAGGTGTTTTGGCAGCTGCTTTAGTTGGTACTCTATTAAGGATGTAAGTTGCAGTCTTTAGTGCTTCTCCCCAGAGTGATTCAGGTAAGGTAGAATGACTGATCATACTCCTTACCATGTCCTTAAGAGTTCGGTTTCGTCTTTCAGCTACACCATTCATGCTAGGTGATACCGGCATGGTGTACTGTGGGACGATTCCACATTCCTCTAGGAATTTAGCAAATGGTCCTGGACGTTGTTCACCGGAACCGTCATATCTGCCGTAATACTCACCACCACGGTCAGACCTGACACTTTTAATTCATTTGTTGAGTTGGTTCTCAACCTCAGCTTTGAAAGCTTTGAACATGTCCAGTGACTCAGATTTATCATGAATGAGATAAAGGTACCCATAGCGTGAGTAATCGTCTATGAATGATATAAAATATTGTTGACCATTCCAAGAAGCCGAAGGGAATGGTCCACAAATATCTGTGTGGATCAATTCTAAGACGTCTGAAGTTATGTTTGCACCCAATCTCTTTTGTTTGGTCTGTTTTCCCTTGATGCACTCAATACAGACATCAAAGTCTGAAAAATCAAGAGAATCTATTATGCCATCAGATACAAGTCTCTCCATTCTCGTTTTCGAGATATGTCCTAAACGTTTGTGCCATAGTTTTGATGAATTTCCTTCATTTAGTTTACGCTTAGTACCATGTGATTCCACATGCAAGGTTACATTATATGAGGCAATAGTGTCAAGAAGATATAAGTTATCAAATGTGCTTAATGAACCAGTACCAATAATATTGGAATTTAATCAGTGTTCTAAAAATCGACCTAGGCGGCCGCCTAGGCGCTAGAAGGTGGAAAACCGCCCAGATTAATGGCTGGGCGGGTAGTCTGGGCGGTTCTGGGCAATTTGGGCGGGATCTAGGAGGTCTGGGCGGCCTAGGCGGGTCTAGGCGGTCGGGGTGTTTTTTATTTTTTTATTTTTTTATTTTTTTTATTTTTTTTAATAAGGCTGATTGTGTTCTTATTTTATTTTTCTTTCCTATTTTTTAGAAATAAATTATTTAATTGTTTTTTATTCAGTATATGTCTAAATGTAGCAAATGATGATTACTTAATGGAATTCTCAATGGATCTGCCAGTACCAATTTTACTGATGTAGATTTTATCAAACATAACTGAGGTTATTCATGCAATTTGAAGAAAAATAAAAGTGTACACAAATTCAAATTTATATAAAGTACCCATCATGACCAACTTCAGTCATTTGAGTTTTAATAAATTTTGTTCATGATTGTTAATTTTTCATGTTTTTAAATTTTTCATATGTATATTGGCATTAAATTGGATGTAATTGATAAGGTATTATGCTTAACTTTTGTAAATTATTAAAGTTATAATACAAAACCTAAGACCGCCTAGGCTTTAGGCACCTGCTCGCCGCCCGCCCAGCGCCTAGCGATTTTTAGAACACTGAATTTAATGAAAGACTAAATTGATTATTTCCAAATGAACAACAATATCCAAATTTGTCCAACAAGGAAATAGAAACCAAATTCCGTCTAAATGACTGTACTACAAAAGTGTCTTTCAGTTCCAAAGAACAACCAGTTCCTAAGAGTAACCTAAAGTTTCCTATTGCTTCCACTCCTACAGATTTTCCATCGCCCACGAAGATGCGTCTTTCAGCATCATTTGGCTTTCGATAGCTCAGACAACCCTGCATAGAAACACTTATGTGAGTAGTAGCACCGGAATCTAACCACCAAGTGTTTTTAGGTACTGAAGCTAAGTTAACCTCAGAACAGACCAAAGCAAGAAACATACCTTTTTTAGCACGCCAAACGTGATACTTAGTACATTCCTTCTTTACATGTCCAGGTTTCTTACAAAAGAAACAACCCTCATTGCCTTTCTGTTTCTTTTGTGTTGGGCCCTTAGCAGCTTTATAATCCTTCTTTCGTTTTGTGCCCTTATCTTTAGAGGTGCTTGTAAAATGAGCACTTTACGTTCTGTCTTGCTTCAATCTGTCTTCCTCTTGCACACAGTATGAAATGAGCTCATTAAGAGTCCATTTCTCCTTCTGACAGTTGTAACTGACCTTAAACTAACTGTACTGTGGAGGAAGTGATATTAAAACTAGATGCACGAGTAAGTCCTCATACAACTCAATCAAGATGAGACATCTCCATGATGTACTCTCTAATGTTCCCTTTGCCTTTATACTTTAACGAAATCAAGCTAGCTAAAAGCGTGCTTGTTTCAGCCTTATCGTTTTTAGCAAAACGCTTTTCAAGTTCAGTAAGGAACTCACTGGCATTGGTCACCCCTGCGGATATTGCACCCCTAAAGGCTTATGAAATACCTCGCTTGATGAGCATGAGACTCATGCGATTAGAGCGTTCCCACTTCTCAAAGTATTTCCTGGCATCAGGAGTACTTGCATCTGTAAGAGGAGCGAGTTGCTCAATCCTTAAGGCAAGGTCCAGATCCATACATCCAAGAACGATTAACACGTTATCTTTCCAGTCCTTGAAGTTTGTCCCATTAAGCATGAGAATATTATTTACACCAGCAGATATACTAGTAGCAGACATAGTAGCTGTACAGAGAATAAATTACATAAATAACATAATCACATCATTATTCAATTGCATAAACTTTTAAACTCATACAATAGGGAAATAAAAAAATCCATATCAAGATACCTAGCACAGCATTGTTATTTAGTCTTTGGACAGAAATATCAATCTGTAAGTGGTACTCTTTGTACACAACGAAACCGACCTAATATTATGTCTTTCTTTGGACTGGCATAATAAAAGTATGGTATAGTAAACTTTATCACATATTTAAGACTAGGGATTATCCGGTCAAAACAATCTTCCTTTGGGCCGATTGTTTCACATGGATGTAGCATGCTCACTTATTTAAAATCAACCAATTTTTCTAACAGTGGTTGCTTTGGCAACCTATTAGTTAAATTGTGAAAATTTTAAATAAGGAACACAATAGTGATACATGAAACCAAAATTATAAACTATGTATAAATTTGGAGTATGAACTGAATACAAATTAAAATTAAATAAAATGTAGCAAAAAATTAAATAGGTCCCAATAAGTTAAAACAATATTACCAACAGCAACAGACCCAATAGTCAAAGTAAAATTTACTAACAGGCCCAATTATTACCAACAGTAACAGACGCAATAGTCAAAGTAAAATGTACTAACAGGCCCAATGATTAATAACAGCAACAGGCTCAATAGGTGAACAGTCACCAAGCCCGTGAACAGTCAACTGAATAGTCACCAGGCCCGTGAACAGTCACTATACAAGCCCAACAGTGAATAGTCGCGGTCAATGGTGAACAGTAAATTTTTTTTTGATAATGCATAATCGTATATTACTGTTCACTGTGAAATCGTTGTGCACTGTTCACGAAATTGCATATCACTGTTCACTGTAACAGTGAAATCGTTGTTCACTGTTCACGAAAACGCATATCACTGTAACAGTAAAATCGTTAATTTTTTTTTAAACATCTATTTCACTGTACAGTACACCAAATTGTAATCTATTTCAATAGTAAATACAATTACAATATAATCACTGAATACAATTACACTCACAATGAAACAGTGAAGACAATTGTCATGAAACACTGAATACAATTGCATGCATACATATCTATATAGATGGATAAGAATCTCATTGCAATATGATCACTGAATGTATATATATCACTATAGGAATATATATATCACTGTATGAATCTATAATCACTGTATGAATATATATATATATCACTGTATGAAACAATAATCACTGTATGAATATATATATCATTGTATGAATCTATAATCACTGTATGTTTTCCTTTATAATTTCACATGGAATCAACAGGAGTTGCTCTGATACCAATTGTTGTATTTAAACCAACAACTTAAGACTCTAGTTGATTCAATGGAAACAAGAAGAATAGAAACATACCCGATCGTTCCATAGCGATTTTCCCGTTGATTGTGATGAGTTTGGATTGTTTGGATCTTCCGATTGATTCAAGCGTTTCCCTTAGTTCTCTGTTGAGAGGATACAGAAGACAATGCCAAAAGTTTTTTTTTTCTATTCATCGCATACGCTCAATCGGGGACCCATCCTATTTATAATGTCCATAAGTCATAACCCTTCAACTTACGGGCTGTGAATTTCCAATTCTGCCCCTCATTGAATTAGAAATTACATCCTTATTTACACCATGTTATTTATTAATACCTTATAGTCCAATACCCCTATTAGATCACATATTTAAATGGACTACACTTTAAGATAGCAATACACGTTATATTACATATGTGTGCCCACATTATTGGATTTATCCAACATATAGAACCAACATGCATGACATCTAGAGTTCTATGTTATTGTAAGTATCTAGAGCGAGGAAACGGGCGAGGAAACGAGCGAGGAGAGGGACGTGGCGGGGTAGGAGCCGTCCACCCGCTCGGGATGCGTGCCACAATTTTTTGTGCGCGCATCCCGAGCGGGGTGGACGGCTCCCACCCCGCCACGTCCCTCTCCTCGCTCGTTTCCTCGCTCGTTTCCTCGCCCGTTTCCTCGACATTTAGAATTTGATCTGCTCATATCAGCTTTTGTTGATCCACATTTTTTTTTGGTGGTGTGTGTAATCTTATTAGAATGCAGACATGGGATGAGTTCCTGGTAGCAGATCCGACAATGTTTTTCATTTCTATTGTCATGTTTGACATTTCTTTTAGGCAATTTGATGTATGCTTTATATTATTATTATTATTATTATTATTATTATTATTTTATATATATGTTCCAGTCTTTTGATAGTGACTAAATGTATTCTGATCGATTTTAGGATCGACTTGTATTTTTTATACTTTCAGTTATCAATAATTATTTCTTATGTTATTAGATTTTTATTAGTTATAATTATATTTTATCATTTTCGTCATCTTTGGCTGTTTTTTGTAAAGCTCTTTTGAGTTGGTTGATTCGGTCGCTTGCTGACTCCTTTTAAGGTTTTCTTCCTTGGTGATGTTATTTTCCTTGGGGTCTAAGCTTAAAAAGCCCAGTTTGGAACTACAATTTGAAAAAAAATCTTTAAACTTAATAAGTATCTTGTATTAGAAAAAGCAAGTCAATAAAAACCATGTGAGTGGACGGTGGTCATAATGTAAAAATTCATTAATTTGACCCATACCACCTTTGTTTTTTTACGAATCTTATGGACATAGTCATCAGGAAAGATATACATGAAGAACAAGAAAAGTATGAAAAGCTTGTCTTCTGATTTGGGCAACTTAAAGGGCACATGATGCACACAACAAATTTATGGAACTAGAAGAGAAACTCAGCTTTGAATCTCAATTTTCTTCTTTTTTGATAAGATTATATTAATGGAGCTTTTTGGTAACAGGGGGAATAAATCTCATTCTCAAATGACATTGACAGACCTTATAATGAAATTATGAAATATGTTGTATAAGTCAAATTTTATATTAAAGTAAGCTTTAATCGAGTGGTCGATGCTCGTGTTTAATTACCAAAGTGTCGTACATACACTGAACCAGACTAAGCAAAGTAGAATAAGATTATAAGTAGCTTATACAATGTACATGATGACCTATGTGATCTATACATATTAAGGTATCTCACTAATGAAATGTCGATAGTGGAAATTCTGTAAAGAGGGTTTTCCAACTTTTATTAACATTAGCTTTGCTTTTTGAATGCCTTAATTGCTGAATTTGTAGCTATTGACACTCAAAAGAAAGAAAAAGGAAGATAACAATAATAGTAGAAAAAGAAAAGTAAAAGAAGAAAATTAAAGAAGGTGGGAAGCTAAAACCTTTCAGAGACAATCTCAAAAGGCATTGGATTATGATATGCAAGACAATGAATCCTAAGTATATATATATTTTTTTCTCATTCTATACTTAATTATTGTCAAAGTTTCTTGAGGATGATTGTAATTAAGGGGGAGAAGAAATGAATTTCCAATTCCAATAGAAGGGATTTGAAATTTGTGTGCACCATAACTCCATATTATGTTCTCCTATTTTCATCCATTAACATTATAATTAATAAAATATGCTTAGCTTATAAGTGGTTTTTCCAACACATGTGTATGGCATAACTATATAATTAATAAAATATGCATAATGTTTTCACTAAGGATTTAGTTTTTTTTTTTAAAGGAATTTTTTTCTCAAGAAATAGTTTAATTAAGGTCACCTAAGTTATGTAGTAAATTGAATGATACGTGATGAGACAGAATGCCATGCAGTTAACGCGATTTTGCTTCTTATATATCCAAGCATGGTAGTAGAGAACAAGATTTTTGTTGGGCAACTCTGGATAGCTTATTTCAGTATTTTTGATGATTTGTAGTACCCTCAAATGGACATGGATTGGGTATGACTTTCCCTCATTACCAGCATTTGACGACTTCTTACCAATCATTTCCTTTAGTTTTGTAATTAAATTAGTAGAGAACTCAGTTATGAAGCTCACTCTCTAGCCACTAAGGTAGGACATGATAGTACTGTAACCAATATTGTTATTAATTATATGCAATATGTTTTTATAAATAAAAATAAATAAAAAAAAATGATACGTGATTATGGTCGGTGGCATTAATGGATGCAAAGAGAGGAATGTGGGGTGCAAGTATAAATTCATTAACCCCCAAAACTCTTTCAACACCATGAGCTCTTCTCTAATCCCAATTTCACCTTACCTTAGCCCTCCCTCATTTCTTAATTCTTTCTCTACACATGCTCAATAAATATCTTACAATTAAGAATGCTAAAGTCTAAAGTCCTCTTAGGATAAGATCGATCGTACTATTAAGATCTTGCGTGTTGATTTTGATTAAGACGACATAAATGCAACAATGTGAGTCGACATTATGTGCAACATTTCAACAAACTTAACATCTTTCGGTCGGCCTTCCTAGATTTCGTTGAAAACGAGATAGAAATAACACCCTTAATATTCTACTCTAAACCAAGTCGACAAACTATCACTTGAAAGTGAAACCGAGTAAGTTGATCATGGCGTTTGATAAACCAACATTACAAAGACAACGACGTGGATATATAGGAATCTCGCTAATTAAAAACTATTACAACTGATATTAAATCTATTAAGCCAAATTACCATAGATAAATATCTTGTGACAGGTTTTGCTCACCTACCAAGTTAACCCAAAAGTAATTTTTTAATACTTTGTGCAATAAGCTTGCATCATTGCATGTGGTAGCTTGAGAGAGGTAATTAATATGTGCTTCTCTACCACAAGTCTTCTTCTTCACTCTGGTTTTGGCCGGCATCATTTTAATGAAGCTAGAAAATCTGTTGCAGACTGCATGAGTAAGGCCACACAAAACTACTTCGATAACATCATCAAAGTCATTATCTGAGCAGTTATGGAATGGAGGTCCACAAGACAAGCATCCATTACCAAAGGACCACCACCCAAAATTGGTTTGCCTAGCTCACCACTCTGTTTAATTGGTTTTAATTGATATCATTTCCATTGGTTGGTATATTAAAAAATTATACCTCTAAAAATAAATAAATAAATAATATGAATGAATGGTGTTTGAACAATTGAAATGGTCTTGGTATGTTTTCACATAATATTTATCACACGAAACAAAACAAAACAAAACAAAACAAAACATAGCACGATCAAGTCAATCAATGTGGTGCATGCAAAGTCTTAATCATAGTTTTATTATTTTCCTTAGACCTAAACCCCGAACCACATAATATATCGAAGAAAATAGAAAAATTGCATCTAGACAACAGGAAACAAACATAGTCTTTGTCCAAATTATCGCACCTTTTTTCCTACAAGCTTCGCTCGATCAGCGACTTAATTGAAAGACATTTCTGATGCATTTCCCCAAGGGTGTCGTAAAGTTACTTACTTGATTAATAATCTTAATTAACCATGAATGGCATTAATTAGAGAACATTACAATGTCCAAGTATGAACCTAGACATAAGAATTGCCGAACAAGTGATACTTTAACATTTTTTTTTTTTTTTTTTTGCTTTAATATTCTTAATTAACACACGTGTCACTCTATCACGAGTTCCCAATCTCACTTAACATAAACCATCTTTCGGTGGTGCACAGTTTACAAACAAATCAACCTCCACGTGTCCTCTCATCACGTGCCACCAAAGCAGATCTTTGATCTTTCTAAACAATGCCCTGCCCTGCACGGGATTGGGGGGGGGGGGGGGTGGCCGCTCGGGCTCCTGCGCAGGAAGCACAATACGAGGTACAGTGCACAGATCTGAGCCGTCGGATATGATCTAACGGTTCAGATCGATGGATTTCAATTTTTTTTTTTTTTTTTTTTTTTTTAAATCCATCGATCACTCCTTCGCAAAACACAATTCCATAACACAATGTCCATTCAATTCAATAACACAAAACACAATTCAATAACACAATTCTACACGTGTAAGGTTCAGATTCAACCAAGTCGCTATCACTCCTTCGCAAAACCCGCTATAGAATCCAACGGTCCACATCGAATTGGCGGCTGCCGCCTACAGTAATCTCTTAGTTTTTAGAGTTCACAGTAGCCGACCGACTGTAGCAGTTGTCGGTAAATTAGAGAAATACGAAAATATTATAATATTAAGCGCTAAAATATTAAAATATTCTGATTATAATAAAGTAGCCGTTAGAGTCTCCTGATTTCCTCTATAAAAACCAGACCCTCCATTCCAATGGAGAGATCCGTGTAGTTTCCTCAGAAACAAATACTAATTAGGGTTTCTTCGTCTCTCTTCTAGAGATCCGTGTATTTTTTTTTTTCATCTTTGTTTATAGTTATCTATCTTTTCTATAATTACTTCGTTTTCCACAATAGTTTTCTTATTTCGCTAAAAATTTACGTTTCTTTTAAGATTGATTGTAAATTTTTGATTTTTGGTTAGTAGCCTTTTGATCGCGTTATTTGAGATCATCACCGCTGGGCTAGGGTTTAGTTTTGTTGTTGAGTTAGATTGATTTGGAGTTTTTGTTTAAAGAAATTTTAATTATCAATGGTGACAGATCAATCGATCTCACCTTACAAGCAGAAAAGAAACCATGGATCTTACAACCAAGCTTTCGCTTCTCGTCGATCTAGTACTGAAAATTTCATGATTCAACACCAAAGCATGTATGGAGGAGGGATTCTTTTCGGACCTCCACCAACTCTTCTCTACTCTTCTGTTCCTAATAACAATCGTCAACAGCCTCCTCTGCTTCCTCTGCCAATCTCGAGACCTCACTTATCTCTTCCTGTTCGAAACAACAACATGAAGAATCTCTCTACATCTCCGCCGAAGAAGAGGAATACCAACATCACCCCGAAGAAGGTGAAATCTCCAAGAAAGCAAGATTCTATGATAAAGCAGAAGAAGTCGAAGATTCCAATGATCAGATTGGGACCGGAACCGAATGATCTTCCTAAGGGAGTTTCGAAGGTTTTGAAACCGACTTCAATGATTTTGATTGAAGATGAGGAAGAAGATATGAAGGAGAAGATTTGTGCTCCGCCTCCAAGTAGCTTGCCTTTGCCAAGATTCTCTATGAAGCCAAAGCTTATTAGTTGCATTGTTGAAGCCGGTGGGATTGATGACGGTGCGACAGACAACCTTAGACGTCTGCTACGTCTCCATTGATGGAGTTTTGTTTGTGTAAATAAATCAGACATCAATGGTTGTTTGGGTTGATGCCATGATAATGAAGATGAAGAACATCTTTTTTTTTTTTGTGGGGTTTTCTTTATTTGTGACTACCTTGTTTTTTAATTAAAGGTACACAAATAGGGGGGGGGGGGGGGGCGGGGTATTGGGTTTAATTTTATTTTATGTAATGTGGTTTTGATGCATAAGTTGTTGCCACTTGGTGATGTAGTTTTCTTAGAATATGCAAAATAAATATGTTATTTATGTGAAAGAGATTATCTGTGTTTTAGGTATGATTGATAAATTGGAAAAATAATGTTATAAATTATGGATGATGTGGGGTGCACCATGGTTGGCTAAAAAAGAAGACCATATGACATCAAACTATTGAGTTCATTGGAAGGCCCACATCTTGGATTTCTTGGGGGATGTCATCACCCTATCATACCTTTGATTTTATTTTTATTTTAAAGATTATATCATTGCTCGTGAAGATTTTTTTGGGTGGTTTGTTGTCTATTATGATTTTGTAATTTTTTTTAAGGGATTTGTTTGTGATCTACTTTCAGAGTGGTTGCTGATTGATACCAGATTTCAATGGCATGTTTATTTAAGTTCTACTCTTATATGGTTCTAACAGTTTGCAGAGCGCACTAATCCAACTTGATCGATAATTTAGAAAAGAAATCAGTCACGAGTTAGCAATTTGCTGCAGTTTTGTTTTAGTAAAGTGTGGTTGTCGAACATATTAGGTCGTTTTGCTAATATGCGTATGAGAAAAGCTGGAAGCTAAAAACCCGAGTACAGTTAAATATCTAATGTAATTCGAACTAACTAAATAGTAATATTTTGTGAATGTTATGTCAGACTTAAGATAGTAACTCTTGTTAGTAAGCAAACACTTATTTACCTGCAAATTTCATAATATGGATGCAGAATGTAGTGCAATATAAATAAAAGTTGAGATTTCTCCATGTTTTAAAACTGAGACTTTGGTAATGAAGGATACTGGACTAACACTGCCCATGGTGTGCCAAACATGTAACCAGGGGATGTTGTGGGTTAAGAACATTTGAGCTATGTGCTACAATGGTGTCCATAAAGAGCGCTGAGCAGTCAACACTTCAATGTCTAAAGCTATAGGATACTGGACTGACTCTGTAAATAGGTTGCCTGATCTGTGAAGAACATGGGCTTGTCTTATTAGTGAGGAAACCGGCGAGGGAGGGGGGTGCAACCCTCCATCTCCCTTGAGATGGGCAAAGATAATATCAATTGAATGAATGAGAGACATTCATGTACCTTCATATTTGAGGATTTATGCTAAGATGACATTTTACTTCTATTATCACAAAAGTATACCAAGCTGAGCCGATAAATAGACAACACAGAAAAATGTGTGACTAAAACGTATGCTCATGTCGCTCTTCATCTTCTTCTTCTTCTTCTCTTCAACATTATGCGGCTCTTCCAGATCTCACCTTGTGGGATAGATTGGCAGGTGCAAACATTAAAACAAATTTTGGAATGCGGGTAATTCTGAGACAAAAGACAAAATCAAAACAAATAGGAACCAATGCCTTGAATTGAATTCTTTCTGTTCCAGAACTTCGATGAAACCCCTCCCAATGTACTCAAAGATTGTTCTTACAACCCCAAACTCTTCTATGCAATGAACTCAAAACTCTTAAGAGTACAACATATTTTAACTTCTCAATGCCACTGCAGTGCTTATTCGGACATGAAAGCAAAAAAAATGATTATAGCCATGAGTAGTGGCGTGACTGAATCTAATTCTGAATTTGTTTCCTTTGATCTGAGTTCACGTCGTTCAAAAAGTACACAAACCCTTGAAGAAATTGTGAAAAACATAGCAACTACTTCAAGAGATTTATCTAAGACAAGGAGTTTAAATGAAGAGCCATAGATAAAATCTATGATGCATATATCAAATTGGATCCAAGTGTAGTCAATTTTAAGCCAAAATAAGGTCACTATTGATAACTTTAGCAAAAAGCAAACAAGCATAATAACTAGAATATATAACTAATATCACAAAAGAGTTTGTCTAGGCAGCCAGACTTTAAAGCCATTTTTTGGCCAGGCTAAAGCATTTTTACACATTTACCCATTCTCTTTAAAATACAATCACAAACATTATCTATAGAAGGGATAGAAATGTAAAAAACTTAAAACTTGACCAAAAAGTGGCTATAAAACCTGGTTGTCTAGAATTGAGAATCACAAAATAATTAGGATAAGTTTTAGGTGAAGCTAAGAAAATTTTGAAATTTGCGAATCTAATATGATCATAATAAAATTTCAAAGAAAAAATAGTTTATATGAGACTCAAATTTTATACGAGTTGGCTAATGGTATATATTTTCATTGAATTCTATCGTTATTATTTTAGATATTAATTTTAAATATTTTTTTGTTATGGGTTTAATATCACTTGTGAAAAACAATTCATTTATTTAATGTTAATAAATTTTTATTAAACTAAACATTTTTTAATGTTTGCAATTACTAATAAAATTGCATTGAAAAAAAAAAATGCACTCGAAGAGTATCGAACTCAAGTCTTTTACTAAAAGTGATAAACCTCCAACCACTACACTAACAAAGACATGTTTGAATATTTTCATAAACAATTAACATATTGTATTCTACATTATATAATCGATTTTTTAAGACTAAAATATATATACTAAAAATATTTTAAAAGTTGAGGGGGGCAGCTCGCCCCTTAGTAGGTCCGCCCTTGGATGACATGTAATATATACTAGTGTAATACCCGTGTCGTTGGCACTACTACAGAGTACATCGCACTGTTACGAAATTGTCGAATAATCGCAATTGGATTTTTATTTCATTATTTAAAAAAACACTTACAATGAATTAACTTTGACAAAAAAATGGAATGACAACTAAAACAACATTCATGCTACATCTGGGATGAATAGACTCACCCGGAGGAAAGCTTCGAAATCAACCTCATCAGTTGCATTAGGTGTAGACTCACCCAAGATGCCAGCAATCTCCTCCTCAGTAAATATCTCACCAAGAGCCTTCAGCTTCATCATAACAGGTGGCAAATCTCCCAGTATGACTTTACCACCCAATTGATTCCTCAGTGAAATAAAATGCACGAAGTCCATCCAAATTCACAATTCATTTCCCATAATCCATCAATGTAAACTAATAACATATTAGGAATAATGATCTAGCCTCCTCTCAAAACATCCACCTTAACCCATCACTGATCTTTACATAATAACCCATTTCTCATCCAACATATTAAAATGAACTTGATTTTACCCATACTAATCAGTGGATTTACAAATCAAACACAATTTTCAACAAATATGAATCCACCCATGGTGTTCAACATACATTCAAGTTCAACCAGCGATTCAGCCAAATCAAAACAATACCCAAAGTTCCATAAAGTACCCATGGTGTGATTCAAAGAAGACTGACTTCGAATCCAATCCATCAGACAAATAAAACCCAATCAAAACAAATTTGAAACTGAAATCAAGACATCTAAAGAAGATCAGATTGATTTCAATTAATTAACCTAACAATTCAATTGGATGTAGGAAACCTAACAACAGTGATGATTGATTGGAACTTGATTGAGAAGACGAAAGTAAGTATAGATCGAACTTACGACCGTCGATCGAGAGAAGACCGCTAAGGATGCATTCTTTGAGTCCAGTTCCGAGCACTATGGCTGCCGAAATCCAATAAAGAAGAGATCGATCGCAGAGGAGATGGAGATCAAAAGGGGTATTAGGGTTTCTGACAGAATCGTCTCTGTTTCAAAGAGGAGGAGACAGAGAGACCTATGTGATGAGAGAGTTCTCAAATAAAAGACGCTTTTGTCAGTGAGTGAGGGCAAGCATTTGTTGTTCGCTTTGTTCCTTGCTTGCTGAAATGGGGTTGAAAATGCTTGTTTTCTATTTGTGTTCGTGTAGGTGTTGACTCTTCTCTGCTCTTGTTCTCAGAAGATGGGGAGAGTGGAAGAGAAGAGATAGGAAGGAAGGAAGAGAAGAAGCAAACCTCGAGGAGGAGGAGTAGAGAGAAATTCAAGTGAGATGGAGTCGAATGGGAAATTGGGTTGAATGATCTAGGGTTTTGATATATATTTTTGAGGAGAAGTTGCAGAGGATAAGGAGGAGAACAGAGAGGGAGAGGAGAGGTTTTGATATATATTTTTGAGGAGAAGTTGCAAAGGATAAGGAGGAGAACAGAGAGGGAGAGGAGAGAAGGAATCGAGAAGAAGAAAGACCTTCTTCTCCCTTTGGCTATTGGAGCATGAAGAATTGGAATCGCAGAGGAAGATTTGAGAATTAGAGAGAATGAGGAAAGCATCGGGGGTAAAATTTTTCACTTAAGTTCTGCCAAAGATATAACATTACCACGTAGGACAAACACTTGCCACATAGGACAAAAACCTCTTTGAATTGTAAGATAGATATTAAGATAACCGTCTACGTTCTCAACCAACCATTGGTTACCATTGCCAATTACAAATCCTGAGCAACCCATGGCCTTCAACTATCCGCCAGCACTATATCCCCATATTCTCTTTGATTGAGGCATTTCTCTTCCAGAATATTAATCATTTTCTAATACTTCACTTATTTTCTTTTGAACTTTAAGAGCTCAATGTTTGTTTTCGGGTGAGCTCTTCTAGGAAGCGAGGCCGGCCCACCACCATCCATCATCCACGAAATGCGCTTATGAGTGTGACCGCTTATCCCCTTGAGATGCGTGCATGTGCCCTCGAGATGCACAGCTGCATGAATCTCGAGGGGATGAGTGGTAATACCCACCCCTCGCCCCTTTCCTCGACAGCTAGAATCACTCCTTTTTTCTACTCAGCTTATGGATGAACAGTATGTGGCGCAAATAATTGCCCTACATTGATCTGTTAAACCCTAAACCTTACCTGACTAAAAGTAGAAGAGGGAAGGGTAGGTCGTGAGTAGCGCTTTAATTGTGGGGGGTGGTGGTGGCTGAAATCCATATAGTGGGTTCATTTAACATCCCCTCGCAGTTCATCACTGACGCACGGTTGAGCTTCAGTTAGTTCAAGTCCACAAGATTGTTGAAGAAGAACGAGACGGTAAATCCTCTGCTCTTGTTTGGTTTAAGTTATCTTTTGTTTTAGCATATTGGGTTTGATTTGGCGAACATGTTGAGTTTTCCGAGTAAATGTTTGGTTCTTTTTACAGTTGAGTTAGATTCTAGAGTTTCTCTTCTTACTTTAGTCGAATTGTTTCGTATGAGTCCTATGGTAATGCCCAGATATGCTTAATGCATTATACTGATTTGCAACGCCTATTCATATATTTAGAGGAATGCTTGTAGTGGCATAGTTGCTGGCATGTCGTCTAATGGTTAGCAATATGTACTCATGGGAAGTCAAAGCAAAATCCCTTTTAGGTTCATCTTTGTATTTGAAAAATATCAAGTGATGTGTGTGTGTGTTAGGAGATCATTTTAATCATTATTGTGCTACCTATCTGCACATATCTTTAGCATTTTTTTTTGGTATAAATCAATAGATACATTACCGACCAAAAGATGAACAAGGATATACATTTATGGGTTTTGAACAACTTTACATAAACTACATTTGTGTATGTAAAATTTGATGAAAGTTGATGGATTGTGCAGAGAGATTTGAATTAGTAAATGTGGGGTTCATACATTTGATGGTGTCCAAGCATTCAGTGACCTAATTTTAATTTTTAATTTTTAATTTTTTATGGAGAAATTGATTGAATGTTGAGTGATTATAGGATGATTGTATATGGTCGAAGTAATGGGATTTGAAGAATATTTTCAATGATCTTTGATTTTTATTTTTTTGGGCTTTCTTGCAGCTCTGGGTTGGTATCCACCGCCACTTGGTATTAGCATACTAGTAATTATTGAAATTTCATAAACGTTCATTCAAAACTTCAAATCTGCCCTTCACTCCCAATTGCAAATGTTCCATTTAACTCCGGCAAAGAATGCACAAGAACAATATCTTATCCATTGGCAGATGTTTCTCGTGCATCCCTCCTTTCCCCAAATCAACCCGTATGTATCACAGAGCCATTACCACATCCACATCATCATTGTTTCAATTCTATAGAAGACATCTTACCCAGTAGGTTGATATCCATTTTGCAGTCTTGTTCAGATTCCTCAGCTCTTCGGCAAGGGAAGCAGGTCCATACCCAGATCCTCGTCAATGGATTAAGCGACATCAACGCCTTTGGAGTAAGACTTTTGGGTATGTATGTTCTATCTAAAAGTCTAACCGATGCCATTAATATATTCTTTGGAATGGAACATTGGCGCTATTGTACGGCTTGGAATTGGATGATCAGGGGATTTACTATGATGGGTCATTTTGATTTTGCCTTATCGTTTTACTTCAAGATGTTGGGTTGTGAAATATCTCCTGACAAGTATACGTTTCCGTATGTAATTAAGGCTTGTGGTGGTTTATCTGCTGTGAGTTTGGGTAGATTAGTTCACGAGAATGTTAGTTCAATGGGTTTTGAGATGGATGTCTTTGTGGGTAGTTCTTTGATCAAAATGTACGCTGAAAGTGGATTGCTAGATGATGCGCGTTGTCTGTTTGATAAAATTCTAGTAAAAGATTGTGTTCTATGGAATGTGATGCTTAATGGATATGTGAAACATGGCGATGCTGATGGAGCTCTTGGGATATTTAGAAAGATGAGAGTTGAAGAAGTCCGACCCAACTATGTGACATTCGCTTGTGTTTTGTCTATTTGTGCCTCGGGCTCGTTGATTGAATGTGGTTCTCAACTTTATGGGCTTGCTGTTAAATGGGGTCTGGATGTGGAATCATCTGTGGCAAACACACTATTGGCTATGTATTCAAAATGTCGGTGTTTGTATGATGCACGCAGGTTATTCAATATGATGACTCAGACTGATTTAGTTACTTGGAATGGAATGATTGCGGGGTATGTTCAAAATGGCTTTATGAACGAGGCTTTGGATTTGTTCCATGAGCTTGTTGCCTTTGGTTTGAAACCAGATTCAGTTACATTTGCAAGTCTTCTGCCTTCAATTTCCGATTCAGCAAGTCTAAGACAAGGCAAGGAGATTCATGGTTATATTGTAAGAAATGATGTGACTTTAGATATTTTTTTGAAGAGTTCACTCATGAATATATACCTCAAATACAGAGCAATAGAGATGGCATGTAAAATTTTCAACCAAACAACAACTATAGACGTCGTTATTTGCTCAACTATGATCTCTGGCTACGTGCTTAACGGCGTGGATAGTGATGCTTTGGAAATATTCCGGTTGCTACTTGGAGCGAAAATAAAACCCAATTCTGTGACTTTGGCAAGTGTGTTACCAGCTTGTGCTGGCTTGGCAGCTCTGAAGCTGGGGAAGGAATTACATGGTAACATTCTTAAGAATTTGCATGAAGGAAAATGCTATGTGGGAAGTGCGTTGAGTGACATGTATGCAAAATGTGGTAGATTGGATCTTGCTTGTCAAGTTTTTGAGAGGATAGGTGAAAAAGATTCTGTTGCATGGAACTCGATGATCACAAGCTGTTCACAAAATGGGAAACCAGAAGAAGCAATAAGTCTTTTCCGTGAAATGGGATTTAGAGGAACCAAATATGACTGCATTACCATATCGGCAGTGCTTTCTGCATGTGCAAATCTACCAGCACTTGGTCATGGCAAAGAGATCCATGGTTTCATGATTAAAGGGTCCATGAGGTCTGATCTCTTCACCGAGAGTTCTCTAATAGACATGTATGCTAAGTGTGGGAACTTGGTTTCTGCACGACATATCTTTGACTCAATGAGTGGGAAGAATGAAGTATCTTGGAATAGTATGATTGCTGCTTATGGCACCCATGGTCATATTAATGAGGCACTTGATTTGTTCCACAAAATGCTGGAAATTCAAATTCAGCCAGACCATATAACTTTTCTTGGTATAATATCTGCTTGTAGTCATGTAGGACTTGTTGATGAGGGTCTTCGCTACTTCTGTTCTATGAAAGAGGACTATCGAATAATGCCTCGAATGGAACATTATGCGTGCATGGTTGATTTGCTTGGACGTGCTGGACGATTGGATGAGGCGTTAGGCCTTATAAAAAGCATGCCTTTCAATGTAGATGCAGGTATATGGGGAGCATTACTTGGGGCTTGCAGGGTCCATGGTAATGTTGAAATTGCAGAGATTGCTGGGAAACATATCTTTGACTTGGACCCACAAAATTCCGGATACTATATATTGTTAGCCAACGTTCATGCCGATGCTGGTCAATGGAAGAATGTTGGTAAAGTTAGAAGTTTGACGAAGGAAAGAGGGGTGATGAAAATACCAGGTTGTAGCTGGATTGACCTCAATGGCACCACCCATACATTTGTTGCCAAAGACAAAAGTCATCCACAATCTGCTGAGGTTTATCAACTTTTGAATATTCTTCTTCTAGAGCTTAAAAAGGCTGGCTATGTTACTGAACCTTACCTGCCGATTTACTTCCAAATCGAGCCAGGATGAGAATCCTGATTCAAATGTCAGAGCTATACTTCCAGCAAAACTAAGTATTATGACTCTTTGTAAGGTTGTATCACAGCAAGAAATTGGAGATATGAAGCGGCTCAGCCCATTGGTTAAGGTGTGATACTAATTTTTTACATATGTATCATCCAAAGCACCAACATATGGCAGAGATAGATCCTCTCTATCTCTGTGCAAATGTAAGAATCTCTCGATCCTCTCTATCCCTGTGCAAATGTAAGAATCTCTCGATCTTTGTGGCAATTGTAAGAATCATATTTATAATTCATTGGAGCTGTGAAAGAACAAAATCTTCAATAAGTTTCTCTACTCAGTAGTCATGCTGTGGTTGTGTAACAAAGGGAATTATCTACTTGTGGGTGATTCTAGCCTGTTTTATCATCAAGTACTTTTGATTACTTTTCATTATATAGATCTGATATCTCTCTCTCTCGTTGGCTGCTATGGCGAGTTTTGTGATTCAAAAATAGAGACATTGGCTTTTACAGTATTGATCTAACAGTTAATCTTCTTTATATACTTTATATTCAGATAGGATGTTGGTTTTAGACAATATTTAAATGATACTTCTTGTTTGGTGGATCCTTAGATAAACTATTCATTGGTTTCCGCCTAAAGTCCAAATGTAAGAGGAAGGAGAGATTAGTTAGTTGTAAGAGGAAGGAAAGATTAGTTAGTTCTGAGTTCGATCACGCCTAATATGAATATGAACATGAACTAGATATTAAAGGCACATCTTTTTTTTCTTCTTCTTTTTTGTCATTTGTTACTCTGTTTTTTTCTAGATTATCTTGGAAGAACAAAACTTTGAAGTGGATTTATGGTGATATATATTCTGGGGGTGCAGTAGGGGAGAGTTGCAAATGAATTCCTCCGGTAAGTAATGTGATATTAGGGGCTGGAGCATATTTAATGATTATATATTGTTAGGGTATGATATTTTTGCACTATTGACTATTGTCTATTAGATTGGTGACTATTAATTACTCGGGTTTATTTTCTGTTGTGGGATTTATGTTACTTGTTTTGTAGTTTTCTTATAGTAACGAGATGTTTTCATGCACTGTAGTTGCATGGTGCAATTTTGCTTTTTATGCATTAGTTAATTCTAATGAGGTATTATTTTTCCACAGAAATTTGCTATTGCAACCTAAGGATGTGATTAGTTGGTAAATTTTCGTTTGCTAACCAAAATTTCTTACTTGTGATGGTAGCTTTTCTTTCTGGATAAACAATGCAATTCCAAGTCAAAACCATATGGAAGTGACTCCCTTTACTATTACATTTTACCTTTTTGATGATGCATCTTTCTTTTGTATGTTCAAAATCAAGCATTGCAGGTATTCTCAGGTTTGCGTACATTTTGTGATGCTGATGCCAAGATACTTTTAATTAATCATTTTTCTTCTTTCTTGAACAAACTTGCCATATTCTGCTTCCACTTTCATTTCTAGCCAGACGAGTTAGTCTTTGTTAGAAAGTCCAGTGATTGTGGAGCAGAATGAACTGTGTGGTGGCTTCTGTGGTGCAGATTATAAGGTGGGGAAGAAGTAGGAGAGTTTCCTCTCAGAAGAGTGTTGAAGATGTTATCAAGGAGACAAAATTGTGTATTCAGAGAGCAGCAGGAGTTCCAACTAACATAAGGCATAAAAGGCTGTATGATCATTGGTAAAATAGCAATTGAAATTCTTCATAACGATATTGCTCTATGCAATCCACCTCCTCCTTGTGGTACGCCTGAATACAGATGGTTCTCTAAGCCATGACTCTGCAGGTTGTGGTGGATTAATTTGAGACAATAATGGTGCGGTGCTAAAGGTGTATTCAGCAGTGGTGGAGAGTCTTTGTATTCTTCATATAGAGCTCCAAGTTATAGCTACTGGAATGCAGGTAACTAGGGGATGTGAGCAGAGTGGGTTGAAGCTTATTTGCTCTTATCTATTAAAATGATCATAGGAGCTGCTATTTTCCAATGGAATATATATAACCATATAAATGCTAAAGAACCAATTTTTAATAGCATCTCACAATCCCAGCTTCTTGATTGATAAGCTTACTTATGTTTACATTTTTTTTTCAGTGTTATATAGAGAAAAATGGTTGGCATTAAAGTTGGATGGGCACATCTCCATATGTTGAATCATTTCACCCCAGTGTACCATCAACTAGAACATTTCTTCCAACATGCACGACTTGTATTGAAAATCCTTAGCCAAATGTAGCAAAAACATGATGCTGTTGTTGATTGTCTTTGATCACTGTATCCTTTGGTATGGGATAACACCACACCCTGATTGATTTTCAAAGACAACAAGTTTTTGACACCACTATTTTTGTTGAAACAAGCCACCACCTCTACTTTCTGGAGCAAACCATCACCTTTTTGAAGACACTATCAGTAAGACATCACTAATATAAACAAAACAAAAAAAAATTCATCACCACCTCTCTTCCCCTTTCAGAGAACAACACCACATTGCCTATCCACCACTATCGCAACGCTTTGCCTTGCCACCACCGCTGGCAGGTCACACCTCTCCTGTCCTTTTTTTTTTCAACGTGAGAGCAACAAAAATTTTGCATGAGCTTGTGCGAATGGGGAACTCCTTCTCGCACGAGAGAGGCGGGGTGGGGTGTTGTGCTTCAGCAAAAGTGGTAGTATTGTCAAAAAGTCACTGCCCAAAATCTGCCAAGCCCGCATTTGTTTGAACAAAATCGTTCACTTCCACTTCTGCCAAATAATTTGCACGTACCGAATGGCACGAGCCACACGTTACTGAAAGGGCATCATTCGCGTGCGTGTCTACCTACCACGGTTCCACTTCTCCTCCTTCACCAAGTTTGGTAAGTAGAGAGACGTAGCTTTAGAGAACCCACAGAGCAACAACACAAACTCAAACGGACATTTATTCAAACAAGTCTCTCTCTCTCTCGATCAAACCTCCAAACCGTGAACTCCTCCCGCCATGGCTTCTTCGTCTACCGCAACATCTCCTCCTCTTCATTTCAACGCATCTAAACCCGAATCAATCTCTCGCTCCGAAACTTGCAACCTTTCTCTTCCTTCCCCCTCGCTTCGATCCAGTTTCCTTTCATCCGGTTCTACTCGATTGAATCATCGAATTGCGAGACCTGTTGTGAAGTTCGATCGAATTCGATCCAAAATCTCTGCCAATTCAGCTCAACTGATGGAGGAGTCCTCCTCTTCCTCCTCAAGTAAGAGTGAGTCCCAATCTAGGGTTGCAACCACCGTTAATGTCGATTTGGGGGACCGTAGTTATCCCATCTACATCGGATCCGGACTTCTTGACCAACCCGACCTTCTTCAGAGGTACTTTTCGCTCTCTAATTCTTCGATCTATTTCTTAAAGTTTGGGCCTTTAGGTTAGATTTAATTCTCATTCTATATGTGGCATAGTCTTAAAGATGAATAAATGTTCAATATTGGTGATTTTGCGTTCTGATTTTATGAATGCAAGTTGTTTAGACTGAAAGATGTGAAATTTTTACGATTATCGAGTCAGGCATATTCATGGGTAGAGGGAATTGATTGTGACTAACACCACCATTGCACCATTTTACTCGAACTTATTTTTTGGAGCTGAGTTTTTCTGTCTTCAATTTGTAGTTCGTTCATTTTGCACCATAAATTGTTCAAATGCACGTAAATTGGGTTCAATTTCATAGTTCAAAAGATTAAATGAGTTTTTACTATTCAACCAGACATGTTCATGGCAAGAGAGTTCTGATTGTGACTAACACCACCATTGCGCCATTATATCTCGATAAGGTCGTTTCTGCATTGACTCATGTAAACCCAAACATTTCAGTGGAGAGTGTGATTTTACCTGATGGTGAGAAGTACAAGAACATGGTAAGCTTCTCAACAGATTCTATGCTGTTTTTTGTTCGATTTTCAATGGGGTCGGCAATGATATATTTTTTTTCAATGTGACAATAGGATGTCCTCATGAAAGTTTTTGACAAGGCTATAGAATCCCGGTTGGACCGTCGATCCACATTTGTTGCTCTTGGGGGTGGTGTCATCGGTGACATGTGTGGTTTTGCTGCTGCTGCTTTTCTTCGTGGTGTGAATTTTATTCAGATTCCAACTACTGTAATGGCACAGGTTCGTAATGTTTGATATTTTGTTGTTTCTCTCCTTGTTAGGTAAGCCTTGTGCTAATGATTTTCAATGGTTACCTTTTTCTATTCAGGTGGATTCCTCTGTCGGCGGTAAAACTGGGATTAATCACTCTCTAGGCAAAAACTTGATCGGTGCTTTTTACCAGCCACAATGTGTGCTTATAGACACAAACACGTTAAATACATTGCCTGAGAGGGAGTTAGCTTCAGGGTTTGCTGAAGTAGTGAAGTATGGTCTTATTAGGGATGCAGGGTTTTTTGAGTGGCAAGAGAAGAACATGCCAGCATTGCTAGCTAGGTATTGACGTGACTTTGGCCCTTTGATTTTTTTTATAAGTCTCAAATAAGTGGTTGTTCATATACTTTTTTTTTTTTTTTTTGAAAGGCAAGCAGGGTTTTTATAGGATCCCAGAACCCATAAAGATGCCGCAATGATGAACTTGCATAGTGGTTGTTCATATACTTGCATACCTCATTTGCGTTTCTCTTTTATCTTTCTCGCTTACTCTTCTAACAATAATATTGTAGAAGATAGCTTGTATTTTCAATGAACATGAGCAACGAAAAAAATATCAAAGGCATGCATCAATTCAAGGGAACTTAAAAATGAAGATTTGGTAATGAAGGATTATGTGAAATGCAGAGTTCATGCTAGACAATGATGAACTGCCAAAGATGTAAGTAAAAGTCGTTGTCAGGCCTTGCCATATAAGCAGTTAGGATGGGTGCATTATTGCTAAGAGTGAGTTATGTGGAAGATGCTCACGGACTAATTTGGCAACATTGAATTGGTTTTTGAGCTTCCTCGGGATAGCTCACCTTGAGCAAATATGCATTCGAGCTTATATGGTAAGTCAACAGCTCTTAATTACACTTTTTGCGATTTCAGATGATCATTGATTTGGCTAGTGAGCCTCCTGAGCATAGCTCACCCTTAGAAAAATGCACACATTAAGTCCAATATACTTGCAGTTCACTACTGTAGTTTTGTTCCTAACACCACGAACCGAATCCACATATTTTTTTACTCCCCGCGACTCTTACTCCGCCAGGCTTGGTCCTTATATACTGTTATGCAGTGCAGATCCCATATTCAGATGTGCAAGTCCTCATTTTAGCCCATACCCTGTTGCACAGTCCTCATTTCAGCACTTACAGTCGCTACAATCCACTTTTAGCCCCAAGCTGATGCTTTTTTCAGGCCTATATTGCTGTCGTAACTTGAGCCTTTAAAAAAATTTATTGATCTTCCAGTGCTTTCCATTCAACCCATTACCTAACACTTTCTTAACTTTTTTGCTCATTAAAGACAAGATGTCTATAACAAATACAAGTTCCATTATGATAAAGAAAACTTGAACAAGTCTTTCTAATGTAAATGGCTACCTAATGCTCTGAAGGGACTCATACATCTTAACAGTGCTAGCCACTTACACTTGCAAAGATGCAAATGTGTTGCATTGTTGCAATTGTACTATATTTTTTCATGAATGTTATGGATTATGTGCAGGGATCCCAGTGCATTAGCTTATGCTATCAAGCGTTCATGCGAAAACAAGGCCGAAGTTGTATCATTGGATGAGAAGGAAGGTGGAGTGAGAGCAACATTAAACTTGGGTCATACATTTGGTCATGTGAGTTGTTTTCTTTTCATGATTCTATCTCCTAATTGATCTATTTGCTGACCTTGTTCCATATGTCATAGATTATTGTTATTCTCTACTTGGTGGCGATGTTTACAAATTTTCTTTTTTAGTGGTAAACATGTAGCAGTACAAAATCATGCACTTCATGATGGTTGTAAAGGAGGAAACACTGTGGGAGGAAAATACTGAAAATTTGGTTGGACTTAGAGATATATATGATATCATATGAACATGAAAAATAAGGAAGACATGCAGGGTCAGTCGTCACTTTGCATTCTAATTCGTTTAGCTCATAATAATTAATGCATTTTCACACAAAAAAGTGGGTCTTTCTACATTGGTATGCAAAAACTTTCATTTCCAATAACCAATGACACATTCACATTTAAATGCATATGCATCCATATGGGGTACCAAGTGGAGCCTTTGTTGGACTCTTGCAGTAAATAGATAAATTGTTGTATGGCCTGCTTTGGATGCTTAAAGTGAAAAGTGAGGCAAGTTGAAGCAGGGTCGCTTCGACTTGGCTTGGCTGAAACAATAGTTAATTAAAAATGGGGCATTGGGAGTTTAGGGACAAAAAATGGTTTTTATTAACCCAAAAGAGCCCATTTTTGTTTTCATTGTAAATTAAGGACACTATCATAGTAAAATAATAATAATAATAATAATAATAATAATAATAATAATAATAAATTAATTCATTTGAGTCCGTTTGAGTTGAAATTTTCATGAAATTTTTTGGATTAACTCTAGGAACAATTTGGCAAAGTTTCAGACAGTTTTGACATCATTTCTCAAGATACGTGTTTAGGTCTCCGCCAGTAATTATTTTGATAAACGGTCTTTGTCAATGTTTAAGGACCATCCTTTCGACTGGTATTGGACAGTGGGCGCTAAACCGGCTTATTTTTGGGATGGGCGGCCATGGATAGAATTCCTTACCAATCGGCTTGCGTTGCGCCCAAGGTGGACCCTCGCTCGTTCCGTAATATTAGCAGAGAAATTCCCTTTATCCCATTTAATGTGTATCTCGAAGCTGGGATATCAAAACGAGTTGAAATTTTAACACATTGATCCTGGTGGTGGTCTTTAATTTCCCTCAAAATTTCAGCTCAAACGGAGCTCAAATAATATAATTTAGACGTGTATATAGTATTCTTAATTTAGAATGAAAACTAAGGGGATCTTTCTGGGTTAGTAAAAACCATTTTTTGTACCTAATGTGTCAAACCTTATTAAAAATATATATGTACAAACGATCAAATGGTATTCATTCCCCTCTCAAGCTAGGAGTGATATTGCGAGAAGCTAGGGAAAAATATATGCTTTGATAAGTAGTTAAATACCTATGTAATAATGACACGGATACGATTATCGGTATCCGACATAGATACGAAGTGCCGGACACGTTAGAAAAACACAATACAAGATATGCTAGTGGAAACGCTTGTACATTTTAGTGTCGTTGATAGTTGATACATAGTTAAATACACAATATATCATCTCTGAACATATTTTCATCCAAATGTTATATATCAATATGTACTAAATATATCACAGAATTCATAGTATTTTTGTATTATAATTTTCAGTATATGCTCTGAATTCAACCAAATGTAATTAGTCTTATATCAACATATTTATAAGGTCAACCATTGTCAATAAGAAACTAAAAACATTAGAGGAGTGTCAATGCTTATTTTTCATAATATATGGATTATCACGTTGGTTTTCTGTTTAGATTTTAGAGAGGTAAAAAAACTGCAATTTATTTGGATTTTATATATAAAAAAAAATTTAGGACGCTTGGCATCTCTGTTTGGGTGATAAGGGGGTCCTCACCTAAATGCCTTGATTACAGTCATTCCAATTTCATCTGTCTAGATAGACACCCCTTGAATTTCATGTATACCAACCTATTCAAATGGTCTAGGTATCTGTCGGCATTCTACATACTTAGGTACTCTACTGACTGCTATGTTATCACCCTGTGATAGTTCATGTCTTCACTCAAGTCTCAACTTTATTACATGCTCTGCAACTATACAGCTTATAACATTACATAAGCATTCACTCGATCTCCACTGCTCCATTAACCGAAATAAGAATAGTGAAAAGGCAAATGAAAGATGTTCCTTTTGATATTACACAACTAAATCAAATGTACATCACATAAAATCCATACATTTGCGACAATGACAGTCATGTCTTTGTCACTTCAAGATCCAAACACCTCAAACTTTGGACACATTACACTATTACCAATCAATGCTGTTATATATGACCTTACTTGAGATAAAAACTTCTGTACCTTATTTCTATATCCATATTCACCGAAGAAATAGGAATGATACTACAAGCTTGGTTAATACATGCTTCTATCCTCCTGTCTCCACAATAACCATTTGATCAATTCGTGCTCACTCTTATCTCTGTGTCCCTTACCTTAAACATCCATACTATACTATAAGTTTCACAACCCATTGCTTATCCATATTCTTTACTGCTGAGGTGCCATACCATGCCCACTGAATAGTGAATCCAGAAGTGGTAGAAAGAAACAGTAGTGCTCCAAAAATATATATATAATCCTTCTTTTTGAGGTTGACCCTGTCGTGTAAATCATATTTATCTTTGGTCACACTACATCTCTGTGTGCAGAAGAATCTAATTTTCATGTTACTATATGTTCTTTTCAGGCAATAGAAACTGGCTTTGGCTATGGTGAGTGGCTCCATGGAGAAGCTGTAGCAGCTGGAACTGTAAGTACCTATCTCAATTCCTTTCATAAAAGTCCTTCCAACTTTTTATCTTAACCTGGCTGACTAAAAATACATTTGATGTGCAGGTCATGGCTGTTGACATGTCATACCGTCTCGGTTGGATTGATGAGTCGATTGTGAAGCGAGTCCACAATATCTTACAAATGGCGAAGTTACCCACAGCCCCCCCACCTGGCATTATGACCGTAGAAATGTTCAAGTCGGTCATGGCGGTAAGAAATAACTC
Source organism: Berberis vulgaris (assembly GCA_963556465.1). Taxonomy (NCBI): domain Eukaryota; kingdom Viridiplantae; phylum Streptophyta; class Magnoliopsida; order Ranunculales; family Berberidaceae; genus Berberis; species Berberis vulgaris. The sequence goes on from OY747137.1 coordinate 7,417,705, forward strand.
GTGAAAACCATCTTCTTTGAGAGTCAATATACTCAGATCTCATGCATGTAACTCCTTGATTCTTTTGGTGTTGTAGGTTGACAAGAAAGTGGCAGATGGACTACTAAGGCTCATTCTTCTGAAAGGTCCTCTTGGAAATTGTGTTTTCACTGGCGATTATGACAGAAAGGCCTTGGATGAGACCCTCATTGCATTTTGTAAGTCGTGATAATTCCAACCTCACCAGTGTTCAATCATCGCAAACCTTGTGCCTATGTGATAATTATATATATCTTGGCATTTTTCAACAATTATTAGTGTAACCCAGGCTATTCCCATTGTAAAGAACATGTAATAATCTATATGTAGAAGCTTTGTGTGATTTTCACTGACCAAAAATTATCTGATTGCGTCTTTTACTTCTGACATTCTTTCATCACCAGTCGTAAAACCAGAGTTTGTCCGAGATAAGTTTGCAGTTGACCTTACTGTTTCGAAGGAGGAGATGAACAGTCTGCGAGATCGGTTGGTTGCTGTCGTGAGCGAGTTATCCAGAAAAGGTTGGTCGTGATGAGGCAATGCGTATTGCTGATGAGAGTTATGCTTGTCGTAGGACCGCTAAGGAGTGAGTAGTGCAGTTGATCGCTGAGCTTGCTTTTGTTAAAGCGCAAACTTTTGCGAGGCTTTCCACGGTTGAAGGAGAACTTGCTTTGACAAATGATGAGCTTTTAGCGATTATGGATAAGTTGAGGGTTGGAAAAGCGACAAAATGGACCGTCGATGGCAGGATTGACATCATCGACTTGATTAAATAGGAGGAAGGTCGCGATATGTCAAAATATTGTGCCTTGGCTGACCAAGTCTTTGAGGACGATGATGATGAAGAATATGAGAGAACTCGTGTCGGGCCTGGATTTTGGCTCTATTTATGTCTTCTCATTGGCGGGCCTTACCTGGGTTTTTGTAATTGACTTTATTCTCCTTGGACTTTATGAGGGTTTTAGAGCTGGCCCAATAGATTGAACGTTATATCCTCGTGATGGGTCTCTATGCTACATGTACGATCGTGATGATCTTTCTATTTTGATGTATCATTGGCTACTCCTCCCTTAGTTAGTGGGTATATACACGTATCCACTGTGTGATGGTTGGTATTTTAATTGCACTTTTGCGCTGAACTTAATGTTAATAACTTTCGATTGGTCGATCGTCTTGATTACTTCATTGTCTGTTCGTTTTCGCGCATATTTTTGGAGAATTTTGCATGCCATTATGTCCCGTATGTCACTCCATGAGTAGTCTCTTTGTTGCTCGGTTGTATAAAGGGTGTTGTGACGACTTTGCTTCCTCATTTACGCCATTTTTGCTATTAGGATTATTTCTTCTTCTTTCCTATTGCCTTTTTTTCATATTTTTCTTGCCTATTCGCGATGTCTACTGGTGAGATCTAATAGAGAACTTTATAATCCAAGGCTCTCCTGGGCTGTGCTAACTTGTTTCTCCATTGTTTGCTCTGTTTGTCTGATCAAAATGGATTTTGCCTCTTTCGAGTTGGTTGGTGATTCGGTTGTCTCGAAGTTGCTTTTACTTCGTTGACTCGTTCACTCAACTTTTACTTCGTTAACACGATGTCTTAGTCGACTCGAAGTTTTTATGTTAAGTTGACTTGTTTGTCCACTTTGGCTTCGTTGGTTCAACGCCCTAGTCAACCAACATCCATTTTACTTAGTTGACTTGTTCGTCCAACTTTCACTTCCTTAACTCGACTCAAAGTTTTTATGTTAAGTTTACTCATTCGTCCACTTTGGCTTCATTGGTTCGACGCTCTAGTCGACCCAAAATCGTTTTACTTAGTTGACTCATTCGTCTAACTTTTACTTCGTTAACTCGACGTCTCGGTTGATTCAAAGTTTTTGTTAAGTTGACTTGTTCGTCCACTTTGGCTTCGTTGGTTCGACGCTCTAGTTGACCTGAAGTCGTTTAATTTAGTTGACTCGTTCGTCCAACATTTACTTTGGTAATTTGACGTCTTAGTCTACTCGAAGTTTTTATGTTAAGTTGACTCGTTCGTTTACTTTGACTTCATTGGTTCGACGCTCTAGTCGACATGAAGTCGTTTTATTTAGTTGACTCATTCATCCAACTTTCACTTTGTTAACTCGACGTCTCAGTCGACTCGAAGTTTTTATGTTAAGTTGACTCGTGCGTCCTGATTCCTTTTGGCTTTATATGCTGATTGTTTTACATAGCTTCGCTTTGAAGTTGTTTACCTTCGTCGGATGTTGATTCCAAAATTGAAACTTTATTGATTTTCTTGTTTGGATGTCTTGACCATTTCTAGCGGTCGTTTTTCTAGAACAACTACGTTTCATTGTGGAACGATTTTTCTTTTATCATTGCATGGATGATGTCTATCCTCGCGTTGGTGTTTCGTGCTTCTGCTGTTCTTTCTATTTTAATTTATGATATCCTTTGCTTGACCTGTTATTGCTCCTCTTTTGACATCGCTTGTTGAGGCTTGATAGAGTTTGTCATTGCTAATTCCTTTGTAAGTAATTTTGATTGGATTTGTATCCGCTGGTAGAGTCTCTGAGTCAATTGGTACAGCCGTTTTCAGGGTGTTGATCTTTTCGCTTCGATATAGGTCTGTTCAAGTGGGAAATGCTTCTTTGCTAGGGTAGATGTAGTGTAAAGCATATATCAGTTCCCTTAATTGTTCTTTTGATCCTGTGGCGGTAGTATCTGTTTTTTCTTTTCCCTTGAGTTATTTGTCTGGTATTCCGATGAATTCATCGAGTCGTCCTCTTTGGACCCAATGCACGATTTTCTCTTTCAACTTGTAGCAGTCATCGATATCATGTCCGTGATCCTTGTGAAAGGAGCAGTACCTGCTTTTGTCTCGTCCTTCTGGGTTTCCTCTCATCCTAGGTGGCCAGTTGACGTTCTCCTAATTCGCTATGTGTTTCAAAATGTTGGTCCGGCTTGTCTTTAGGGTCGTGTACTGTTTGTATTCATTTTTCAATACGTTGGTTATCCGTGGTTCTTCCGTCGCTTCGATGTTTCTTTGAATGATTGTTATCTTCCTGTGATCCGTCATCTCGCCTTCTTTCTTCTTTATTTTCTCATTTCCTCGAATGGTTCTTCCTTTCCTGTTCATTATTCCTCCTCGCAGCTTTCATCTCTTCAAGGGAGATGTGTTTCTGTGTTGTTTTCAGCAGGACCGCCATGCCTTTTGGAGGCTTCGGGTTAAGGGCATCAAAGAAGGGGCATTTTTTCAGTCCAGCGACAAAGGTTGCAGCGATTGTGTTGTCGCTACATCCATCAATCATTGTCAATTCGTTGGTAAAGCGAATGACATATTCTCGTATTGTTTCTTTGAGCTTTTGTCTAATGTGCAGGAGGTAGTGGGGTCATTTCCTCATCCACTGGCTCCCAATGAATCTGGCAATAAAAGCGGTGGTTAAAGCTTGGAAGGAATCTATCAACCTCGGTGGTAGGTTATTGAACCAATTCATCGCTGTGAAAGTGAGGCTGGTCGGGAATGTTCTACATAGGATCGACTCAGTGGTTTCTTTTAGGGCCATCATGTAGTGGAAATGTCTCAGGTGATCTGTTGGGTCGGTGGTACTATCATAAACTTCAAACTTTGGTGAAGTGAACTTTGGCTAACTCGTACAGTATGTTGGGATCCGTGACTCCAATTCTGAACAAGATTTTAGCAAGCGTTCCGTCGCACTGTGGAGTCTTGGCTTGGGGGAGCTCGTTGTTTTCAAAGTTTCCCTGTTGGGGTTCTACTGGGACTTCATCGCTTCCTTGAGTTCGGTTGGCGGAAATTTGTTGAGGCGGTGCCTAAACAGGGTCAGTTGATTGAATGCGATCCTGAGTGATTTTTTAAAACATCTTTGTCATGTAGTTCATCTAGGCCATGAGCAGGTCTACCCGAGGGTCTGTGGCAGCCCGCTAGATGTTTGGGTTGTATGGGCTACTGCGTGTTGCAGATCCGTATTCTCGGGTGCTATTGGTCCGATGATCTAGCTGCTTATTCGTGAGCTGTCAGTGATGCATTGTTGTCAGTAGGAGAGTTTTCATGATCATTACTAGGTTGAGGATCTGTAGAGTGTGTCATTTGCTCTTACGGCTTGTTGATCTTTTATCAGATTATGGTGAGCTTTGTCACTGTGGATTTTGTTTTTAGAAAGGAAACTCGTCACTCCCCACAGACGGCACCAAGCTGATGCATCCAAAAATCGTTTTCCCATGAATTTGACCTGCAAAACAGATGTTAGACTGCCAATGACCACCTTTTTGGTGGTCGAAGGCATTCGATGCTTAAGTCAGCAACTCTGTTTGAAAAATGAATTAAATTTTGACAAAACACAGTTAAAGTTGCATACCTGTGTCGAGTGTTCCCTTTTATCTTTTATATGGTTGCGGTTAATTCTTTGCGTGACTTAAGCATGTGAGGCGCAACGGAAGGAAATGTTTATTGTAATAGTCTCCTCCTTAATGGAGATGCATCCATGGAGGCGTAACTCCCTCCACGACTTTTTTGGGTGCAACAGTCATATTCTTTATGAAAGAACTTGTGTCGGGCCTAGATTCGTGCTCGGATTCATTCAGGTCTAGATTCGGGATTTGTTTATGTCTTCTTGTTGGCGGGCCTTACATGGGCCTCTGTAATTGGTTGAATTCTCCTTGGACTTTATGAGGACTTTAGAGTTGGCCCAATAGATTGGACATTATATCCTCGTGATTGGTCTCTATGCCACATGTACTAGCGTGATGATCGATCTCCAGAGAAATCACAAGATTGTGATTGACTTGATGACCCTACCCATCACCCCTGCATAGGCAAGATGAGTCATCCCGTCCATTACAAGCCTAAGACCATCATCAAGATGAAGGTTCGAATCCAACAAGGGCATCGAAGGCTTCTCCACCGACCATCTGTGTCATTCATTAATCGGCTTATACGCATCGTCCTGCACACCAAGCCAGGAAAACTAGCAAAACTTCTCGTCTTATTTGACTTGAATCTCTTCAGGAGTAGGTTCATTCCAACTGATCTGTGAATGAAAGACGCGAAGATCCGGTAGTATGAAGGAATCTCCACCCACAGTCGGGAATAAAGAAGGAACGATAAGAGAACCATCCTCACCCTCTCGTTACGCAATAAAAATGGAATGAGTAGCAGTCCCAACAAGAGCAGAAGAGCCCAAGTAGGTTGTAGAAGGTAGGACCTCCACCCCATCAATAGGAGGAGAAGAAGAACGAAGTGACTGCGACTCAGGAACTCGATCACGATTACTAAGCTCTTTAGACTAGGCAACAGCCAGCTGGAACATCTTGTCGTCTAAGGACCGAGGGTCCTCGTTAGAACACTTAGCAGCATCAAGGCCACCATAAGCAAAGAGGAGTCTCTTTTCGCCATCGTCTAGCGAACGAATGGTATCTTTTTCACTCCTCTTCAATGCCAACTTCATTTCTTCCGCCTCTTGCAGAGAGCAGTGGTCTTCCCTCGAAGGTTCTCCATCAACAAAACCCGAGTAAATAGAATCACGACGAATAGAGTCAACGAGTCGTTTCTCCTTCGAAACACGGTCAACACTCAGAAACAACCGCTTCGAAAGACTAACAGTCGGTAATTTTCTCTTCCTGGAAGTCGGATTGATAACAACTCTAACATGAGCATTGAGATCCGTAACATCTGAGCTCACTTTTCGATCAACGACATTTATCACCGTCAACAACGACAGTTATCACCGTCAACAACGATAGCACAGGCAACAATCTATGTGGCTTGCCTTTCAGTTAGCAGAGTCGTTCGGCTTTATCATGCTGTATAAATTGCTACACCTCACCATATCATCAGTAAGATAGGTGTCCAAAGGAACTAGGAGAAGCTGCAAAAAAGCTCGTTGATGACCCACTCTTCAGCGTTCAATTGCAGATTCCTCCGCTTGATAGGAACCCGGAAAGACCTTACTATCTGCTGACCCCATAAATTGAAGTAGCCAGAGTGGACAGACGCATAAAACCAATCTCGCAACCAACCCATGATGTTATCATTAAGGTTGCCAAAACACGCAGGAGAACGAAGGAAATAGGTGCGGTTGGGTTTCACGCTAAAACCCCGCCAAAAATGCAAAATTTCAACAGTTAAAAGAATACCATAAATGATGGCCCTGGCATACGTGGAACCATAATCCTCTAACCGTTCGGGCCCATCTGAGCAAGAAGAATACCTAAAAAATCTAGATAAGACCAGAATAGCTCCGGAACTGGAAACCAAAAACTGGCATAAAACATACGATGGTAAAGGACAATATATCCCTTCCTTGGACGACAATGATTGTCATTTTCACAAGGAAGAATGATCTCAAGGTTGGAAGGCAAAGAGTAGTTGGAGCGGACACTATCCAAGGTAGCCTGAGAAACCTTTTTTGGGGAAAAATGAGCTTCACAGGTAGGAAGTTGCTCACCGTCCAGTAGATCACCAGCCAACATTGCGAATAGGCAAGAAAAGATGGAAAATGCAATGGGAAATAAGAAATAACCCTAATAGAAAAGATGGCGTAAAGGAGGAAGTAAAGTCGTCACAACACCCTTTATACAACCTAGCAACGAAGAGATTATTCACGGAGCAACATACAGGACATAATGGCGTGCAAAATTCCCAAAAAATATGAGCGAAAATGAATAGACAATGAAGTAATCGAGACGATCGACCGATTGAAAGTTATTAACAACATTAAGTTCAGTGCAAAGGGGCAATTGAAATACCAACCGTCACACAGTTAGTGGATACGTGAACATACCCACTAAGGGGAGAGTAGCTGATGATACATCAAAATAGACTGATCATCACGGCCGTACATGTGGCATAGAGACTCATCACGAGGATATAGCGTCCAATCTATTGGGCCAGCTCTAAAGCCCTCATAAAGCTCAAGGAGAATAAAGCCAATTACAGAGGCCCGGGTAAGGCTCACCAATGAGAAGACATAAATAGAGCCCGAATTCAGCCCTAAACGAATCCAGGCCCGACACAAGTTCTCTCATAAAGAAAATGATTGTTGCACCAAAAAGAGTCATGGAGGGAGTTACGCCTCCACAAACACATCTCCATTAAGGAGGAGACTGTCACAAGAAACATCTCCTTTTGTTGCACCTCACATGCTTAAGTCACGCAGAGAATTAACCGCGACCATTATAAAAGGTAAAGGGAACACTCGACACGGGTATGCCACTTTAATTGTGTTTTGTCCAGATTTACTTCCTTCTTCAAATAGAGTTAATGACTTAAGCATCGGAATGCCTTCGACCACCAAAAAGGTGGTCATTGGCAGTTTAACATCTGCTTTGTAGGTCAAACTTAGAGGATGACGATTTTTGGATGCATTAAACCTTGTGATAAAGGCCTTGGCCAATACTTGAAAATAATTTATTGATCTAGGTGGAAGGCTATTGAACCAACTCATTGATGTAGACGTGAGGCTAGTTGGAAAGGTTCTGCACAAAATGGACTTTGTGCTTTCCTTCAGTGCCATCATGTGGTGGAAATGTCGTAAATGGTCCGACGGATTAGTAGTGCAATCATAAGTTTCAAACTTTGGGGGAGTGAAATTTTTTGGCAGAGGAATCTTCATGATTGCGTCGGAGAATGGTGGCCTGACCAACTCGTAAAGCACATTGGGATCTGTGACTCCGATCCTGAATGAAACTTGTGGGAGAATTCCATCAGTCTGGGATCCATCTCCCTGCGATTCACTTCCCTCGAAGTTCATCTTCTGAAGCTCTACAAGGGTTTCGTCATTCTCTCGAGCATGGTTAGCGGAATTTTGTTGAAGTGGCGTTCAGACATGTTCAACAGGTGGAATACGCTCATGAGTATTTCGACCACTTTAGCCAGATAATCCATTTGGACCAAGAGTTGGTCCACATGAGGATCTTTCATTGTGCCGCCAAATGTCTAGAATTGTTGGGCCACCATACCGTGTGGTGGTACTGCATTACCTTGCATAATTGGTTATCCTAGTGTTGGATTTGAGATGTGCCTGCTCGATAATTCAGTTTCGCTGGTGGAAGAATTGCCTTGATTGTTGCTAAGCTGAGAATTTGTAAGAGGGTTCATTTACACCAAATCTTTCTGTTACTGATTTGCGCTAAGGAAACTACCAACAAAATATTTTCTTTAGAAGAGGAAACTATTGTTCCCCATGGATGGCCAAACTGATGCGTCCAAATCTCTTCCCCTAGAAATCTGACCTGCAAAACAAGGTTAGATTGCCAGAGATCACTTGTTTGGTGGTTGAAGGCACTCCAATGGTTAAGTTAGTTAACTGTGTGAGATAATGAATTTGGATAGAGTATAGTTCAGTTGTGTTTGCATATCTTTTGTCGAATGTTCCCATTACCTTATATAATATACGTAATTAACTCTTTACGTGATTTAAGCATGTAGGGCGTGATGAAAAGAGACGTTATTCACAACGATCTCTTCCTTTACTGAGGTATGTCCTTGGGGGCTTATTCCCGCCATGACTTGTCTCATTTGTAACGTCTCTCATCTCTAAGAGAAGATATTCGTTGGGCCTGGACGTGGGCCTTTGATTATGATCTATTATCAAGGGCCCTTTTGGGCTTTAATGAATAGGCCTACGTTTTTGGGCTTCTAAGATAGGGCCCGTTATTCGTGTTGACATCGAAGTGGTTGTTCCTCGTGATGAATGATCTTTGCCACGTGTACGGTTGTGATTAGAGGCTTATTTGATGTATCATCAAATTTATTAGTGTAACCTGGACGATTCCCATTGTAAAGAACATGTAATAATCTAGATGTAGAAGCTTTGTGTGATTTTCCCGTGTAATCTTAATCACTGACCAAAAATTAGTTGATCACGTCTTTGACTTCTGACATTCTTTCATCACCAATCGTAGAACCAATGCATAAATTGTGAGTGTTAGTTTTGAGGGTAAAAGAACCATCAATTGTTTTTGTGTTATGAGGAGTGATGATACATCAAATTATCACCTGATCGTAGCCATACACGTGGCGCAAACCATCATAACTAGAGATGGTTGTTACGAATAAAATAAGTCATGGCGGGAATCACTCCTCCAATGATACATCTCAACTATGAAAGGACTGTTATAAAGGAGATAAGTCATGGCGAGAATCACTCCCCCAATGACTCATCTCAATAAAGGATGAAATCGTCGGCTCAACATTCTTGGAAAACAATCGAATCGAGGCTTTTCAATCACTTGGCTATTCAATCTTGTGAAATAATCGAGACCAAATTTTGAGAAGGAGATACGAACGGAGAGGAATAACAAATCGATTCAACAAAGGAGGAGACCGTTATAATAAGTGTCCCCTTCATTGCGTCCTTCGAGCTTAAGTCATGCATATAGTTGAATGCACTCATTATATAAGGTAAAGGAAAAGGTATGAAATACACATGGATAACAATATGCAAATTCAACTTAACTATACTCTGTCCAAAGTTACTCTCCCACGGTTTACTGACTTAAGCATCGGAGTGCCTTCGGCTACCAAGTAGGTGTCTTTGGCAATCTAACCTTGTTTTGCAGGTCAGATCTCTAAGAGACCAAATTTGGACGCATCAGTTTGGCGTCGTCCATTGGGAACGATAATTTCCTTAAAAATGAAAAGCCTATGCTTGATTACAAATTAGCAACAAGACGGGAGCATGTGTTTGGGTATGTTGTCGTCGTCGCATTGACTGTCGTAAACATTGTGGTTGACCATAACCAGACATGTTACGATTGTACAGAGATGTTTCCAATATCAATGGTAACAAGAGTATGTTTCCTGACGAAGTATTTTATAAACGACAAGATAATTTTGAATCTGTTTGCCTTGTGGATCTTATTCAAATGAAGAATATGGAAACTGTTAAAATTGAATTAGTTTTCATTATTTACTTGACAATTTTTCAGATTCCAATATTCTATTCCATTTTGTTTAAATGATTAAACTTGTATCATGTGAGTTAGGCTGGTAATCCAGGTACATCTGGATACAATACTGCAGAACTAAATATTTTGTCAATTATGTACTAGCTGAGTTTGTAGATGTGTTGCTTAGGGAACCTCAGGTCGCGGGTTCGAAGCCGGTTGGCAGCATAATTATCAATTTATTGTTTTACTGACCGTTATAGTCTTTGGAATATCCGCAGGTCCACTAGTCCGAATAGAGGCTAGTCCACAGGTCTGCTAACCAGACTGGAGGCTAGTCTGCAGGTCGGCTAATCCGAATACAGGCTAGTCTGTAGGTCACAAGCCTGACTAGAGGCTAGTCCAGTTGGAGACTAGTCCGCATGTGTGCAGGTATGCAATCCCGACTGGAGACTAGTCCAATTGGAGGCAGGTCCATAGGTTCGATTAGAGACTAGTTTGTAGGTTCGCAAGTCTGATTGGAGACTAGTCCACGTGTCCGATTAGAGATAGATTCGACAAGAATCAGGTCCACAGATCCAACTTAAGACTAGTCACACCAGACTTCATCTGGTCCAAACTCACACAGTTTGATCACGATGACTTCATCTGGTCCGGACTCATGCAACTGACTACGATGATTTGTCAAATGACTTCATCTGGTACGGGTTCATGCAGCTAACAACGATGATTTGTCAGATGACTTCACTTAGTAACGGACTCACACAGCTAACTACGGACTCGTCACATAAACGACATCTGGTCCAAACTCACGTAGTCTGAGCACAATGACTTGTCACAAAAATCTTCATCTGGTCCGAACTCACGAAATCCGACTATGATGATTTGTCACAAACATCTTCATCAGGTTCGAACTCTTGCAGTCCGACTCCGATTATTTCATCCGGTCCAAATCACGCAGGTCGACCCCGATGACTTGTCACACTAACTTCATGGTATGACTAGAGAAGACCATCATGTCACTACTTGGCTCCCACGATTGACAAGTTAGTAGCCACGCAAGCCAACCCACTAACTAGGGGAAGTAGCTGATGATACATCAAGTTGTCACCTGATCGTGGCCAGACATGTGGCGCAAACTATCATAACTAAAGATGTTCGTTACGAATAAAATAAGTCATGGCTGGAATCACTCCCCTAAGGACACATCTCAATTGTGAGAGGAACGTTACAAATAAGATAAGTTGTGGCGGGAATCACTCTCCCAATGACACATCTCAATGAAGGAGTAGACCGTTATAATAAACTTTCCCCTTCATTGCATCATTCGAGCTTAAGTCATGCACATAGTTGAATGCACTCCTTATAATATAAGGTATAGGAAAAGGTACAAGAAAGCACGTAGATCGTAATATGCAAATTCAACCGAACTATACTCTGTCCAAATTGATTTTCTCCCACGGTTTATTGACTTAAGCATCAGAGTGCTTTCAACCACTAAACAGATGGTCTTTGGCAATCTAACCTTGTTTTGCGGATTAGATCTTAGGAGACAAGATTTGGACGAATCAAGGAGGTTAAAGTTCCAGGTGCATCGATACATAGGGCATAGAAGGGAGAGCACCCTTGATTGTGGATCCACATGGTCTCAGCCAGTCATTACTTTAGATGATTGCAGGTCATCCCTAAAGGATTTTTATTTTTTTTTGTTAAAGCTTATAGCATAATATATTAAGACTGAGAGCAAAACATACCTCCTGCAAGAGTAGCTAACACGTGAAGGAATAAAGTTACAATACCAATTACAATTGAAAGCAAGTAAGTTTTTAATACTACTAATTAGCCGGCGCCACATCCAACACATGTTTGTTTGGTCGTCCTGGTTCTTATCATTCAGTATAGAAATGAGAAAACTAGAATTCCAAAGGGATTCATACCACACAATGCACATAACAACCACTAAATGCGAAATTAAATTCTCAAGTAGATGAAAAATATGCCAAAATTGTATGCTCACGGGTGATTTCCCTTTCCCCATCAAACATACAATTTGAGAACATCTTATTCGACAGCAGAAATCGTATCTACGTACTGACAGACTTTGCTTTTCTTCTAGTTTTCCCAACATTAATGCTCACCCAACACCATGTTCACATTCAAGACCATGGCCATACAACTCAAGGTCTCGACATTTACAATGTTATATCAAAACAGCTTTCATGGATGGGCTTAATGAGTTGCGTACTGTAAAGTCGGCTTTTAATTAAAATTTTGAATGGTAACATTAGAGAAAGTACAGAATATTTGCCCATATAGTTGCCATGATTGTACAATCTCTATACAAAAACCATGTTGGTATTCAATTCTACAATTTAATTCAATATTAAGCATTTAAACCGACATGGCTGATCATCGAATATCATTACTCATTCAATAGTTGATGCCTAGAACGAGCTTCTCGATGTTGTAATTAATCGATAAATCATGTATAGGTTGAATTGGTCTCAATCAAAATATAAATGAGATAAGAAAAATACACAACATGTCACATGAAAGTTTTTGTAGGTGATTAATTAAGCACCGAATTCTTTGTTAACTAGAGTTTGTGGAGTGTAAGAAGACAAGAAGGATCACTTTAAATATGTAAGCAGGAACACCAACTACCACAAACACTCCATATGAGATAGATAAATCTCTCCCTTTTTCTTCAATTTCTTCTTCTCTCCTGCTTTCGCAACTCTTTGAGCTTCAATGGAAGAACTTGAACTTGCTGCTACTGTGAACCAATATCTGGTGACACCGGATCCATCATCAAGCTCAAATGGGAAGTCGCCTAGTGCCTCGTTCTTCACTTTATTTGCTTTTGCTGATAGAACTGATTGCCTGTTGATGTTTTTTGGAACCATGGGTGCTTGTTTGCATGGTGGTGCTCTACCGATGTTTTTCTTGTTTTTCGGTCATTTGATTGATTCACTTGGGTCTTTGTCCAAGGATCCAAAGCAATTGCAATCTGAAATCTCAAAGGTACAATATTCTAGTTACTCTTCAGGCTTTTTTTTTTTTTTTCTTTATCAATTTCAGGAAAGACATGCAGTAGGTGGTTGTCATTATTAGATATAGTTCGAACATAATTAGATTAGTTCCTTGACGGATTAGAAAATGGTATAGGAGTTTCATACTTATATTCACTTAGTTTATACCGAAAACATAATTCTTAAATAGAAATCAGTGTATCATATAGATTCCAATGTTGCGCAAAAATACAGAAATGTATGGTGCATTCAGTAACTTGAATTATTTACTTTAGTAACTTTTTATCAATCTATCCAGTAAATTAGTAAGTGATGACGATGAAAAAGCATACGCAACTAGCTTAACTGGGGGGGTATATTAATAGTATGATTACGACATGCACCCAAATGTCTATACATGCATGTATCAACATCGAAACATTAAAGCCTAACTACCTTAGTTAGAGAAAATTAAGGGGTTTGGTAAGCTGAAATAGTATTCCAAGTGATAACATTTAATGTTAAGATGCTTGAAACATCCAATGTATTCCTAACATTGGTATAGTTTCAATACTTCAAGAAACTTTCAAATAAAAGTCTTGACATGTTAAAATGCTCATCAGACTTTCTTAAGGTCTTCATTTGTATAGTTGATACCAAGAAGCTTTCAAATAAATTGACTGTTAAGATGCCCATCAGACTTTCTTAAGGTCTTCAATGCTTTAGACCCCATACTCAGACTTAGACACTGGTAATCAGCTTGGGGGATTGAATTTAAACTAGTGACTATCACGATTTATTAGATTTAAATTTTTGTTAAAATAAAAATAATCAAAACAACCAAACACATGAGAAAAGGTGAAGTGTATCAATCAAGTACGCGGATGTTGCTACTGTGCTGCTACTGTGCGCCAATATGTAGCATTTATCAACCAAAGACGTCCTTGTGAGGAAAGGTAAGGTATCAATCAACAAGTACGCGTACTTGCTATTTTGCGCCTACTAAGACTTCAAAAAACAGTTGTGTGTAGTAAAAAAATTTGGTTGTATCTAGCGGGAAAATGTACCACCATTAGTAAAGAAGTGATTCATCCAAGGACATTGATGTGTTTTCAATGAAGAAGGAAGTAGGCATCGACATGGATGGTTCGTTGCGGGAACGAACAAAAACAATTACTGATCTTGTACCAACATGATTCTTTTTACACACTTGTTTTGCTATGCAAACATCAGTAATCGGTTACAACAGAAATGAGAGAGAGGGAACGAGTGCTTGTTTGTTGAACTAGCATCACTAGAAACTCACTTGAACCAAACACTATTAGTGGTCAATGGGGCAGGTCTAACCGATGGACTAATATTGAACTCAGGAACCATAAAATTAGGACTGTTACTATTTTGCATTATGGTTTAAGAGTGTCAATTAGTGTAGAACTTGACAAGAACTCGGCTTACTCTAGGGCTGTAGCCTGTAGAGCAAACTTGTTAAAGCTAAATTCTAGTTGTGTTGTAAGTTTCCCCCATTTGAGCTAGGTTTGTTTGTTTGAATTATTTTGTGTTTGGTTTTACTGTCTTTTTTGGCTCTTGATTTACATCTTTAAGTACTCTTTGGGTTGGAATGATTCAAAAATGACTGAATGGGTTTTTATTCAGATATCAGTATAGTTGAGATTATCGATGAATTTTTATATTATTGTTTTTGCCATTGGATTTTTTTGGGGGGTTCCGGTGCTAGTGTACTATTTCATTCTCCACCTTATCTTTTTGATATCGTGGGCTTGGTTCCATATTTCTACATTGGTAATGTGAAGGTCTGTAAGGCTTGCTCTCTTGTGAGAGTTTGTTTCAGTATTTGCTTTTAATTTTGTTTCATTTATATAAAGGTTTAGGGGTTCTTAAAACCCAGCTTAATTTTCAAAAAAAAAAAAAAAAAGGTCTCTAAGGCTTCAGTGACACTACCAACCAGAAGATCTTCAATCTTCTTTAAATTCAATCATCAAAATTGTGTTACACACTGAAACATAGTCTACCATAGGATATCTGCCAGCAAAACCAACATATTTTTTATGCAAAGATCCAATCCCTATAGGATGAGGTCAGGAAGAATGAATAACTGGAGACAAACACGTTGCTGAAATAGACTCAGAGCAACATATTTTGTTAATCAAAAAGGGCAAGGGGAAGTAAAGACACTCTAGATAGTGAATAGACTTTTGTTCCTAGATTGAACTTCAACTCATGTTTGCTTTCCTACTTTTGTTGCAGAATGCCTTGTACTTGGTTTATTTAGGACTCGTTGTCTTGGTATCAGCGTGGATTGGTAAGTCCTAAGTTTGTAAGTTGTTCAAATTTCTGAGTTGCATTCGTGTTTGTCAGACAAAACAAATTTGCACATTAAACCAAGTCTGAGTTTGGTTTTAAAGAAAAACCAATGGAACACTTGAGGTTGAAAATGACTGTCTTTTCTATTTTCCTTCCATGTCAAATTATTTCTTGGTCCACCTTCCTCTTCCAGATTTTCTAAAGAAACCATGAGGTGGAAAATGATCAGGTCATTCGAAGATTTTTTTTTTTTGTAATGTTTATTTCCCTTTCCATAGGAGCACCCAACTGATAATCTGCCCCATGTTTATCAAAAACATAATGTCCTAACTCGTGTATTAGTTCTCAGGTGTTGCTTGTTGGATGCAAACTGGGGAGAGACAGACAGCTCGACTGAGAGTAGAGTATCTCAGATCAGTCCTGGAACGAGATATTAACTTTTTTGACAATGAAGCAAGGGATGAAAACATTATTTTTCGCATTTCGAGTGATGCAATTCTTGTGCAGGATGCAATAGGTGATAAGGTAGTTATCTCCTCTATTTAAGATATATGATTGCTACTTAACTCACATCCATGTGTATAATATTTTTCCTTATGCATGACATGCAGATGGGTCATTTTTTGCGATACCTTGCTCAATTCTTCTCTGGGTTCGCTGTAGGGTTTACCTCAGTATGGCAGCTAACACTTCTTACAGTGGCTGTTGTGCCATTAATTGCTATAGTGGGAGGAACATATGCAATAATCATCTCTAATTTGTCAAAAAAGGGTGAGGCTGCAAGTGCTGAAGCTGGGAAGGTGGCTGAAGAGGTATTGTGTATATTTGTCCATTTCCTTGCGATTCATTTGTCAGTGCTTCTTATTTCTGACCAAAAATGAAATGAAAGATCAACACACCACTTCCTAGTGCAGTTGGTGATTGGCGGTCTATCTGTCTCTTGATGGATAGGTCATTACTCAGTGGACTCAAGTCTCCCTAGTTTGCTTGGTGCCTAGGTGACTGCCTAGGTAATTGATCCAATAACCAAAAAATTAAAAAGATCAACAGTGTTAGTGAAACTGATCTTCTTGCATCAAACCAGGAGGCCTGATCAGAGGATCAATGCGATATAATCCGTAAATTTGTTTGAGGTTATCCATTTATGTTCTTACCTTTTTGCTTCTCATCCAATAATATCTGACATGTGAATAGCTATCTAGAAGAATCAACTACAACATGGGGATTGAGGGTGACTGTACATAACATGAACCTTAAAAACTCGAATTATTTCCTTTTTGGGGAATGTCAGAAAGTCCTTGTTCTATAAAATCAAGAGAGATCCATCTAAACTCTCTCTCTCTTCTTTTTTCTTTTGTTATCTATCTTGTTTTAGGGTTCGTCAATTCCTGCTCGTATGGACTACTAGCTTCTTCATTAGAGTCGAGGTTCTGTGTATAAGAGAGACAGAAAGAGAGGAGGGGGGGAGGGGTTGTCTGTGAAGTTGTTATCAGTCCATGAGTTTACTGATCAAATAAAGTCTAGTTTGAGCCTATTGACTCACCATGTGTCAAGAAAAAACCTCTGGCAAAAAGAGGTTTTGGGTGACAGCCCATTGACCCAGTTGTTGAATATTATGAATTGTTACAGCAGCAACGTGATATCTTTTCTATATGGACCAGATTATTTCACAAATCCGTACTGTGTACTCATTTGTTGGGGAGGAAAAAGCTCTTGAAGCCTATTCCAATTCTCTTGGAAAGGCCTTGAAGTTGGGAAAAAGGAGTGGATTCGTGAAAGGAATTGGTGTTGGCATTACATATGGAGTGTTATTTTGTGCTTGGGCATTGCTTCTCTGGTACTCTGGTGTTCTAGTCAGGCATCAAACCACAAGTGGTGCTAAAGCATTTGCGACCATTATAAACGCCATCTTCAGTGGATTGTAAGTTTCTCTAAACGATTGAAGCATATCTACTGCGTTTCAGCATCCTCAATCAGTTCTTCTATTAAACAGATTCCTTTTTGTATTTGCAGTGCCCTTGGCCAAGCTGCTCCAAACCTCGCTGGCCTGGCTAAAGGTCGGGCAGCTGTAGGCAACATTATGAGCATGATTGGAAGAGTTGCAAGTTCATCTAAACAGTCAGAGAATGGAATAGTTCTGTCAAAAGTGAGTGGGAAAATTGATTTCTGTGAGGTTTCTTTTGCTTACCCATCCCGATCCAATATGGTGTTTGAAGCTTTGAGCTTTTCAATTAGTGCTGGGAAGACCTTTGCAGTAGTTGGCCCTAGTGGATCTGGGAAGAGCACTATTATATCCATGGTTGAACGATTTTATGATCCAAACTCAGGTATGTTAACTACTAATCTAGGAGTTTATTATTTACTTCAAGTAAGTAAATAGAGAACTGATATGAATCATTAATCAGCTTGCTGTGAAAATTGGTTTGGCAAGTTGACTAGTAACTCCTCTCGAAACTACTTGGGCATTTTGGTCATTTTTATCATTACAGAAGGAAAACACATTCTGTTCACTTTGAATAGGATTCATCATAGTCACAAAACAAACTCAGCAGTCCATTCATAACTTGGTTCACTTTAAACTGGCCGATCATCAAATCTTCTAAGTCATCTACGAAATTAAGCTGAGTCATGGTCTCTCTTACGTTCCTAAACAATTTAAATTTTAAGTAGCAGATGCATGAATGATTTACATGCTGAAATCCACCAGGTAAAATATTGTTGGATGGTCATGATCTGAAAAGTTTCCAATTAAAGTGGCTACGGGAACAGATGGGTCTAGTTAGCCAAGAACCAGCATTATTTGCAACCACAATAGCTGAGAACATCCTATATGGTAAAGAAGATGCTACCATGGACGGAATTTTTGAAGCTGCAAAAGCTTCAAATGCACATTCTTTCATAGTAAAACTACCAAATGGTTATAATACCCAGGTTAGTATCTTTTTTATTGTAGGCACTCAGGTTAGCATTACTCGTCTTATCCATTTAATAAATGGTATAGTCAGCTATATTGCTTAAACGGCACAAAGTCACAAATACCTTAATGTGTACTAGCTGATTATATTGTTAACTGAATGGGTTTAGACTTTCACCAGTACAATGCCTATTGTTCACATGAATGTATGTTCACTTCCTCAATCCTTGTATTTTTTTTCACTTGAGGTAGGAGAAGGTGGAACTCAGCTCTCTGGAGGACAGAAACAGAGAATTGCCATAGCAAGAGCAGTACTGAGAAATCCAAAGATTCTTCTTCTAGACGAGGCCACCAGTGCACTTGATGCAGAATCTGAACTTGTTGTGCAACAGGCACTGGTTACAATCATGTCCAACCGGACTACTATCATTGTTGCACACAGGTTGTCCACAATTCGCGATGTTGATACAATTGTTGTCTTGAAAAATGGGCAGGTTGTCGAGAGTGGCAACCATATGGAATTGATGTCTAAGGTAGATGGAGAATATGCTACTCTAGTGAGCTTGCAGGTATCATCAAATACCAAAAATCCGGGCCAGGAAAATAGTGGATCTTCTAAAACTACAACCTTTCCAGAAATTCTCAACAGTCAAATGCATCACCCCAAGGTGAAGTCCATTGACTTCAGAGAGCTTCACATGAGCAACCAACCATTGGCCCCATGCGACTCTATTCCAAAACCATCAATTTGGAAACTAGTTCAAATGAATATAGCAGAATGGCCATACACATTGCTTGGGTCAGTTGGTGCTATTCTGGCAGGCATGGAAGCCCCTCTATTTGCAACAGGAATCACATACGTCTTGGATGCATTCTATTCTCATAATGACTCTAGAATCCAGCATGACATTAAATTGATATCTCTCCTATTTATTGGTATAGCTGTTATCACAGTACCCATATATATGTTACAACATTATTTCTACACTTTGATGGGAGAGCGGCTCATGAGACGTATTCGTCTCTCCATGTTTTCAGGTTAGTTGCTCCTCTCACATTTTTTTATTTTATTTTATTGTTGTCATTGGTTCTCTTCTAGGTAACAACGACACGGATACGAAGTCGTACACGTTGGCCAGAAAAATATAATATGTGATACGTTAGGGGACACTTATACATTTTAGTATTATTTACTTCTCAACAATAAGTTTTGAACTTATAGGTCAATAGTGTACTCATGTAATGCTAACAATAAACTTGTAACATTAATATAAAATTGAAACTTTTGAAAGATATATAAAAAAAATTGATGATGTAAGCATGGAGTGTCTGATTGGAGTATCTGTGAGTTTCGACAAGAATATCCAACACGATATATGTCAATACGTTTTTTTTTTTTTTGTAGAAGTTGAGTGTGGTTGTTACATAGGTTCTCTTAATTACTTGAAAGACATTTTCCTATTTTGGCACTTGGTAGATTTGAAAACTCCTACAATAAATAAAATAAAATAAAATAAAATAGAAATGAGTCTTCTGGTCAACTTATTCAGTTAAATCAAGTTCTCCTCTTCATACTCTTCTTAAAGATTATGGTTGCTCCCATTTGAGATGGATGATGAATTTACCACATGTCAAGCAATGTATGTTTTAGCCATAGTAGACACTCATTTGGCACATACAAGAGGATGACCTTCACAAAAATCATCTCTCTGAAACTTTGAAAAGATAAAACAAATTGCAATCTCGGTTTGGCACTGTCTCGACATCCAATATATATGATTTAATTTTTCAGCTAAAAGGCATTGCTACTCTGCTTTGAGTTAGAACAACAAGAAAAACTACCTTGGGTTAAACCATTTATTAAGTAGCGTGTTAGAAAAAGAAGTCTTCTAGTGTATATCACACCCTTATATGGACAAATTAACATCTTGAAAGTTTAATGTAAACCCTAGAGTTAGAGAGCTAACAGTTGTCATAGTTCTATTTTGAACTGGTCCAATAATACAGCTTTGTTTGTATGCTTCAAATTCTTTGAAGCAGTTTCTTGTTTCAATGTTTATCTTTTTGATGCCCTTATTGCTGTTTTCATGCAACAGCTATCATTTCCAATGAGATTGGGTGGTTTGATTTGGACGAGAATAGCACTGGAAGCCTTGTATCAAATTTAGCAGCTGGTGCAACATTAATAAAAAGTACTCTTGCGGATCGTCTATCAACAATCATGCAGAATTTAGCACTCACTGTGACTGCTTTTATTATCGCATTTACACTCAGCTGGCGCCTGGCAAGTGTTGTAATTGCCACCTTCCCCCTTCTCATTGGAGCCTCCATAACTGAGGTTAGTTTATAATTTCTCAAGGTTGACGATTAGGCTACTCGTTGATCTCCACCATCCTTAAGTTCTATTCCTTTTTCTTTGTGTATTTGCAGCAACTATTTCTTCAAGGCTTTGGGGGGGACTATGCTGGAGCTTACTCTCAGGCTACTACCCTTGCTCGCGAGGCAATCACCAACATCCGCACTGTGGCTGCATTCGGTGCTGAGAAGAGGATCATAGACCACTTCGCCTCAAAGTTAAACCTACCAAACAAGCAGGCACTTTTACGTGGGCATATTGCTGGCATTGGTTATGGTGCATCTCAACTCTTTGGGTTTTGCTCTTATGCTCTTGGACTTTGGTATGCGTCGACTCTCATCAAGTCTCAACACTCAAATTTTGGAGATATCATGAAGTCCTTCATGGTTCTAGTCATTACTGCTCTGTCAATAGCAGAGACACTTGCTCTTGCACCTGATATAATAAAGGGATCAGAGGCACTTCGACCGCTCTTCAGTATTCTTGAAAGGAAAACAGCCATAGACTCCAATGATCCAAAATCAGAGTTAGTGACTGAAATCAAAGGAGATGTGGAGTTTAGGAATGTAAGATTCAGGTACCCGCTAAGGCCTGACGTTGCTGTGTTTGAAGACTTGAATTTTCAGGTATCAGCAGGGAATAGTCTTGCACTAGTAGGACCAAGTGGATCTGGGAAAAGCTCTGTTATTGCACTAATAATGAGATTCTATGACCCCATTTCGGGTGTTATTATGATAGATGGGCGTGATATTAGAAGTTTGAACTTGAGATCTTTGAGGCTGAAGATCGGACTAGTCCAACAGGAGCCAGCATTGTTTTCTACCACAATATATGAAAACATCAAGTATGGAAAGGAAGGAGCATCAGAGATAGAGGTCATGAAGGCTTCGAAAGCCGCCAATGCTCATGGTTTCATTAGTAATATGCCAGAGGGGTATAACACAGAAGTTGGCGAGCGGGGTGTGCAGTTATCAGGAGGTCAGAAACAAAGGGTGGCAATAGCAAGAGCTATACTAAAGGATCCAACAATTCTTCTTTTAGATGAAGCTACTAGTGCGTTGGATACTGCCTCGGAGAAGTTAGTACAGCAAGCTCTTGACAAGCTAATGCAAGGCAGAACAACCATCATAGTGGCACACAGGTTGTCTACGATACGTGACGCAAACATGATCTCTGTTCTACAGAATGGGAAGGTAGTTGAAAGTGGTAGTCATGAGGAACTCATTACTAAGCCTGGAGGTATGTATACACAGCTAGTTAGCCTACAGCAAGAAAATGGTAGATGACTGTATAGCTGATTGGGAGTTTTGAATGGCGAATATACAGTTTAAAGGTAGATATACCGTAAAGATACAAAAGGACTGCAATGACATGGAAATTCTTTGTCAATTTCGCGCATTTAAGGATGTCTTATTATGCATGCTTTTGGTTCACCAGAAACTTTGGCATTAGAAGAAAATTTTCAATTCTTTTGAGTTTTTTCTTTCTTTTCTTTTATAGTTATTATTTTAACAGTGATCGAGTATACATATTGAGAACCAATAAAGGTGGGGAGAGAACAAGTTTTTTTTTTTCTTTTGGTTTGCTGTATTTTGCAGCTGGTATAGAGACTTCAGACAGATGAACAAGATGTTGCTTTCTTCATGTAATTCGCTAGAATTGTAATGTTGCTTGCAAAATCCGATAGGACTATTGAAACCAGACAAGCTAAAAGTTTGAGCTCAAGTACTCGTCTGTTTGCAATAGGTTCATTTGTTTGCTGATAAATTATTTTCCAGGAAATTTATGGCCAATACTAGGTGCTACCTCATATGGTAAGACTTGTGAGAGATGGTATCACAAGTCTAGGGTCCAAATTGTCAAAGGCATTTAACAATTCTAGGATGATAGGATCCAATAAAAAACTTGCTCACCCTTCAAAAACAATTCATAAAAATAATAATAAATACACCCTTTCCTCGTTTCATGCTACAAATACATCTCCACGTCACCCCCACCCTATTGAAAGAACTTTATGTACGTTTTTGTTTGGTTTGAGCACTACGACCAAAGAGGGAGTTCTTATGTTGTTTAAATGCCGTGAAAATAAAAACTTGAATGTATAATTTTTAATCTTGAAAGATAAATAATGAATTTATTATTTTTAGTCATCAACATTTTCTGATCTTTACATTGCAAATTGTTTGGATGTATACACAACCTCTTGTTCTCCTCTACAACCTCCTGTTCTCCTCTATCAGTGTTTCACAATATTGAAGGAAAGAATCACAATTGAAGGAAAGAATCGCAATTGATTATAGGTAATTGATGTCATTACCTAGAATAGGCTCTAGAATAATGGATATTCTCAATGGATATTCTCATTACAAATTGTATATATATGTTGTAAGACTTTGCACAATATACAACACATAGAAATCATTCTCATTACAAAATTCCTTCATGGTATCAGAGCAATCGCTCTTGAGGACCTAGAAATTCATACAAGCAAATACCTCATTGCTGGTGATGAAGAGCGGAGACTCATTGAACCCGGAAAGGGCTCGAACTCTTCCAAGACCTCAGAACCATGGGAGAATTCCAATCATCCTCTTTTCCTCCATCATTCGGACCAACCAGGAGCTGCCCTTGTTTCACAACCACTGATGGAAGACAATTATACAACGTGGGAGCAGTCAATGAACATGGCACTCACCATAAAAAACAAGAAGGGTTTTATTGATGGAACCCTAACCAAAACGAAGGCTGCTTCAACCAATTTGGTCGGTAACATTCCCAACTATGAAGAACTTTCAGGTAAACTTTTTGCACAGAGTAGTAAAGAGCCAATATGGATATTAGATAGTGGTGCAAGTGATCATATTGTTTGTAATCCCAGCTTGCTTACCTCATTCAAATCAGCATCTAATCGTTGGGTCAAGCTTCCTGACGGTACCACAACACATGTTACTCATGTTGGCACTGTAGCCTTCTCTCCACATTTTGTTCTTCATAACGTCCTATGTGTCCCCTTGTTTTACCTTAACTTGATTTCTGTGAGCAAACTAGCATTCGACTCTTTCTATATTACCATCTTTCTAAGACAAATTTGTGTCATACAGGACCCAAAGTGGAGAGAAGCAATGCGGCTAGAGATTCAAGCGCTGCAAGCTAACAAAACATGGAGCCTAGTTCCACCACCGGCCCACAACGGGCAATCGGTTGTAAATGGGTGTACAAAATCAAGTACAACCTCGATGGAACCATTGAACGTTATAAGGCCAGATTAGTGGCCAAGGGTTATAGCCAAGTGGAAGGCCTTGATTATAGGGAAACGTTCACGCCAGTTGCCAAGCTCACCACAGTTCGAGTCTTGCTCAGTCTCGCAACTCAACAAAATTGGCATCTCCACCAACTGGATGTGAATAATGCGTTCCTCAATGGATACCTTCATGAAGAAGTGTACATGCAACTTCCTCCTGGCTTCGAACGAAAGGGGGAGAATAAGGTCTGTAAGTTACACAAATCATTATACGGCTTGAAGCAAGCTTCCAGGCAATGGTTTTTTAGGCTCTCCTCAGCCCTCAAGTCAGCTGGTTTCAAGCAATCATGGTATAATTATTCCATGTTCGTCCGAAGCCATCAAGGTAACTTTACAGCTTTGTTGGTTTATGTGGACGATGTAATTCTCGCAGGCAACAGTTTAGATGATATTATGAGGACCAAAAGCTTTCTATCAAGCCACTTTAAACTGAAGGATATGGGACAGTTGAAATATTTCCTTGGATTGGAAGTAGCGAGGTCCAAGTATGGCATTGCATCAAGTCAAAGAAAGTATGCATTGAAAATACTTGAAGACACGGGATTCCTTGGTGCAAAACCTTCACGTTTTTCAGTTGAGCAAAATATAATCCTCACACAAGAAGATGGAAGATTGTTAGAAGACGCATCTCAATATCGAAGGCTTGTTGGACACCTAATTTATTTGACAATCACAAGACCGGACCTCGTGTATGCAGTTCATATACTTAGTCAGTTCATGGATAAACCAAGACAACCTCACTTAGATGCAGCTCACAAGGTGTTTAGATACCTCAAGCAGACGCCAGGTCAAGGTATTTTCCTACCTTCAAAAGGGTCATTGGAATTAAGAGCATATTGTGATGCAGACTGGGCACGCTGCAAAGACACTAGAAGGTCAACGACGGGTTATTGCATCTTTCTCGGACATGCTCCCATTTCTTGGAAAACAAAGAAACAAAGTACGGTCTCACGTTCGAGTGCAGAAGTTGAGTATCGTTTTATGGCCAATACTTGTTGTGAGATAACATGGTTGCAATACATTTTGAAAGACTTGAATGTTAAACATTTGCAGCCAGTCAAGCTGTTCTGCGATAACAAGGCCGCAATACACATAGCGTCTAATCCTGTGTTCCACGAAATGACCAAACACATAGAAATTGACTGCCATGTTGTCAGAGAGAAAGTGCAAAGAGGATTGATTCAAATAGAACATATAAGAACCAAGGAGCAACCAGCAGATATTTTCACGAAGCCCCTGAGTTCAAATTAGTTTTCATTGTTGCTGGACAAGTTAGGTGTGATCAATATCCACTCTAACTTGAGGGAGAGTATTGAAGGAAAGAATCACAACTAAAGGAAAGAATCGCAATTGATTATATGTAATTGATGTCATTACCTAGAATAGGCTCTAGAATAATGGATATTCTCAATGGATATTCTCATTACAAATTGTATATATATGTTGTAAGACTTTGCACAATATACAACACATAGAAATCATTCTCATTACAAAATTCCTTCACACAACATCTCTTCAAGTACTCACAGTCCACCTCTGTTTGCTTCAAATTTGTTCTGAAAATTTCACAGATTTTCATTGAATCAGAACTAAAATACAAAATTTGAAACACCCATTAAAAGAGATAAACGAGGGTTTGAAAAAACAAATAAAAAAGTACCTTGCTCATCTGCTCTGAAACCAAACTTCTATTTGTCTGGGTCTGAGATTCAGCTGTTTTGCTAATTCAAGCTTTTGTTTCTGAGATTTCAAACAAATGGCAAATGGGATTAGAGAAATTCACACCAAATCAAATAAACATCATAACTTTTTAGAAAATCAAATAAACATCATAACTTACTCGGTTGAAAGTATTGTGTTCTTTGAAGCTTTCTTCAAGAAAATTTGATTGATCTTTGGAGAGTCTGAGCTTCTTCCTTGTTCCATTATCATCATCATCACTTGCTCTAGAAGAAGCTCTCTCTAGAAATCCATCTGGAAAGATGAAAGAGTGTTGTTTGGAGAGCACACACCAACCCCATCTTCAACCTCCTCATTTGAAGGCAACCGATTCACATCAAATCCCCCTACAAAGAACCCAAACCAAAAATAAGAAAATAAAAATTAGTAAATCATTCACATTCCAAAGATCATTCACATCCAATAAATCACCGAAGCCTAATTTCAAAAATGCATAAATCATCACCGAATCGAAGAATGAAATCAACAAAAAATAAGAAGAAGAAGAGATCAACAAAATAAGAAGAAGAAGAGATCAAAAAATAAAAATCAAACATAAGAGAGCTTCCCATCCATTGCAGCCAACATAAGTGGAGTCTGTAACAATCCAAACAATTTAACATAACAATCATTAGATCAAACATTTCAGGAACCAAATGATAATTCTCTTCATCATTTTTTTTTTTTGAAAGGCAACTTCTTCATCATTTCTTACCTGTGTACATGTTCAACATCAAGATATCTGGATCAACAAACCGATCCAAAATCATGCAAAGTACCCGTTCACAATCAAACCATACAAAACCCATTCATCAAAATCTCACACAATTCACTAAATCAACCACCAAACACAAATCCCATTCATCCAAAATTCAACCTTTACCCATAAAACCACCAAAATCTTCCATCAATCAGCAAACACATTGATACCTCGATCTGGCCATTTGCACCTGCAATATGAAGTGCAGAGAGTCGATCATACACATAGCTTTGATGCAGAACACTGGGGTCTCTCTCAAGGAGAGCTTCAACAGAGTCCAATATGGGGTCTCTCTCAAGGAGAGCTTCCATGAGATCAGCATCTTCAGACCCCATAATTCCTTCAACAGAGATAAAAGAAGAACAAAAAAAAAATTTCTGAAACAGATCTGAAGAAGAAGGATCTTACCTGGAAGGAGATCTTAACCGAGATCAGATCAGTGTGTTTTCACTTCTTCAGCAAGGTATCTCCTCAAACTTCTTCTCGCAGATGAGGATGAGAGGGACAGGGACAAGGACAGGAAGAGGGAAAGTTAGAGGAAGATCTTCTTCTTCTTTCGGCCTTCTTCATTGCAGATGAGAGGGATATCTTCTTCTTCTTTCGTCCTTCTTCATCGCAGATGAGGATGAAAGGGAGAGGGAAAGGAAGAGGAAGAGTTAGAGGAAAGCATTGGGGTCAATTTTTTTCACTTAACTTCTGCCACAGAGATAATATTGCCACGTAGGACAAACAAATGCCACGTAGGACAAAAAATCGATCTGAATTGTAATAGAGATTTTACAATCAAACTTTAATACCGTGTTCGTTTTTACCCATTCGGGTAGGGTGGTGCCAGGGGCGGAGCTATGTACACCAAGAACCGGGCTATAGCCCAGGTAAATTTTTTTAATAAAAATAAAATTACTATTTATATTAGTAGAAAATTAAGTGTTGATGTATGTACTGTACACGGTTTTTGATGACGAAGTTATAAAATTTCAAGGCTCATTACATTTTAACATTTTTTTGTATATTTATAGCCTAGACTAGTGAAAATTCCTAGCTACGCCCGTGGGTGGAGCAACACACAGACACAAAGAGGGAGTGTCATGCCTTATTAAAAATCGGGGCGTGACAAAGAGAGTCGTGTACCATTGGTTATCTCACTATTATATAAGAGTAATAGGCCTAAAAAAATTGAAATGATGGTGATTCCATGAATTATAGCCATGTGTATGCGTTAGGGGTGTATTTTACATATACTCGTAAGCTTTACATATGCCCTTATAGACATTAACTAACCCATTACGTGTCATCTTGACCAAGGAGTGTGTCTTGCACCACTTATGATGCGTCCAAAAATCATCCGCCTGTGAGTTTAACCTGCAAAACAATTGTTAGACTGTCAATGACCACCTTTTTGGTGGTTGAAGACACTCCAATGCTTAAATCAGTAACTCTGTTGGAAGAAGAAAGTAAATCTGGACAAAACTCAGTTAAAGTTGCATACCTGTGTCGAATGTTCCCTTTACCTTTTATAATGGTCGCGGTTAACTCTCTGCGTGACTTAAGCATGTGAGGCACAACGGAATGTAATGTTTTTCGTAACAGCCTCCTCTTTAATGGAGATGCGTCCATGGAGGTGAAACTCCCCCCACGACTCTTTTTTGGTGCAACGTTTTTCTTTTTTATAAGATAACTTGTGTTAGGCCTAGATTCGGGCTCTAATTCGTTTGAGCCTGAATTCGGGCCCTATTTACGTCTTCTCATTGGCAAGCCTTGTCTGGGCCTTTGTAATTGGCTCTATCCTTCTTGGGCTTTATGAGCTAGCCCAATAAGCTGGATATTATATCCTCGTCATGAGTTTCTGTCACGTGTACGACCGTGATGATCGGTCTATTTTGATGTATCATCAGCTACTCCCCATTTAGTTTGTGGGCATGCTGACGTGGCCACTAACTTCATTACGGTTTGCCTTTCAAGTCCATCATTACCTTGTAATTAGTGTTGTCAGTAACTTTCTGTGAGTTGGTGTCTCGATTCTTTGTTTGCCCGTTCGTTTTTGCGCACATTTTTGGGATTTCGCATAGCCATCATAACTCGCACGTTGTCCCATGAGTCGTCCCTTCATTGCTCGGCTCAATAAAAGGAAATGTGACAACTTCGTTTTCCCTCTTCACGCTATCTTTGAAATTAGGGTTTGTTCATTCTTTTGTCTTATTTTCATTAGGGGTGGGCACGATCCGAGTTGAGGCCTATCCCGGTCCCAGTCCTAGTTCAGTCAATCGGGAACAGTCCGAGTCGGGAAAACCATTTTTTTTATGGCCCGATTGGACCCGGACTGTTTGAACCAGGACAGTCTGGGTCGGGACCATGCCTACCCGGTTTGTTCATTTTCCAATTCAGTCAGCCAATTTTTTTGGGCTTGATTTACCAGATGCCCAGAATGATTCATTTCATCATTTTTTGGGCTTGATTGTTCCCATTAATCATCTCATGTGTTTGTTTTGGCATTGAAAGCGAACCCAATTACTTTGTCGGTGTCGGGTGAGTGAAGAAGAAGAAGAAGGATGGACAAGAGTATGTTGGGCAATCTTGCCTCTTTACCGGAGGCAGATGAGGTCAAAATGGCTGCCATGATAGATCAGCTCCGGATCCGTGACAGTCTAAGGATGTATAATTCTTTGGTAGAGAGATGTTTCACTAACTGTGTGGATAGCTTCCGTCGCAACTCGTTAGACAAGCAAGAGGAATCCTGTGTGAAGAGGTGTGCAGAGAAGTTTCTAAAGCACTCAATGCGAGTTGGCACGAGGTTTGCAGAGCTCAACCAAGGAACTACCACACCCGATTAATAGTTCTTGATGGCTCGAAGGAACTTCGTTAATGGTTTTGGGTTTGTTCTCATGAGATAAAATTTAGTTCTTTTCTACCATGTGGAAAAAATTGGCCCCTTGTTGTTTGCTTTTGTTCAAACTGTAGGTTAGTAGCACAAACACCGAGCTTTTGTAGACCAGTGGTTGGAGTCGATGGAGATTTAATAATTTGAAAACTGTTGATCTCAGATTTTAAATGGTGGGATTAATTGGTATATTACACAGTTTGAATGAGATTAGTCTGATTGAGGTGCCTAAAAAAAATGTTTGTTTTAGCATTGGGTTGGGTTTTGGTAAAACATTGGGTTAGGCTTTGGTTTGCTAATAACTGGGCTTGGATTTAGATATGAAGTGCTACAATAACCGGGACGAATCGGAACGGTCCTGGATTATTTTTGTTAAAACTGGTTCAGACCGGTCCGGGACCGGAATCGGATAAAAACAGTGTAGCCCGATTTGTCCTGGTCTTAACTGGTTCAGGACCATACCGGAATGAGTCGGACGGGTCGGGATCGAGATTCTTGCCCACCCCTAATTTTCATTGTTTATATGTTCTCCAACAATGTCTGTTGGTGATAATCTAAGTGGTAAGTCGCTAACTCTGTGTGAGACTCATTATTCTCCCAATAGAGTTTATCAGGCGATGATGGACAGTCTTCATTCTGACTATAATCTCCCGCCCGACCTCGAGATTATCCTGCCTGGACCGGATTATAGCCCTTGTAATCCAAAAGTTGGATACATCACATTGTAATAGTGCATGTTTTCTTCTTGCTTTTGATTTCCGATTTTGAAGCTGTTCTGGGAGTATCTAAACTTCTTGGGTATCCCTCCTACCCAAATGGGCCCCAATGGTTGGAAGGTGATTGTTTCTTCTTACGCGATGGCTATTCTATCTGGCATTCCTTTAACTGTGAGGGTTTTGCATTCAATAGTTGGTATGTTGGTGAACATGGATATTTGCTTTCTCCGTTCTCCATTTTTTTGAGAAACTTAGCGTCGACATCCGTGATTGGTCACAGTCTTAGTTTTATGCTTCCGTGAATTCCGCCTACTTCCATTTGCGAGGTCGTTTGATTTTTCGCTCATTTCGATTTACCAATAAGCGGAAAAATCTTCACTTAACTGCGGAGGAGCAGAAGATCAGTAATCGCTTCTCGAAGCTTCACCGTTTTCCTGTGGAGGTATATATTGTCGAGTATATCCTGAAGGGTAGTGGTTTGTACACTATGAGAGAAGTGGAGCGAGCTTTATTTACTGAGTCCTGTGCTGCGGCCTTTGCTGCTCACGCTGCTCGTGCTGGCATTAGCGATGCTAGCATTGATTGGGAAGTAAGCTCGAATCGGTGGGTTACGGATCTCGATGCTCCTATTATATCACTGTCCCTGCTTCAAGAAAAAGAAAGCTTGCAAGGTCTACGAGTTCGTCAAAGCGATTGCCGGTAGACCCTGGTTGGGTTCCAAAGAAGAAACGATTGTCTAATCGTGGTTCTGCTCGGATTATGTATCGTCCGAATCTTGTTCAGGATGTTACGGGGGTTGTGTCTCGCCCATCTCCTTCTCACGACGATGTTACAAAAGGAGTCGTGAATCGATCGAAGAGGTTGAGGAACTGAGGCTCGCGTTGAAAATGAGCGAGAATGAGACTACTCATCCACTGGACGATAATGAGTTGTCTAATGATGATCCCCAAGTCATTAATGAAAAAATGCTTCAGCTAGCGGTGGAGCAGTCTAAGGACATTGGTGGTGATCAGAGTTTCAAGGATCACTCTCCTTCTATTGATGTCAGCGAAGCAGCCGGGTTATTGGTTTCTTCTCCTGTTTGTCAGGTTTCTCCTGCTCCCGCCGTTACTACTAGTCCTGACCTTGCCACGAATGCTTCTCGACGGGTAGGTAAAAACGGTTTTTCCTTCGTTGCTGTTATTCCTTCTGCCCTTCCGGTTGTCGGGGGTGGTTCTTCAGTGCTTTCGGATCCTAGTGTTCTTCATCCACGGGTTGGTTGGACTGAGCCTAACCCAAAGGATATCTGTATCAAGTCGAATGGCAAGTTCTGCTGGTTCACTTAGTTTGACGTGCAAGACGGTGCACATAGGTTGGTAAATGAGTGACACTGGCGGTTGGTGGAAAGGCCTTTGATGCTCATATTGGATCAGTTTGATCACATTGAGCACAGTCTTGAGCAGATGATGGATGGGATGTATCATCTCGCCCATGCAAAGGTTATGGGCTCGATCTATCGAGCTGGTCGTGATCAAGTGGCTTATTTGGAGAGGAGATTGGTGACATCGTTGCTGGTGTTTTTTCATGTTCTTTCTCAATTTGATGTGTTGAAAACACAATGTGTGGAATCGGAGAAAGTTGCAGGGGCTGCTCAAAAGTTGTTGGTTGAGGCGAAAAGTATGCGGGACAAATATGTTGTTGAGCTTGATTCTTTCAAAGCCAAGTTAGATGGGTTTGTACCCGTTTACGTGATGTGGAAGAAGAGTTATCCGCTGAGGAAACAACTTTTGATGAAGCTTTTTGTGCTGAAGTGGAGCAATCCGTTATGTGTGATACCGCTAAAAGGCAGGTGAAATAGATAATTGTTGCGCTCGATGATGTCAAGGCATATACTTTCGGTATGCTTTCTACCACTGAAGGGCAGCTTGCCGCCGCAAAAAATAAACTCGTTGCTGCCAAGGATAGGCTTTGTATACTCAAAGTAGAAGATTGGAAGTGAGTTGTTGATGGACGGGGTGAACTTTTTGACTATATCGAGGGACTCGACGAAGATTTGTTCTGGTATCATTACTTGGTTGGTGAAGCTTTTGAGGATGACGATATCGAATAATTTGCTCAAGTAGCTGAGGAGCCATCGCTTCTTCTACCCTCGGGCGCCCCATAGACATTATTATCTCCCTATCCTGAAGAAAGTCCTTCTCATGTTCCTGCGAGTGATGATCTTGTAATTGCCTTTGTTTCTTCCCCCACTTATTTATCTCCTCATCCGGATGTAACAGAGTAGTAGTATCAATAAAAATGAACTTTTGTTGTTTCTCTTCTTTTCATTTTTGTTGTAGTTGTCGTAGATTTTGCTTTGAATTCTTTTGTAGTTGTTTTCGTGCTTTGGCTCATCATTCGTCTAATGGTGGGTCAGCGTTGTCTTTCCTGAATTGCCGTAAAGAGTTGATTTTGCTTGTACTTCCTCAAATCATGTTGATTTGTTCCCCTAATTCTAATTTCGTTGATTCAATGTGTTCATCAACTCGAAGTCCTTTTGTTAAGTCAACTTGTTTGTTGAGCATTTACTTCATTAACTCAACATTTTGGTCGACTCGAAGTTTATTGTGATAAGTTGATTCGGGTGTCCAACCTTTACTTCATTGACTCGACTTATCAGTCGACTCGAAGTTTTTGTGTGTTTAGTTGACTCGAGTGTCCAACCTTTACTTCGTTAACTTGACATCTCGGTCGATTCGAAGTTTTTGGGTTTATTTGACTTGGTTGTCCAACCTTTATTTCTTTAACTCGACATCTCGGTCGACTCAAAGTTTCTGTGTTTAGTTGACTCGGGTGTCCAACTTTTACTTCGCCATCTCGATCGACTCAAAGTTTCTGTGTTTAGTTGATTCGGGTGTCCAACCTTTACTTCGTTAACTCGACATCTTGGTCAACTCAGAGTTTTTTGGTTTAGTTGACTCGGGTGTCCAACCTTTACTTCATTAACTCGACATCTCGATCAACTCAAAGTTTTATGTGTTTATTTGACTCGGGTGTCCAACCTTTACTTCGTTAACTCGACATTTCGGCCAACTCAAACTTTCTGTGTTTAGTTGACTCGGGTGTCCAACCTTTACTTCATTAACTTGACATTTTGGTCGACTCGAAGTTTCTGTGTTTAGTTGACTCAGGTGTCCAACCTTTACTTCGTGGTTGATCATACCAGAAGTTATATATATCCGGCTTTTGTCGTCGATTGCTCTGTATGGCTAATTATTTGATATATCTATTATGTTGTCCACGCAAAAATTTGGGGCTCTGAATTGGTAATCTTATTGATATTTTTTTTGATGTTTTCACCAGCCTTAGCTGTTAAGGCATTTATGCTGGTTCGAAGTATGATTTGTTTTGTCTTCCTTTGCTCATAGTTGGTCTTCGTATTAGGGATTGATGTTTTTGTTGCTTTGTTTTTCTTTGCTTCATCCTCGTATGTCATATATGCTATCGTGGCTGGCAGATTCAAGGTGCTTTTTCTATCTGATGGCTGAGTAGTGTTGGTTTGTTCAATCATGTTCATGTCATCATTAAACTGTCCGATCATGCTTTTGTCAACACCAAATTGTCTAATCATGCTCACATTAGCACTGAGTTGTCCAATCATGTTGGCTCCGTGTTTCGTGTCAATCATCAGGGTTCGGTTGAGTCAGTTGTTGTTAGTGATTCGGGTCGAGCTTGCATCCATCGTAGGATATTTTGACTTGTATTAGTTGGTTGATGCAAATTTCTCCATATTTTGTGCATTCGTGAAATATATTGTCAGTGTCCTTGTTATGATATAAATCGGTTTAAGTGAGAAGTTCACATGATTGCTTCGTGTGCTTTGCTTCCTCCGGCTATGCAGTGTGAGGCGTATATTAACTTTCTAGTCTCTAAGCTGTTCTTTTGATCCCGCAGCATTATCTGATTTCTCCTTTCATGTGAGCTGCTTATCTGGCATTCCGATGAACTCGTCGAGTCGTCCTTTCTGAGCCCAGTGCTCGATTTCGTCTTTTAGATTGTAGCAGTCTTCAGTATCGTGCCCATGATCCTTATGGAAGGAACAATATTTGTTTTTGTCTCTTCCTTCCAGGTCCTCTCTCATCCTAAGCGGTCAGTTGACGTTATCAAATTTCGCTATGTGCTTCACTATATTTGTTCGACTTGTTTTCAGGGTTGTATATGCTTGTATGTGTTCCTCGTCACACTCGTTACTCGCTCGTGTCGAGGCCGCGTTGGTTGTAGCTTCTCGGATTGCTGTCGTTGCAAATCGTTTTTTTCCGCCATTTCGATTTTCTTCGATGGGTTGCTACCCTCCCGTTGTCCGTCCTCCTGTCTTATTTCCTCATTTCTTTCTCGTTTCCTTGAAATACTTTCTCTTTCTTGGTCATTTTTCCTCTTGATCGCCTTCATTTCCTCAAGGGAGATGTATTTTTGTGCTATTTTTTGCAGGACTGCCATGCCCTTTGGAGATTTCAGGTTAAGAACATCAAATAAGGGGTATTTCTTCAATCCGGCCACAATGGTTGCAGCGGATGTGTCATTGCTACATCCGTAAATCATTGTCAGTTCATTGGTAAAGCGGTGACATATTCCCGTATTGTCACTTCGGGCTTCTGCCTGATATGTAGGAGGTAGTGTGACCCTTTTCTCATCCCCTAGCTCCCGATGAATTTAGTGATAAAAGTAGTGGCTGCTAAAGCTTGGAAGGAATCTATCGACCTCGGTTGTAGGCTGTTGAAATAATTTGTTGTTGTGGATGTGAGGCTAATCGGGAATGTCCTGCATAAGATCGACTCCATGGTTTCTTTTAGGGCCATTATGTGGTGGAAGTGCCTTAGGTGATCAATTGAATCGGAAGTACCATCATATACTTCGAACTTTGGCGGAGTGAACTTTTTCAACATTGTCGTTTTCATGAGGGCATCAGAGAATGACGACTTTTCTAACTCGTATAGTATGTTAGGATCTGTGACTCCTATCCTGAAAGAGATTTCGGTAAGCGTTCCTTTACACAGTGGATTCTTGCCTTGAGGGAGCTCGTTACTTTCGAAATTTCCTTGTTGGGGTTCTACTGGGATTTCGTTACTTCCTCGAGTTTGGTTGGCAAAATTCTATTGTGGCGGTACTTGAACATGTTCAGCTGGCTGAATGCTCTTCTGCATGATCTTCTCTAGCATCTTTGTTATGTGACTCATCTGTGCTATTAGTAGGTCTACCCGAGGATCTGTGGCAGCGTTGCCAGATGTTTGGGTTACTTGGGCTATTGCATGCTGTGGATCCGCATTTTTGGGCCGCTTCTTCTTCGTAAGCTGTTAGTGATGCATTCTCGTCAGTAAGAGAGTTGTTGTGACCATTACTGGGTTGAGGATCTGCAGACTGCGTCATTTGCTCTGACAGTTTGTGGATTTTTTATTTGGTTATTGTGAACTTTGTCACTGTGTATTTTGTTTTTAGAAAGGAAACTCGTCGTTCCCCACAGACAACGCCAAACTGATGCGTCAAAAAATCGTCGTCATGTGAGTTTGAACTGCAAAACAATTGTTAGATTGCCAATGACCACTTTTTTGGTGGCCGAAGGCACTCCGATGCTTAAGTCAGTAATTCTATTGGAAGAAAGAAGTAAATCTGGACAAAACTCAGTTAAAGTTACATACCTATGTCGAATGTTTCCCTTACATTTTATAATGGTCGTGGTTAACTCTCTGCATGACTTAAACATGTGAGGCGCAATGGAAGGAGATATTTTTCGTAACAGTCTCCTCCTTAATGGAGATGCATCCGTGGAGGTGTAACTCCCTCCACAACTCTTTTTTAGTGCAACGTTCATCTTTTTTATGAGAGAACTCATGTCGGGCCTGAATTCAAGCTCTGATTCGTTCGGGCTTGAATCCAAACTCTATTTACGTCTCCTCATTGGCGAACCTTGTTTGGGCCTTTGTAATTGGCTCCATCCTTCCTGGGCTTTATGAGTTAGCCCAATAGACTAGACACTATATCCTCGCGATGAGTTTCTATGCCACGTAATATGAAGAAAACCCAACTTATAGTTTTTTGTTTTGTTTTGTTTTTATTATAATTTTTATAAGTGGCATCTGTTTGTAAGTGGTTACTAATTACTATGACTACAAAGCTCAAAAGTTGGTACTTCCAGGATTTTAAGTCCAAAATGCATTTCAAGTTATGAAAACGTGTTTTGTGCTTCATTATGAAAATGAAACATTTGACCTTGAACAAAAAAACAATTAGTTTTCAACTTATATATAGTTTAACTTAAGCGACTCCAATAGAACAATTAGTTTTTGTCCTCACCCAACTAGGATGACAATGAACATTCAAAATTATGATAAAAAATTCCATACCTATAGGTAGTTGTTCTAGACAATAAACTTCTAGATAAAAATAAAAATTCAAATAATCTTCAAAATTATGACAAAAAAAGAACAAAAAAAGTTGTGGTACATTTATTTTCTTATTATTTCTTTACCAATTGAGTGATGTGAATGAGGTATTTTTCACTATGATATCTCATCGTAATTTCTTATCATCATTCTTTTTTTCTTTTCTTCTACCTTCAATCTTTGGCTCTTTTTCTAATAAAGCATTGCCTGCCATTTTTAAAATTAAAATTTTTTTTTTCAATCTTCACCGTCACATGATATACCAATCTCTACGTTTAAAACCACCATCCATATACTTCCACTTAAAAAGAAAAAAGATAAAGAAATACATTGAACAATATCATGAATAGGGCAAACATGACCTAATGGTCCACCAAACAAGACATTCTTATTTAGGTAAGAAACATTTGTCTAGCACCAAGCCACCAACCATGTACGAACCAAGAAGGGTATGTGGGTAGCAAGAGCAACCAAACCAACCCCCATAGCGAAATGACCACACCAACCAAAACCCACATCGCATTGCCCATTGCCCATTGCCCATTACATGGCAGATGGCACATAAAAATCGACTGTTTGCCGATAAAATCAGAGCGTGCGTGCGTACGCGCGTGCGAGCTCTCTTCATTCATTCCTTTCCTTCCTTCACCGTCAGTGACACATTAGAAAAGAAAAGAAAAGAAAACCAAACCAAAACAACAAAGCGAGCAAACGAAAGAAAGAGATTCTCTCTCTCTCTCTCTCTCTCTCTCTCTCTGTGGAAAAAAAAAAAAAAAAAATCCTTTGTTCGTGTTATAGGGTTTGGCCTGAAACTCTCCGTTTCTATCGTTCGAATCGATCGTTTCAGCTTTCGCTACTGATTGAATTAGACTCGAATTCAACACTGTCACTGTACTTGTCGTCGATTGAATCAAATCTCGTGTCGTCGATTTCTAGGGTTTGGTTCTTGTTTCATTTGGTCGGTTGTTATTGTGTGTTTATAGATTGATTGATTAGGGTTTTTATAATTATTTTACAAACCAAAATTAACGAAGAAAGAAGAGTTGAAATTGAAGGATCAATCAATCAATGATGTTTGGATCGGAGAAAGCTTAATCGCCGCTTGAGGCGAGCGGCTTCTTCTCCCGAGTTTGGGGATTTTGTATGGAAACGCGTAGTCGCAAACGGGCGGAGGCTTCCTCAGCAGCCCCTTCTTCTTCTTCTTCGTCCTCTCAGCAAACATCCAACACCAACACACGAGCAAGCAAGAGACCTCGCACTTCTTTGTCTTCTTCAACAACACCTTCTTCAGTTCCAACTTCGACAATCTCCACTCGCTCTCGACACAACTCTTCTGCTGCTGGTGGTACCGCTGCTGTTGTTTCAACCACTCCAATGGATTCATCAAACAACACTGAATCATCTGCGCCACCGCCTCGTCGAGAATCGACCGGGAGGAGAGGGAGGAATCAAGAAAGGGATAAGGAATTGGATAAAGGGAAGGAGAAGGAGAGTGAAATTAGGGCTAGGGAAAGAGAAAGGGAACGCGAAAGGGAAAGAGAACAAAGGGAGGCTGCGGAGAGGAGCTTGGGGATGAGTGTGGATGGTGGGGTTGATGATGACAATGAGAGTGATGGTGCTGTGGGAATTTTGCACCAGAATCTCTCGTCTGCTAGTAGTGCTCTGCAAGGACTTTTGAGGAAGCTCGGTGCCGGGTTGGATGATCTGCTGCCTTCATCTGCTGTGGGGGCCACTTCCTCTTCGCATCAAAGCGGCCGGCTTAAGAAGATACTGTCTGGGTTAAGGGCGGATGGGGAGGAAGGGCGTCAAGTTGAGGCATTGACACAGCTTTGTGAGATGCTCTGCATTGGGACGGAAGACTCGCTTAGTACGTTCGCTGTGGATTCGTTTGTGCCCGTGCTCGTGGGGTTGCTTAACCATGAAAGTAATGCTGATATAATGCTGCTAGCTGCTAGGGCACTGACTCATTTGTGTGACGTGCTCCCGTCTTCGTGTGCTGCTGTTGTGCACTATGGTGCGGTTTCGTGCTTCTGTGCCCGTCTTCTTACTATTGAGTACATGGACTTGGCAGAGCAGGTATGGATTTCATTCAGTCGATGAAGTTAACAATTTTGAATTCCAAATTATTGTGTCGTAGTTATATGAGAAACTGGAGTTCCTTCAGAAGAGTATTTATCTGTTCAATATAAAATAGACGTTCTAATAGTTCCAAAATGTTATTTTTTATTAGTAATAATCGAACTAGTTATCTGTTTCACTTCTGCCACTTTTTTTTTTTTTTTTGGGTTTGTCAAACTATGCAGTCGCTGCAAGCTCTTAAAAAGATTTCCCAAGAACATCCAACTGCTTGTTTGAGAGCCGGTGCATTGATGGCAGTCCTATCATATCTCGACTTCTTCTCCACAGGAGTTCAGGTAATTTCACTAAAGGATTGAACTAGCTTGGAATATACGTATATTAGTGCTAGTCTGTACTGATCACAATTCAGTTCTTAATTTTTTGATCATTTTTTAGCTTCTACATATTTTCGTTCATATCCTTCTCTTTACCGATAAATAGGAAAAGGAGAAATAGAGAAAACACTTCATATATTCACCTGTTGTGGTCTGTGTGTTTCAGCGTGTAGCATTATCCACTGCTGCAAATATGTGTAAGAAGCTCCCTTCAGATGCCGCTGACTTCGTTATGGAAGCTGTACCTCTGCTTACAAACCTACTTCAATATCACGATTCAAAGGCAAGGTCACCAAATCCGAGTTCTATGGTTTGTCCAATAGAAGATCCCATGTTATCTTTCTATAATATGAGCTGTATTCAAAGTGCAGGTGTTAGAACATGCTTCTGTTTGTTTGACTCGGATTGCTGAGGCGTTTGCGTCTTCTCCAGAAAAGTTAGATGAACTGTGCAATCATGGTCTGGTCGAGCAAGCTGCCTCTCTTGTTTCCATCAGTAACTCAGGAGGGGGTCAGGCATCTCTCAGCACACCTACATACACGGTAAATCCAAGTGCCAGGCTTGGGTTATGCACTTGTTTTCATCAGTTTTAGTCCCTATTGTGATATTTGCTCCGTGCAGGGTTTAATTCGTCTTCTTTCAACATGTGCGAGTGGTTCTCCTCTGGGATCTAAAACTCTACTTCTCCTGGGAATCAGTGGTACTCTGAAAGAAATTCTGTCAGGCTATGGTTTGGTTGCAAGCATTTCTGTTTCGCCTGCTTTAACCAGGCCCCCAGAGCAGGTGAGTCGAGCTACTTTGCAGTTTTTTTTCCGATTTGCCACTAAGATAACCGGCTTTTACTGTAGCATATAATAGACATTATAGTTCCCTAAAATATTCATTTTGTTTAGTTGAGAGAAGATCAGGAAATTTAGTTGAGAGAAGATCAAGATGAATCAACTAATGTCACTTCCATCAACTATTGCCAGTCGAGTTTTCTGCATGGCTCACGTGTATGTTTGTATCAAAGGAATTTAATTGGGTATTACTATTACTTTGAACATCTTGTGTTGAACTTTCCAACAAGAAAATTCTAATGCAATTAGAGAAGTTCTTATTGGGGTGGTGGGACTTGCTTTGACTTTGGTTTTATTAATTAGAAACCCTAGCTATTTTCGGCTTCCAATAAAGATACATCATTTTTTGTTTGCAAAATAACGTAGTTTATTTTTTTATTTATTTAGAATTTGTATGATATAGTTAGTGCTTATGTCTTGTGTAGTTTAACTCCTGACCTGGCTACAAAACAAGGTAAAAAGACAGATAGGCGCTGGCTTTATGGAAATCATATTTTCATAAAAAAATTTGGGTGTATTGAAAGTCAATATCTCTAAGCTGATGTTCCCTTTTTCATTTTAATTTGATATGAGAATACATGTCTGATTTTTGACAAGTTTGTTTGTGAATCCCATCTCATAGATTTTCGAGATTGTGAATCTTGCGGATGAGCTTCTCCCTCCACTGCCACAAGGAACCATATCCGTCCCAAGCTGCTCCAATTTTTTTGGGAAAGGTTCATATGGTAAGAAGCTTCCTTCAAGTTCTACCGGTAAACAAGAAGAAGCTGCAAGTGGAACACCACCTGAGGTTTCAGCCCGTGAGAAATTGTTAATTGAACAACCCGAGCTTCTACAACGCTTTGGAATGGACCTTCTTCCTGTTCTTATACAGGTCAGTTCTTCTGATCTTGTCATTGTTGTCTGCTTCTCTCTGTGTGAACGATGGAAACTTTAATTATATTTCCCTGTTTGGTTTTGTTTGAGCAGATATATGGATCTAGTGTGAATGGTCCAGTCCGCCATAAATGTTTGTCAGTTATTGGAAAATTGATGTATTTCAGCACAGCAGATATGATCCAGTCTTTGAATGGTGTCACAAACATATCAAGGTAGAAAATGGTTTTTTTTTTGCATGATTTGGATCTCTGATTTTGACTTTTTATTCTGAAAGCCTACAATTTTATATTCTCTGCTTTGGTTTCAGTTTCTTGGCAGGGGTTTTAGCGTGGAAAGATCCCCAAGTGTTGGTTCCAGCCCTTCAGATAGCTGAAATTCTCATGGAAAAGCTTCCCGGGACGTTCTCAAAGATGTTCGTTAGAGAAGGTGTTGTTCACGCTGTAGAAACTCTTATTGGAACTGATCCATCGAGTCTAACCAATACACAAGCATCGGCTGCTGATAAGGACAATGATTCTGTAACTGGATCATCACGTTCTCGGCGCTATAGACGGCGTGGTGGTGTTGCAAATCAAGATGGAAATGCTCCAGATGAATCAAAAAATCTTGTTTTAGGAAATATTGGTTCTCCGCCGACTTCAATCGAAATTCCAAGTGTTAATTCTAGTCTTCGTATGACAGTCAGTACTTGTGCTAAAGCTTTTAAAGATAAATATTTCCGTGTAGAATCTGGGGTAGCCGAAGTTGGAGTGACAGATGATCTTTTACATTTGAAGAAGCTTTGTGAGAAACTGAATGCCAATTTTGAAGATCAGAAGTCTAAAGGGAAGGGCAAGTCCAAAGTCTCTGCATCTCGCTTGACTGAACATTCAGCTGATACAGAAGAGTATTTCGTCAGTGTGATATCTGAGATGCTAGCCGAACTTGGCAAAGGAGATGGTGTATCAACGTTCGAGTTTATTGGTAGTGGAGTTGTTGCTGCATTACTGAATTATTTTTCTTGTGGAACT
Organism: Berberis vulgaris; assembly: GCA_963556465.1. Lineage (NCBI taxonomy): Eukaryota > Viridiplantae > Streptophyta > Magnoliopsida > Ranunculales > Berberidaceae > Berberis > Berberis vulgaris. Next base: position 7,459,161 of record OY747137.1, read on the forward strand.
TTTTCCAAGGATAAATCGGCAGAAGCTAACTTGCTCAAGTTTCGTCAACAAGCGCTTAGAAGATTCAAGTCATTTGTCGCAGTTGCTCTACCTGCAAGTATTAATGAAGGAAGTGGAGTTCCTATGACCGTCTTGATTCAGAAGTTGCAAAATGCTTTATCCTCCTTGGAGCGTTTTCCAGTTGTATTGAGCCATTCATCTAGGTCAGCTAGTGGGAATGCACGCCTATCTTCAGGACTAAGTGCACTGTCTCAGCCATTTAAGTTGCGACTCTGCAGAGCTCAAGGGGACAAATCTCTTCGTGATTACTCTTCAAATATTGTGCTTATTGATCCATTGGCAAGTTTAGCTGCTATCGAAGAGTTCCTTTGGCCGAGGGTTCAGCGAGGAGAATCTGGCCAGAAAGTTTCAGCACCTGTGGGGAACTCTGACCCTACAACAACGCCTGGTGGAGCTGGTGCATCATCTCCATTTACTCCACCTCCTGCAACTCGTCGCCATTCAACTAGGTCAAGATCATCTGTGACTATTGGCGATGCAGCGAAAAAGGAGCCACAACAAGAAGGAAGTGCTAGTTCATCGAAGGGAAAAGGCAAAGCTGTTCTGAAATCTACAACAGTTGAAGCACGAGGACCTCAAACTAGAAATGCTGCTCGTAGAAGGGCAGCTTCAGATAAAGATGCTCAGATGAAGCCTGCATTGGAGTCCAGCTCTGAGGTACGTACGCCATTTTCTGAACAATTTTCTGTGATAATGGATAATACAAAAAACAAAGATATATTGCCAACATGGATATCTCTCTCTGTACACATTAGGAAATCTACTTACAGCTTATGCTGAATGTCCCTGTCCCTGTCCCACTCCTGGATTTTATATCTTCAATCCGATGACATCTCAAGTGTGAGTCTTGTGGCATTACAACACATCAATTAAAGTATTCAACTGATGCTTCTCTGCGCCCAATGTTGTAATTTCATTTTGATTACAATCAGTGGAGTGGTAATCTGCCTGATTCTTGTTCTCTCTCCGTTTGTAACTTGAGGGGTTGCCGTGTCTTCTATCCTGTTGAATACCTTGTATTTGACTGATGCCCCAGTCAACATTGTAACCTCACTTGATTACAGTCGGTGGAGTAGCTATCTACTCAGTCGGTGGAGTAGCTATCTACCTACTCTGGCTCAGCCTGATGCTTGTGTTCTCTTCCTTTGTAACTTGGTCGGTGCGACTTCAATCCTGAAGAGAATAAAAATTCACTTAAAGAGAACTCGGTTTTTGTTTTACATGTTTGTGTTATCTTTCTTCATGGTTGCGCAGAGTCGCTGACAAGCCTGTTTGGATGTTGCTATCAATAATGTGTTCCATTCGACAACTTTATTCAGCTAGGATAACCTCCTATTTATGGCTTTCCCTTTGTTCTAGCTTAGGCCCTAAGTTATTAATGCGGTGAAAAATCCCTGATTAATCGTCTTCGCTGATTAATCGACGATTAATCGCAATTTGGGGTTTACCCGAACCGAATTGGGTGAAATTGGTTGGGGTTTAGCATCACCGATTAATCGGTGAAAAATTGGCAAGTCATCGATTAATCAGCACAATCAACTCGTTGATTTATCGCTATGTTGGAAAGTTAGGTTGTTTGTATTGATATAAGTGTTGCAATCTGCAAAATTAAATTCATTTAATTAATTAGTAAAGTTATATAATTACAAATTTACACCATTTTGATTAATTAATTATTTTTGTAATCCTGACTATGATTAAATTGTAAAAATATATGCTTTGAAAAAATTGATCGATTAATCCCGTTTAATCGTAATTCGGTCCTGGACTGCGCTGCGACCACTTTTCGATTTAACTGCATAGCTTAGGCCTTGGTATTTTTTTGTTTTTTTTGTTTTCTCTCTTTGGGAGTCCCTCACTCACTTTTGTACCTCTTTCTTGTATCAATGAAATTTGATGTGTTTGATCTAAAAAAAACATAATCACTAATATTTTCCCGAATTTGATAATATCTATGACCCAAAATTATTTGGGCTATTCAACTTCTATGGTGATACCTTGTTTGACAACCATGTAATGGTAGGCATATGGAGGTTGTGGAAGTCGTCCCTCATTGAGTACAAAATGACTGCAGCAAAACTTTGTAAGTGTGGTGATGTTTTCTACATTTTTCATTATATACACGTCTTACCTTGTGGTTGCAACACAAAATATAAGTATATGAGTATTTTTGGCTTCTTTTCTTCCTCGATGGTGATGACAAGGCTCGTGAATAATGAATCTTGGTCCTTTTCTTATAGGCAACGACTGCTCTGCATCATCATTTCCTCTTTCTCACACTAACGTTGAGGTTTTTTTTTTTATTTTTTTTTTGACACCACTAATAAATATGCATAACTTAACATAGAAACCCAAACTCAAAACTCAAAACAGGGTAACTTTCGACCAATTTAAATCCTCAATTGAGCTTGAAAGCTCCTCAAAACACGAAAGTTGTAGTACTATGAGTTATCTAATAAACACAATTTAAATCATTTGAAAATGTTTTGAAATGAGCAAGTTATGATCATTTTACTAAAGTCGCAAAAATCTGTCTTGCAGTGAAAACGGGTTAGTGTCCCTGACTTTCGGCCAACTTATATGCTCGATCAAAATCGATTATCAAGCTCATCCGATTCTCAAGTTGATCAAAACACAAAAGTTGTAGTACTCCGATTTATCTGATAAACACGACTCGAATCACTTAAAAATGTTTTAAAATGAGCAAGTTATGGTCATTTTACTAAAGTCGTACAAATCTGTCCGAAAAAATTGCAAAATCTCACTTGGAACAACGCGAGGTTTTTTCAAAAACTCTCTGAGTTCCAGGCGAACAGGAAATTTCAACAATTTTTGTTACTATTCGCCTAGAACAATGCGATTGTCTCAGGCAAACAATATTTTTTTTGTGATTTATGAAATTTTTTTTTGAAATTCACTTTGTTTTTGTGATTGAAAATATTTCTGAAGTTTCCATAGATTACTTTGTTTTTCTGAAATTTTTTGGGTTGGTTGCGATTTTGAGGGAGGGAAGAAATTTGTTTCGATTTTGCAAGAGATTTGAATGTGGGGAGGAATTTGCAAGAGATTTGAATGCGGAGAGGGAAGAGATTCGAATGGGGGGAGGAATGGAGTTTCGATTTAAATGGGGAGGGGAAAAATGTTGGTTTTTTGTTTATATAGGTGGTGTGGAAAAGTATGGTGGTATGAGAAAGAAAGTAGGTGGTGTGTGAGAGTAAAATGGTGTGAGAAAGAGGAAATTGTGATGTGGAGTTTATGCAGTTAAAACGAATAATGGACTCATAACGGTCCAAGAGTGTTATAGGTTATAACAGTATATACCGAGATATAACAGAACAAATTTTTAAATATATATTTTAATACCTCCACAAAATATTAATGTATTATAGTAAAAAAAGTAAATCATGTTCATAACATTAAATTTAAAAACAAAAAACCTTAATAAAAAACATCTTCCCTTAGTATGAGAGTGAAATCGCAAGAGAGAGTGCGATAGACTCTTCGTTTTCTTCCCTTCTTATCTCATTCTCTGTCAAACGGTGAAGTCTAGTTCTCTGGCGATTGGCGACGGCGAGCTCTGGTTCTTCTTTCCTATGAGTCTAGGGTTCTGGTTTGATCGAGAATGAAATGAGTGATTTTTTAATATATTAGAAAAAATTAAAACGGCGTTATTGAAAAAAGAAACGTTATCTCAATAACGACCACATAACATCGTTATATCGGAGTTGTGATACCATAACGTGATAATGTCATAACGTAATGGCACACCCACGTTAAGAGTTATATCGACTTTATAACGTTGTTTTAACTACACAGTGTGGAGTAGCTTGAGTAAATGGTGGTGGTGTGAGAAAGAAAGTATGAGTATTTTTGGCTTCTTTTCTTCCTCGATGGTGATGACAAGGCTCGTGATTAATGAATCTTGGTCCTTTTCTTATAAGCAAATGTTAAGAATAATGTTCGAATAGACAAGGAAAGGGTTACCTTTATATTTTGGATCTTGTGGACTTCATGAATAAGTTGGGCTTCAGTTTGGAAAATTCTTTTTCATGAATAAAATGCTGCAATGACTTGGTTTAGAGTGGTGGTCCAGAGACGTTCTACTCGGCTGCGTTCTTAGTAATGTTTCCAATATTAAGTGGTTTTTTTTTCTTCGTACTTTAGGCACATTATACTTGAAAAAGTGATAACCGTGGGTTCATCATGGTATTGAGTTTCCCATTGTTTTGTGCAAATATGTCAGTGGCCTTGAATGAGACGATGGATTCCAGATTGGAGTCTAAGAAGCCAAGAAGCTGGGGTTAGTTTGCATAATTGATAGTAAGATGGCGAATGATTATGTTGTTTGGAGTTTCTCTTGTATATCATGAGGATGATAGTTTTGGCATTAAAAAATTGGTGGGTTGGGGTAAAGTTTGCATCTGCCCTTTGTCCCACTTATTTATCGTCGTGATTCCTATCCATTTTTCTTTAGAATGGGAAGAACATCTGTTGAGGAGATTTTTTTCACATTTTTTTTTTCTTTTATTTAGTGGATTGGTTGAGTAGGCTCATTTATAAAGCTTTGGACACGGGCCTTTGTCTTGGTTTAAGGGGAGGGAGATTCGTGTGTGACTCATTCAGAATTTGTGGATGATGCAATCAATTGATCATGCTATCAGCCTTTGAAAGGTTTCACCTTTTTTGAGAGTGCATCTTGAATAAATACAACTTTTGCCAATAGTTTGAATATGCAGTAAGGCCGTAAGGGAGATGACTAAGCGATGGGAAGTGGGGCTGAGAATTTCCATCCTTTTATTTTGACTGTATTTGTGTATAAAATCTAGATCTAAAGATATAAGGTATTCAACACTTGGATCCGGGGAGGGAATATTTTGCCCCATGGAAGTCCAAATTCTCAAACTCTCGTCATGGTAGACCCACTTCCATTTGGAACATTCCTAGAAACTCTTTTTGCCCCTCCCTCCCTCCTCTTTTTCCCTTTTTAGTAGATCATAGGGGGGTAGTCTTTGGAGTATTTTTAACAGGATAAGAGATTTTGTAGAGGGATTGAAGTGTTTGGGCGATCTTTGCATATGAGGGACCATGGGTGGGTAAGGGCTGGTGAATGAGGAGGAGGTGGGTGTACATAGGTGGGAAACTGGGAGCAGTTCATGTTTCATTGGGAAATTTTCATTTTGATGTCACATGATGTACGTTGCAAGTGTTTGGGCTGTTAGTGAAAGTCTTAATCATCAATGGTTTCCATCTTTTCAGTTTTTTAATAGAGTTCTTGTTTTGCTGGAGAAAAAAAATGAGAAGGGGGTGGGGACTTCATTTTTTTGGGGGGAGAGGGAGGTCCTAATAGGTCTTAAAGTAGGCCCATCTTATAACAGAGAGAACATCCATATTTCAAATCCACCTTGGGTAATTTATGCCGGGGTTGAGTGAATCGTAAAAAGGGGGAGAGGCGAGAAAAGGTAAGGGGAACGTAGATTGACCTTGAACTTGGTGTTTTCTTAAAACATCATTGAAGTAAACTGCTTTGGTGTGTGGAATACCATCTTGTGCAAAGAAAACACAGATTAGGTGTTTGATAAGTATTGGGATCCTAAATGTTTTCCTCATTGCAGTGGATACTTATTTATATTGATAAACATCTTAATTCCTTACAGTAAGCTTAAACCTAAGGTTGACCATATAGCCATGCTAAAAGGTGTATAATATGCTTAAACCGTGGTTTCAATTGTTGCGCGAGCGGTGTTGTTAGTGTTCACTTTGCTACCTATATAAGGACAACTTGCTCAAGCACTTGTAGTAGGTATTAATTAGCGCCGGGCCAGTTAGGGTAACGGGCTTACCCAAGCCTGAGAATCAGACCAAAAATTTCAAAATCGGATTTTAAGGACCGAGCTCGGATTCGGTGAAGACTGGTTAACCAATTTTTATTTTTTATTCTTGTCTCTTCTCTCAACCTCTTCCCCTCCATTTGCAATCGACAACCAAAAACAAAAAATAGCAACAACTTGCCTCGCCGACGCCCACACCCCATCCACCGGCGTCGTTGCTGCACACACCCTTTTCTTTTTCTCTTTTCTATCCTCCCTTTTTTTTCCAGCCTTAACAAAAAACAAAAAACTCGAACCCCGCCTTGAAAGCAAGTTGTTGTAGATAATTGATTTGGTGATGGCAAGAAATTGGGGGGGGGGGGGGGGGGGGGGGGTGGAAGGAGTCGAAAACAGGGGGTTGGTGATGATCAATTATGGAGCGAGTTGTGGATCTGTTGTCCTTAAGTGGCAAAGGGCTTTGGCGATTTCTCTTTCGGAAGAAAGATTTTGAGGGATTTGGCGTGAAGTTTGGGTGGTGGTGGAGGCATGAGGAAGTCGTGGCTAGTTTGCGGACTTTGCGAGGGCAAAGGGGATTTTGGAGAATGTAGAGGTTGGGGTGGTTTTGGTTTGGGAGGAGGTGGTGATCTGGTTCAATGTCGCTAGCCGGGCCGAGCTGGTTAGCCAATGGGTTATGGGAATTGGATTGAGACCGAATTGAGAATTTCGGTCCAATCCGGTTTTAAGATCAAAAATTAAAATATTATTAAAAAGATTGGCCTGATCCGTCCGATTTTTTGGTCTGAAATGCTCAGCTCAAGTATTAATCTTAAAAGGAGAGAGTAGAGAAATCATTATCACCATGTATCTCAAGTTAACTGCTCATGTGGCTGTGTTAGTTTGCAATATTGAAAACGATAATATATTTATCATTTAGAGAATTAGAACCATTTTTTATAATAAATTAAAACATATCAACATAGTAGTATACATCATCATTTTGATAAGTATCATAAGCAAATATTTACAAAAAAATGACAACTACTTATAATCGAAATGAAAATATAATAAAGTTGTATAACATAGCGAAAAGATGTACTACATAAGTGTCAAGTAACATGCAAACATCACTAAATTATTAAAAATCAATAATCTTGAAAAAATATAAACTTGAGAATATTGAGCATTTGTTAGAATGGTTAGTAAAAATCTACAAATATGATCACTGTTGGTATTCCAAAAGCGTAAAAGTCATTGAACTATGCTATGAAAAATCAAGATTGATGTGATCACAAACTAATCAAAATATGATATGTTTTCTCCAAAAATAATAAAAGTGTGACAAATTTATCAAAACTTAAGAATGTTTTATCTTGTTTTTACCAAATTCATCAAATATTACATTTAGAAACATAAAACCCTATTTATAGAGTGGGTTGCAACCTCCTTTTGCTGCAACTGGGTTGGCTGCAACAATTTTTTGGGCTGAGGCAGTTGAGGCGAGGTGAGGCGGACTCCTCATTTCACTGCACCGCATTGCCTCACTTTGAGGCGGAATTTTGTAAAAACTCCTCGAGGCTCGGACCGCCTCATTTCACCACATCGCATTGTCTCACTTTGAGGCGGAATTTTGTAAAAACTCCTTGAGGCGCGCCTAGGCGGTCGCCTTGACAACATTGATTAGAGGAGCTCCTTATTTAGAAGTTTAGCTTAGATTAAGATGATCTTGTTAGACATTGGTTATGATATCTCTAAAGCAATATCTTAGGTCGAGCGTGTTTTGAGATTCTGATTTCTTATTTTGTACTTCATCCTTTTATTGTCTCATGTATTGAACCAAAATTTTCTACACGTCTTTCATTTCCCCCTTGCCTTTTATATATGAAGCTATATTTTTGTTGTATATTAACAAGTGTCTATGAAATGTAGGATGAAGAGATGGACATATCTCCTGTTGAGATTGATGATCAATTGGTGATTGAAGAGGATGATCTCTCAGAGGACGAAGATGATGACCATGAAGAGGTACGGTGTCTAACTATTGATATCTCTTTCCATTCTGACAACCTAATATATATTTATTTTGCAGTCATTCTCTGTAGACTGTCACTTTTAAATAATAACTTGTCTCTAATTTCAAACATATTCCGGTGGAGCAAATAGTTTATGATTTCTACCTTGTGTACACAGGAATCTTTGAATGTGCACTTATGACATACTTGTGGAAATCTTTTTTTCTTTTTTTCTTTCTTTATTTATTTATAACTCTGAATCCGTAGATATTGAGATAAACTGTTCAGTGCAACTCTATTTGGACCCAACCACGTCTCCACAGTGATGTTATAATATAAAACATTTTTTGTCGTCTTAAGGATTCGGTTGAATTACTGATTTTCAATTCTCATGTAGAATCTACTGTTTCATAAATATGCCAAAAGCCAACCACTAGCTTTGTGTTTCCCTTTTCTTTTTTCCTCGATGAAATCTGTTGTTTATCGGTCAAAAATCAAAATAAAAATGCTTCGTGGCAACCACTGAATTTGCCATGTTAATGACACACCTCTTTCCAATCTCCCATTTTTGAGTATCTAAAACATCCCATAAAGTTAGCTGCATATGATTTATGATTATCGTCATCATAATATTTGTGTTGTTATATTTTGTGTGAAAGTTATAATAAACTTTATATAAATTATGATAGTCATAATATAAGCTCACTCTCTTCTGTTTTTCCTTACTATCAAAAGAGTAGAAATAATATTATAGTTATTATGGTGACTACAGAGAGTCATGGATTTCATATCTGATTAGAATTATTGCTGATTAGAGTTGTTGCTGATGAGCTACGCATATATTGTTTCAGGTGTTAAGAGATGATTCTCTTCCTGTTTGCATGGCAGAAAAGGTACATGATGTGCAGCTGGGAGATTCAGTTGATGATGCTAACACTCCCTCTGCAGCAACTGATAGTCAAAAAAATCCTGCATCCGTTTCTAGTAACAAAGCTACAACAATTAGAGGAATGGGGTCTACTGAATTTCGAAGTGGGAGCTCTTTTGGCTCTAGAGGTGCAATGACATTTGCTGCAACTGCTATGGCTGGCCTTGCATCTGCAAGTGGTAGAGGTCTTAGGGAAGGTAGAGATCGTCGTGGACTTCCTCTAAGTGGTAGTTCGAATGATCCTCCCAAGTTAATTTTTACAGCAGGCGGTAAGCAGCTGAACAGGAACTTGACTGTATACCAGGCCATCCAACGCCAACTTGTGCTGGAAGAGGATGAAGATGATGAGAGATATACTAGTTCCGATTTTATGTCCAGTGATGGAAGCAGACTGTGGAGTGATATTTATACAATCACATATCAAAGTGCAGACAGTCAAATTGATAAGGCATCACCAGGAGGTTCATCTGCCACTCCAAAATCTGCAAAGGCCGGTTCTGTCTCAAATACCGGCTCTGATGTTCCATGGCGTCAAACCTCTCTTCTAGATAGTATTCTGCAAGGGAAGCTTCCATGTGATCTAGAAAAATCAAATCCTACTTATACCATATTGGCATTATTACGTGTGCTAGAGGGTCTCAATCAGCTGGCGCCACGTTTACGAGTTCAGGCAGTGTCTGATGATTTTTCAACTGGAAAAATTTCAACTCTAGATCTAAGTACTGCTGGAGCTAAGGTTCCTCGTGATGAATTCATAAATAGCAAGCTTACACCCAAATTGGCACGGCAGATTCAGGATGCCCTTGCACTCTGCAGTGGGAGTCTTCCTTCATGGTGTTACCAGTTGACCAAAGCATGCCCATTCTTATTTCCTTTTGAGACTAGGAGACAATATTTCTATTCAACGGCTTTTGGATTATCTCGTGCATTGCATCGGCTTCATCAGCAGCAGGGTGCTGATGGTCATGGCTCTACCAATGAAAGAGAGGTTCGTGTTGGGAGGTTGCAGCGCCAGAAGGTCCGTGTCTCCAGAAACCGTATTTTGGATTCTGCCACAAAAGTTATGGAAATGTATTCCAGTCAAAAGGCTGTTCTAGAAGTAGAATACTTTGGTGAGGTTGGCACAGGACTAGGTCCTACTCTGGAGTTCTACACCCTTTTAAGTCATGACTTGCAAAAGAATGGTTTGGAAATGTGGAGATCTTCAGAGGTACAAACAATGGAAATTGATGGAGATGAACAAAAGAACAAATCCGAGGATGTTTTGGATGGAAAGAAACAGACCCCAGATGCTGCTACGGCTGGCCGAGATATCGTACAAGCTCCTCTTGGATTGTTCCCTCGCCCCTATCCACCAAATGCAGATAATTCTGATGGAAGCCAGTTATTTAAGGTTATTGAGTATTTCCGTCTGGTTGGACGAGTGATGGCAAAAGCACTTCAGGATGGACGACTCTTGGATTTGCCCTTGTCAACAGCATTTTATAAACTTGTTCTTGGTCAAGTAAGCTGAACTCTTCTGTATTCCTTCTTTTTCTTTTGTACTTGTCCTTCCCTCTGCGCCTCACCCTGTACTCCACTCGAGGGACATTTGAGTGGAAATGTGATTTATATATATATATTTTTTATATATCTTTATATTTTGTTTATTGCAGGAGCTTGATATGCACGACATTCTTTCATTTGATGCTGAGTTTGGGAAAATTTTGCTAGAATTGCAAGTTCTTGTATGCCGAAAACAGTATCTAGAAGCAACTGGTGATGTTGATTGCAAAGCAATAGCTGACTTGCATTTTCGTGGTACACCAATTGAAGATCTTTGTCTTGATTTCACCCTTCCTGGATACCCAGATTACGTTCTCAAACCAGGGGAAGAAAATGTACTGGAATCCTTGCAATGTACCTTTAAATAGTCATATGTCCAGCCCTTTTCAGTTCTTTGGGCATTACCTGACACTTATTGTGATTTTGTTGGCTAGGTGGATATCAATAACGTCGAAGAATACCTTTCTTTGGTAGTGGATGCAACTGTGAAAACTGGAATAATGCGGCAAGTAGAAGCATTCCGAGCGGGATTCAATCAGGTAAGCACTTTACATAGACTACTAGCATGGGTCTTTTCTGTGGATTTTTCGTATATCAAAGTTTGTGTTACATGTATCACTTTTTTTTTTTAATGTTGTGATACGTTGTGGATTAACAGTGATATGACTAAGACTAGTGTTGTATAATACTGATGGCTGGCTTCCATTTTGCCTGCAAAATGTTGCACTGATATACCTGCCACTTTTTTTTTGGGTGGGGGGCTTACATCTTGTTTATTACAAGAATATGGTTCAAGACTGAGCTCTGTCGTGTGATTCAGAATCACCATTATGTGCAAAGAAAAGCTCAAAACCAAAACCTTAAAGCTATTTTGACAAACAATGTTTTTGAGTGTTAAGCGTGATGTCAGTCGTTCAAGCAGTCGATACCTCAAATTTGTAATCTTTTCATGTATGATTTATCTAATTAAAAATACTGCAGTGATTTTTAGTTAAAAATGTTTTGGTGAACGTGTTATCAGAATCTATAGTGTAGCCTTGTTATTGATAAAGAACAAAGGGGCAAATCCTGCTCTTTTTTCCACCTCCCTTTTCAGTCACTTCTAATCATGACATGCGGCCTAGTGTCAAGGCGACACAACCTGCCTTTTTAATCTTGCAAAACAAATAATTGTGTCACGACTGACCCGTCATTGCCAATTGCAGAGTTTGGATTGAAGCGTTGACATGACCGACCTGATATCAACTGTTGTGTCAGCCGTGTTGTGTGACACATGACTTGCCAAGACCTAAATGGCTTGTTTGATTTTACTTTTTTTTTTTTGGTTTAACAAGTCTCTGTGTAAGCCTGACACCATAGTTATCTCTCTAAGTATTTAATGTGTTTCTTCCGTAAACAAATTGAGTGAAGTATCAAATAGACTTGCTCAAAATTCAAATTGCTTCATAGTCGCACCAGTCGTCAATCCTGTCATTCTGTCAAGAAGCTGCCCCATTAGCTAATTGCATTGGGTTGACCTGGTTATGTTTTGGGTTGGATCATTTTTGGATCCAGCGCTGCCCTTTGCCACGAACAAGTTTATGGGAAGAATATGCTTGTCAAACGGAGTGATTGATGTCCATGTTACAGACAAGAAATACATGGATCCACACACACATTATGAGAGAAGTTCGCAGTCATTTGCAGTTGGAAGCTTCTTATGGGATGCACCATTTCGATCTATGTTGGCAACATAGTTCCATTTGGAAAAGCCAACGTCATGGAACCTCAAACCCAGACACCATTTGTATTTGGTAGGTGGCGTATCTGAGGTCTATTTAGTTGACTGTCATGTTAAGCTCAAGTGAATTTTTTTCAGTGAAATCCATTAACAAAGAGAAGGGAGGGGAGAGTGCCTAATAGGAAGAGGAGAACTTTTTTGGAAATCTTTTTTCTCAGGTGTCGAGCAGGTAATATTTTCCATTGAGAAATAACAGATTTGAATCATCTTCAACATCAACTAACTTTTTTTCCCCCCTTGTTAAGTTCAAACACGCACCAAGTAGTTTCCGTGGAAACAAGCACAGTTGCTATAACCCATAGCGAAATTCTATTGGCACGTGACTGATGAAAATGGTAATTAAATGCCCTTCGTTAATTACATTTCTTTGTTCTCCCCGCAGAACACAATACCAGGAAACAGAATGCATTGCTTTCTGTGAAAGTCAATGCAATCAAACATAGTGTAAATGTTTTTAGCTTTAATAAGAACTGTAGTGTCAGGCATCCGTCTTAATGCCACGTTACATTGGAGACTAATATGATGTCTGAAAACTTAGAGACTTTAGCCTGTCAAGCTGGGGAAGAAGGGGACGTCACTCCATAATCGTAAATAACACGGTTATATCCCTGGCTTAAACAGTCAAGCATTCGGTGCCATAACTCCACAGGTGTTCTGTCTGCAATATTTTTATGATGATTAGCTCGGCAATGAGGACTCAGCATCTGTAGATGGCTGAGGCTGGCTTTACATGAATGCAATTGATGATTTAGTCAATAGGTTAAATAATATATAGCTTGACAACATATACATCATGTTAGATAGTTTCTGAGCTGTTGCTTGCAGGTCCTTTTTGTGTGTGTGTGTGAAGAGAGAGAAAAAGAGAGGGGGAGGGGGGGGAGGGGGGAGGAGAGACAAGTGAAGTTATTCTTGAATTATAAAAAATATTGGCCCAAACATGACCATAACCATCTTGATTTGCATTAGGTTATGGGTTTTCCATGATCCTTACGATTCGATCCTTCAATTTCAGTCATAATTAAATGGGATTGCAGTTCCCGATTATTCACAGTTAGTTTATCCACTCCATGTTTCATTCGTTTAGAAGTTCAACAATGGTTTGGGGAGTTCAAACTTAGGCAGGGTTTAACAGAAAGGCGATAGGAATGGAGGCTGTGTGTAGCTCCATGTGTTGCTGGAGCAAGAGGATGAGGGGGTTAGATTACATTGGCATATGGGCAAGTGTGGCCAGTTTATGATTGTCCGTTTAACCTAAACAAAATCAGTTACATAATAAGTTGAATCAAATGGTATTAGACTGGTATTCCATCCAGACGCCCTTGAAATATCTGCATTATGACATCGAAGTAACTAACAATTATCAAATGAAACTTCCGATGATAACAGCAGACTGGTCTGGATTCTGAGAACACACAACTGCTTCCTTGTGTATCAGAACACTTCACTGTTTACACTTACATCCATGCAATCTGCATGTAATGATAATAATGAAATCATCTGCTATTATGAAGTGGGTTTTTTTTTTTTTTTGATGTTAAAGGCTCTTAAAATGTGTCGATCCCAATTTCTGCAAATAAATCAGATGTTGGTTATGTGCCTTTTATATCTTTCTGTGAAGCTGGTATCTAACAATATACAACATACTTTCTCTACCAAGTTCCTTCTTTTGCACTTTGTAATATATCATTCTTGTTTACTTCCTTGTAATATAGGTCTTCGACATTTCGTCGCTACAAATATTTTCTCCTAATGAGTTGGATTACTTACTATGTGGTCGCAGAGAATTGTGGGAGGTATTTTTTCTCTCTATCTTCTGTTCGTTCTTACTTGTCATGAAGTTGTGATGGGAATTCTTGTTGTTTGTATATTTTATTAATCTTTTGATTTATGTAGGCTGGTTCGCTGGTCGAACATATAAAATTCGATCATGGATACACTGCCAAGAGCCCTGCTATAGTTAATGTAAGATTCTATACTGAATTCAATGCATTAAAGAAATTGAACTTTTTGTTATTGCTGTCTACAAGCTTCTTTAAATTATGGTTTAATGCAGCTACTTGAGATCATGGGTGAGTTCACGCCTGAGCAGCAGCGAGCCTTCTGCCAATTTGTAACTGGTGCACCCAGGCTTCCACCTGGTGGTCTGGCTGTCTTAAATCCAAAGCTCACAATTGTGAGGAAGGTATGGACCCCTCCCCCCTCTTTTTTTTTCCCTATTTCATTATTATATAGTTGGTCAATGACTGGAAATTGTGATACCTCTGTCTCATGTTTCCTGTAGCATTCTTCAACTGCCACAAATGCATCAAATGGAAATGGCCCTTCAGAATCAGCTGATAGTGATTTACCCAGTGTCATGACTTGTGCCAATTACCTCAAGCTTCCTCCATATTCTACCAAGGTATTATGTTTCAGTAAGAGAAAAGATTCCTGCATTTTCTTTGTTGTCTTTTGGTGATTCTGACACACCATTTCTCCGGTGTTTATTTTTATATTTTAATTTTAATTTTAAATTTTTTTCCAGGAAATTATGTATGAGAAACTAGTTTATGCCATTAATGAGGGGCAGGGGTCATTCGACTTGTCATGATGCTGCAACTAACAAGTAGATCAGTGCATATTGTCATCAACGCCTACATGCCTGGCTTGATCTCCATATTGGAAAGTGGCAGATCCATTCTAATTGGAGAACTGTTTAGTGCCCTTTCTAAACTCAACATGGGTGGTGAGATCCGTTCCTTCATCTTGGAGGCCATAACGGGTTTAGTTTTCTTATTGATAGGGGCCTGATCTCATGCTTTTGATTTTCATTCTTTTTTTTTTCCTCTTTTTATTTCATGTAAATTCTTGATTCATCTGAAGCCAGTAGCACAAAGCTTTTAATTTCCTTAATTTCCGATAATATTAGTGATAATGATTGTAGTTTCTCCCTCCAGCTGAATGCTTATACATTAGATGTTTAAAAGAGAGCTTCACAGCTGGAACAAAGCGAAACATCAGGTACTGCTGCCTGTAGATAAAAAGTGAAACTCTTTTGTAACTTGTTTTAGTGATCAATTTCTGCATAGGCAGTTACCCATATAAAATGTTCTGATGTACTTGCAAAATTGTTAGAACACAAATGCTTGTGTTTACTTGAATTTTCCTTATTGTTTCTTTGTGCTGGTTAAAGGCATCCCTAGCTTAATGTCAGTAGATGTGATCTAGTTCAGATAATTATACGTTATGACTGACAGTAAATAAGATTTCAAATGCTAAGAATGTGTTGTGCACTGAAATTTCCCAGTGGAAAATTCCCCTACTCTAGTAGAGATAAGTTTTACTGGCTTATTCAGAATGACTGACTTAGACGTAAGTTTGGTAATTGCATTTGCGTTGTGTTGAGGTAGTTTATTTATTTATTGGGTGGAGAGATTTCCAGTTGATGTGTACCCAATTCAGATACACTTACAAAAGTGGCACTTATAATGGTTCTATGTTGGTTGGGTCAAGAATTGTGATTTCGTTTTAAAGTTATTTTCGGATTCCTCATTCTAAGAAATATTTTGTTGTGTAGAAAAAACGTAAAAATTTTGGTCGTGATTTCAAATTTAACAATATAAATTATGCATTTTAATATTTTAAATATTACATAAAAGTCTCATTCGATTCATAATGTCATATTAGGGTTGAAAATTGAATCGACAATTAGGTTTTTCACCTAAATCGTGAACCGAACGACTTTGGTCGGTTTCAAAAATTTTAAATCAAAATCAAATCGATTTTAATTTATGCAAATCGAAACAAAACTAAATTGATTAAAATCGAAATAAAACCGAATTGAATCGACTGATTATTTGAAAAATATTATATTAATTTTATGTTAAATATATATTATTTATTATATATATTCGGTCGGTTTGGTTTTGTCGGTTAAAATCACATAGAAATTGAAAATCGAACAAACCACTTTGGTTTTGAATTTTTAAAAATCGAAACCAAACTAAACTTTGATCGGATTTTTGTTCAATCCTATGACATACAAACTGAATATTATATAAGAATTAATCATAGAGCAGTTCTACATGGCGAGGAAACGAGCGAGGAAATGAGCGAGGGGAGGGAGGTGGCGGGGTGGGAACCGTTCACCTCCCTCGAGATGCGCGCACAAAACGGTTCCCACCCCGCCACCTCCCTCCCCTCGCTCATTTCCTCGCTCGTTTCCTCGCCATTTAGAATTTCTGTTAATTATATAACAAACTTTTGATACTAAAATAACATATTAAAATATACAGATATTAAAATATTTATTTCTTTTTTTAGGAAAATTTTAAAAGAGATTTCGCTAACTTCAAAATAAGAAATATTTGATGAAATTTCGACATATTTTGAAAAATCACATTCCTTGGGTTTGGTCAAGCAGTTGATGGTATTATAGCAATTGAACTTCAAATCGTTGTTAATGATTTTATTGGATGACCATATAATATTTTTTGAAACAATTTTCCCTCAAATCATCAAATCTTGTTGGCAACAAATCGTCACGTAAGGAAGATTACAAAACAACTGGGGTGTTTGCTATTAAATGGTACCCAGTTCTGTGTCGCAAATGTGAAAACATTTGAATGCTGGTCAGAAATATCTCCCATCTCCTGTAATGGAGTAAGACTACTGAATACAAGAAAATGTCAAGGCTAAAGAATTTGGGAGTTTCATTTAAATTCATGAAAAGTTTAAAATGTTGCAATTAAACTAGGATGGTGTGACTAGTCCAAACATATCAATGAATTTAGATTCCTTATTATTTTTTAATATTTTTTTGTTATGGAGTAGGATTTAGATTCATATGTTTTCTATCTCGTTTCAAATTGGGATACCATGTAATTGCTACATATCAATGAATAATACAATTCTCTGTTTTCCTCCCTATTGCTTTCTTTACGTTACTTTGAACACAGTTATCAATACGAGTTCTAACCCTAGCAGTTATTAAGAAAAAATCCCCACGTGAATGCCATTCGCCGTTAGCACCATCCGCCGCGAATGCCATCCACCGCGAACACCTTCCGTGGAGAAAGGAAATTGAAGGAGAAGCAAGTGATGAGTTGGTGAAGATCATAAAGGAAATTGTGGATTTTCATGGAGAGATGGTTTTGTTGGAAAATTACAGTGCTTTGAACTACACTGGTACATTCTCTTCTTCTCTGTGTTTGTTCCCTCTTCTTTTGTTGAAACTTTATTTAAATCCTACACTGTCCACCACCCATTTGTTTAGAAACTGGCGTTAAACACTAGAATACACAATCAATCAATTCTGATGGACCCATCCTACTGTTTAAAACCAAACCAAATCAAGTGATGTTTTTGTTTGATTGAATTTCATGTTAATACAATGTATTGGCCTGCAAAATTTCCCTTGAAATACAGTGTGTTCTTTGTTGAGTGTTGTAGACCTTGAACAAGCATTTTCATTGGAAAGAGATTGACTTTATAGACTGGTCTACAAGCGCCAGTCTACCCAGTCAAAACTTACTGATGAGCCCTTCTAGGGAACGAGGGATGGGTGGTAACCACCCATTCGCCTCGAGATAAGTGCATCAGCCTTCAGATGTACAACGATAAGTGGTCGAGTCAGATACAAGATATCTCAGAGAATGCAGAGGAATATACCCATGATTCATTCTGCTTGGATGAAAGGTCCAACATGTAGGATTGCGTGGAACCCTTTCTTAAGGATCAGCTTTAAGAATTTTACTAAATTGGCATTTCTTCCGAAATTAAACTGCAAATCAAAGGCGGTGGGGAACTCAGAAGTGCTTTGTTTTTTTTTGCAATAATTAACCACATACCAAGAGGTCTGTCCACATCTGAACTGAAAATAACAAAAACATAAATTACCTGAACAGACAAAACCAACTAATAAAATGCATATGTAATTAGTGCCTTATGTCAGGAGTGGATCGTGTATAATGAATTGAACCGGAGAATAAAAGCGACCGTCATATGTCACACCCTTAAAGAATTTGCCTACCCCCTCGGAAGCCACCAATGCTGACCGTAGGGAAAGAACTGTTAGACAAGACAGTGATCTTGACAACATATCTGAAATCACTTGATCTTCTAATTCTATATTGCTTAAGATTGAATCGTTGTAAAAGAAGAAGAAGAAGAGGGAGCCCGGATTAGGAAAATGGGATAGATGAGGAACTCAAAGAATTTGGAACTATATTAGTCTGTGAGATCACAAGTCAGTTTTGCAAGGCAAACTATCAAGGGTTTATATACTTTCTTTTATTTTTTGGGGGCAAGTTATTTGCTGTTTTAAGTTTGGCAGTTCTGTGGTTTGTTCTTCAGATGACTAATAGAAATGCATTTTCTGGTTTTGCAATAAACTTTGTACAACAAATCTAGAATAGAAGAACAGAACAGACCAGACCAACAACTAAAATCTATTTCCCATAAAGTAACACATATAAAAATGAGGTCTTTGTAGAGTTGGGCACATAAACAATACTGCTCAATGTCAATGCCCAAAATAAAATTCAAAAAAATAAAATAAAGAAGGAAAAATCTCACAATACGGGCGGGGGATTATCTAGCCTCTGAAATCATTTTTTTTGCCTCTACCTAAGAAATGTAGAACAATTAGTTTATATATCTTCCTTGGCCGTATAGTTCACTGTTTACGTTTTGCAGCTTAAACTCTGGAAAGCTTACAAATTTTAAATTCATGAACAACTTTTGTTAACTGGTTGTGACATTGATATCATGTGAGATTACAGCAAAGGTTCAACTTTCATATATAGGTAATTTTTGAAGTACTATTATGTTCTCTAGATTATTCTAGCTAAAAGCATATATCGCCAGGGTTTGTTAAAATTAAGGCCGTATTTTCTATTGGCGAATCTTTGTAATCTAATGAAATATGAGGAATTCATTTTTATCAGTGGGAAGTACGCTTGGATTTAAGGACAACCAAGTGTTCAGATTCCCCATTCCCTTCCTATTTTATTACTTGTTAAGAGTAAATCATTGTATATAACGTTGAAAATAGACAACTGACATAATCAAATTCAAATTCCATGTCCATCCTCATTCCAGGAAATGGGTACATTCCTTACAACTTCCTTTCATCGAATATTGAATTGAAGTAAAAAAAAAAAAAAAGAAGTAAATGGTGACACACTGATCATTCATGTTGCTTCTATCTAACCAAGGAAAATTATGCATCAGTTACTTTTATATATTTTAAATTCATTGGTGTCAGACAATGTAAGGGATACCAGATTCTTCTGGCGGTACACCCAATGGCTGGTATTGATCATTTAGTTCGACCATGGCATCTCAAATAGAGAAGAAGAAGAAGGTTATGAATGGTGTGGGAAAACTCTTATGTTTTGATTTCTTGAATAAAAGAATATTGTATTTGATTGATTTCTTAGAAAAAATACATTTAGTTGTAAGTAATATCTCTGGTCCAATCTTTAAACTGAAGCTCCTACTTCTTAAGCCTGCACCTCACTTGAATCGCTAGACTCTTTGGTACATCTTGGCATGGCTCTTCATTGGGCTTGTAGAATGACTCTTTGTCAATAGGTACTGCACACTCAGTCTTCCCCAAGCAAAGCTGCTCGACAATCTGCTTGGTTGCAGGAACAGTGCAGTTACCTAAAATAAAGTTCCCACAGGATCCAGTGGGATTGCCATAGCTCGCAAATTCCACGGTTCTGATCACTTTGTGGTTGGGGCACTTCAATCTTGCTTTTACTGAGACGTCATCTACCACAGTAAGTATCTTGCTTTGCCGTGTTTTCCATGACTTCACATCTGGTGGATGGAACTCAGTGATATAACTGCATATTGTATCTCTGTTGACAGTTAAGACCTTAATCTTCGATGGGTCTCCTCCGCTTTCTTCAAAGAGAATCAAGAGGTTATCGGTTGGCTTTATGAAGGACCTTGGAACGTGGTACCTGAATTATACATGCGTGAGTCAATTGTTCTTACATAATGGCTTTAGTTTCAGTGAAAAAAACACCAGTTGTAGTAGTACTCACTCGGTTTGAGTAGGTTGCCCGAGAGGAGAAAGGAAAGACACCCAGTAACGACCAATGGCATGACCATTCACCCAGGCCATACCTTTGGCCATGCTGGTTAGATTCAGAACAACAGGATTGGTTCCTTCCGGCGCATCAAAGTATGCTTTGTACCACGTTAGAGATGCTCCTTTTCCCTTTGATTTAACCTTAGTCCATTGTACTTTATGTTGCTCACCCTGCGTGTATAGGCGATCCTTTTCTCCTTCTACTCCAGGCTGTATTGTAAGCAGCAATATCAATCTGGATTCAAAACTTTGTCTTGTCCATGATTGTGATTTCATTAAAGGAAGATTATTGTTACCTTATGCGACCATCCGCTTCTTGTCAGATCAAGGGTTCCAGTGTTCAAACCTAGTAGGGTTACCTGGGAAATACCAGACATCCTATGCTCAAGGTAGGCTCCACTATCCTACATCAACAAAGAGATTCTGTTAGAATGATTGAAGAAGTTGGAAGTAGTTACTAGGAACTAGGATTGGCGGAGTCTTGATCATTTTACCGGGAGGCCGACGCTCATGCCCATCAACTGTATATGATTGATTCCAACCTTCAAGGTTATGGGTTGTTTGAATGTGAATGCTTTTTTTCCGTGCTCACCATGTCCGGAACCTGAAATATACCCATGATGAGAAGGTTATGCATGCGAACAGAAGTGCTCAATTGTAAAATACTATCTGAAATTGAAAGAAGGGCATACCAACATATTCTCCATTAACAAATGCATGCATTGCGTCTCCAAAACTTTCAACATGGAGGACTGGCATAATGTCCTTGCGCATTGGTAAATCGTCCCATTCCAAGTCGAGTTTAGTGGTATACCACAGATAATCAGATGTGTCCTTGGTTAAGGGAAAGAGCTGACTGGGCCTCACAGCCTTGATGGGACATTCATCAGCAGTTGGGATCTTATCTCGGTACATTTCCCATTTGAAACCCTTGTTTGCTGATTTAGATACTTTGAAGTTTCGTGAATTATGTTGTGCAACTACCTGTTTTACACAAAAGATGAATGGGCATTCGATCAGTTCAGCAATTGACATTGGAATGAACTTTGCAAGGAAAGGAGTTTGAAAATTGGTAATCACCGTTTGAGTGTTATAGACCACGGTCTTGCAATCAGGGAGGATGCTAATGGATCGTGGTGGCAGATAGTATTCTTGACCCCTGAAAAATACAGATGTTGCTTGTCTAGTGTGGTTGTTGCGCAAGAAAGCTGCACAAGCATTTTGTCCAGGAGCCTCCCAAACTATGGACTGCAATGTAAAACT
This sequence comes from Berberis vulgaris, assembly GCA_963556465.1. Classification (NCBI taxonomy): domain Eukaryota; kingdom Viridiplantae; phylum Streptophyta; class Magnoliopsida; order Ranunculales; family Berberidaceae; genus Berberis; species Berberis vulgaris. The sequence goes on from OY747137.1 coordinate 7,480,636, forward strand.
TCTCAGTTTATTTACTCGTAGTGATTCATTTAGGTTTGTTTCGCTACGTTGTGATCAGATGTAATATTTACCTCCTGGTTTGGAGTACCCAATGATTGGGTGGTGGGAGTGCCCCAAAGCAAGGGTTTCCTACACAATCTCAAAGCAGCATGCAAGTCCCTGAGGTGAGACCATTTTGGATCCTTTTGAAAACCTGATGGAAACATAGCCAAACTGACAGTGTTAGTTGTAAGCTAATACATAAAGTCATTATATAAAATGTTATATCATATGACTCATAATTACCATATTCGTCGAGTGGAGCTTCATCGTAGTAGCGAGTAGTTACAAATGAAGCCCCATTTCTACCAAAGTTTGTTCCTCCATGGTACTGTTAAAATGAACAGAGAGTCAGATCAATATGATAAGTTTCTGCCTTTGTGAATGGTCTGTTAGGGAATAGATGCTTATCGTTCATACCATGTAGTAATTTGCAAGAGTGCCGTTCCTAGAGAAAAAGCGGGCGACTGAGTATGCAAGAGCCTCTGCTGATCTCATAGAAGGGGGGTCACCAAACACACGGAACCTGTAGCCATTGAGAGATTTCACAACCATCTTCTTAAAGCAGAAAAAACTTCATAATTAGTCATGAAAATGGTGTTCTGGTCACCAAATGTAACACTTACTGAGCAGTCCAGTTCTCAGTCCAGAGAGAAGGTTTATATGGTTTGTTTGGACCAGTGAAAGTATCTCCACAGTCTCTTCCATTGCATGAGTTGATCTGTAATCCATAATGATCGATTTAAGTTAACTGAACTTATACTTAGTACTTGCCTGAATGAAATCCAGTACTCTCGAGAGACTACAAACTTACCACTGGATCAGGTGCTTCCTTTTGCTTGCACATAACCCATGGGACACCAACATTGAGGCTTAGGGCCATGTTTGCAGCCCATTGCACATAGTTCATTCCATCCTCCTCATAAGCTCGTTGAATATTGTTGTATTCGTTTTCGATCTGTGCCAAAATGATCGGACCACCTTGTCCACTGAATAGTTTCTCAGCCTTCATCTTGTCTACGATCATCCTAACATACTTCTCCATGTGGAACTGCATTTCATAAGAATTTATGTGCATGAGCAATCTACATTTCCATGTTGGCCTAAATAAATGTGTTCTATATATGAAGTAAACAATAACCTTAAATGGTTCATTATCAGTTCGGAATATTATGTCCTTGACTTCTCTAAGCCAATATGGTAATCCTCTGCATAAGAAAAATAAAAATCAATTGTGAGATGAGTAGAGGTATCTCAAATAATGCAAGAGCAACAGAGAAATTGTTAAATACCCATGATTCCATTCAGCTTGGATGAAGGGTCCAACACGTAGAATCGCATACAACCCTTTCTTATGGATCAGCTTCAAGAATTTCACCAAATCGGCATTTCCTTCAAAATTAAACTGCAAATCGATGGCAACCAGTCACTCATAAACCCTTTGTTTCTTGCAATAATCATTATTGAGCATGTTGAGCTAGTTACCTGGCCTTGTTCAGGCTCATGAATATTCCAAAACACATAAGTGGAGATACAATTTAGGCCTCCATGCTTAGCATTATCCAAGAGTTTTGGCCACATCTGAATCAAAATTAACAAGACCATAAGTTCTTGAAACAAACTGACTGCAAATAATAAGAACAAGGGACTAATTATATAATGCATGCATGTAAGTATTGCATTACATCGGGAGTGGACCGTGGATAATGGATTGAACCGGAGAATAGAAGTTCTCTTTTCCCCCTGACAATCAAGGATCGGTGATCATATGTCACACCCGCAGATATGTTCGTACCTGGCCCCTCAGAAACAACCAAGGCAATCCCTAGGGAAAGAAGTGTTAGAAGAAGTGATCTCGACGGCATATTGAACATCTGAAACTACTTAATCTCTGAGTCTCTATTGCTCAATGTTAAACAATGTAGTTTGTGATGATGGTGAGGGTTGAAACAAAAAGAAGAAGATAGGAGCTCAAGTTGAGAAAAAATGGGATTTCTTCCTCTCACATCAGGTGGAGAAGGAAGAACCCAAGACCAGCTTTGTTGAATACATAGTTTATATGGCCTTTCTTATATATGATATACTATATAGATTGGAAGAATACAAGGCATCATTGCAAGGCAAGATGGGAAGGTATATATAAATGTTTTGAACAAGTGAATTTGCTGTATTTAGTTAGTGGTTCAGGTTTTGTCTCTCTTTCATTCCTCTGCTTTTTTTTTTTTTTTTTTTGTATTTTGATTTCCTATGTTTTCTGTCTTGGCTATTTTTAGGTGAATAAATTTGGAGACTTTGAATACATGAATCGATGAATTCGGAAGTGTTGAAACAATTTCATATTTCCCCTTTCTAGAATTTCTTGATTCTAAAATAGTGGGTGATTCATTTAAATAGATGATTTGTCATTTTTGTACACATGACAAATGGAATCAGTTTTGGACATTGGTTTTGAGACAGTTTTCTGTCCTAAATTAGCTGCTTCTTCTTTTAACTCAAATCTTTTGTGAAAAACAAAACCTATACCTCTAGTTTGGGTTCTTTTTATGTGAATTGTAACATAATTGATGTTTGTCCCAGTTGACAATAAATAGTAAAACAACGCCACTCTGAATTGTAATATAGATATAACACTTAAAACAAAGGAAAAAAAACTAATACTCCTTTTGCAAAATGTGATCCCCTGTAATGAGCCATGTGTCTTCAGTAAATTAATTTCTCATGAAAATGATTCACTGCTAGCACAATTACTGCTATTTGAAACTACTACTACCACAACCACCAATATTATAAGTTTGTCTAATAGATCCTCTCTAATCCAAAACATGTTCAATTGATTAGTTATCATTAACTAGGTGTTTTGTCGACTTTTCTACATTGCTTGTTCTTTTTCGACATCTATCTATACTACGTAGATGAAAGGGGAACGATACGATTCCCTGTTTCCTGGTGAAATACACGTCTGCGATAAGGAATTTAATTGAACTAAGGTTAGATTCCTGTATTTACAGTTATACATGCGAGCAGATTTTCATATGTCTCCGTTGAAATTGAAGATTTGCGGACATCACATTATTGTCAAATTTGACGAAACTTCACCATCTATTAAGTTTCTAAACAAAACATCATCCTTTTTTTGTGTTCTTGTGAAATAGGAAACATACCTGTTTTGTGAAACAGGAAACTGTTTCACAAACAGGAACAGGAAACTGTTTTCTGGAAACAGGAAACGTGTTTGAAACAGGAAACAAATTCCGGAAACAGCAATTGTGAAAACTGGAAACTGTTTGGACTCCTGTTTGAAACAGGAAACTGTTTGGACTTCTATTTGAAACAGGAAACAAGACACTATATATACTAGGAACTATAGCTGTTTTTTATATGTAGAAAAACTGTGAAGCACAGGGAATAAAGAAAGACAATTGCTGAAATTGTTTCATCTCTTGTTGAGAGATTGTGTGAGAATTGTCATCTTCTTGTACCTTGTTCTTGAATATAGTGGAATCACCTCACCGTGGACGTAGGCAATTTGCTGAACCACGTAAACCTTGTGTCTCTTGTGGTATGTTCTTAATTTTCTCTAATTTCTTTCATTGCTAGTTGCTCTATTTAATTGATTGGATTCTTGTGGTACTTGTGTGCCATTGTTGGTGTCTACCCGCTTCCGCAATAAGGCGCAATTGGTATCAGAGCACTAAGGGAAATTGATCTTGAATTGTTCTACTCGAGATTGTGAAGATTCAAAAGTGCTAGGATTTGTTTGTGCACAAGTTGTTTGAAAAAAAAAAAAAAAAAAAACCGTAGTGAAGTTTCTTGTCTAGAAAGTCACAGGTTTTGTTTGCAATGGCATCCAAGGTGAGCAAGGCACATGTGGGGAAGTATGAAATCGAGAAATTTAATGGTAAAAACGATTTCGGATATTGGAGAATACAAATGAGGAATTTACTTATTTCTCAGAAATTACACAAGGCATTACTAGGGAAGGATAAAAAGGCTGAAACCATATCAGATGATGAATGAGAAGAATTGGATTTGGAGGCGCGTGCTGCTATTTGCTTGTGTCTGGATAGAGACATAGTTTTTTTAGTTAATGAAGAGACTACGGCAGCTGATGTTTGGTTGAAGCTTGAGTCACAGTTTATGGCTAAGACATTATCAAACAGGTTATACTTGAAAACCCAATTGTACAGACTAGCAATGGATGAGGGCACTCCAATTGGTGATCATATCGCCAAGTTTACACGGATTATCTCAAATTTGAGAGATGTGGATGTGAAGATTGAGGATGAAGACCAAGCAATTATATTGCTTTACTCCTTGCCGCAGTCATATGAAAATCTTGTACAAACAATTTTGTTTGGGAAAGATGAACTTACATTTGATGAAACTACCGGTGCACTCTTGTCCAATGAGATTCGGAAGAAAACTTCATCAAATGGTAGTGGGAAAGATCAAGCTGAAGGGTTGGTTGTTAGAGGAAGATCTCAAGTGAAATCATCTTCAAATAGTGGAAAATCTAGATCAAAGTCTAGAGGTCCACAATGTCACAAATGTAGAGAGTGGGGGCATATTAGGAAAAATTGTCCAAATCAAGGTAAGAGTAATCATGATAACAGTTGGAAGGGCAAGAAAAAGCAAGATAAGGGTGATACTAGTGAAGCAAGTTATGCATCTAGTATGGAAAAGGATGAAGAATGTTATTCAGTTGCGGGTGAAAACACAAAAATCTCTGGGAGATGGCTCCTTGACTCTGGGTGTTCTTATCATATGTGCCCAAACAGGGAGTGGTTCACTACCTATGAGCACATTGATGGTGGTACTGTTCTAATGGGTAATGATTACGCTTGCAAGACAGTTGGAATTGGAACAATGAGGATTAAGATGTATGATGGTGTTGTGAGAACCTTAACTGATGTGAGGCATGTCCCAGCCTTGAAAAAGAACCTTATCTCGCTTGGTGTTTTAGACTCCAATGGTTGTAAGTTTACAGCGGTAGGTGGAGTTTTAAAGGTTGTCCGTGGGTCTTTGGTTGTCATGAAAGGGATCAAACAAGGTAACTTGTACACCTTGATGGGTAACACGGTAACAGGAAATGTGGCAGTGGGAACTTCTTCATTGGAAAGCACTAGGTTATGGCACATGCGACTTGGGCATATGACAGAAAAAGGATTGTCTCTACTGAGCAAGCAAGAGTTACTGAAGGGTATGCAGAAACCGACTATGGAGTTTTGCGAGCATTGTGTATATGGAAAACAATGCAGGGTAAAATTCAGTACAAGCAAGCACAGGAGCAGAGGTATTCTAGACTAAGGGAGGTTCCAGGTACTTTGTCTCCTTCATTGATGATTATTCCCGTTACACATGGGTATATTTTTTGAAGTCCAAGAATGAAGTATTTGAGACATTTAAAAGGTGGAGAGCAATGGTTGAAAATAGAACTGGAAGAAAGGTGAAGACTTTAAGGTCTGATAATGGTACCGAGTATACTGAGGGTACTTTCAAACAGTTTTGTGATCAGGAAGGAATTGTTCGACATTGGACTGTTAGAGACACGCCACAACAAAATGGAGTTGCTGAGAGATTGAACCGTACTATGCTTGAAAGAGCTAGGTGTATGCGCTCCAATGCTTGTCTTGGCAGAGAATGGTGGGCTGAATCAATAGCCACCGCGTGTTTCTTGATTAATAGATCGCCACATTCTACATTAGACTGCAAAACACCTTATGAGGTGTGGTCAGGTGAACATGCTGATTACAGTGTATTGAAAGTTTTCGGTTGTATTGCCTACTACCATGTGAAAGAAAATAAGCTTGATGCTAGGGCTAAGAAGGCCATTTTCTTGGGGTATGCAAAAGGCGTGAAGGGTTATCGTCTATGGTGTTTAGAGGATAATAAATTTGTGATCAGTCGAGATGTTACATTTGATGAGAATTCCTTGTTAGCTTGTACTAAAGCTAAGGAGTTGGTTGATAGTGGTGGTGAATCTAGTAACACTCAGAAAGTGGAAGTTGAAGCGTCTGTGGATGCAGCAGATGAACAAGTGGTTGAAGCAGACACACATGATCTGAATTATGAGCCTGAAGACCATGAGGAACAACAACCAGTTGAAGATAATCAATCCCAGCAGCAACCTTTGGCCTTAACTAGGTCAAAACGATCGGTTAAGCAAGTTCAAAAATTTGGCTTTGAAGAACCGTTGAAGCACTATGGTCAGTTGAATACAGTTGATTTGGTTGCATATGCACTCTCTATGAAAGATGATGAGCCAACTACTTACAAGCAGGCCGCGCGTCATTCAGATAGTCAGAGTTGGTTAGTAGCTATGCAGGGTGAGATGGAGTCTCTCCAGAAGAACCATACTTGGGATCTAGTGTCGTTGCCTAATGGAAGGAAAACAATTGGCTGCAAGTGGGTGTTTAAGAAGAAACAGACTACTCTAGAGTCTGGTACTCAGTTCAAGGCAAGATTAGTAGCTAAGGGTTTTGCTCAGAGGGAAGGCGTTGACTACAATGAGATATTCTCGCCTGTGGTAAAACACACTTCTATTCGTGTGTTGTTGAGCTTGGTAGCTCATGGTGACTTTGAGCTTGAACAACTTGATGTGAAAACAGCTTTCTTGCATGGAGACTTAGAGGAGGAAATTTATATGCATCAACCGGAAGGTTTTAAGGTTGTTGGAAAAGAAGACCATGTTTGTCGTTTGAGGAGATCACTTTATGGGTTAAAGCAGTCACCTAGGCAGTGGTACAAACGGTTTGACACTTTTATGTTGAAACATGGGTTCACACGAAGTAAGTATGATTGTTGTGTTTACTTGAAAAAACTTCGTAGTGGCGATTTTATTTATCTTTTGCTCTATGTTGATGATATGCTCATTGCCTGTAAGAGTATGGTGGAGATAAATAAATTGAAGTCTCAACTTGCTTCTGAGTTTGAGATGAAGGATATGGGTGCTGCAAGGAAAATACTTGGTATGGAGATAAGAAGAGAAAGGGAGAATAAAAAATTATTTCTTTCACAGAAGGGGTACCTTGAGAAGGTCATATCACGGTTTGGCATGGAAAACGCAAAGCCGGTTATTACTCATTTGGCTTCACATTTTAGACTTTCTCGAAAGTTATCTCCAGTCACAGTGGAAGAAAAGGAATACATGTCGCATGTTCCTTATGCTAGTGCAGTTGGCAGTTTAATGTATGCTATGGTGTGTACACGCCCTGACATTTCACAGGCTGTTAGTGTTGTGAGCAGGTATATGAAAAACCCTGGGAAGAAACATTGGGAGGCAGTGAAATGGATGCTTAGGTACTTAAAAGGTACCTTGGATGTGGGTTTGGACTTCGGTGGAGATTCATGTCAGGTTCGTGGGTTTGTTGATTCTGATTATGCTGGTGATCTAGATAGACGAAGATCTACTACTGGTTACGTATTTCAGATATACGGTGCTCCGGTTAGTTGGAGATCTATGCTTCAGGATACAGTGGCTCTCTCTACTACAGAGGCAGAGTATATGGCATTGACAGAAGGTGTAAAAGAAGCATTGTGGCTTCAAGGTCTTGTAAATGACTTGGGTGTAGAACAAGATAGTGTTGAGGTTCTCTGTGACAGTCAGAGTGCCATCCACTTGGCTAAAAATCAGGTTCATCACGCAAGGACTAAGCATATTGACGTCTGATATCACTTTGTTCGAGATGTAATTGAGGATGGTGATGTGTCTTTGGTGAAAGTACACACAAAAGACAACCCTGCTGATATGTTGACAAAGGTTGTTCCTGGAGTTAAGTTCCAACATTGTTTGGACTTACTCCACATTGACTCATGTTGATTGAGGGCCCTTTGGGGCGTTGCCCTTCGGGGCGGTTTCGTGAGGTGACAAAGCTATGGTGGAGTGTTGATCAGTTTATTCTTTTGCCTTGTTTCGGCTCATTTTTTTTTCTTTAAAAAAAAATTCGCCGAGGTGGAGAATTGTGAAATAGGAAACATACCTGTTTTGTGAAACAGGAAACTGTTTCACAAACAGGAACAGGAAACTATTTTCTGGAAACAGGAAACTGTTTTCTGGAAACAGGAAACGTGTTTGAAACAGGAAACAAATTCCGGAAACAGCAATTGTGAAAACTGGAAACTGTTTGGACTCCTGTTTGAAACAGGAAACTGTTTGGACTTCTATTTGAAACAGGAAACAAGACACTATATATACTAGGAACTATAGCTGTTTTTTATATGTAGAAAAACTGTGAAGCACAGGGAATAAAGAAAGACAATTGCCGAAATTGTTTCATCTCTTGTTGAGAGATTGTGTGAGAATTGTCATCTTCTTGTACCTTGTTCTTGAATATAGTGGAATCACCTCACCGTGGACGTAGGCAATTTGCTGAACCACGTAAACCTTGTGTCTCTTGTGATATGTTCTTAATTTTCTCTAATTTCTTTCATTGCTAGTTGCTCTATTTAATTGATTGGATCCTTGTGGTACTTGTATGCAATTGTTGGTGTCTACCCGCTTCCGCAATAAGGCGCAACAATTCTCAATCATTTCTTTTGGTTCTCATTAATTAGTTGAACCAGCTGAACAATTTCTCAATAGCCAATACATGAATGTGTTTTATATTTTTGTGGTTGCTACATGTCACTGGAAATTTTAATAAACCAGATCCTTATTTGTGATTAATCTCCACCTTTTTGGGTTGTCTTCTTTGCAGGAAAGGGTTTGTATATTTCATCTATTGTGTTGTGTGTTCACTCCTGAGTCAGTGGAACAAAAGAGAAACATGCAAATCTATACTATGTAGCTACACTTGCATGAAAACAAGTTTCTTCTCTCTTTGGTCTCTTCCTCTTCCTTTCCCTAACAGTTTGTGCCTCTTTAAGTCATACCTCTAACCGCTATGGAAATAAAATGCCCTGGATTCTAGATGAATCATGACAGGTATTATAGAAACTATCTTGGAAATTCGAAATGAATTCCTCTTCAAACAAACTAATAAATGGACTGTATGAAAAGCTAAACATGATAAAGTTATAGCTTTTGCACATTTATGACTATGATAACTGTAATTAATTGGAAGTATGACAGGTTTTGTGGTTATGAATCATGAGTAATTCTACTCAGCCTCGCCAGACAGCACTGATTAGTGCCTGGCCAGACAAAATTCCACGTCTACCCCTCTCTCCATGCTGGCTGAGGTGAATACATGGGTTTGGAGATAGGGGTAAAATTTGAATTATGTCTGGCCAGGCTGAGTAGAATTCTTCTATGATCATAGTAGCGGCATGTCACGTGCTGACCTTTTTCACTTGGCTAACACGCTGCCCACTAGCGTCACACTCCCGTCGGACTAACTAGTCAAGGCACTTCGATGCTTGGCTAATGCTAAGTGATGCTACGGAAGCTTAAGTGAGGAAAAATGCTAAGGCACAAGTGTTTAGGCTTTTTGAAAGAATGCTTTGTATTGCTTGAGAGAGTTGTACAAGTGTTTTCTTATGATCTGTACAAATGAATGCCAAGGCCTATTTATAGGCCCTTAAAGTCCTAGAGGCTTCTAGCCTAGAACCTTCCACAATCCTCCTTCAAAGGAGTATTCTCTATGCATCTAGAAAGTTCTCACCTCCAAAGGAACCAGAAATTACAAGGAGGCTTCTAGAAAATACTACACAAATCTGTACAAGGGTGTTCTAGACTCATCCATGCTAGAACACTCTAGAGAAAGCTAAGCTAGAATGTCCAAGAGCACTCTAGAACCTTCCGGAGGCATCTCGAAAAGCTTGCTGCTCCATCGGGCCTTTACGGGCCTACTGCCAGCGTCCATATGATGCCTTGGATGCCTTGTTGCCTTGGTGAGGGATATTTTTAGAGATGGCTCGTGACATTCTCCCCCACCCAAGTCCTTGACGACCCCGTCAAGACCGTGCCTCGAACTCCGTGATCTTGCCCCGAAATTGCCATAGGTCGTCCTCTTTCTCCCATGAGGCCTCACTGTTCGGTAGTCCCTTCCATCGAATGAGATACTCATTATAGCTTGGCACACCCCTCCGTCGGATGAGCCTCTTTGCCTCGATGCTCTCGATCTCTCGATCAAAGGAAGCCACGACCGCGGTTGGTGCCCGATGTGACTCGCCCCTCGTTGGATCTTCTTTATCACCATGATAGGGCTTGAGCATGCTCACATGGAACACCGGATGAATCTTGAGTTTGGGCGGCAACTCAAGCTTGTAAGAAACTCTCCCGACCTTCCGTAGGACGGGAAATGGCCCCTCGTACTTCCGCACTAGTCCCTTGTGCACCGAGCAGAAGACCTTGAACTGTTGTGGCAGCAACTTGACCATGACCATGTCGCCCACTTGGAACTCGAGAGGGCGTCTATGCTTGTCCGCCCACTTCTTCATCTTCTTAGACGCCTTGTCCAAGTATGCCTTCGTTATATCAAGCTGCTCATGCCACCCTCGTGCAAGCTTGTACGCAGCGGGGCTGCTACCCGTGTAGCCCGACGCAACGGCTTGTGGAGTCAAGGGCTGCTGGCCCATGACGATCTCGAACGGACTTTGTTGCGTTGATTCGGACCGCTGCAAGTTGAATGAGAATTGAGCCACATCCATCAACTTGGCCCAATTCTTCTGGTTGGCACCCACAAAGTGCCTCAAGTATAACTCCAACAAGGCATTCACCCTCTCTGTTTGCCCATCGCTTTGCGGGTGAAAGCTTGTTGAGAAGTGTAGACCCGAACCCAAGAGCTTGAATAACTCCGTCCAGAATTTTGCTGTGAACCTTGGGTCCCGATCACTTATGATGCTCCGAGGCAAGCCCCAATACTTCACCACATGCTGAAAGAACAACTTGGCGGCTTGCTCGGCCGTGCAATCGCGTGGGGCAGGTATGAAAGTCCCATACTTGGAAAAGCGATCGACCACCACCATAATAGAGCCATACCCATCAGACTTGGGCAAGGCTGATATGAAATCCATTGATACACTCTCCCATGGCCTTTCTGGAATCGACAAAGGCTGCAATAGTCCTGCCGGTACACGTTGCTCTATCTTGTCTTGTTGGCACACAAGACAAGTCTTCACATAGGCCTCGATATCGTCCCGCATATGAGGCCAATAGTAGTCCACCTCCAAGAGTGTCAATGTCCGCTGCATCCCCGGATGGCCAGCCCACATTGAGTCGTGGCACTCCTTCATGATGCCTCGCCTAAGATTATCCCACTTAGGCACATAAATGCGACGATCGACGGTGTAGAGCACCCCATCCTCTACCCAAAACCGTCGAGTCTTCCCCTCCTTGGCCATCTCCATGAGTCTCTTGGCCAAGGGGTCTTGAGAAGTCCCCTCCTTGATCCGATCAAGAAGGTTGCTAGCGGCGCTGCTTGCGCTAGCGAGCATGGCCTTTCGGCTGAGAGCATCAGCAACAACATTAACTTTGCCCGGCTTGTACTCCATGACATAATCGAACTCCGCTAAGAAATCTTGCCACCGAGCTTGCTTGGGGCTGATCTTCTTCTGATTTTGAAAATAACTCGTAGCCACATTGTCGGTCATGATGGTAAACCGACTCCCAAGCAAATAGTGCCTCCAAGTCCGCAAGCAATGAATGATGGCTGTCATCTCCTTGTCATGCACCGGATACCGTCTTTCGGTATCATTGAGCTTGCGAGACTCATAGGCTATGGGATGCCCCTCTTGCATAAGCACCCCTCCGATGGCAAAGTCTGATGCATCGGTGTGAAGTTCGAACGACTTAGCATAATCGGGCAAGGCCAAGACAGGTTCCTTGGTGACTGCCTTCTTCAAATCATCGAACGCTTCTTGGCATTTCTCACTCCAATGCCACTGCACCTTCTTCTTCAGCAAGTCGGTCAGTGGGGCTGCTCTCGCCGAGTAGCTCAAAATGAATCTCCGATAATAATTGGCCAGCCCAAGGAAAGAACGTAGCTCCGAAACGTTCTTGGGTGGCTCCCATTCATTGATGGCCTGCACTTTGTCCCGTTCCATCATGATCTTTCCAGCCTTGATGCGGTGCCCCAAGAAAGACACCTCGTCTTGGGCGAACGAGCACTTCTCCAATTTCACGTACAGCTCGCTCTCCCGCAATGCTTGGAAAACCTGTCGCAAGTGATGCATATGTTCTTCCAAGTTGTCACTATACACGACGATATCGTCGAGATAGACGACTACAAATTTATCCAAGAAAGGCTGAAAGATTATGTTCATTAAAGTGCAGAAAGTAGCCAGGGCATTGGTGAGACCAAAAGGCATCACCAAGAACTCATAAGACCCATAGCGAGTGACGCATGCTGTCTTTGGCTCATCTCCTTTGGCTATGCGCACTTGCCAATACCCCGATCGAAGATCCAGTTTAGAAAAGTACCTGGCTTTACCGAGCCTATCGAAAAGATCGGCAACCAAAGGAATTGGATACATGTTCTTGATGGTTACTTTGTTAAGTGCTCGGTAATCGATGCACATACGCAAGGACTCGTCGTGCTTGCGTTGGAACAATACTGGTGCACCGAATGGGGCCTTGGATGGCCGAATGAACCCCGCGTCAAGCAGCTCCTTGAGTTGCTTGCGTAGCTCTTCCAACTCTGGCGGTGCCATCTGATAAGGCGCCATGGCTGGAGGCCTAGCCCCTGGCTCCAGCTCGATCATATGATCGACTTCCCTTCTTGGAGGAAGTCTCTTGGGTAGATCTGGAGGCATGACATCTTTGTACTCTTTCAAAACCGCAGCTACCTCCTTCGGAACCTCGCTGGGTTGAGGCCCATCTTCGATCAACGTGGCCACAAATGTTGCTTGCCCCTTTTGCACGCCTTTCTTCACTTGAATGGCTGACAACATCTTGGCCTCCACGATCTCCCGAGTGACAGGGACAGAGCATGCTTCTCGATCCTTTGCAATAGTCATCGACCCGTCCCTTTCTAATGTCCATGGCTTCACCGTATCCATGAACTCCATGCCCAGCACCAATGAGAAGTCGTCCATCGTGACGACAGTCAGGTCCACCGTCCCCTTCCATTCGTCCAAATGAAGGGAGACGCCTCGTGCTACACCATGGATAGGCACCGGTGCTGTGTTGACGGTCTTCAAGGTGCCTGGCTCCTTGGTGTACTGCACACCCAGCCTTGTTGCCTCCTTCAAAGCAACAAAGTTGTGCGTTGCACCCGTGTCGACGAGTGCCTTTGAAGCCTTGCCATTTACCTTGGCTTCCACAAACATAAGAGCGGATTTCTTCGAACGGGGCAACGTACTTACCTTAGCCACGTTGCTTTGCTTCACCGTAGCCTTGACGCTGCTTAGCAAGCGCAAAGTCCCCATTTGCGCCTCGTCCCCCGATGATTCCCCGGACGATCCACTCTTGCCAGCGATCATCGCATTGAGCTTCTGTCGCTGTGGGCACTCCCTAGCCCAGTGCGGCCCTCCGCACAAGAAGCAGTCGCGGTTTTTCACCTTGCTATCCGAAAAGGACTGCTTGGCTTTGTCCTTCCTCTCGAACAGCTTGCCGCCGCTGCTACTGCTGCTTCTTTCGGTGGGTTTTGCTCCCCCACCTTTTCCCTTGTTACCGCCGCCACTCTTGCTGCCGCCCTTGTAGCTTTTCAAATCAGCCTTGTATTCGAACAAGGATTCGGCAACTGCGATGGCCTCCGCAAGTGATTGAACGTTGCGTCTCTTTAACTCTTGCTCAGCCCATCGTTGTAGTCCATCCATGAAGTAGACGAGCTGAGTCTTCTCCGGCATGTCCGAGACTTCAAGCATAAGAGAAGTGAACTGCTTGACGTACTCTTTGATCGACCCCGTATACTTCAGTCCACGCAGCCTCTTCATAGCAACTTCCTCCGCATTCTCCGGATAGAATTGCCGCTTGAAATCCGCCTTGAACTCGTCCCAAGTCTTAAGCGAGCAAAGACCCTTCTTGATATCCGACTCACGCCTCCTCCACCAAAGGATGACATCATCACCCAAGTACATGGTGACGGTGGTGATCTTGGACTCATCGTCGTCCAAGCACATCGCGTCGAAATATTTTTCAATACTCCATAGGAAGTTGTCAAGCTCTCTAGCATCGCGCTTTCCATGGTACCTTGGCGGCTCGGGCACCTTCATCCTTGGTCCCTCTCGTACAGTAGCACTACCTGCCACAGCCGCCTTGCATAGGTTGACGTCCGATTGCAAGGACTCAACCTGCTCCCGGATGGCTTGGAGCTGCCCCATCAGCGTGTCCTTGAGCTGGCCCATCTCGTTGCGCATAGCATCCGCAACTTGGTTGACGAGAAGTTGAGTCTCGTCCTTGGCTTCCACAGTGCCAAGCTCAAGGTCATGGACGCGGCTATCGAGTTGCTCGATATCCATAGTGACGCTAGCCAACGTCCCATTGAAGGACTCAACCTTCTGTTCCATCTCCCCGACGCTGTCCTGGAGATCGCCCACGGTCAGCTCCACCTTGGCCATACGATCCTCAAGCATGCTGGTCCGACTAGTCTTTCTTCTAGTCTCCTCGATCACGGACCCTCCAACAGCACTCTCTTTGTTTCCCGACATGATCAGATTGCTCCGCACCTAACCTTCGTACACACAGCAGCTAGCACAACGCAACTTCAGCAAGACCGCCCCTACGATCGTCGCTGCTCTGATACCACGTGTCACGTGCTGACCTTTTTCCCTTGGCTAACACGCTGCCCACTAGCGTCACACTCCCGTCGGACTAACTAGTCAAGACACTTCGATGCTTGGCATGCTAAGTGATGCTACGAAAGCTTAAGTGAGGAAAAATGCTAAGGCACAAGTGTTTAGGCTTTTTGAAAGAATGTTTTGTATTGCTTGAGAGAGTTGTACAAGTGTTTTCTTATGATCTGTACAAATGAATGCCAAGGCCTATTTATAGGCCCTTAAAGTCCTAGAGGCTTCTAGCCTAGAACCTTCCACAATCCTCCTTCAAAGGAGTATTCTCTATGCATCTAGAAAGTTCCCACCTCCAAAGGAACCAGAAATTACAAGGAGGCTTCTAGAAAATACTACACAAATCTGTACAAGGGTGTTCTAGACTCATCCATTCTAGAACACTCTAGAGAAAGCTAAGCTAGAATGTCCAAGAGCACTCTAGAACCTTCCGGAGGCATCTCGAAAAGTTTGCTGCTCCATCGGGCCTTTACGGGCCTACTGCCAGCGTCCATATGATGCCTTGTTGCCTTGGTGAGGGATATTTTTAGAGATGGCTCGTGACAGGCAGCCGGTAGGGGAATAAAAGCGTTGCAGTGGCTAAAGGAATTTTGGTATGGTGTCCAGAAAAAAATGGCTGGAAGAAAAAGTTTGGTTTATGGAGCTGATGCAAGTACCTAATGGCTTAGTTTGAAGGATACTCATGTAGAAGATTTAAGCTTGAAGAGTATCTTAGACTCCAAAATATTTTTTGTATGGAAGTATACAAGTACAGAAGTACTAGCATCATCTTTCTCATAGCTTTTTGCATTGGAAAATGCTTCAATGTATACATGTTTGTCTTAAATGTTCTGGATTAGTCTATTGTGATGCAGTGTGTGACAAAGAAAATTATATCCTTTGTATGTGAAATGTTGACATTGGAAATCAAAATTTGAGTGTTATTTTTCCAATGCCAAATGCTCATGCTCAGCATGGGTAAAAATTGTTTGTTCTATTGTAAAGCTATAGAGTTAAATCTCCCAACGAGTGCAACTCTCGTGTTAAGTTGCATCTTCTCTTGAAAATACATCTTAATTTCCGGTTGTTGGGCGACTGCCGGTGTTTTGACCGAGAAGGGGATACTAAGAGCGAGCTCTGATTCTATATGGAAAGTTGGGTGTTTAGATGAAAATATTTTTTCAGTTTTCTTGTTTAAAGATGCTTATAGTAAAAACACAAGCACAGTTTTGCTTCGTTCAATGCTGAGGTATGAAAATGTTGGAACTTTTGTTTGATGGATTTGCATTAATCAAGATTATTTGTATTGACCCTGGGACATTGTCTTTGTAGGGCAATGGGTTTTCTTTGAGTGTATTAATTATTTCAGGCTAATCAGATTGTAAAGATGGGTACTTCAATTGATTATGGTGTCTGCTAGGGAAAAAAAGAGGGATGGTACTGCTTGTATTGTGGGCATAAACAAGTATGCTTCTAAAACTCTGTAAACTCAACTCGCTCAAACTAAGCTCTTTGTTTTTTGGCTTGGAAATGTTTTTGATAGTTTAGTTCTTTCTCTTGAAGCTTTGTTAATTCAAATGTTGATGATTATAATTACATATTTGAAGATAATTTTAGGTATTTCAGTTCTATGGCACTCTATTTTCAAAAGCTATGTCAAAAGGAAGGCAATAGATGCTATCCACTTATCCAAAAAGAATTTAAATACAAATACGAGCCAAAGTAATATGACGTATAGTTTGACTAATTTTGGAAACACCAATTTGATTGAAGAACACATTAACAATATAGATAGACAGCACAGAAATTTAGTCTGCATCCTCAAAAGTATAGTCTTTGGGACTAGTTGTAACAATGGAAGATGACGCCGGATAAAATAGAGATTATTCTGTAGGCTAGTTCAACAGATAATTCACAGGAAAAAGAACACAAGAGTTTCGACCAAAACACAGAGAAACACCTATGATGTTCAATTAAAATTATTCAAATCAAAAGTATATCTAAAATCAGCCCACAAGCAGAGCTTTATAGCTAAAACTCGTTATTATTAGAATTTTATCGAAAATAGAAAAATCCCAATAATCATTCTAAAACAAAATACGTAATACAAGAAATAATCTGCAAAAAAAATGGCCCAAATTGGGTTCAGAATCACTTCTTAAACGATGAAATATTACCATAAAAAAAAAATTACTAAAATTGGGGATTAGGAAGGGGAAACAGTGGATTTTAGCTTTGAAAAGATGTGCACCGAGCATAGCTCGGTGTCCATGATATGCGCACCTAAAAGAGATTTCCGAATTGGGTTCATATGCATGATTCTGATACCCGTAGCCAAAGTTATGACCAAAATACCGAAACGCACCAAAAACTGCCCCAATTAGGAAAAGATCACGATTTCCCGCCATCTTTGCGTTGATCTGCCAATTCAAGGTATCTCAATGCCAATAACGTACTATCTGACAGCTCAACATCATCTGACTCGGATCCGCCTGCAGCAGTCGCCCCGGGTTGGAAAGAACTCGTCCTCGAGTTCACAATAGCTTCATCGGAATCCACAAAACAAGGACTCAGATGTTTTACATTAAAGACATCAAAAGTCCTCAAATGACTGGGGAGTCGCAGTATGTAGGCGTTATCATTGATCTTCTGCAAGATCTCATAGAGTCCAATCTTCTGCTCCTTAAACTTATTATACTCTCCAACAGGAAAACGATCACGGGTTAATATTGCCCAAACAAAATCACCAACATAAAAAAGTACCTGACGACGATGACTGTCGGCCTGATCCTTGTACTTGAAATTACTTTCGTGAATGGCCAGCTTCATCTGCTCATGGACACCCCGAAAATGTTCTGCCATCACATCTGCCTTGTGACTCAAACGACCCACACGTGGAATAGGGGCTAAGTCAAGTACCCCGGATGGATTATGACTATAGACAATCTCAAATGGGCTCATTCCTGTGGTTCTGTTCTTCGACCTGTTATAGGCAAATTTTGCTTAAGGTAACGCCAAATCCCACTGCTTCAGTTTAGTTCCTGTCAAGCTCCTCAAAAGGTTCCCCAAACTCTGGTTCACCACCTCGGTCTGACCATCTGTCTGGGGGTGGTAGGCATTGCTAAAATTCAATTTCGTCCATAGTTTCTCCCATAAACTCCTCCAGAAATGACTCATGAACTTGGTGTCACGATCTGAAGTAATGAATCGGAGAACACCATGTAAACGCACAATCTCCTTGAAGTAAAGATGGGCGATCCAAACAACATCCATTGTTTTTCTGCAAGCTACAAAATTGGCCATATTGGAAAACCTGTCAACCACTACCAAAATAGAATCCCAGGCCCGTTGGATATGGGGTAAGCCCAACACAAAGTCCATACTGACATCAAACCAAGGGGCTTCAGGTACATGTAGAGGTATGTACAGACCCACATTAGTGAGAACTCCCTTGGACCGCTGACACACATAACAACGCTCCACATAATGAGCCACGTCACTGGTCAATTTGGGCCAATAATAGTGAGAAGAGATCAAAGCCAATGTCTTATCTCGCCCAAAGTGACCCTCAATATGAAGTTCACGAATAATCTATTGCCTTAGTGAACAATCTGGAATGCACAACTATAATCCACGAAACAGATAACTATTATGCAAAGTAAAGTCATGACGTTGACCATCAGTTATCTCTTGAATTATCTTCCAGAAGAAAGGATCTGCAGCATACATATCAGAGAAAGCATCAAATCTTGCAACTCTAGTGCTCATTGTGGTGGGGAGTAACGTACGACGGCTCAGTGCATCTGCGACATAGTTCAAACTCCTTGTTTGGTGCCTTAGTCGTGAACTCCTGCAAGTACGCCACCCACTTGGCATGTCGTCTACTCAACTTGTGTTGGCCATTGATGTACTTCAGGACCTCATGATAAGTGAGAAGAATGAACTCCCTTTGTACTAGGTAGTGACGCCAATGCTTCAGGGACTGAACTATGGCATAAAACTCCAAATCATAGGTGGAATAATGCTTCTTTGATCTTGATAGCTTCTCACTGAAAAAAAAAACTATTGGGCGTCCCTCCTGACTCAGAACACCACCAATGCCAACCCCAGATGCATCATAGTTTACCTCAAACACCTTTTTAAAATCAGGAAGTGCCAAAACTGGTGCCTCTGTCATCTTCTGCTTGACCAAATGAAAACTGGCCTCCGCCTCCTCGGACCACTGGAAATCACGTCCCTTGAGACACTCTGTAATAGGAGCAATTAGAGTGCTGAAGTTTCTGATGAACCGACGGTAGAAGGACGCCAATCCATGGAAACTTCTAACATCATGTAAGGTATTTGGTTTGGGCCACTCCAAGACCACATCTATCTTCGACTGATCTGCATGAACACCATCAGTAGACACAACAAAACCAAGAAAAGTGACAGAAGTAGTGAAGAAAGAACACTTCCTCTGATTGACGAACATGTGCTTCGTCCTCAATTTATCAAAAACAGCACAGAGGTGATCAAAATGTGACGCCCATGTCGGGCTATAAATGAGGATGTCGTCGAAGTAAACTACAACGAATTTCCTCATGAAAGGCCGTAAAACCTGATGCATAATCTCATAAATGTGCTGGGCACATTGGACAGTCCAAAAGGCATGACCATCCACTCATACAACCCATATTGCATCTTAAACACTGTCTTCCACTCATCTCTAGGCCTTATTCTGATCTGGTGGTATCCGCTTTTAAGGTCAATTTTTTAGAAGACCTTAGAACCAGACAACTGGTATAACATATCATCCAGGCGGGGAATTGGAAACTTGTATCTCACTGTAATCCCATTGATTGCTCTGCTATCAACACACATACGCCAAGAGTCATCTTTCTTCAGCACCAACAGAGCAGGAACTGCACATGGGCTCATACTCTCACGGATGTAGCCCCTCTCCAATAACTCTACCACCTGTCGATGCAACTCTTCAGATTCTTTGGGACTAAGGTGATAAGCCGGTCGATTAGGTAAACTGGACCCCAGAACAAGGTCGATCTGATGCTGAATATCTCTCATAGGCGGCAGCCCAGGAGGAAGATCCTCTGGCATCATGTTAGAAAACTCTGCTAGCAGCTGCTGCACCTCTGCTGGCAAATCTAAATTCACGTCTGCTGTACTATTCCCACAAGGCAGCAGAGCATAGACCACATCTCCACGCTCAATCTCAACTAAAAAACTGGACCTAGAAAGCAGGTTAGTATTATTGGCTACCGGGGTAGGAGTGAGTCCTTCCCGACGAGGTGCCAACACAATCTTCTTCCCTTTAATGCTAAGGGAATATGTATTTTTCCACCCATAATGAATAACACTGCGATCATACTGCCAAGGTCTAAAGATGCCATCTAAAGATTGGGTTACTTCTATGCCAAGAAAGTATTTCATCTTTCCCAAGTCAATCATTTCAAACTCGCACATCATAGATTGCTTAAACTCCTTAGACATACCTTCATCATTCCCTGTGAATATTAAGTCATCCGCACACAAACATACAATCAAATTGTTACCTTTCTCCCCATTTTTGATGTAGAGTGTATGCTCATAAGGGCACTAGTGAAATCCAGAGTTGAAGTATGAATCAATCCGACTGTACCAAGCTCGTGGAGCTTGTTTCAGTCCATATAGAGCCATTTTGAGCTTGTAGACCACGTTCTTACTTCCCTTCTTCTCATAGCCTGGTGGTTGCTCAATAAATATTTGTTCCTCAAACTTTCCATACAAGATTGCAGATTTGAAATCAAGTTGAAAGATGGTCCACTCATTCATAGCAACTAATGAGATGACCATTCTAATTGTGTCTAGCCTTGCCACTAGTGCGAATATCTCAGAATAATCAACTCCATGCTTTTGAGTGTACCCTTTAGCCACCAGACGAGCCTTGAACTTGTCTACTTTTCCCTTCTCGTTCAATTTTGTTCTATAAATCCATTTTACCCCTACTGTTTTCTCTCATTCAGGTAGCTCAACCAACTCCCATGTATTATTTCTTTCAATAGCCTCAATTTATGCATCCATAGCTTTCCTCCACTTCACACTCTTGATTGCATCATCAAACGCTATGGGATCACTTCCTGCAAACAAAGCAAGATGAGCAAGAGTATCTACATCAAAGAGTTCCTCATCACTAGTATAATCATCCATCCATAAAGGTCTTCTTCTTAGACGTTGTGCATTCACCAGCGAGGTTCCAACTCCCTCACTCTCGCCACCGTCTTCATTTGACCCATCCTCATCATCATGTGCATTCTCTTCCACAACGTTTTCTTCCTTGTCATCAAGTTCAAGAGCCAGTGACTTTCCTTTCTCTTTGCCTTCCCAATCCCAGCTGTTGCGTTCATCAAATACCACATCTCTAGAGATGCTAATCTTCTTTATTAAAAGATTATAGAGACGATAAGCTTTAGAATCTTCACTTACTCCAAGCAGCACACACTTCTCTCCCCGAGCATCAAGTTTCTTCCTTTTGTCATCAGGGATATGCATATAAGCCACGCAGCCAAATATTCTGAAGTGATCCACTACTGGTTTCTGACCAGACCAAGCTTGTTCTGGTGTCATATTCTTCACTGCCAAGGTGGGACTTTGGTTGAGCACATGCACACTCTAGTTGACAACCTCAGGCCAACAGGTCCTTGGCATGTTCTTGTTTGCTAGCAAGCTCCTCACCATATTCATGATGGTTCTGTTTTTCCTTTCAGACACACCATTTTGTTGTGGTGTGTATGCTGCAGTTAGTTGCCTCCTGATTCCATTACTCTCACACACATTTACAAAGTCTATAGATGTGTACTCTTCACCACGATATGTTCGAAGAGCTTGAATACTCTTCCATGTCTCCTTCTCAACTCTTGCCTTGAATTTTTTAAACATCTCAATAGCTTATGATTTTTCATTTAGAAAGTATACCCATGTCTTTCTACTAAAGTCATCAGTGAATGTGATGAAGTACCTTTTGTTGTGGTTGGAAATTGGATTCATGGGGACAAATATTTGAATGCACCAATTGAAGAACTTGACTTGCTCTCCAATTGCTTTCCTTAGGAAATGAATCTTTACGTTGTTTTGCAATTACACACTCCTCACATATCTGAGATGGAAATTGAATCAGAGGAAACCCTTTTACCATGTTCTTCAGCTGGAGAGTTTTGAGTCCATTGAAGTTCAAATGCCCAAATCTATGGTGCCACAACCATGAGGAATCTTGAATGGATGATTTGATCTTCAGAGGCTTCTGTTTGCAGTGGAAACATTCGATTTCCAGACATCTTTGCCGCTGCAACTAATCCCCTTTCAGGATCATGAATATGACAACTTCCCTTTTGAATCACAATGGCATAACCAGATTCTTGCAATTGACCTAAACTGATCAGATTGCTTTTGAGTTCATGGACATAAAACACCACCTATGTTTTGCATCTTCTTATTCAGTAGCACTTTGACACTTCTTTTTCCCATGACACTAATGCTAGAATCATTTCCAAGCCTCACATTTTCTCGAAAATTCTCATTGTAATCTAAAAAAAGACTTTTGTTACCCGTCATGTGGTTGTTGCATCCTAAATCAAGATACCACATTTCTCCATTACCAGTTAGCTTGTTCTCCACGCAAGCCATCAACAATACTTCTTCAGTCTCTACAAAGTTTGCCTTCCCTTCTGCTTTGTTTTGGCATTCCCATTGGAAGTGACCAATTTTGTGGCAATTGTAGCACTCAATGGATGCCTTGTCAAAACTTCCTCCTCTATTGCCATGATTACATCCCCTTCCTCTTCCACGACTTCTGCATTTTCCAAGAGAGGATCCAACATAGGTCACCTTGAGAGCTTGCTCTTCCTCAACATGACTTGACATGCGTTGTTCATGCACCAATAATGAGCTTTGCAACTCATCGATTGACATAGTGTCAATATCATTCGACTCTTCAATTGAACACACCACATAGTCAAATTTGGACATCATGGAGCACAAGATCTTCTCTATAACTGTGACATCTTCTAGCTTTTCCCCATGGATTCTCATCCGATTCGCAATGGACATCGTCCTTGCAAAATACTCATTAACAGTTTCTCCAGTTTTCATGTGAATAATTTCAAACTCTTTGCGAAGGGCTTGCAACTACGCACGTTTGACTCTGTTGGTTCCTTGATATTTCTTCTTTAAGGAATCCCAGATGTCTTTAGCAGTGTCCTTCTTGAGAATGGTCTCAAGAACAGCTCGATCAATTGCTTGGAAGAAGAAGTTCTTTGTCTTAAGATCCTTCAGTTTCATATCTAAAATTGCCTTTGACTGTGCCTCAGTCAGAACTTCCCCTTCTTTTTCCTCAAGTATGCCTTCCTCAATGAGTCCCCAAAATTCTTTCGACCCCAGGAAGTTCTCCATCAGCATACTCAAATGATCATAGTGACCATCAAGCTTTGGGATTGCAGGTTGCACAAAATCGCTACTACTTCCTTCAGATGCCATTGCCAATGCACAAAGAAGACTGTCGCTTCAAGTAACTAGGCCCCTTTCGATGCTCTGATACTAATTGCTAAATATTGAAACAGGTACTGAACAAGATATTTAGGAAACTTATTTTGCTTGATGGAATTGAAAGAACATATGGCGTTAAATAGCCTTACAGAGTAACAAACTCACAGGAACGCGAGCCGCAATAAAACTGAGAAACTAACCGACCTGATTAGGAGGGATACTCCTAATGACTTGTTCAACTAGCAACTGCATATCCTAAAAACTATGGAGATTATTCGAAACAACTTAAAAGCAAATGGTGTCAGAGCCTGACCCAGTTGGAAGTGTGGCAATGAGAACGTTGGGCTCCCAAAAGGGGGTGGACTATGATACCATTGTGTGGGCGAACATGAGGGGGAGGGTGAGGGAGAAGCCCAAGAGCCCATGGATCCCACATCGCCTAGGTACGGGATGGTGATGTGCTATATATGTACTAGTTTGGATCTACAAAGTATTACACATTTTAAAGTCGTGCGGGCCTTGGGCCCAAAGTGAACAATATAGTATTTTGTGGATCGGGTCATGACAGAATGATATTATCGTTGCTATGTATAGTGGCAAGAGGTGCGTTCAAGTACACGTGTGCGACTCCCAACAATTGGTATCCAAGCCGACAGTTCGACAGGGACTTGGCGAGGTGGAGGTGCAGGCGACACATTGTTCATGGGATCGGGAGTAGGGTAGCGAGCCAGGTAGAACATCGCAGGTGCACGGTTCACCAGATGAATGATTCAGATTAGGTTCAATAACGCCGAAAATAGTCGAGCCCGTACACCGAGCGTTACCCACAAGATCGTGGTTGCACATAATACTCGAAGAGAATGTGTATTTCGAGATGTTGTAGACCGGTGGATGGATTGTAGGATGTGTGACGATTCGTGCCAAGGTGGAGATTGTTGGGAAAATGTTGGCTTGAATAGTCTCACATCAAGTAAAGAAGAGTTATCACAAATGTTTAAAATGAGATAACCCACTCCCTCATAGCAACAAGGCCTTTTGGGAAAAACCTCACACCACCTATGCCCGGATGGAAGGTTTGATATGTGATGTTTAAGTTGAGAACAATATCGTTGCTATGTATAGTAGACCAAGGGGTGCACACAAACATCATTGACATTGCTACCGCCCCAATACATTAGGTTTTGTACTAACATTGTTGATTCTTCATTGCTGTTGGTAAGAACAATAAGCTTCTAGTGGGCAAATAGATTACAGCTCACAATGACGAAATGTGAGTGTTGCTTCTGTTTTCCCTACTGTTGTTGTTGTTCTTGTTCAATCGTTCTAGAGAGCCAGGCCTAGATTTCTTGGTTGTTGTTTTGTGTTTGTCATTCGAAACATCTTGAAAGGTGAAAATTTCCAAATTTTTGAAAATCCAATTGTCGCTTCCTCTAGAAGTGTATTTGGGTTTCAATACTGACACAAGGATAAAATGAGCTTTATATGTTGCATAAAGTGGCATACATCCTTGAAGACATGCTGCTTCGACGAATACATCATTTAGACTGTATATTCAAAATGCACAAGTTTTACATTTTACGGTGCTGTGACTCTGTTGTTTACCAAACAAAACCAATTTGTTATTAGGGACTTGAAGCTGTCCTCCTTTCCTATCAATAGAAGAGCATGGAATCTCACCAAAAGCATAAAATAGAGAGATTGAATTGAGCAGGTTATTAGAGAGAATGGTAGGTCACCTAATAAGCTAAGCTATGGTTAGCACATGGACTTGGCATTCCATATATGGTTGTAGTGCTGTGCCTCACTCCACATCCTTCATGTGCAAAGAATTGCTCCCATTCTTGGCCTGATTGCCAGCATTAACGACTGTTAATCATCGAAACCCATTTCGAAAGATTGCTCGTACAAAATTTTGCTTAGCCAAACAGACCCTCCATTTAACTTATTTATTTACTGAATAATAATGAAAAATGACCCATGATAACCCACCAAGATGAGCCAAATAACTTATTTCCTGAATATATATATATATATATATATATATATATATATATATATATATATATATATATATGATGGAGGCACCCTTTCATTCTCTCAATAGTGATAGAGGAAACATGCAGTACTGGCTGCTATCACATCTATTCAGAAATTCTAGGGAGCGACTCATTTTTCTCGAGATGAGTATCAGTGTCATTGAAATGCATGCCAACACTCATCTCGAGGAGGATGGATGGTTACACTCATCCCTCGCTCCCTAGAAGGGCTCGTATTTGAGCCCCAGAGCCTTCACAAACTGACCAAATACAAATAGTTTTTTGGGCTAACAAGTAAACAACACATAAATGGGAAATTAAAATGGGGTGTTTGGGCCATGGTGAGCATATCAACTCAACCACCAATAGGTCCAAATTCAACACCATCTCATTCATCTATTTTCATGTAAAAAAAAAAAAAGTAGGGGTTGTTATTTCATGGGCCTGCTTGCGAGTGGTCAAATGGACCCCAAAATAGGGCCCATCTCCTCAACCAATCCAAATTGCATTACAGTTTTGTGTTTTTGAACAAAGAATCTTCTTTGAAGCTAAGCAACCATCCTCCTCCCCTTTGATCATTTCTTTTTTTCTC
This sequence comes from Berberis vulgaris, assembly GCA_963556465.1. Classification (NCBI taxonomy): domain Eukaryota; kingdom Viridiplantae; phylum Streptophyta; class Magnoliopsida; order Ranunculales; family Berberidaceae; genus Berberis; species Berberis vulgaris. The sequence continues at coordinate 7,506,463 of OY747137.1, forward strand.
TCAACCAAACTGCAAGTTTTGAATGTTTTTTTGTTGAGTTGTAAGCAAAGCTAAGAATTTATCATAATGTGATAGTTTGTTTTTTTACACCCTTTCTTAATAAAACATTGATCATTAGATTAGATGGGCATTAAAGTAAACAACCATTCTAGTATTATGAGTATGATTAGCTCTAACTATAATTGAGAAACAAACGTAATTATGAAGCAAAGAAGATTATTAATAATTTACTGAAATGAGGCATATCATAATTCTTTTGATGAGCCTGAGTGCTTCTTTTGTTCTTCCTTTGTGAGTGAGTGTTTTGTTGTGTAACTATTTTCGTGTCTTCTTTTTTCTCTTCTTCGATATAGTTAGCGACAGAAATGAGCGCCTCTAGGCTTATAAAGTGTGTGACGGTTGGCGACGGAGCCGTTGGTAAAACCTGCATGTTGATCTCCTACACTAGTAACATTTTCCCCACGGTCAGTTTTACAGACACTGGTCTCATTTTGCAACTTTCAACAAATTATGGATATTTTATGTCCTTCTCTCTGCTTTAATTGGTATTTTAGCTTCAAAGATCCCTCCTTTTGGGGGGTTTCACCTGTTTTCGCTGCTAGATTTGTAATAAATTTTTTTAAAACTTTATTTCTTCAGAGATATTGCACTGTTAAATGAAACTTTCCTGGGCAATTTGCCTTACAAGTATGTGGAGTCGAGCGTCACTAGATTCCTACTCTAGATGTTTATCATTCTCCGGGATTTTCATTAGTAATGCTCTAGTTTTATGTTTGTAAAAGAATCCAAATTTGTGCTAGTGTGGAATTTCATTGTTTAATTTTATGGAAGCAGGATTATGTGCCAACTGTTTTCGATAACTTCAAAGCAAATGCGGTGATTGATGGAAGCACAGTTAATCTAGGATTGTGGGATACCGCGGGTAACTATACAAATGTGTGCTCTTTAAATTGTTCTGGTCTTGTTTTAGACTGTGGTTCTGAATTCTTTGTTTGTGACAGGCCAGGAAGATTACAATAGATTAAGACCTCTAAGCTATCGTGGGGCAGATGTCTTTTTGCTGGCATTTTCTCTCATTAGCAAGGCTAGCTACGAAAATGTTGCTAAAAAAGTTAGTCAGTCATCTCACATTAGAGTTTGATGCTTAATTCTGTTAGAATATGTAAAGATATCCGGCCATCTTAATGACATGGGAGACTTATTGCTGTTTATCTGATTTCCTTTGTTCAGTGGATTCCTGAGTTAAGGCATTACGCACCTGGTGTTCCGATAATTCTTGTTGGAACAAAGCTTGGTTAGACTTTCTTACTCTTTTCTGAGTGCTTACAGTCATCCCATTAGTTATTCCTAGCCTAGGCCATTGAACTGCTTCCTGCTAACTTGATTAATTTATACCTAAAATCTCACTAAACTCCCACATGCTTTCCTTCTTGAGTTTGATTATGTTTTTCCACGGGCAACGCTATGCCTTCCCAATTTCTTTACCATGTTATTAGTTGTGGATCCCCGACTCGTTCCATTACAAGTCGTTGAGACTCATTGCATAGACATTGGGCACCCTTCACAATTCACACCCTCATAGTCTACACGAGATATCAGATGTTCTTGTAAGTTTTATAATAGACGATTAAGTGGTTTATGTGTATATTCCATTTATGTCAAGTTGTTTTCCTTGCCATTTGGTGTTGGGCTGAAATGTTTTCATCCTAGGGACTTTAAAGGGATATCTTCATGATTGGGATATCTTCGTGCTTGCAAAATCCCTAGGTAGTTTTATCCTTTGTTCTTGGAGTGAAATGATATAAAACACTATTAAGAAGATAGGTGTAAGAAACCTTTAAGAGGGGGTTCTGTCACCGAATTTAAGTGATGCTTGGTTGATGTGAGACATGTGATGTGGTTGCACACAAGATGATGGAGTTGGTTGATTTGCATTATTAGCTTAAGTCAACTTTGATTTGAGGAATGAAGTACCTGATATAACAATTATAGTAAGTTAGGTGTAAGAAAGACATAGGCATACATATATCATTCTTGCATTCTGGATAATAATTATTGTATCAATGTTCTACTTTTCTACTTAAACAATCAATGTTGGTTGTCGATCATGATAATTTATCGGTATATCTTATTATCACCAGTTCCATAATTGTTGATTCTTGTTAAAAGGATGTCATATATAGTATAGAGTTGATCTGGTAGGTTTTATGTCTGCAGATCTTCGTGATGATAAGCAATTTTTTGTAGACCACCCCGGTGCAGTGCCTATAAGTACAACTCAGGTAGGGATTTGGTTGCTAACCCAACAACAACAATCCGTAAATCTTTTGCTTCATTAAGTTTGCAAGAGATGTACTGATTGTTTTTTTTGGTATTGAAGGGAGAAGAACTAAAGAAGTTGATTGGGGCTCCTGCATACATCGAATGCAGTTCAAAAACACAACAGGTATTTTTGTTTTGTTTCTTTTTTCGAGGGTGTCATGCGTAGGCAACTAGTGTCTGATTATCTTGATGGGTATAATGCAGAATGTGAAAGTTGTCTTTGATACTGCAATCAAAGTGGTTCTCCAACCTCCCAAACAAAAGAAGAAAAAAGGAAAGGCACAAAAAGCAGGCTGCTCCATTTTATGATCATAAAACAATGATGCTGAAACGAAAAGGCCGTCTAGCATTCATTCGCCTAGTACTTATAGTGTCTTCTTGTGTTTTTTCATCCTAAGACAAAACGTGTAGACCTTGTTGTATAGTCTTAATTGAAAAATTATTTGGTAAATTGGCTGAAATCACGTATTGTTTTGTTGACTCCGAGTCATTTGTACTCTATGACATGTTTCTTCTAACATTTTTTTTTTGAAAGGCAATGTTTCTTCTAACATGAAACCAAAGAAACATTTCTGCCTCTTTGATTTCATATTGCGTTTTCATTGCATCCATAATCGTAACACGCAAGGCAAGGAATTTGATTCTCTTAGACCAAGAGACGATGACTAGAACCATCAATCTGCCTTACATCAAAGTTTGCGATAGTTTTTTGTGCATGGATTCTGTTGGATGGAAAATGAATTGCCCATTGGGTTTGGAAAGTTGAGAACTTCCAGACCAGATAAGAAAGAATTATTATTTCATTCTCATCATGACTAAAATATACGAAGTTTTAATTTCTATAAACAATATATTTTTTAACTGCGGGTGCTAAACTATTAGCATAAAAAGCAATGCAGTGGCATGCCTAAATGCAAAACATGCTCTTATAAATAAAATTATGCTCTTTTTCCTTGCAAAAAACATGAGAAACAAATAAAAGCATTTTTGGAGATTATTTTTGTAAAGGAGATGAGGGATCAGGCATACTTTTCTCCTTCTTTCCTTCCACGCACTGCTCTCATTAGCTAGCGTAGTCAGAAATTTCCAAATGGCTTGCTTGAAATATTGTGAAGGGTGATCAATCCAACCTGTAAATTCCTTGCACTAAACTTCAGCTGATATTTGTACTGAAGAACAAGCTAAATAATTCTAAATAGACCATTTTCATCAGATAGAGCTACAGATTTCAGAATTCATAATAATAATAATAAAAAAGAGGAGCACTGGATCAGACACTAAAATATATCCAAGCTCTCATGGCAGAAATTTCATATACAATTGTGCCTAGTGGACGTGTGTGACAATTGGGAGATTGCATTATCACCCCTATACTTTCCTCCTATCTTATGTCAGCTGGACAATGCTGGGGTTTATGGTGTAAAACAAGTTGGAAAACTTCAGAGAATTCCCTGAGCAAGGATTCGTGTGCAATCTCCAATAGATAATCATCAGTAGGAAGTGCATGTCTGCTTCCAGTTCTGTTAGATGATCTGAATTCTTCTTCCAAAATCCCCTTAACACTTCCAACCTGACGATTTCTTATACCACATGGGACAATGAGTTCAAAAGGAGATAAATCTGTAGTAACATTCAATGCTAGCCCATGATAAGCTATCCAACGAGACACCCTAATACCGATGGCTGCAAGCTTATAATCATCTGCAGAAACAGAGAAACAGCAATTACAACAGAGCAGTAATGTTACAACTGAATAGATAAAGGTGCACAGTACCATATAAAACACCTAATCAATAAGATCGTCATTGCAATGACACACTAATTTGTTGAAACAGAAGCCTCACTCTAACTAACCGTTCAAGCATACAATATCAGCTTTGTTGTGACGGGCGGTCAACAAGACAAAGGAAACTTGAGAGTTTTCTTGAGCATTATATAACTTGTAATTCATTTTCATAGACTTAAGTTGTTTCAAAAAGGCTCTTTAGTATATCGTCAGACCAAACAACGCTCTAAGCTATCAAACAAATGTAGTAATAAGTGAAAGCAGTTGAGAAAGCAGCTATTGGATACAATTTCAAAACAAAGTTGTTAAGAAAAGAGAAACGCTGTCACTGATCAATCCACCCTAGTTACTAATATACTGTGTAGAGAAAGCAAAAGGCTGCATACTATTTATGCTTCGCATGTGTGCATGAAAACACAGACAGAGATCAGTTTCTCGCTGAAGCAGTCATGTACCGAACATATAATGCTTAACGAAAGATAGCACCAAGAGTATGTTTGGTTGCTACTGACTGATGCCCCAGATGGTAGTTCTCAAGACGATCAGCTGATCAACTAATTGTGGTGGTGGTGCACAACTTTTTCTCGAAATTCCTACATGGCCTTGAAAATGAATCTAAACAACTTTTCCTTTTTTCTCATTAGGAACTAGTATAACGAACAATAAGATACACCATTCTTGAATGCCCAAAAGGGAAACTTACCAACCCAGACGCCAGTAAGACCCTTTAGTCGAGAAGCCCTAATAGAGAATGTTGTGGAGAGCACTCGAATAACCACCTCTTCCAATTTCCTGAGGTACCAGTGGAGATCCATCTTGTGATACCGGAGATTGATAATGGGATACATGACTAGCTGCATAACAACAAAAACATGTAACAAGTTAACAGACAGTGGAACGAAAAAGGACCAAAACCACTGGTCCTTGGTTGAAGTATGAGAGAATGACATTGTCGATAGCTCTACTGCTATTAGAGTCTCTTTTTTTTTTTTGCTTTGGGTGGGGGGGAGGTAGTTGAGGAAAATAAACCACGTCAAACTGTGATACTGATGCAAAAGATTTAGTAGTCTGTGTTTTTATCATTAACTCTAGGCTTCTAGCTTGCCTATTGTTACCCTATCTTCAATATGGTTTAAACAGAGATAATTTTACCTCACGTTTCACCAATATAATAAGAGATGTCTATACAAAAGAAAACGTCAAACAAATCGATGAATTTAAGGTGTTCCCGTGACAGGCATTCATGTTTTTTCTTGATAAAAGGAAACATATTGAGAACTTCAGGGAGAACTTTCATGCTCCAACAGAATGCCCAAAGCTCAATGGGTTTTAGTTTTCAACTCAAACCATTGCAAAAAAGGTATGGGCCAAGCGGATTTGGGCGGAGCCAAACACAAAATAATTATGCGTGCCTAGATCAAACACTACCAAAAAAGGGTGACGGTGACAAGCAACTACTTTTATTGGCGACAAAGGATCAATATTGCACGTGTTAAGAGCATCTCTGGGGGTAAAAGTTAAAATGAGAGATCAACCATCCCCCATTTTAACCAAAAGCTAGGATCCCCTATTTTTCCATCACTCCAACTACATTCCCTATTTCAACTTTTTCATCGTTCTTTAAATATATCTTCAACTTTTTTATATCAATTTAATATCAATTATACAATTATACTTTATTAATTTCAACTTAATATAGTTATATTATTATTAATTTCATTAATACATAATACTATTATACTATTATTAATTTCAATTATAATATTATTTAGATACCTTTTTTAATTATATTATTATTAATATTCTTTAGAATTTGGGGAATGGTATGGATGCCCCCAAATATAGGGGAAGGTAGAAGTAAAGTTAAAGTAGGGGGAGTTTTAGGGGTTCCCTTGGAGCATGGACATGAGACACCTAAATTAGCTTTTTGGCTATTTTAGGGGATCCTTTGGAGATGTTCTTAAGAGTGAAAGCTAAAATCATCCCCTATTTTAACCAAAAGCTAATTTTAGGGGTCCCCTATTTTTTCATCACTCCAACCACATTCCCCATTTTAACTTTTCCATCATTATTTAAATATATATTTCCCTAATTTTAGAAATTTTCTATTTAAATTTTAGTGATTGGAGGATATAGAAGAAAGAAAAGTGAATTTTTTAATATTTATTAGGATTTGGGGATAGAATGGATGCCCCCAAATATAGGGGAAAGGGAGAGGTAAAGTTAAATTGGGGGATTGGATAGGGAATCCCTTGGATCACATGAAACCCCAAAATAGTTTTTTTGGCTAATTCAGGGGATCCCTTGGAGATGCTCTTATAAGTGAAACTCGTCAGTTGTCACTAAAACCCCTTTACTTGTCGCCTTAAAAAAACAATGTTTACACCCCGAAAATGCAAAAAATATAAGTCCCGCCATGCTATTCCCTCCTTTTTTTCTTGTTCCCGCTTGGTGCCCTCATTTTATTTCCATCACTCCAACACAAAGCCACTATATTTTGTAAAACCCTAAATCTCTCCTATCAAAGAAGCAAAGAGGCTATCTCACGATCAAGCATGGCAAATAGGCTATGTTTGGGAGCTTGAAATCCAGGTATTCGCTTCTCTATTTCATGATTCCTCCATATTCTTCTTCACAATTCAACTTCTTTATCGGGTTCATGACTCTTCTTCATCCAACATTTATTATCTCGCAAATCTCATTGATTGCTTTCTAATGTTTGTCTTAAGGAAATCCTAGACATCTTCTCAATCTATTTGGGTTCTCTTGCTTAACAAAGGATTTGATCAATCACTGTAGACTTGCTTGGCTCAGGTGAGTCTTCAATTCTCTTGTTTTAGTTATTTTTCTTTTAACTTTTTTTATTTTATTAATTCATTTCTATTCTATATCAGTAGTAAATCCCTTATCTATTTCACAATCACCTTCTCCCATTCTTTTCCAATCAGTTATATGATTTTTAATGAACCACAAATCAATGTTTAGTTTATAATCCTCCCCAGAGAAACCAATAGGGGTTGGGAGTGATCTTGTTTTAAAATAGATAACACGGTACCTAGTTTCATGAATCATACAGATTGTACTTAGTTTCCATTGAGACAATTTCTTGTAAGAACTGTGTAAAGTCTAAGGCTTTGGTAGATTAATTTTAGAGTTGTGGTTATTCCGTTGTTATCATGTTTTATACAGTTGTTAATACATGCATTTTTTTTATTTCTTTAAATCAACATTTGGGGGTTCATAGTCATAAACCAAAATTGAAATTCCAATGAAAAAATAGCCACACAAACTGTCAAATGGGGTTTCTAAACTTGTACAAATCTGTCAAATGGTACAAATATATATGATACAATTTTTTTATCAAACAACCCATAAGTATGTATTAGCTGTTATTGATCTGTTATGAATGCATTTGTTTGTGTTATTTAGTGAAAAAATAGGCTTTGAGCACCATACTCTAGCTCCATCAATTGATAAATCAATTTGCTAGAAGATGTGCATTGTATGGTAAAAGTGGCATCTTGATTGTCAATGCATTTATGAAAATTCAAGTTCTTTATTGGTTTATGAGAATTGAGAAATTCAAGTTCTTTATTGGTTTATGAGAATTGAGGGATGTTTTTTTCCCTCGTAATCTAGTTAAGGGTATACAAACTTCAGAGCCAGACCTAATTAGATAAAAAAGAAAAGAGGAAATCCCCTTAGTGATTGTTTGTGAGATAGTCATCAAGAGGCAACAACTGAATGGCCACTATCTATGTTTCATTTACATACTACAATGTCTTTAATGTTCACCTCTTATGTCTTCCATATTCTTAATGAACAACAGGGACAATTGATTGCAGCTATCATGAGCTGAAATACAAGAATGACTCCCAGATAGTGGGTGCATGAGTAAAATTTGTTTACTTTTACAATCTCTTTGCAAGATTGAACTTGATATTACCACAAGGCCATTTAATTTTATTGGCGTAAAAAAGTGCGAATAACTTCTACTTTGAGATGTCAAAAAAAAATTAGTTCAAAGTTTATGCTTGATTCGTCTTTATTTATATTTTGATTATAATGGCGATCTTGGATCTTTAGCTGTGGCGTCTCCCTAAGGCCCATCACGAGGTATAAGTACGTATGGGCAACCCAATAGGGGAAAATAATATTACAAGTATTTCATCACAACCATGGTGTTCTAACTAGAACATGCATCCCTATCATTTACGACGATTTTTGGAAAGTACCACCAATAGAAAGAAGTAACCTACAGTTTGCATGTAAGTAGAAAGAAATTTATATTTGTTAATGTAATTGTCTGACTGCATAACTCTAATGCACCGACTCTCCGGAAAACCCTCGTATCATGTGTCAAATACGTGTCGGACACGCGCCCGACACGCGCCCGACACGCGTTCAACACGTGGTCAATGGTCAAAATTTGTTGACAGACACCGACACGTGACTCGGTCCAGACACGGTCTTATATATAATCAGCTCCTTCGATCGAATGTTTCGAATCAAACCCTAAAAAATACAGAGAGGCTGAGCGGCTGAGAGATCAATCGACCATTCGACAGAGGGATCGACAGAGAGAGAGGGAGGGATCGATCGACACTTCGACAGATATCGATCGACACGACAGAGAGAGAGAGGGAGAGATCGTTCGACACGATTCGACAGAGAGAAAGGAAGATCGATCGACCATTCGACAGAGGGATCGACAGAAGGAGAGGGAAAGATTGATCGACGGAGCTAGAGAGAAGAATGTCGTCCTCAAGTACCTTCTATTTTTTATTTTTTTTTCTGCGATTTCTGCTCTCAATGTTCACCTTCTGTGTTCTGTCCAAGTGGGCATGAATTGATCCCATGTAACAGAGGGATTATGGAGTTAGTAGATGTCTGAATTGATCCCTCCCATGTAACAGAGGGATTATGGTTCATTTCACTTGACCTGACGCCTTCATAGTAGGCCTTGATATGCTTTATCATTGTTGTCTTCTTAAATGTCACCATGAATCGATGCCTCACTGCCATTATTATTGCAAGATAAACAAGAAGCAAGTATATTTTTATTTTTTTTTGGTTTTAGAGGTGTTTTTTTCAAGAGACACTTGAAACTCTGTCCCAGTAAGGAGGCTCTTTATCCGAGTACATGCCTTAATGGCAGTTTAGGGGAGTGGTTACATACTTGCATCTCAATAGGGAATATAGCCATCTGAATGAACTTGCTAGGAAGTTTTCCATTTGTGTCCTTCTGTGGAATGCTAAAGTAAAACCCCTGCCTGTTGTTGAATGGTATTTTAGGCCAAGTATCTGGAGATGATCTTTGGAAGCATGTGACAATAATAAGAAGACCAAATGAAGGTGGGGGAAATCTTAGATGGCGGTGTAACTTTTGTCAGAAAGAGTATACGGGCTAGGCTGTTGAAATGAAGAAAATGTGACAGTTGATCAGCCAGTTAATGAAGAAGAAGAGATGTAGCCGCCTCGCTGGTGAGTTTTTGAAATTATCAATTTACATCTTACATTATTAAATTAATGAAATTATGTTGTTTATGCTTTATGAGTATGACTTGAGCTTGACTTTATGATTTTATGTTTTTATGAGTTACAAAAAAAAAAAATTTAATAATAAGTTTGACCGTGTCGCTGAGTCCTATTTTTTTGAAAATTGCCGAGTCGCCGTGTTATATCCGTGTCCGACACGACACGCGTATCCGAGTCCGTTCATCATTGCTGCATAACCTATAAACTAACAAATTACTTCTTGAATACACGAGACCTACATACGATTTGGAGTACCTACAGTTTCCAATCATCATTGAATCAAAATTTCAGGGGATTTTTTATTTGGAGTTGTTTTCTGAGACATACACGAGAGAATCCATTGCTACGATTTGGAGGAACTTTCAGAGCAAACTAATTAGCATAGAAAGGGAGGGGGGGGGAGTGGTTGCCCCTAATTTCAAAAAAGCACATTTTGTGTCAAGGGAGTGTGTGTTGAACATATTGCAACTCTACGTAAAAAAAGGGTATAGGACGACACAGTGTGATTTGTTAGGGAAGTTATTTTGGTATAAGTATTTTTATGGAAGTTAACACAACATGCAAACTTTTTTTAACTATGCTTGTGCAATATTTTGATATTGCATTTTCGGTCCCAAGCCGGATAAAGAGGAAGGCGAAGGTCTTCTCATCTGCCATCAAATACGATAATAAGACGTATGTCCAGGAAGAGCCCGCATTGAAAGAGACAGTTTAGGCTGAAGGGAGAGACAGCACGAATTCAAGCTTCAAAGTAAGTAAACCCCCTTCTTTAATCTATAGGAAATTTTTTCAATTGTCATTATATACGATTTCTTGTCCATCATATTTGTTTTCACTGTATATTAGGAGAGAGAAGTGAGCAAAGAATGTACAAAGCCAACTAGAAAAGTAAGTTCATTTTCCCAATCTTCATTCTCATGTATGCTGCCTCTTCATCTTGTAAATTTGGAATTTATATAGCCTACTATTTCTCGACTTTTGTTATGTTATTAAAACTTAAAATCTTTATCATTACCTTATCAAGCTTTTTCATTCTTTATGTAAAGATTTTTGGACCACTTCTAGATGAGAACCAGGTCACAAGCTGTGGATAGTATGAATAAGTGATCTCAGCCAACTCAACTAGAAAAGTACAAAGTAGCGAGGGCTAGAGAAGAGGACTTTGATGCAAATCAAAGGGATATACTTAAAGAAAAAATGAACAAGAAGAAATTTTTTTTATCAAGTTTGTCTACAGAAACCCATCTAGCTCATAAATGCATCATTCCTCAGTTTGTCTTCACAAACACACATAGAAGCGTATTTGTCTAACTTTATCTTTTGCATGCAGGTTGGTGACTGCTTTTATTAACTCTCAACCTATAATACCTAGGTGGATGAGTTCCTTTATAAGGCAAAGCTACACGTTTTTTTCCTATTAAATTTTCAATCTTACAATTAGAGACCACAAAAGTCATTTCATCATTTTGATGTGTAACCATACCCATTTTCTATTGATTGTTCCATGTAACTGTTCGAGTAATTAGAAGGGAGACAAATTACTATTTGAGTAGCTAGTTGGAAGGGTTTATCTTCCTTTAACAGTGTGTTCATGCTATCATGTTTAATGGCACAGCTATTATGAATTTATGATATATCTTTCATACGTATCTTTCTTTCTTGTCAGAAGCTTGCAGTGAAAGGAATTCTTATCTTCAACAGGTTTGTGCCTGATTTTGCAATTGCTCCCCCCTTTTTAATTTTGTAATCCTTTGAATTATTTCTTTGGATGTTAATTTTCAAGGATGTCATTGTTTTCTTTTCAGGCCATGGCTCTCGTTTCAAACCTCTTGTGGGAAGATTTGACGTCACTTTTTCTATTTCATTGGCAATTTGAGCAATTGATGTTGAATCATAACAGCTTGGGAAGCATGTCAAGGAGTTTTCAACAATACATTCTCCATCATTTTATCTAATATATTGTATAACCATGTCAAGGAGTTTGGAGTTATAGAAACTCAAGTCTCATCTTCAAGAAGTAGTTGGCATAAGGAGGGATACTTTTTGTACTTGTACTGCCTAAGTAATTTATTAAAAAGAACCTCTTGTTGGCAGTAATTTTTTCTGTGTGCAGTTTAATATAAATATAATTTTTCAGTTTATTGGCTACGGGTGGTTTTTCGCCATCAATGGGTATATTTTAAGATTGACAACAAGAAGAACTCACTGTTGCCATTGACTTTTGACTTTTGGCGACACCTCATTGTGCGACGGGATGTTGGACAGATGTTGGACACGTGTAGTCTGTCGCCAATAGCTTTAGGTGACGGACACATCTGCTCACTGTTACCCCCTTTTATGGTGAAATGACTATTTTAACCCTATATTCAAGAGAAAATAGTATAAAGACAGTTATTTGCCCCTCAAAGTTTACTTTTTTAGCCTCTGTTACCCCCTTTTTTGAGAAATTGTTGAATGGCCCACTGGAGTTCACCTTACCTCAACCTCAAATTGGTCCACCTTTTTTAGCTTTAGGTTGAGCTCTCCATTGGATAACTTCTTACAAGAGTTAACTATCTCACCAAAATGAGATTAGAGAGAGAAAATCAAAACATCCCAATTAGCCCATAGTCTCTCAAAGGCAACCCCCAAAAGATCATTCCTTGCAGATGCCCAATGCCACACAAGGATAAAGTGTAAGACATCCCATTCAAAACTTTACCAGAGCTAATAACCTATTTCCTCCTTGAGCTATTGTCTCATTAGTAAACAAATTTTTAACCATTCAAACAGTGGCTACTAAAAGAGTGCCAAAGCATATAAGTACCTGTCCAGGTCCATGATAAGTAACCTCCCCACCACGTTCTGTCTGATAAATATCACAAGGTGCATTATCTCTGTCAAACTTCAAGTACTCATTTGAACTTCCGGTACCTAACGTATATACAGAAGGATGCTGAAGAATCATAACTGTGTCAGAGTAATCTTCGTCTAATTCAAGCATAGAATGTCGTTTTTGTAAGATTGACTTCTGCCACTGCCATGCCTTGTTATAAGGAACAAGTTCATTGTGTAGATCAAAGCATTCACACCTGTATAGTTAAAAAGTAGTAAGGCGGCTGATCTTATTGTTAATAGGGAGTGATAATAGGATCAATGGACGATTCATTACCAAACATTAGTTGAAACTCTGAGTTTGGGTGCAGCAAGTCTAAACCTTTGATCCACTAATAAAATTCACAAGTTACACAGACACGCCTAAATTTTAGAAAGAGAGAACTGACCTTCTTGATTCTGGATAATTTATGACGCTAGTTGATGCTTGATCCAACTTCGATACTTCCAGTTGTGAATGCAAACTTCTGCTATATGATGGAGCTGATATGAGACCTGGATTTGCTGCAATAATCATCTTATCTGATTGAATGGAATACTATGATATACTGGCTAGTGCACTGCCACACAATGAAAGCCAAACTTAGCTCAAAGTATGACTGTAAAAATAAACGAATTTGGTATGATTTAACTGTTTCTCTTGTCAAACACTGAAATAAGAAATTGAAGTTCCAGAAGGACATAGTTTAAAGTGTAGCACAACGTACATGAGCTGATGATGATCCGATTTTCTTCCCTTTGATAAATTTTCATCAAAGGCTACTAAATTCAGTTCAAATAACACTAGCACTTTAATTATTACATTGAAGTATGGTTTTGGCATCTTTCAAGTATACAACTTATTTACTTCATGTGTTCATATTTTTAAACTTCTAACGCTAGACAAAAAATTTGAGCAAGGTCCGCTTACGACAAAAGAAAAGCTGAGGACCCTATGTTTAGGGAATTCATCAAAGAAATAAGATATGCAATGCTACTTGGTAGTAATAGAAGAAAGAACCTAGAATCTCGAGATCCTACACTAATTCAATGCCTTCAAATTTATATGCAATTTCCCTCACCTACTCATCTATTACTAGGAAGAAACTGAAGAACCAGATTTTCTTTACATGAGTTGCACGGACTCCTTAAAACTCAAAAAACAAGATACCTGCCTAACTGCCTTTTCTCTGCGAAAATCTCTTCTAGGTTTCTCCACATACCCAAGCTTATACCACGCAATATGGCATTCCAAACATTCTCCCTTCATATTTGGAAGCCCTTAAATGCTACACTCTAGTATCTATGGCAGTTCTTCCTCATGTTGTATTCATCAGTCTACCAAGGATATAAGTAAACACCCTTCTTGTGTTTCACAGCCACTAGAAGATGTAACAACGACATGTGAAACACAATAACGCCTGGAAGCACAGTTGTCAAACATAAGTGGCCCCTCTCACAATTAATTACCTCTCCCAAACTGAAACTTTGGACTTCAATATCTAAATACTAGGTTCGACAAACCTCGAATTCAGATTACATCTCAGGAAAATTTTCCCCATCATTCATTTATGCCCTGCCAAAGGCAATATATTCTAACCTGGTATTTCTAGCCTATATCTCACAGCCATTAGAAGATGTAATGATATGAGAAGCACAAGAACGCCTGGAAGAGCATTCAAAAACCACAAATCCAATCAATTTTATAACTGCACAACAAAAATCAAATTCCAATTAATTTTATACGCAGATAAACCAATCTTCAATTGAATCCTAATTCTCTAATCTCAAATTGGAACGAAAGAAACAAGCCCGATGTAATCATTATAAACAAAGATGAAATGGGGGTTCAAAGATTGGGGGCCGGGTTCAATCAAAAGAAATAAACAGATATGAAGATGAATGATCAACCACTTTTTTGCAGGACTATGAATTTGGGGGTTCAAAGTGTTGATTGCCACAGCAGCATTCACCGAAACAAGCATTCAAACGGTGAAAGGGATCTCAACAAGTTTAAATCAACCATACAACTGACTGAACACACCTGAGTGTCAGATTTTTCAGTGTTGTCACAAGTCATGAAATTCTTTGAATCGATGAGTTTAGCAAAACCGTATGTATAAACATTTAAAGATACAATTCAAGACCCAAGACCCATCTTCCTAAAAGGATCATCATAAAGAGAGCTTCGGTAATTCCGTCACTGAAAGGGAAAAAGAGACTTGTGAAATGTTTTTTGAGACATTTCTTCAAACATCTCGCCTACAACTTGTAATTCAGATAGTTCAACATTGAAGTATTGCTTTAATTGCCAATGAAGATGAAGAAACTAAAACTTGATGAAATGGCAGAGATGGGGGAAACTCACCAGCTGTCTCACGTAAACGAAGGTGGTGGGCGGTCGAGCAGAGAGACAGAGAAGGTGGATGTTTGGGTCCGTATTCAATTTCGTATGATGTTATTTACTATAATTTTTTTATTCTCCATTAAAAAGGCTCTTAATAAATTATCGAATTTGTGAGTTTACACGGAATTTTTTTTTTTTTTTAATTTACGCAAAATCACTAAAAGACTTTAATATTTTAGGTTGATTCCTAGTTGTTTGACGTGCCCTACGTGCACTGATATTAAGTAAATTTTTTATTTTAAGGATCTATGTAAATTTATAAATAATTAAAAATTTTCAAATAACTTATTTATTAGAGAGTTAAGTATAATTAATCAATATTTAAGATGTACTAATTTTGATTGTTATCGTATGAAATGTGAATGGTAAAAGATAGGAAAAAATGAGTTGTAAGGGTCCTTTTATAACTCATAGATCAGAAATTCTAGCTAGCCTGGAAACCAGCAAGGTTTGACTGCCTGAGGGGCAAAAAATACATTTTTGCCCCCCCCCCCCCTCTCTTTAAACACATACTCCAAAAAGTTGTTTTAAAGAGGGGGGCAAAAATGTATTTTCGCCCCTCTAGGCAGTCAAACCTCGCTGGTTTCCTAGGCCAGCTAGAATTGCTCCTCATAGATAATTGAGAAGCTTTAATAAATTATGTCAAAGGCTTAGATTTAATATATTGATGTTTAGGGGGGGTTGGTTTGAATTGTAAAATTAATGAAGGCAAAATGGAAAAATCCAAAAGTTGGGTGTAAATGCTTACTTATAATTTATAGATAAATGGAAGGCTTTAAATAAATTATATTATGGGTTTGGTATAATTGATTAATATTGAGAGATGTTGGATTTTATTATAAATAATATGAACTTAAGAAGGCAGAAGGGTAAAAAATGTAATTGCATTTTTCATTGAAAAACACAAACACTCTTTGTCATTTTTATCGTCTTTTTTTATTTTCTTTGTAAATATTATTAAGTTGTTGCTGCCATTGTCCGACCCAAAAATTAGGTTGGAGACAAATGTGTAATAGTATTTTTTTAATTAAAATACACAAATACCCTTGACATTGTTCATTGGTTTGTTAGTTTCATATGTAATTATTTAGAATGAGACGGGTAAAATGAAAAAAAAAATTTAGAGTTAAATACATACTTTTTACTATTGATTTGAGAAATGAGTGTTATATAGTCCAAATATTGCAAAACAATATCTAACGTGTGAACAAGTTTAACTATCTATTGCAAAACAATGAAGTATTACCAGCATCAATAAGAATTACACTATAATATATTATACACCTTTTATAGTAGTTACTACTCAGTGAAATAAATTTTATCTATATCATTATCACAAGCTATTCTCTAATTAGAAATTTAGAACAATTCTTAATAGCTAGGCCCCTAGCGCCAAGGGAGGTTCAATGCCCTCCGATCTTCGTCTGTTCTTTTTCATCTCTTCTTCATTCGTTCTTCTGTTCTTCATATGTTCTTTTTCTTCTGTTCTTCATCTTCATCCATTTTCTTCTTATTCAACACGTTTTTTAGCCTCCTTAGCACCAGGGGCCTGGCTCTTAAAAATTGTTCCTCTAATTATAGAGGTTGTTAACATGTCCCTGAAGGTTATTATTCAACCAGTAGTTAATTGCTATTTTCAAACATAAAGATTATGAAGTTAATGGTGTCAAAAATTGCTTCAAATTACAAGCAAGAGATAATACAATGAGAAAATCTAAGATTTAACACAAAACTTAGTTGACTTAGATTTTTTTTTTTTTTAACCAACAATAATATATACATATATCGAGTATAATTAAAAGGTCCTATAAGGCTTAAACTTGTATATATCAAGTATAATTAAGAGGTCCATGTTAAGTGGTTTTCCATTATTTGGTTATGTATTTAACGACATGAAAAGAATTATGCATGTGACTAGTTTTCCATCTCTTATGGAAATCCAAATCTTTGCCCCACTCCCAAAAATGCAATTTGCGAAAACAGTTTCAATTCTCGTGTCTATTTTTCATCCTACCAAACAAACCCTAAGATGACCGAAATGAATTGGATGTGATACACAAATTTTTTAAACCTATATATTCTACTACATTCTTTCCACAATTTTCTTATATCCTTAAAGAGGCTTTTCTCCCTCAATAATTTTGCATACATGATTCCATAGGAGAGTTCAACAAAATGTGTTTTTATTTTATTACTTTTATTTCTGTCTCTATTTTACTCAAAATCTTAAATAAGATTACACTAGTGACAACTTTATTACAAAGACAAACTTGAATACTTTAGCGCCTTTTCTAAATGGGCGAGGGAAAGAGAGCGAGGGATGGGTGGTTAGGATGCGCACCGTCGCTAATCTCAAGGGGGACTCGCTCTCTTCCCTTGCCCATAACCTCGACGTTTAGAAAGGCTCATACTTTAGATTGATTCCAAATTGTTTTGTCTAATTGACATTATTTTTCTAAATTCAATGATACAGTCCATAAATTAACAAAAATGACAAGTTTAACTTCTTCCATTTTCTTTAAGAAAATAATTTTTAATGATTTACAAGACTTTTATTAGGTTATTTTATTAGATGACATTCTTCAAGCAAAAAAGCGAAGACAAAGGTAAGGAGGAGGGTAGGTTGTGAGATGTAGTTTTATTTTGGTTGTGAGATAGCTAATCTACTATTGTTTATTGGTTCCAATAGTCAGGGATTTACAATTGGTTTCCAATGCATCAGTAACTTGCTTTTTTAAAATAAACTCATGGGCCTACCGAAACCACCTATCTCTTATGGAAATTAAAATAAGATTATCATATAAGAGAATAGAAAAATGGTGTAGGAAAATGAGGGAAAATAAGCGAAGAACAACTAATACATTTTACATACCATCTACCCTTTTTTTTATATAAACATTAAACTTGTTTTTATCTACAAATTTTCACATCCACCATCCATCCTATTTACCCATTTTCCATCCAACAAATGACACTCAAAAGTGACACAATTTAGATGAAAGTTTGTATGAGTGTGTTTGATGAGAGAGGCTAACTATCGAGGAAACCAGTGAGGGAGGGAGGGAGGACTCTCTATCTCCCTCGTGATGCGTGCCTCCCATCCTCTGCACGCATCGCAAGAGGGCTCGACAATTAGAATTTTTGGTGTTTGATTGGACTGAGTCCAATTCCGTGGAATTTATGGAGACACTTATCTGTAAAACCATTTTGAGGTTGCAACTATCATCAACAACTATTTTTTTAACTTTTTTTTATTATCAATATTGATTTTAAACTCCCATGAATAGAATATCACATTCTTTGGGAGAGTAAAAAAAAATTTATTCTCATGTCCATGGGAGCTCAATTCCCAGCATTGCTTTAATTTAAATGTTGATGATGATAGTAACTTCAAAATGACCTTAGAGGTAAGTGGTCTTCCTAGGGATTCCATGCAACTAAAAGCACCCATAGGTCAATAAGATTACTTGAAAACGTTCAACATTTCAATACTTAGTGAAGATTTTGAAAAATGTCAAGACAAATTGGGCATGAAGGTACAAGCAGTGATAGGGTTTCATCAAGATTATCATTTACTCTTATATTTCTCTTTTTTGGAAACTGCGATATATCTTGAACACTTTTACTACCCGTACGGGTCGCTCAATTCAACTTTAGAGTAATGGAACTTAAGCTAATTGACAATCAGAACAACACTACTTGAGGCAACAAGTGCACATGATTATCATTTAGAGCAAATGCTTTGTGATACTACAATTTCCACTTTCCAACCCCTCCCCAAATTCTAAGTAACAACAGCATTAAATAGTAAAAAACCACAATTTTTACTTGATTTCGAGCGAGATAAAAGGTGGATTCTACGACTTCTCTCGAATGACAACGCTTATTCTAGGCTCTTTTGACATCTTTTTGGTTTGCTCGACCTTCCTCGACTTTTTTCTCTCATCCCAACTTCCCCAAACATCTATTTTCTCTATTTTTCAACTCTTTATAGGTAAGGCTTGGAGTTTGAAAGATTTAAAAGTGATTTAGAAATGATGGGGGAGATTATGATGAGGAAACACACAACAAAGACAAAGACAAACCCAAATGAAGAAACCAAATCAAAATGAAAATAAAACAAAAATGTGAATTCAAAATTTTTTTTCCTGAACTATTGAAACACTGAATCCACATTCATTTTGCTCTAAATCAAGTAAAAAATGGTGGTTTTTTGCTACTTAATGGTGGTATTACTTAGAATGTTGAGAGTGGTGTCGCCAGAAATGGTGGTGTCTCAAAGCAACTGCCTATCACTTATCCTCCCCTTTGATAACTGCATAAGCATGCGGGACACAACTTGGTGCAAACATCAAATCTCCATGGGCTAGGTGCCTCAGTAAGTTGCATTATTCTAAAAATAATTTTGTAACTTTGGATCCAAACATCTGCATCTCTCGGGTTATCCACTATGAACCTCTTACCATCTGAAGTCCAAAACTTCTTAAACCTTCTAACAAAAGGGTCACCCTGATTACCATTATGTTGTAAACCTTGAAGCAATTACATCATCATATCCAGACTCGACTGAATTGTGTTCTCACCATACCCATTCCCATTTTTCATTGCTATTAGTAGGGGTAGGCATCCCATCCCACGATCCTGAACCCGTCCAGATCCTGTCTCGTCTCGTCCCGATTTTTTTGGTCATTTTGGGATTGATCAAACTCATCACAATCCTGTTCGTCCCGATCTAGAGTGGGATGGGATCGGGATGAAGATTTTCAATCCCGCCTATCCCGTCCCGTCCCGAATTTATTTATTTAATAATATTTATTATTATTTTTAATCAAAATACTATTCTAAATTAAAGTTTAGGATGTGTTGAAATTAAATCAATGTAAGATGAAATTCTATATGAAATCTAAATGAATCGAATCATTAATTATAAATGAAATTTAATATTTATTTACCTTCCAAAAAAGTTTAATATTTATTTATTTAATATATATTATTATTTATGATGTAAGTTATATGTATATAAATTTGATATTATTGGTGTGTGAGTAATGTGAAATAAAAAAAAATTTGTTATTTTTTATTGAATGACTATTTAGTACGTGTTCATCCCGTCCCGATCCCGTTTGAGATGGGACGAGGTCGGGATGAGGTCTATCATGTCCTGTCATGTCTCGTCCCGATCCCAAATGAACGGGATAGGATAGGGATGGGCCCATCTCGTCCCATCCCATCCTGTGCCCACCCCTAGCTATTAGCATTATCATTTCCATTTAGAATAACATTCTTGATGTTATCATTACCATTTCCATTTGGATTTTGACGGGTCCTCTAGCCACATCCTTCAAATAAAAATGAAATATGATTAGATACTTTATAAAATCACCAAAACACTAATATTTCTTACCCATAATCACATTTCAAGGATCCCCTAAACTTTTCCTAGCTTAGGGTAAACTATGCTCTGATACCAAACTGTCACGCTCCAAAATTTGAGGAATTTGAAATCCTTATATCCACATAGTATAGTCGATTTCCCAAAATTCAGGACATGAAATCCATCAAACTAAAAGTAAGAGTTGTCATCCAAGATAAATAATCAATTGCACAATTTACCATGATATATAAAATAATAATAAATCCTAATAGTCCATCAAATGATAGGAAACGACAATGAAACCTTGTGGAGCCGATTCTATCAACGTTCAACTAACCACGAACATAATTCTCCCTCAAAGAAAAATATTATTAATCATTTTACTACAATTGAATAAAACAATCACCAAGAAGAAAAAGATTGAACTCTCGAGACAATGCACAACTCCTCAACAAGGTCTACTATTTACAAAACGAACTCCTCTAATCTTGTTCTAAACCTTTTAGTCCTGAAACAAAGCTAGTCAGCACACTCCCAAAAGAAAGTAGCCAAGAAGCTAAAGCCCACTTGTGTCAGCAATTAAGCTGATGTAAAAAATCTTTACTCTAAAATCAATAAATTGACATGCGATGACATGAAGTTACGTACAAAAGAAAACAACACCTCAAAGACTTGTAATTATTCAACGAGGCAAAGGTTTCATGATAATAAGTTTTGATATGAAACATCAATCACTCATGTGATCACAGCCGTACACGTGGCACAGGTCAACCATAACATGAAAAAGGCTACAACATGGCTTCAAGCGGGTCTATTCTTGAAACATTATTCAGCCCATAAGTCAGACGTCCAAGCCCAAGTCACGCTAGCCCAAGCGGCACGGGTATTGGATCTTGGCCCAAAACAATAAGGCACGAACACATATCTCTGAGTTGTTGCAGGCCCGAGATTTGTTGTACCAATCAGCTCTTCACTCAATTAAGCATTAGGTCATAAACAGAGCCAAGAGCGAAAGAGACTCAATCGTGCACAGGTAAGATTCTGGGTGAGATCTCTTCCCTCCATCATGCCCCCGATAGCAGGGACAGTTTAGAGGAAACACTCGCTATAAAAAGGTGAACAAAGGGAAGAAGTAAGGTACACATACACATTGCTAATTTCATCTAGTCTTTATTCTTCCTTGCACTGTCGCCTGACTTAAGCATCGGGGTGTTTTCGGCCACCACAACGGTGGTCCCTGGCTCACCGTTGTTTCTTTTGCAGGTTTGAGATCAACAAGGAAAAATTAGGACGCATCATATTTGCTTGAACGGGCTAGATTCATGTATTCTTCTGGCTCAATTTTGAAGAAGGCTTGAGCTGGAGAGAAGTCATCTATGCCTGATATTATCCGATTGAATAACATCCAGGATAGGCATCGACGACAGAACGAGGAAGTCAACTTTCGTCATCTCCTCTTTAGAAGAAAGAACAACAAGGTCGTGCAACCCTAGTAAAAAAACAATGGATAAGTCAAACAACGACAAATTCTAAATAAATAAACGCAAAAAAGGGAACTTACGGAGGCTCCCAAAGCGGTGGAGGGCCTGCAGACCATCATAGGTTAAGTACCCAGACTTCTTAGAAGCATATAAGCAATATAGTTGCCAATCCTCTGGTTCACGAACTGACCACTCAGATAATGTGGACTCACCAACCAGCATATGTCACGCTTATTCATCTTGATGGAAGTCATAGAATAAAGCAACTTTGTCACAGATGGAACCCGACGTCCTTTGGTCTAATCAGAGTAGCAATCAGTATACTCCACCCACTCGACACCATCTGGGTCGAGGCAATGCCCTGATAAGATAAGAAGCATCAGATGGTGTTAGGAACATGGAAGCGCAGTTCGGCCTCGAACATGGCCTTATACAAACAGATGTGCCCCACCCTTGAATCAAAGCAGTGAGAGTTGTTTTGTGAAAGGAGCAACAACCCCAGATCACCAGGGACTTCATATTGTCGACAAATGTCAGTCACGTCCTCCCCTGACATCAACGACCCCCTAAAGAAGCCAAGATAACCTTGATATCGCTCACGTGAGATATTAAGTTGCACAAACAAGCCAATGGCATGACAGCTCAACGGTTAGAGCTTGGCGGATGGTACCACTAGGTCATGGGTTCAAACCCAACTTGCGGCATCTTTAGTGGGTTCTGGGATCCTATAAAAACCCTGTTTGCCTTTCAAAAAAAAAAATTTGCACAAACAAGGTTGAATAAAGATTCGAGCTCAATTAAGCAAAAATTTAAAGACATAGAACAAAAGGGAGCTCTAAAAGGTAAAAGGAAAAAACTCCCCCAAAGCCGGCTGATATAGGTTGTGTGCATGGGGGAGACGATTACCTAACTGCTGCATAAATATTAAATGTGGCACGAAAACCGGAATATGCCATCATGGCACAACACAAACCCTCATGCACTGTCAATTAGTGGTTCAATACGCTGAAATATGTCATCATAGCCACGTGTATGGTTGCAATGACATTGACCAATCATGCGATCACAGTCGTACACGTGGTATAGTTCAACCCTAACACGAGAAAGGCTTCAACATGGCCCCAAGTTGGCCTAATCTTGAAATGTTGTTTAGCCTATAAGTGAGGCGTCCAAGCCCAAGTCACGCCAGCCCAAGCGGCACTGGTCTTGGAGCTTGCCCACGACAATAAGGCCTAAACACAAATCTCTGAGCTTTTGTAGGCCCGAGATTTGTTTGCGTCAATCAAACATTGGGTCCTAAACAGAGCCAAGAGTCGAAGAGACTCAGTCATGCACATGTAAGATTATGGGTGAGATCCCATCCCTCCATCACGACCTCGATAGTAGGGGCAGTTGAGGAGGGAACACTCGCTATAAAAGGTGAACAAAGGGAAGAAGAAAGGTACGCATACACATTGGTAATTTTGATCTAGTCTTTTACTCTTCGTCGCCTGACTTAAGCATCGGAGTGTCTTCGGTTATCACAACAGTGGTTCCTGGATCACTAATGTTCATTTTGCAGGTTCGAGATCAATAAGGACGGATTTGGACGCATCAAGTTCCTATCATACTTAATGTAAATATTTGTCTTACCTTTATTATTCTGTGGAGGTTGACCATAGCAAATTTAACATGCATAAATGTTAGTAGACTTGTCATTATGCATGAAATGATTAGAAATAAATAGATGTAATTTCTCAATTTCTCACTATGACAAAATTTTATGATTTTTGACAAAACCAATCAGAATTTGGGAAAACTCAAAGAATAAAAAAAATGTTCAAAATGTAGTTTTTTTTTTAAACAAAAACTCGCGAAACTTGGTAATTCGAGTACTCAAAAGGCATTGCAAAAGCCCAATTTCCTACAAACTGTTCAGTATGCTT
This sequence comes from Berberis vulgaris, assembly GCA_963556465.1. Classification (NCBI taxonomy): domain Eukaryota; kingdom Viridiplantae; phylum Streptophyta; class Magnoliopsida; order Ranunculales; family Berberidaceae; genus Berberis; species Berberis vulgaris. Next base: position 7,530,149 of record OY747137.1, read on the forward strand.
AAAACCTGAACAACTCACTGGATGTGCATAATTTCAAAATTATGTATTTCACAAAAAAAATGCTCCCAAATGTGTGTTTTACTTTATTAAGAAAATCATACTAAACAGAGTTACTAATTGGTCATAATTCAATAATTCATCAATTAAGACATGTGTCAAATTTTGCTTGTGTCATCTAATGGTTTATTTAGTACCTTAGATCCTACCACATTCGCACCATCACTGTGTTGAACATACATGTTTGTATGTCTCCTCATAGAAATGAAGATTTTTTCCTCATCAATGCTTAAGTAGGAACATCACACACGGGCATGCATCTTCAGACACCCCTAATATATGAAAACAATAAAACTCATTCTTGGGCTACCATTTGCACATTCGATCCCACGTCATACTTTTCATGGATAAATACTTAAACATATTTTAGGCATTTCAAAAGTTACCTCTTTTCGCAAGATCTAATCTGAAGATTACTTAGTTTTTCTATAAGAAAGAGACATCATCACTTGAGATGTCGTAATTCTAACGATTTCTATCCTAGTACATTACTCAAATGAGGATGGGGAAAAATCATAGTTTTAATAATAACTCCTTAGTGAGCCTAGTCAAATCCATCAAAGAACACATCATTACTTCATACACTTGTTAACCAAATAAAAGGCCAACTTATTATCAATGCTTTGGCAATCATGTCTTTGTAGCTTGTAATTAAATTGGGTGTACAGATGATGTTGAACTTCCAATTCATCTGTAACTTTTTTTTTACCAAAGAGAAAAGTCGCTTTTCAGCGAAGATAATGTGATCGGTGGAAGTTGGAATCCAATGAAGCAAAGATGGCCACATTTATGGAGAATTTGAAGTCGAAGACGATGTCATAGTTGAGGACCAAATCCAGATACCATTACAGGTACCACGACCAAATCCAAGGCTAGAAAAGCCGCCCAGAAGCGTGGATTCAACACAAGGGGGTCTACAATTCGAGCTGTGATAAGAATGTGGAGACCACAACAGCTACTATTTACAGTACAAACAATGGGTCTTTGAGGTCTACTTATTCTTCGGGAGGGGTGGTGGTGGCAATGGGGGTGGGGTTCCTGCTAGCCGAGAGAATAAGAGCTGCAAGGAGAAAGGAGGGGTGGAGGCAATTTTGGTGGGTTTAGGGTTAAAAAATTATCCTCAATTAACCCAAGGTAAGGGTAAAATGGTTTAAAAATTAGTCTTGACCAGTCAATGATGTGGACTTAACGGTTTCGTCAGAAAACAAGTGTTAATCTGAATTAGTTTTCAAAATGAAAACCAAACTCTAATAGATATAAATTAATGAGGGTCAAACTAAAAAAAACCCATAACTTTATCTAACAACTTACGCAAGGTCTCAAAACACACACCTAACCCATCCCTTGCCTCGATGGAACTCAGGCCGTTGGATCGGCTTGGATTTTAGATATGTTGAAGTTTCATTAGTCTTCTTACTACGGATTTAATTTTAATTCAATAGGATTGTGCATGATTGTTTGTTATTACGTGATTGCATAAAAACTAGTTTAGTTCTCATCTTTAGTCCAAACTAATTCATATGAAGCATGTAATGAAAACTCCCTCTAACATGGAGTTTTAGGCTTAATCTATGTATCAAACCAAATCTTAATCGAAAGTTGGATCTAAACTAAAATATAAAAATGAATAAACAAAACTCACTGTTTATTTGTTGTGTTGAATGATACGGAACAATTAAATATAACTCTATATAAAAAAATGGGGTGTTACATCATCAAAATGTGCTTTCATTTTATTTTTACTATTCTTATTTCTATCTTTATTTTACACAAAACCTTAAATTGATGGCATACAATGATTCCAAATTGACAAGACAATTTTTTTTGGAGTTGCTATGTGTACCCGAATATTTGGTTAGGTTGTATCAACTTTTTGTGCCCCGACATTTTGAGATGTTTCGACTTTGTTGCACCACCAACCTAAAAGATGTAATACCAACTGACTTTTTTTTAATAATGGAAACCATTTGGTGATGGAATTTTCTCGTTTAGAAGTGTCAAATAAATAAATTATAAAAATGTAAGTGGTTGCAACTATTTAAAAAATGCATTTAAATTAACCCAAGAACTCTACATCCAAAATTTTACAATAAGAATCATCTGTGCAAAATCCTAAATCAACAACCTACCATAGTGTTTGCTATTTATTGTAGAACTTGTGACGATGGTTAGTGTATATTTGATGTTTGTACACAAATTTGAAAATTAAGAATTTGTGACTAAAGTTTAGTTTTACCGATAAGTTTTACTTTTATTTTTTATCAAGAATAATTTAATGCTCATAAACAAAAAAAAATTAATCACCAAATGATTTTTATTGATAAAAAAATGTAAGTTAGTGTTACATATTTTAGATCGGTGCAACAAAGAGTTTGTACAACCAAGCCAAATAGTCGGATATACGTAGCAACTCTTTTTTTTTTTTTTTTTTTTATGAAAACCTACTAGATAATATATTAAGAAGCAATACTACTGAATACTTTGGAATGATTCCAAATTGTTTTGTCTAATATTTTTGTAATTACAATCCATAAGTTGACACAAATGACCAGTTTAACTCATCCATATTCTTTAAAAAATAAAAAAAAATAAAATCTTAAATATGGAATTGATTATTATAGCTGGAGGCTGAGACTGTATAATGGAGAGAAGTGGAGGGTTGAGCTGGTTTATTGTTAGTTTATTATGGAAAGCCAATGTGGTTATGTGGTGTTGATGAAAGTTTAGTTTTTTTGCGTGTACAAAGATCATCAAAGACCGGAGCTTTAGTCGGTCTCCTCCCCTCCCCTTCCCTGTTGAAACGCTTCTTCAGTGCCCCTCCAAATTTCCCGGTTTTCTCAAAAAGGTTCGTTTCTCTCTAACTCTTCTCCCCATACCCTTTCGCCATTTGGGCTTCTCTCGTTCTCTTTCTGCCTCTAAACGTTTTCTCCTCTGATCTCTCTCTTTGTTTCTTGTTAATGGAATCAAAATTGAAGCTTGTTTGTTGAGAAATGTGTCATCTTTACTTGTGGGGTTCTCTTGTTTTGTTCAATAGATCATGTATTACACTTGCTGAGATTGTTTGAAGAATAAGGAAGAAGAAGAAAGGGTGGTGGGGCTCATCAGCAATGAGCGCTTCTAGGTTCATAAAATGTGTTACTGTGGGTGATGGAGCTGTTGGTAAAACTTGTATGCTCATCTCCTACACCAGCAACAGTTTCCCCACTGTAAGTTCTCTCCATTATCTATATTGTTTCTGGGTTTTCGACGATTCGATCTTATTTGAGTAGTTTTATGGGTTGTGAGTTGTTTTCATGTTCAATTTGGGTCATTCTTTGAGAAAGGTCCTTCCTTTATAGGGTTTTCACCAACCCATACCATGAAAAAAATTCACATTTTGTTTGAGATCTTGGTAGTATTGAATTTGAAATGTCTGGTGTATTATTTATATATGTTGTCTTTCAATTGTCTGCATTTCAGATTTCTACTCCAGAGTTCGATCTCGCAGATTTATATCACCAATTATTGCCTAGTTTTTTTTTTTCAATGTATTGCTTGGTTGTTTTCTCATTGCTTTTTCTGTTTGGTGGTAACAGGATTATGTACCAACTGTTTTTGACAATTTCAGTGCAAATGTGGTTGTGGATGGAAGTACTGTTAACCTAGGATTGTGGGATACTGCTGGTAATGTTACAAATTCATAGTTGGATCCAGGCACATTCTTGTCTAGATCTTAGAAGAAGAGAAAAAAAAAATCGTTATGGTCTAGTTTTGAAGTTGAACTGCAGGTCTTATTTAGTTGTTTGTGACAGGTCAGGAGGATTACAATAGATTAAGACCCCTAAGTTATCGTGGCGCAGATGTCTTTTTGCTGGCATTTTCTCTCATTAGTAAGGCTAGCTATGAAAATGTTGCAAAAAAGGTTAGTCTTGTATCAAGGATTGTGATCTTGCGAAATTATATGAAATTTTCATTTTTTTGAAATTACGAAAAGAAAAAGGTCGAAAGAAAAAAATGTAAGGGTTTTTTCATAAATTTCGGTATTTTTTCAGTAAAAATACATAAACCAGCTACTACAAATTACATATTTTTTTTTCTTCTAATTTTCAGGATTTTTTCATAAATTGTTTTTTTCCTTCTAATTATCGGTTGATTTTTGAAACCAACCCCTGATTTCCTAATTATCACTACTTCTACTTACATATTGATTTTTTAAACTACCCATTGATTTCTAATTATAGGTATTTTGATTTCATTTAATGTGTTTTTGATACATTTATTTACTTGCATATTATTTTTTCACATATTTAATATACTCTCGAAATTCATGATATATTTCATGTATCCCCGAAATGTTTACGTTTTTTCTTTACTCACCGAAATATTTCTTAAAATCAAGAAACCGAAATTAACTCGAAAAACGAAATCACATCCTTACTTGTATGTATTAAAGTTGTTAAAATGGGAAGATCTCAATGATGTACTGCTGAATTGTTTATCGTTTGGTTTCATTCTGCAGTGGATTCCTGAATTGAGGCATTATGCACCTGGCATTCCGATAATCCTTGTCGGAACAAAGCTTGGTTAGGCTTCATATTCCCAATTTCCCATGTGATTTCTAAAATTATTATGTTTAAGCAGTGATAATGACTTTCTTCTAGTTATATCCGTGTTGCATTTCAACATGTTTGTTTGAACTTCCCCGCCTTACAGTGGACTTGTCTGGTCTTGTTTGTTCGCAAAGTACCAGTTCATATGTTTTCTACTTTTGCGGATTTATTTTTGGGAAAACAAGCAGGGGTTTGAACGATCCCCAAACCTTTATATTAATAAAAAGTGATGAACCAAAATACTTTTGCGGATTTCTGGTCAGATTAATGCTCAAATATTGTGAGTTGATTGAACTGGTTTTTTTTTTTTTTTAAACCTTTTCATGCCTGTGCAATAATCACTGGCTGTTTGAAAGACAACTGTGGCCCGAGAGCTCGATTTAGATTCCGACTTTACTCGCCACATGGCTACTAATTTAGCACCCAAAATTTTCATTTTCCGTACCTCTGAATCTATTACAAAGGAAAATGTGACTCTTTGTCTCCTCTTGTGGGCTACACACGTCAAGCACCTCCATGACTTTATCAATTTTTTTCTTCATAACTGTGAAAAGGGAGGCAACAAAAAATATTTCACTTGGGAAGAAAACACAAATGGGATAGGAGTCATTGAACTACATGGATGAACATTGGCAAAATGATCAGCTTTGATTTCCCAAGGTTGTATAGGGTTAAACATTTGCTAAGTTCAGGAGTTCCCACGAATGAACTGTTTGGGTGAATATTTCCCCATGCACGTATATTTCAGAATACTGGGGCTCTATCCAATGGTTAAAACATATTTTTTTCATGCTTTGTCCATTGCTAGGAAACTGTTTAGTCGTATTATTGATATTCAAGTATATGATTTTGCTGAATTAGAGTCTAGTAGCAAGCTTAACGCCTTGCAAGTGTGATCAAGTCAAGCATAACACACAATATTATAATCCTTGTAGCATTTTCTGAAAGGCTTAGGATTTAGTATAGTTTGACAAGAAAAGTTCACTACGGTTGACTTGATATTCAGATACCGTCACAGATTCCTTTTTTTTGTGAAATACATGGAACAACTTGGACAGGGATTTTTCCGAATGTTAAAACTAGTTCTAGTCAATTCATTGTCGTAGCTTATGTTTGTATTCAACTCTTGACTATTTTTTCCTTCTGTGCAAATCAATCGAGGCATTTGATGCCTGCACTTCTTCTCTTCCACCACAATGCATATTGCCAATGATCATTTTCCCATTTCCATTTCTAGAAAATTTTTTTCAATGTTTTTTTTGCAAAGAAGCAAATTTACTGTTATAGTCACAAGTTTCACTTGTAATCATGGCTTGTCGTCATTCTTTCAATGATACAACCTATACTCGCCTGTGTTTCTTGATGAAAGAGCCGAATGAAAAATATTCAGTTCGTATTGTGTAGTGATTTCCATTTTACATTTATGCATGCAGATCTTCGGGATGATAAGCAATTTTTCGTAGACCACCCTGGTGCAGTGCCAATTAGTACAGCTCAGGTAGGACTCTGTCCATCCAACCAATAGAATTTTTTAATCTTTTGGTACTTTAGGCTTTTGACTACATGTATTTCTCTTATTTTACTCTCAAACTGAAGGGAGAGGAACTAAAAAAGACGATTGGAGCCCCCGCATATATTGAGTGCAGCTCAAAAACACAACAGGTATTGTTTTGCTGCTCTTTACTTTCTGAATGAAGTTGCATTGTAATCTCAATTTTGTAATATCCCACGCTGACTTGCAGAATGTGAAAGCTGTATTTGACGCAGCCATCAAAGTGGTGCTTCAACCGCCCAAGGCAAAGAAAAAGAAAAAAAGCAAGGCACAGGCTAGTTGCTCCGTTTTGTGAATATCAAAACAATGTGTCCGAAAGAGAAAATATGGCCTCCCAGTTATTCATTCAGAATTTTATAGTGCATCTTCTCTTCGTCAAAGAAAGAGCAAGCCTGGGTGCACCCTTCATTGACAGAATGCTAGGGGAATTGCCTGAAAGCATCAGCAGTTTGTTTATTTGCTTTGTAGGCCTTACGGTCTGTAACTTGATAACTTGTGTTAGTAAACAAGAATGTTTCTTTTTCATGTATTTTTTTCTTCTTATATATGTTAGACATTTATACAAGGAAAGACCTCGTAAAAAAATTGAGTGAATAACTTTATCTTCAAAATTTGACATCCTATCTGAAGCCATATGACATTTATGGTATTATGTTTTTGAGTTGAATGACAAACTCTCATTCAGGGGACAAAAAAATAAATAAAAATAATGGAGATTGACCTTTACATTTGTAAACAAAATTTGCCTCTCAATTTGAGATTTTTCGTAAACTTATAATGTTTTAGTCAAGTTGGGGTTACAGGTTCAGCGTCATCAAACAGTTCCATACAGCTACTTAACACTGCTGCACCATTATTTTGTGCAGAGAAACAGATCAATAAGGTTGCAAAAAGCCACCCTATATTGCTGCACAGATTGTTTCTGCGGGAAACAGCTAAACTAACTAATTGCAGCTGTGGTAAAAGTTGTGAGTCATGGGATTGGAAATGGGAGAAAGTTCGATGCTACCTGAGCATTTCTTAGCTCGCAAATAGAATCAGGTAAGCATGTTATTTGAGTATAAAAAAATGTTGAGATACCTAAGGTGTTTCATATTACGTATGGAGTCTGGTACTTCTTCTATAAATGCCCCATTCAAGTCCAATGCTCGTAAGCATATAAGATGTGAGAAAATGAAATGAAACTCCTCAGTAACATTCGTACCATATACCCATTTGAGGGAACGGGAAGGTAAACATGGTACAATTTGGCATAAACTTGAACTTGTTTGGTAGTATGTTGTAGGGAATTGACAATTGATGAGTTCTTCTGCTAATGATTTCGGTGCTTCTGATATTGACAATTGAACATTCATCCCCTACAATATGAAATTCAAGATCATGCATCTTACACTTTTTTATATTTCCATTGTGGTATTTTGTTATGTCCTGAAAGAAGGACCTCCATAGCAATTCATTAAAAATTCCATTCTCAGCATCTTCCAATTAGATTGCACAAAACCATTGGTCATCCACAGATGAATCAATTCTTCCCTATAGAATTCATGATCTTATGGAAATATCAAGCAATAAGCAAAACATTGTTCAAATGAGATGCATATGGTTGTAGCTCAATCTTAGTGCCGGTAAAATGCCATTTTCTAGTTCCCATAATTCGCTGCCTCTTACAAGTAACCACTCACCCAGATCTCTTTTGAAGCGCATCGATCCCCCAAGAGCTTTTGCAGTCAGAGGTAAGTCTCCACACTTCTTCACAATGTCCTTGTTGATTTTCGTCAAGTCTAGCCTATTTTCATCCTTCAAGCCAAATGCATGTTGCTTGAATAAATCCCAACAATCATCTTCTAACAAAATTCCTAGATAACAAGGGCAAATTGTGCCAGTGATAAATGCTACCATTTTTAGGCGACTAGTCACAATAACACAACTGCCTTCTGCTCCACATGCCAATGCACCCTTTAGTTTGTTCCATTGGTCCTTATTTTCTTCCCAAGCATCAGCACAAGCAAAAATCTCTTCCCAGGCAGCTCTTCTTAATGGCGTTTCTGCAAAGGATCCAATTCTTCTAAACCACATGCATTTCCTGAATTATAGGCTATTATTGATCTCATAAGATGTTTAACATCAAAATCTTCTTATACACAGACCCAAGATCTAATATAAAAGTACTTTTCTACTTGCTCGTCCTTGTACACCAGTTGTGCAAGAGTTGTCTTCCCAAGTCCACTGATACCGACTATGGCACAAATAGAGATGTTATCATATCATGGCTATTCACATTACTAAACAATGGCCTCGCGCCATTGGGTGTCTAGGTTGGGAACCATACTGACCCACAAAGTTTTTCTTGTTTTTCTCCCATACACTTGTGGTTGATCAGTAATAGAGAACTAGTTCGACCTGGATAGGTTTTGTCTCTCTTTTCTGCAAGTCCTTTAATTCGCAAATCAAGTTTGCGACATTCTTTAATACAACCATCAAACCTCTCCATAAGGACTTTGAAAGAAACAATTACCTTAGCATAAAGTTGCTATGCTTGTTCCCGTGAATAGATGCTTACCTTCTAATGCCCACTCCTCCAGAGCTTCATCAGCACCATAAGCCGCATCCTTTAATTCCTTTAGCCAATTTTGAATTTCCAAATCAGTGACTTGCTTCTCCTCTGCATCAATAAGAACATTTTTTTTTAAGATAAAGTTTTGTAAAGCTTCTTCGTCTTTTTCTTGATACCCCATGCTACATCAAATTCCTTCTGGGTTAAATAGGTCAGCTTGTCAAACGTTGCTTCAAGGTTCTCCACTACCACTTAACCTGCCATCTCCTTTTGTGCAACCAAACACTTGTGGAATTAAGGATCACTGGTTCTCTTCTTGCAAGGAAATTTGTTACAACTCTGTTGGGTTTTAGCAACTGCAACACGTAGTATGACTTGAATCAAGTTTATGGTGTGTTACTTGCTATGCTCAGTTTGTTTTTTAGTCATGTCTTTTTTTATCGTTGGCCTTCTTTCATTGAGAATAAACAACATGTTCCTTTACCATTTACTAAGACTCGGAGATATATTATATCCTAATCTTCAACAAGGTAGTGCAGGGGCCCTTTGCGTGAATCATTATCGTTTGTTCAATTGTTACTGTTTGTTTTCATTTTTTTCTTCTTTTTCTTCATGAATATATCACTATACTTTTGTAAGGTTTCACATATAAGCCATGCTAATTAAAAAGACTATTTTTGGTGTTTTATATAAATCTTTTTGTCCTGAATTTTTTTTAATAGAAAACAACAGAAATAAATTATTTATTTAGTAGACATCAAACACCAATGAAGACAAGTTCTCAAGGGAGCACATTGATTGGATTTCCATGTGGTTTAGTGAAACAAAGGGGCTTTCTTCATCACTCTTTGTGAGTTTGTTTTTTCAAATGGACTCAAACACTCAAGATGAGAGGATGAAGGCCATGAAAATTAAATTAACCAGGTTCAATAATTCGAGATCAGTGACATCCTTTTCCCATTTCCATGCTCTTGATTATGTTTCAATTAATCCTCAACAAGTTTCATTAAGGACCTTGATTTTATCTTGTAGGTGTAAAGTTGGTTTAATCAGTTATGTAGATTGAGATTCATTTTAGTCACCCAACATCGCAAGTTCTGATTTGTGCATTGACATGGAGATGGTTCTTCAAGTTAGGTTGGAGAATAAGACATCATGTTCCTGACAGAGTACTTCGAGTGCTGGTTTATGTAAGTAAAATGTTGAACTAAATCTAATGAGATTTGATATAATATTCACCACGGTATTTCCATTATGGTATGGAGGAATGAAACAACGTAGCTAATTGGATCATTTTACGTCTAACTGGTGTCCTACCGTAGCTAATTAAAGCGCCTCCTAACGCAGTATTCCTTGATTGGAAGATCAGTCAAAACGTTCTTCCTACAATGACCAATCTGTGACGGCTTCACACCCTCATTGAAGATTGTTGTAATAATCACACAGAGGATACTACTCATCTCTTCTTCCTTTGCCCAGTCATCCACAAATTATGGCAAATCTCTCCTATCCCGATTGATTGGCACAATGACAATTTTACAAGGCCAACTACTCCCCTCTTTCTCAATTTTATGTGGGATACTACTAACATACACAAAGATATCAAGGATGAAATGTTTGCCCAATTCACCGTTTTTCTCCTTATTGTTTGGCAGACTCGAAACAATTGGATTTTCAACAATACCAAATTTTGTCCTCAGCAATTCCTATCCTATTTGGAAAAATTGAAAACAACAATGGTTTTCCACTAGCACCAATTCCCCGAGTCACCAAGATGTTGATCAAATGGACTCCATTCACCATTTCATTACCATAGCAGTTACTGATTCCCGATCAAACCAATCTTCCATTACACCCTCTGAGTCAGACTTGTTATCCTCATTTGGTCCTTTCACTGAGTTAGCCACAACCAGGATACGACTTATTCATGTTCAAATCCAAACTGCCAGAAATCACCCCCTTAATTCTAGATCCTTATAGCTCAGTCCCATTCCCCACCACCAGGATCCAGATACAACTGTTGTTACTTTTCATGCCAGCTTCTTTGCCTAATCACAACAAGGCGCTATTGGTGTCTCTGCGGTCAATCTCCAAGGTGAGATTATTGCTCAGGTGGCAGACCCCATTGAAGGTAAGGTAATAAACAGTACGATGGTTGAATGTCATGCAACCGAGGTGGCTTTGCTTCTCATCCAAACACGAAAGTGGAGAACATGTTTCTTATTGGGCGACTCCGGACAACTTATTTCCAGTATGTATGAGGATTTGCAGCACCCCAGTATGTTTCAAACCAACAGCAATCTTCTGTCCATCTGGAGCCCAACTCACACTCGTTATGGGCCCATTTTCTTCATCGATGCTCACAAGTTCAGAAGTGGAGGAATTAGAAGCATCCCACAGATAAACAGTGCATCCAAGTGCAATTGCTAGAACATTGCTGCCACCCCAGTCAAGCAAATTCAAGTAGTAATCATCTAGAATATCTGGAGCATCCAATGTCCTCTCCGATTTCTGTAAACAATCATTCATACATCAAAATCCCATTCAAACCTTGATAAATTAAGAAACAATCCCTAGTTGAGGAATGTAAACAAATTAAACCATCATAAAATCGAATAAATCAACTCACTTGAGGAATGCATCGTCTGGGTTTTACTGCTTTGTGTTGGCGAACAGGTGAATAGTATTCAGGGAAAGGCGCCTCAACAGTGGTCGGCTTGCTCTTAAAAGCAAGGATCCTGGTTCTGTTCATATTCATGATCTCAGCAAGCAGTTTCCTGTAAGCTGATGGAGAGCTCTCCACTTGCTTTTCCTTTCCTGCACCCTTTCTAGCTGCTTCCATGATTGCGTAATGCGCGTAATCAAAGTCCATAGCTGACCTGTTGGGGATGAATCTGTCCCACTGCATTTTCAACATAACGATTTTCAGACAACAAAATATAAATTAGCATGACAAGATAATTAACCCAGATACAAGAAGAAACAAAACAAACACATAAAAATTATATTTTTATTATGTTGTTTCCATAAGAAAGATGAGTCCACAAAACCCATATTCTATTCAGATTAACTGAGAAGAATTGAGTAAAGAAAACCCCTAAATTGGCAAAACCCTAATTTACTAAGCTAAACTGCCCCAAAACCCATCGAAATCTAGAAACCCTAGATTACATTTAAACAAAGAAAAGCCAAAAAAATTCAAGAAATGGGTTCTACAATAGATGCAATCGGGTATATGAAATAATGAAACCCAAAACTCATTGAAATTCAGAAACCCAAGATCATTATAAAACAATCAAAAGAGAGAAATTTCAAGAAAGGGGTTGACAAACATGGAATTGGGTATTTGAAAAAATGAAACTTTACTTACAACTTGGTGGGATTTCTTCCTGGGGAAGGTGTCTTGTTGAGGAAGAAGAGGGTATCTTGATCGGACCACAACATTGTTCTTGTTTGGGGAAGAAACAGATCCTCCTCCTGCATCCATCATGTTAGCGCAGACAGGAAAGAAAACAAGAAGAACAAAGTGCAATAAAACAAATATGAAGAAATATGTAAAGAATAAAACAATGCAAGACAGATAAACTGATTAGTAGCAGAACAAAAACTAATTGGCAGAAAAGAAAACAAAGCGACAAAAACTAATTGGCAGAAAAGAAAACAAGAACAAGGAGAGAGTTTTGAGATTTATTTTTTGCTGAATATATATAGAGTAAGAAGCCCGCCCCCTATTTGTTTTGTTTCACGAATTTAGAAACTCCAAACGGCTAATGAACGTTGGTTTCAAAAGGGAATATGCCTAAGCTCACCTTACATAATTCCTACTTTCGCCTTAGCAACCGTGGTACCATCGTCTTTTGCCAGTTTTTCATATACTGATGGTGCTATTCGATTATTGTATCCTGAAGGAAGGATAAGTAGGCCCAATGTAATCTGCCTCATTCACAAGACCGGGCATAGAAATGAACTAAAGGACAATCAGTTTGATAATGGTAGACCACATTTCCCTTGAAATTTGTTATGCCGTGTGACAAGCTATAATATGTCCAACCTCATGGTCAATTATTGTAGCCATCTCCGGTCGGACTTGAATTCTTGGAGAAGCCCTGTGAAAGCTACAATATGTCCAACGTTTCAGAGGATAACAAATTAAAAAGTCCAACAAATTTTTTTTAAAAAAATGTCAAAATGTATTGTGAAATGTGATTTGCGAATCGTGTTTAGTGCTTTGAGAAAAATAAAGGATATAGAGTAAAAAGTCTCTCACCCATGTATAGTTTGTATACAAAGAGAACACGGTGGAGTAGCAATGGCAAGATCTGAAAATAGATTGAGACATCATTAACTTACAATCTCTTAAGTTTTACAAAGAAAAAAAAAAAAAAAAAAAAAAAACAGAACTCATTGTTACATCGTAAGAAGTAATTTCTCATGTTCAAGAGGTAAAGTAGAGGACTGATATGATATATGGTACTTACTCCAACAACAACATGGTGCAATGAGCAGCATCTGGATCACTATCATCCATTGGAAGGACTGAGACCAAGCAGGTGAGTAGGAAAGTGATGATGGAAAATGGCGAAGAGAAGTTATAAATAGATGAAGAGAGTAGTTGGGGAGAATTCAATGAAGAGAGTGACATAAAAGATAGTAGTTGGGGAGAATTCAATGAAGAAAGTGAAGAATTCAATGAAGAAAGTGAAGTAGTTAGGGAGAATGCAACAAAGAAAGTGAAATAAAAGAGAGATGGAGAGAATTCAATTTGAGTGGTTGACGAAGGAGAGAGTATAGTTCAGAATTCAGTTCAATTTAATTTTTCCCTTTTTACAGGTAGAAATTAACCAATTTTTTTTGAGAGTAGACTTTTGAGATTTATTTTTTGCTGAATATATATAGGGTAAGAAGCCCGCCCCCTATTTGTTTTGTTTCACGAATTTAGAAACTCCAAACGGCTAATGACCGTAGGTTTCAAAAGGGAATATGCCTAAGCTCACCTTACATAATTCCTACTTTCGCCTTAGTTAAGTTTTTTCTTATTTTTTTCTCAAAATTCATTTGGCAGTTCACCCAATCGATGCGTATTTGTTGATTTCAATACACTCACCCTCCATCTTCCCTAACAATCGACCAAAGCCACACATAACCCACTATAAACCAATTACAAATGTAGTGTCACTCCCTCTCTATCTATAAATCAATCGCAACCATCACCGTCGTTGTCACTTCCTCTCATCGCTACCCTCTCTTCACCCAAACGATTATAAATGAAGAAGAAATTGGAGAGAGATTCAGACACTTCCCCTTCAAAGTAAATCAATCTACCACCGCTGTCACCCCATCTCACCATGTGAAGAAATAAATGACAGAGAGACTCAGCCACCTCCTATTCTCATTATTATCACGAAGCAAGCGAGAGTCCACCTTGGAGGCAACACAGACTAGTCACTGGGCATCCAACTACCACTGTCCAAGACCACCCACGTGCAAGTGGTCCTTAAACACTCACATAGACCGTTTATCCAGATATTTAATACTCGGGACCTAAATACATATCTCGAGAAAAGTGTTAAAATGTTCTGAAATTTTTAACACGGTATTTCTAGTGTTAATATGTACTTTTCCTGAAAAATATATCTCAAACGAATTAACAATCTTTTACTTTGAGTAGATCCTTTTAGCTAAATAAAACTTAATTGAATCCTAAACTACCAGTAAAAACCTAAATTACTCCTTGTAGTCAAATGCCCCTAATAGTAAAGGCAGGTCTTCCTTAGGATAAATCAGTCACTGACGTATTGTTTCGTCTCCCAATCACAATGTAACTTTCTTCAATTATTGATAAAGATAACAATTTATAACTCTTCCATCATAGTAAATGAAATCATTTGACACCAATCCTTCATTTTAAGCTTTTAACATAATGAAATCGCACCAAGACTCGTGCTCCCCTAGACTTTTTCTATTTATTTATTGTTTTTCATTTTATTTTATTTTGTACAGTTAAATATTTCTAAAATCGAGCAACTTTTGATTAACTGGTTGATGTAGAATGTAGAACATGAAATGCCAGCAACTTTTTTGCTTTAAGGAAACTCGTGCTACTACTTTTAGTGTTAATAGAACATCTTATTTAATATAATGTTTCACATAATACAATTGAGTACCAGACCACCTATACCCGCCCCATCAGAGTAAAACTCTAAGGGGGAAACACTGCAAAGGATTAGCAACATAATGTTACAATTGTGTTTCATATGGACACCACTCCGCAAGGAAGTACTTAATGTGGGAAAGAAAGCAAAGATATAGAACAATGATTACACGACGCAGAAACATTAAACTTGATCAGGTGAGACACAAATCTACTTCCACCAAAAAATACCCTATTCCATCACCCAGGTAAGAACTGTTTATCTGAGTCGCAATCGAAAATCACATTTACGATGCAAAGCATCCCGAAGTTCACACCTTGAGTGGCTCATACTTTTCACCCATCTCCCCACCTTTCTGTTTCTGGAACTGGATGTACCGCATTGTGCTTGCAAAGAAAGCATCTGCTGATGGATCTGATAAATATACAATTTACAACTCTTCCATCATAGTAGATGAAATCTTTTGACACCAATCCTCAGTTTTAAGATTTTAACAGTGATGAAATTGCACAAAGAGTCTCCCAACTTTCTTCAATTATTGATAAAGATACAATTTACAACTCTTCCATCATAGTAGATGAAATCTTTGACACCAATCCTCCATTTTAAGATTTTAACAGTGATGAAATTGCACCAAGACTCGTGCTCCCCTAGATTCTTTCTATTTATTTATTGTTTTTCATTTTTTTTTGTACAGTTAAATATTTCTAGAATCGAACAACTTTTGATTAACTGGTTAATGTAGAATGTAGAACAAGAAATGCCAGCAACTTTTTTGCTTTAAGGAAACTCGTGCTACTACTTTAAGTGTTAATAGCACATCTTATTTAATATAATGTTTCACATAATACAATTGAGTACTAGACCACCTATACCCACCCCATCAGGGTAAAATTCTAAGGGGGGAACACTGCAAAGGATTAGCAACATAATGTTACAACTGTGTTTCATATGGACACCACTCCGCAAGGAAGCACTTAATGTGGGAAAGAAAGCAAAGATATAGAACAATGCTTACACGACGCAGAAACATTAAACTTGGTCAGGAGACACAAATCTACTTCCACCAAAAAAATACCCTATTCCATCACCCAGGTAAGAACTGTTTATCTAAGTCGCAATCGGATATCACATTTATGATGCAGAGCATCCCGAAGTTCACACCTTGAGTGGCTCATACTTTTCACCCATCACCCCACCTTTCTGTTTCTGGAACTGGATGTACCGCATTGTGCTTGCAAAGAAAGCATCTGCTGATGGATCTGATGTTGTGGTGTCACTTTGCATCTCAGTTGTGATCAATTCAACAAGGCCTTGTATAGCAGCCGTTGTGATCTGGGGGTTCCCCTTCTCGAAAAAGTACAAATACCTAACATTGCAATAGAATATATAGGTAACAGCTGAACAACAATATAAGCATTACTCCAATATATTAGTTCAGGTATGTGATACTTACTTGTTCAGAATTTCAACAAAAAGTGTGACTGGTCCACTGCTGCCCCTCGACACATTGGCCATTTGTTGAGCTGCATTTGCAATCCTTAGCGCACGCTTTAGGCAAAGCAGGACCCTGAAATGAGAGAAGAAAAGTGGGTACAAACACAATTTGTTTCTTCTGTTGCTTAGCGAGTTTCTACATGTAACCAAGTGTATTACAGAGCTGGCAACACCAGACATTGTTCTATAACTCAGCTAGCAAAAAGTCGATAGGATGATGGAAGCAACTAGCATGGACTCGTCACAACCATAATTGTGAACATCAGGTTTCTCGTTTGGATGATGAAACCTATGACAGGGACATGGACCAAGATCCATGTATCAAAAGTTCATGTTCATGTCAATGGCTGCGCTTCATCGTCACTAAACAAAATTAAGAAGGAATATAGCCCTGCCCAACAAACACAAAAGTTTACAAATTACGCAATTTACTTGTACACAAGGAAACACACCTTTCCCCATCCTTGATTCCGTCCTGATCATCAACCCAAAAGAGATGTGAACATGCATACACAGCTCTGCATTGGTCAGGCTTCTTTAAAAGCTTCGCAGAATACTGCACCATAATAAATAGATAACTAAAGAATGTCAGAAAATTTTACAATAAATGCTTAAAAGGAAGGCTAACTGCTCATGCTTATGAAGGTTCTCGACACCAAATACAGTCATTCTCTGAAGAGTTCCTATAATCAGATGAATCGCAGTCACCTGTGCTTTTGAATCCTGATGAAAACATAAACATTGAAGCTAAGTAAGAATTTACCCATTCTCAAATTCGATAGAAACATCATACACCATATTAGGGGTGGGCATTTAAGACCGAAAACCCGATCCGGCCCGGGAACCGAACCGACCGGTCTGATCCGGTTTTTAAAATGATATTTTTATATTCGGTCCAAAAGCTCGGCCCGACCCGAATTTCTCGGTCTGGTTGTCGGTTCTCATTTCTAGAATATGCAGGTACCCGGCCCGATTGTTTTAAAAAATTAAAAGCTTCATAGGTTTTCACATGTTTTGGTAAGAAAAAGTCAAAAGCTGATTACTACTTTCAAGACAAAATAAACAATAAACAGGATGAGAGACTTAAAAGTCTCAATGTCACTTTCACAAAAATAATGAAAAAATTCTTTCAAATTCAATTATCATTTATTATATAATTGCGGTCACTGTAAAGTGTGTTGTTGATGTTGTCATGGTGTGAAGTGTGATGTTGATGTTGTCAATGTGTGAGGATGATGCATGATGATGGAAGGGATTGTCCTCCGTCCTTGAAGATTGAAATTGAAATTTGGTTGAGTTGAAAAACTAGACTCGATAAAAGAACTGAATGCAACCGGCCCGGCCCGAAATGTCGGTTAACTGGGATTCGGTTAACCGGCTTCATCTGGTTCGGTTTCGGTTCCTGAAATTTAATTTTTTATAGTTCCGATCCGATTTGCAGTTTTGGTTGTTTGGGCCGGTTAACCGAACCGGCCCAGTCCTACACCATATGATACTAGAACTTAGAATCTGATAATCGATAAGAATGTAATTATGATACCATGTGTATCGACAAAAATTGAAGGTTGTCCAGTAAATGCTGACAATTACAACATATTGACCATTGAATTATACATAATTTTTGCTTTCTGTATTTTTATTTGTCTATCCTTTTTTATGCAAAGAATCTATAATTTATATTCAAGAAAAAAATTTGCTTGGTTGCTTACCGCAACTTCTTCTTCGTACAATATAAATGCTTGTGTAAAGAACTCATATGCAATGGGTTCAAGATCACAGTCATTAGCAACCTGTATAAGCAGGAAATTGCGAGCCAAAATTAGTAACATGAATGATTAGTGAACTAAGGGTGTATTTGGTTGGATGGAATCCTATTCCATAGGAATCCATGAGGGGACCCCTACATCTAAGGCTAAATCGAGATAACACTAATTATCCAACATAAGATTTCATGATAAATGGTGGGAATGGAAGTCTCATGAACATGAGAATCACACTCCTTGGTTCCTCCAAAGCATGTGAGTTCATGTTCATGAGACTTCTACTCCCACCATTGATCACAAAATCTAATGATGGATTAGTGAGTGATCCTCAAATTAGCTACAAGATGTAACTGGTCCTTTCATGGATTTCCATGGAACAAGATTCCATGCCACCAAACACATCCTAACTTTCCAAATGTAGAAAGGCATACCTCAGCACATTGCAAGTACAGTCTTAATGCTAGTTCTGGTGCAGGAACAGATAGCAGAGACTCAACAGTCTGAAACCAAAATTTAGCCATGATTTTATCAGATGTAAGCCACATTAGCAGATACAAGCTAAAAAAGAAAAGATACAAGTTATCTTTATTTTTCTTCCTCTATTAAGAGATGTTACCTGATGTAAAAGCTGAAAAATCTTCTTTGGTGTTGCACATACCTCTTCAACTACATCCCCATCCTGACCTTGCAATCTTCTGACCAACTACATACAAGAATAATTATTTGTTATCAACCACAACCTTCTAGGAAGTCGTCACCTCAACCTTAAAAACGCCAAAACAAGTTATAATATGCCATGGCCAACATTTTGTGTAAAACATTTCTAAACACGCACACCCAAAAAATGGAAAAAAGAACCAAGAGAGACAAACCTTGAGGGCTGAGAAGATAAGGGGAGGAACCATGAAAGCAAGACGTTTTGGGCCACCAATCAAAATATGCTTCCTGACGACACAAATAATCTGGAACACTACAAAATAGAATTAATACTAATGTACAAAACCTAGTCTCATAATTTTCAAGAATTGAGCGACATGACTGGATGAAGCAAACATTGATAAACGAACATTTGAACTTTAATATAATACAAGCATATATATACATATACATAGGAATCGAAAAAAATGAAAAAAAAATTCAAAAAAATGGACAGTCGCTTTTATGTCCAAACACAGCGGTAACGGCGAGGATGTATGTTATCCGCAGCGGCTGCTGCATTTGGACAGAAACCAGACTCTGTGTTTTGCCAATAACGCAGCGGATCGTGCAATTTTTTTTTCTTGGGCTCGCACTTTCCACTGCGTTTGGTTCTTTATAGGCATTTTGGAGAATTTCGCATGTGCCGCTACTGTTTTCTTCATTTTGTTTTTAGCCGTTGTAAATTTATGGTTTCGGCTCGCACGTGCCGCTGCGTTTGGGTACAAACTCTTACTACTGAGTTATGGTTTAGGGCACTTACAATAGATTTTTTTCAAATCATCGAGAGGTCTTAGACTGGGAGACCCTTTTCCCCATTTTATTCATTCTGGCAGCTGAAGTTTAGACAAGGAATTAAAAGGCATAATTTTATTTTTTTGAATTTGATGGGAAAAATTAAAATATTTTACGAAGCGAATCTGCAAAAGTGTTTCTGTTGTGTTTTTATATACTACGCATGCAAATATTATAAGCAATGAAAATGCAATTGCAAATAACCACAAATTTCTTAACTGCATTATATAACCAACTTCCCAAAACTCTTATATATACAAACTAAACATATGGGCATCTCGAATCAACAAGATCAACATTTTTAAATGGCTAACAATATCAACATATGGGCATCTCGTCCTCCTCAACATTTACACTCGAAAATAATGCACCGAAAATAGTGTCTTATGTTTTTTTTGCATTTTATTTACAACTGAGGAGGTAACTGTGTTCTTGTGGCACTATCGATATGAGAAACCCGAGTGCACCTCGCATACTTTTTACAAACTAAGGTGGTAACACTGTTCTTGCTGCAGCATCGACAAATTTTTTTGCCCTCCCGGAGGTTCCGGCGAGTGTGGGTTCCCCACTCGTAGGAACCGCCGTGAGGGCGAAGGAGAAAAGAAACTAAGGCGGAAAAAAAAAACCAAAGAAAAAGAAGATGGGAGGAGGTGGAGTGAAGGGGAGGAGAGGTGATGGGATGAAGAGGTGGTGGGGGTGAAGGGGAGGTGGTGGTGGCGAAGGGGAGGAGGAAGAAAGGTGGCGGTGGCGAGGTGGTGGGGTGAAGGGGATGAGGAGGAGAGGTGATGGGGTGAAGGGGATGAGGAGAAGAGGTGGCGAGGTAGTGGGTGAAGTGGAGGAGAATGAGGTGGTGAGGTGGTGGTGGTGAAGGGGAGGAGGATGAGGTGGCGATGGAATGAGGTGGTGGGTTGAAGGGGAGGAGGCGGCAGTTGTGGAAAAGAAAGGGAGAGATGAGAAGATGAGGGTTAGGGTTATATAGTGGTGGTGTCCTTCGGTAAACCCAAAAAAAAAAAAAAAATTGGTGGGTGGTGGTGTTCATCAGTATAAGTGGTGGTGCTAAATAGTATAAGTGGTGGGGTTATCTTAGAAGATTGTTTGCAACCCCCAAATCAAGTTATTGTAGGTATTCTTCATGTTGAACTAATTGACTTCACATCACCTCAAGAATCACGGTTCCGAGCTTTAAACCTAGGCATAACACTAAGAGGATATAGAATGTTGAAAGAGATTTGTTATTTAATTATTATTATAAATTTTATTTTCTTTAAATTCTCATTATGTAAGAGTATACTTTTCCCTTTTCATAATTGGAATTGATGCAAAATATTGCATCAATTAGTTCGTGAAAAATCTTAGGTTTTAGTTTTAGTTGATTATTGTGTTTTCACACTGGATTCAAAAGTTTCCCCAATAATTGTCGTACTTCCAAAATTTTAACGCCAATCTTAGTTGAATCTGTAGCAATATTGACTTTCAACAAGGAGCCATTATTACCAAACCAGCATTGCTGAATCACCCATGAAAACACCATGGTGTCCAGTGCCTACTGCTAACAAGGAGTGCTATACAAGGAAGCACAGACTCTTAGAAAACTTGTCGTATCCGTGTCCGATACGTATTCGACACAGGACACTCGCTTGACACGCCTCCGACACGTGTCAGACACTTGGTCAACGTGTCAGCAGGTGGCAGACACATGATCAATGTGGTCAACGTGTCAGACACACCTCCGATACACCTGGAACTTGGTCAGGACACAGTCAAGACTAGAAAACCAACTTTGTTTTATTTTTTACTTTTAGATATTTGCAAATAACCACATAATATAATGGTTGTTGAAGTGAATGACTATTTCAATTAAGATTTAAGATAAATAGGGCAAAAAGTCATTAAAGCATAGAGGTAGTCTATGCTTCTTGTTATTCTTTGCTTCTTATTTTTCTCTCATTTGCTTCTTCTCTCCTCTACTTCTTTTTTACTATATTTTTTCTTGCAATAGTGTCATTTTCTTCAAGACACTCTAAGAAGGCATTTTTTAGATTACTATTTATATTTATATGACTTATTAAAAAATAGCATGACATATAAATCAGCAAGAAGCTGAACAAGGCGTAACATCAAAAACATATACAGAACAATTAACCCCCCCCCCCCCCCCTCCTTTTTTTTTTTTTTTTTTCTGGAGTCCACATTCTGTACACCCATACATTCCGTTCATATAATTTTTTCCAAGACAAACTATATTGTGCCACCACCACCACCTCTCTTCCTCTCAAGCTGTGTTTGATTCAAGACTATTTTTCCATGGAAAACTTGAGAAAAGGTGGGAGACAGAGAAAAAAGTTCTCCACCTTGAGGTTAAAGATGACTATACATTTTGGAAAATATTAATATTTTCTTTGCTCCCCTAAGAAAGCATTTGCCACAATTTTGTAGAAAAACAAGAGGATAGAGATCATCACAAAATTCATGTCCTTCATCTCTGTTCCACTTTCCCTCCTCTCCCTTCTCACCCTTAGCAGTAAATATAAAGACATTAAACATGAAGTGTAATGCGCAAAAAAATATAACTTTACAGTAGCCTTACCAAGACTTGATCCACGTAGTCAAGTCGGTCAGGATGGACACGCAAAGTAAATGTCAAGAGAGACACATAGAGAGTAATAAACCCAACAACAGGCATGTCAACCTGTGCTTCGATGACCTGCCACAGAAATAATCCATATTGAACTTTGATATGGCATTTAAATTAATAAATGAGTAATCAACAGATTTCAAACAGGAAAACATAACCTTTCAGTTGATTGATAGAATAAGAACTAATCCGGCAATTATTTCAACATATAATAAAAATAAAATTTTCCAAAGAAATTGGTTAAATAGGGCAAGGGAACTATGCCACAGTGACATAAATAAATGTTGTTGCCGAACAATTAGGAAACATCTCTAAAACAACAAAGTTTAGTCCAAAACGTGGAATCATCCATTCAGATTACCACAACTACCATGATTTAACATTTTGGTCATTTCAGACAAACAGTAGTTTAAAAGCAACTCAAAAATTGCCAGATAAAATAAATTGATTTCTTATTTTGAATGGACACATTTAAACTGAATTGTAGCAAGTATTAAGTTAGTTTCACAGAAAATAAAAAAATAATTAAAAAATAAATAAAAATTAATGTTCCCGATTGAACTTCTACTGAAATATTTAAACATTTACTTTTATCGATAATTAGCAACAGTAAAAATCGCCTATTAGTTGAACAAAAATTGCTTAATACTATAAACTCTTTAAAGATAAATACTATAAACTCTTTAAAGATAGATATCGGTTTCTAGAATAGAAAAGTAAAAGATGTTAGTAACTAAAGGCATCGATTCAAAGTCACGACACAGCTAGGTCCATTGGCTAATCTTCATCAGAGGGAAGGGAACCCCCTTAAATATAAGCATATTATGGAAAATGTGAGACTAGTGAACTTTCTCTTATTTTTAGATTTCTTTATCTTGTCTATTCTTCGTCATCGTTTAAAATATAAGCACTCTTATATTAACTAGCATTAAAGTCAAGCCTGAATACACTGATCATCATTATGGAAACTAGCAACGGGCCTTGCGCATTACATTAAAATCGTTAACACCAGCTACCACAACACGGCGATGTAACAATTTCCTGACCAAACATTAACACGTGTTTTTGTGAACTTTGTATCATATGAAACACTCTACAACTCGCCTAAAAAATTGTTTCCAGCTTTTTTTTCAATATCCTTGATAATTTTTCTGCTTAAAGTTCAACAATCTTAGACTTAAAACTTAAAAAGAATAGACTAGATAAACAACTTCCGCGTAAGTTCATCATAGTTACCTTCCCAATAGCATTGCTCAATTTGGCGAAAGCCTCTACTTGCAAGAATTCAGGTAGTACCTGCAGCGTAAGGCTGTCAGAAATGAAGTACCAAATCTCGAAAAAATTATATATGGATTTTTATGATTATTACCTCTGCACTTGAAGAAGCATAGTTTGATACTCTGTCCATTAATTGTGATAACACTGTCTTGATATCCACCATCGCCTGAGAAACGAAAGACACATGAAAAGATCTATAAGAAGATATATGTTAAATTGATTGCGAACGTAAGATATTACTTGGGCTCAAAAAAATAAAATGCTGGAACAAAATCTAAAAAGAAAGTTTATATATATATAAACTGTACAGGAAGAAGAATTGCCTCTTGTTCACTCGGATCTTTGGGGACCAGTCCCTGATTCAAATAATGGATTCCGCTTATATATATATACCAGCCTAATTCCAACTAATTCCAGCCCAATTACATAAATACCAAGTACTAATTTATGCTATCACCATTTAGGCCTTGATTGCCATCATGCCATGTATCTTTCTTTCTTTCTTCAAGACTCAAGGAAATAAGGACTACCAAACGTCAGTGTTCTCAAGTAATGAGAAAGGTTAAAAATATGGTCCTCTGACTAAAAACTCAAAAGCTTGTACATAATCCATTAAATCAGTTGCAAACCACCAAAAAAGGAAAAGGATGCACAAAGCAAGGGTTCGATGAAACAATAACACTAAAGGAGGGTTAAAAAGGGGTACAATAAGATAAGGTGCGGCAAAATATGGGATCATTAAGAATAAGAAAACTGAAAAAATTTCTCGATCTGTACGCTCAATCGCTGCTAAGGCTCACTGCATTCTTAAAGTTGTCAAAGTGGGTTGCCCTATGGAAATAAGAAGATCACTAGGCATTGAGATTCAGGTGAACTTCTCCATTGCCCTCTCAAAACCTCTCACTGGAAAGAAGTCAAAGAAACGTTTAGGTCCTTTAACTTTACAAAGAAATGGTTGAGAGAGACTTCTAGTTCTAGCCCTTTATTGAGTTCGCCTTTGGGAATATAATTGCTTTTGCTTCTTTGAAGGCAATCTTAACTTCTTCACCTTTGGAAATTTCTCTTCAATTACATACAGTGATCCTATAATTAAAAGTAAATAAAGTGTGAAAAATTACATTTTTGAAACATCAAAACAGAGAGACGTGCCATTAGTTAGGAACACCTGGCATGCCAACTAATTCCGAATAAGAAACAAACAACATCATGTTGTTGTGTCACTCACCTGAAGTTGAGGGCAAGCACCTAACAATGTCTCAAGGGTTTGCAAATGGTACTCATCTGGAAAGACTTGGATTATGCAATCCATCAGGTAATATTGTGCAAGCTCATCTTTACAATTGACAACCTGTTCAAAACAGTTGACTTGAAAACTAGAGTAGCATGCTAGGATGCGGGTATCCTCAACAGAAACTTAAATAATATGAACATTAACGAATACCTGTTCCAGTATTCTAGGGAGCACAGTATCTTTGTACATGTCAAGGTCAACACCCTCTATCTGACTGAGAACATGTAGGTTTTTCCCAACCTAAGAGGACATAGAAGGAAATCAGAATAACACTTCATAATGATAAAATAAAATTTTAAATTTAAAAAAAAAAAAATTTTAAATAGTATTCATGCCTAGTGAATTCAAAACAAAAATCCAGATTACTTGCAAGATCACGAAGCTCGCTCCTCTCTTTCTCCCGCTTCTCTTTTTCCCGCATAGGTCCCTGCAGACGAGAAAGCCCGATTGCAATCTTCAACTCAGGATCACCAAAGAGTATGAATTCACAAGAAGTACAACACCTGCATGACCACAAATCATGCCCTCATGATTCATTTTACCTTCATGACATGCAAGTACCAAGGTACTATGCATGTCCAAACATGAGAGCAAGTAATTGATCATAATTACTCCAACCAACCTGATGATGCATCCGAACCCAGAGTTTGTTCATCTCAGTGAAGTTCTGTAGCACAAACTCCACAGCATCCATAACAGTGTCAGCATCCCTGCAATAAGATCATTACCTCATTGTTCACTCATTACCTATATAAATCACATTCTGAAGAAGAAATTTTTCTACAAGTAAACCACACATTAGACAGTTTGGAGTAACTCCAAAAATAATGAGGAAAATGAGAGAGAGAGAGAGACATGAACCAGACTATTCTAGAGGGAGCGAGTTCTGATTCATTTATTAGGGTGGTTTTTCAATGAGCTTATAGTTCTCTTTTTGGCTTTTCTCCTGTTTTATCAGCGTGTAATTTTCTGCCTTGGTCCTTGTAGGCATTTTGCCATTCTCAAACTACTTTTTTTTTTCTTCTCCTTTTCAGAGCATACTAATATACCACTTATCTTTTACCAATCAATAAATCATTCAAACAGTAGTCTATAAATGTTCTGTTCACCCTGACTTTGTACTTTTTTAGAGCATATAGATAATAATTAATCATTTAGTTATGAAGAAATTTTTTTTTTTTAAACGTTGTCTATAAATTTTCATTCATTTCAAAAGTGCAAGTGAGAAACTTACAAAAAAGAATATACATATAACATATCACAGAGCAATTAAATACGCCTAAGAGAAAATACAAGGGCTTATCTTTATGATCTTAGAATCTGAAGAAACCCATTGGTGAAGCACACCTCAAACTTGTGGCATGCTCCTGGTCTTGCCTTTAAGGTGAGAGGTATCAGCTTCATTTCCAACCATCATCGAGTCAGGGCTGCTGCCACTAGCCAACCTTGATGATCTAATCAATCGCGCCAAAAAAACCGGAAGTAGACAACCGCATTGATCTGACCTTGATGATGATCAGGTCCTACCTCTGTGGTAAGTGCGAGAAGTATCTGCATCATTAATAGAAGCTATAATTTCTTGTGATGATCCTCTTTACAAACTATTTGATCTTTCCATATCTTCATCTGATCCGGCTGAAATTAGCAAATGGCTCCGGTTTGCTCTTGGGTGCAGGTTTGGCCACTTCAGGAGTCCCAAAAACATTCCAAAATCTTAGTGTCTCGTTTCCTGCAGCAGTTGCTACAGTGCACCCGTCTGGGCTCTGAGCCATTAATAGAACTCTGGAAGTATGACCAGTGAGTTCAGCCATCTTTACCATTGCCGGATACTTCCAAAGAGTTAACTGATTGCTTGTGAACCCATGTGAGCTCAAAAGTTCACGTTCCTTCGTGTTCCATAACAAGGAGCAGACCTGGGAACCTGTATTTATTGAGTTCAGGCATGCGCCAGTATGGGTGTTCCAAAACTTTATGCAATAGTCCTCTACACCGCCACCAGATGCAAACAAATTACTCTGAAAGGGACACCAAGCAAGGGCCTTGACTGCAGCAGTGTGGTCCTCGATCCCGTGAAACCATTGAGTTGGAGAATTTGATGATGCTAGAGATCGATCCCATATGTGGAGAAGGTTATCATTCCCACCACTTGCTAGTTGTTGTCCTGAAGAAGACCATTTCAGCCCACAAACCTCTCTAGAATGCCCTTTATAGGTGTCCACAATGTGTGATCTAACTCGGACGTCATTGTTGACGAGTCCATCCCCACCCCCAGTGGTAAGGATGTGACTATTCCAATCAAGGGACCCTACTCTCGATCCATGCATGCCTTGTAGAGTTCTCAGTTGTAGGTTCGATGCAGTGTCCAATAGCTGGACTTCTGAATTGTTCAAACCAACAGCAATCTTCTGTCCATCTGGAGCCCAACTCACACTCGTTATGGGCCCATTTTCTTCGTCGATGCTCACAAGTTCAGAAGTGGAGGAATTAGAAGCACAGATAAACAGTGCATCCAAGTGCAATTGCTAGAACATTGCTGCCACCCCAGTTAAGCAAATTCAAGTAGTAATCATCTAGAATATCTGGAGCATCCAATGTCCTCTCCGATTTCTGTAAACAATCATTCATACATCAAAATCCCATTCAAACCTTGATAAATTAAGAAACAATCCCTAGTTGAGGAATGTAAACAATTAAACTATCATAAAATCGAATAAATCAACTCACTTGAGAAATGCATTGTCTGGGTTTTACTGCTTTGTGTCGGCGAACAGGTGAATAGTATTCAGGGAAAGGCGCCTCAACAGTGGTCGGCTTGCTCTTAAAAGCAAGGATCCTGGTTCTGTTCATATTCATTATCTCAGCAAGCAGTTTCCTGTAAGCTGATGGAGAGCTCTCCACTTGCTTAGCTGCTTCCATACCATAATTGCTAAATGCGCGTAATCAAAGTCCATAACTGACCTGTTGGGGATGAATCTGTCCCACTGCATTTTCAACATAAACAAAAATCAGGATTTTCAGACAACAAAATATAAATTACCATGAAAAGATAATTAACCCAGATACAAGAAGAAACAAAACAAACCCATAAAAATTATATTTTTATTATGTTGTTTCCATAAGAAAGATGATTCCACAAAACCCATATTCTATTCAGATTAACTGAGAAGAATTGAGTAAAGTAAACCCCTAAATTGGAAAAACCCTAATTTACTAAGCTAAACTGCCCCAAAACCCATCGAAATCTAGAGACCCTAGATTACATTGAAACAAAGAAAAGCCAATAAAATTCAAGAAATGGGTTCTACAATAGATGCAATCGGGTATCTGAAATAATGAAACCCAAAACTCATTGAAATTCAGAAACCCAAGATCATTATAAAACAATCAAAAGAGAGAAATTTCAAGAAAAGGGGTTGACAAACATGGAATTGGGTATTTGAAATACTGAAACTTTACTTACAACTTGGTGGGATTTCTTCCTGGGGAAGGTGTCTTGTTGAGGAAGAAGAGGGTATCTTGATCGGACCACAACATTGTTCTTGTTTGGGGAAGAAACAGATCCTCCTCCTGCATCCATCATGTTAGCGCAGACAAGAAAGAAAACAAGAAGAACAAAGTGCAATAAAACAAATATGTAAAGAATCTGCAATGCAAGACAGATAAACTGATTAGTAGCAGAACAAAAACTAATTGGCAGAAAAGAAAACAAAGCGAGCGTAAGAGCGAGAGCGATTCAGGTAGAATTGAGATCTTGGGGTTGCAGTGTTAGATCACAGAAGAAAAAACAAGAAGAAGAGAGAATTGAGAGCTTTTGGTTGCAGTGATCGCAGACGAAGAAGAAGAAGAAGAGAGTAGAGTTTGAGAGAGTTTTGAGATTTATTTTTTGCTGAATATATATAGAGTAAAACTTGGATAGATGGAAGGATTACTTTTGGAACATTGGGAGAGTAGAGTTTTAGATGGATGGAAGGATTACTTTTGGAACCTACTAAATGGAATACATGTAAGGGAGTTAAACTTGGAGGGGTATGCTTCACAGGAAGGGAGCGATCGCGTGTTTCATCGCAGAGTTAGTGCCACAGAAGTGAGAGAAGCTTTAAAAAGAATGAAGACAGGGAAGGCCGTTAGACCGGATGATATACCAATTGAAGCATGGAAATGTCTGGGAGAAGTTGGGATTCAATGGCTAACTAAGCTCTTTAATAGGATTTTGGAAACTAGAAAAATGCCAGATTCATGGAGGCACAGCATTGTTGTACCAATTTATAAGAACAAAGGGGATATCCAGAATTGCTCGAACTATAGAGGGATAAAGCTTATGAGTCATATGATGAAACTTTGGGAGAGGGTTATAGAACAAAGACTTAGGAGTTTAACCACAATTTCGGAGAATCAATTTGGATTTATGCCAGGTAGGTCTACTATGGAGGTCATCTTCCTGCTTAGGCAAACTGTAAAAAAATATCGAGAGGTACGTAAGAGTTTGCATATGGTTTTTATTGATCTGGAGAAAGCATATGATAGGGTCCCCAGTGAGTTAATTTGGTGGGTGCTTGAAAGGAAGAAAGTGTCTCAATGTTATGTCGATATCATTAAGGATATGTATGAAGGGGTTGTAACAAGTGTTCGCTTAGTAGGTGGGATGTCTAGTGAATTTCCAGTGACAGTAGGACTACATCAAGGGTCGGCATTAAGTCCATATCTCTTTGCTTTGGTCATGGATGAGTTGACGAGACATCTGCAAGAAGATGTACCTTGGTGCATGTTATTTGCAGATGATATTGTCTTGATGGATGAGACTAGTGCAGGTTTAGGTCAGAAATTAGTTAAGTGGCAGGAGGCTTTAGAGAGTAAAGGTTTTAGAATTAGTCGTTCGAAGACGGAGTATCTAGTGTGCAACTTTGGGTGTGAACCAAGAGGGAGAAGTAATGCAATTGAGATCGAAGGTGTCGAGGTCCCGGAGTGTGAGACTTTTCGATATCTAGGGTCTATAATTCAAAAGAATGGGGCTATTGGAGCAGATGTAGACCACAGGATTAAAGCTGGTTGGTTGAAATGGCGAATGGCGTCAGGAGTATGCGATAGAAAGATGCCTGCAAGGCTAAAAGGGAAATGCTATAAGACAATTGTTCGTTCAGCCATGCTATACGGTTCAGAATGTTGGGCTACTACGGGACAACATACGCATAGGATGGCAGTAGCAGAAATGCGTATGTTAATGTGGATGTGTGGTAAAACTCGTAAGGATAAAATTAGAAATGAAAAAATTAGGAGATACTTAGGTGTAGCGCCCATAGAGGAAAAAATTAGAGAAAGACGTTTAACTTGGTTTGGTCATGTGCGGAGGAGACCAAGCACAGCGCCAATTAGAAAATGTTTAGATTGGCAAGTTAATGGGGGGTATAAACGGAGGGGACGACCGTTGAAAACTTGGATGAAGACGGTGAATGAAGATATCATTGAACTTGGATTAGGTGAGGAAATGTGGGAAGATAGCATTGCTTGGAGAACCAAAATTAATGTAGCCGACCCCGAAAATCCCGGGAATGGGCTTTGCTGATGATGATGATATATAGAGTAAGAAGCCCGCCCCCTATTTGTTTTGTTTCACGAAATTTGAACTCCAAGCGGCTAATGACCGTTGATAATTCCTACTTTCGCCTCAGTTAAGTTTTTTCTTTTTCTTTTTTTAAAAATTCATTTGGCACTTCACCCAATCGATGGGTATTTGTTGATTTCAATCTACCATGCCCACCACCATACACTCGCCCTCCATCTTCCCTAACAATCGACCGAAGCCACACATAACCCATTGTAAACCAATTACAAATGTAGTGCCACTCCCTCTCCATCAATAAATCAATCGCAACCATCACCGTCATTGTCACTTCCTCTCATCACTACCCTCTCTTCACCCTCTTCTCTTCTGTGAATCAAGAAAAAGACGATTATAAATGAAGAAGAAATTGGAGAGAGATTCAGACACCTCCCCTTCAAAGTAAATCAATCTACCACCGCTGTCACCCCATCTCACCATGTGAAGAAATAAACGACAGAGAGACTCAGCCACCTCCTATTCTCATTATTATCAAGAAGCAAGTGAGAGTCCACCTTGGAGGCAACACAGGCTACTCACTAGGCATCCAACTCTCACTGTCCAAGACCGCCCACGTGCGAGTGGCCCTTAAACACTCACAAAGACCATTTATCCAAATATTTAATACTCAAGACCTAAATACATATCTCGAGAAAATTGTTAAAATGGGCTGAAAATTTTAACACGATATTTCTAGTGTTAATATGTAATTTTCCTGAAAATTATAGCTCATACGAATTAACAAACAATCTTTTTCTTTGAGTAGATTCTTTTAGCTAAATAAAATTTAATTGAATCTTAAACTACCAGTAAAAATCTAAATTACTCCTTTTAACCAAATGCCCCTAATAGTAAAGGCAAGTCTTCCTTGGGATAAATCAGTCACTGATGTATTGTTTCGTCTCCAACTCACAATGTAACTTTCTTCAATTATTGATAAATATACAATTTACAACTCTTCCATCATAGTAGATGAAATCTTTTGACACCAATCCTCAGTTTTAAGATTTTAACAGTGATGAAATTGCACAAAGAGTCTCCCAACTTTCTTCAATTATTGATAAAGATACAATTTACAACTCTTCCATCATAGTAGATGAAATCTTTGACACCAATCCTCCATTTTAAGATTTTAACAGTGATGAAATTGCACCAAGACTCGTGCTCCCCTAGATTCTTTCTATTTATTTATTTATTGTTTTTCATTTTTTTTTGTACAGTTAAATATTTCTAGAATCAAACAACTTTTGATTAACTGGTTTATGTGGAATGTAGAACAAGAAATGCCAGCAACTTTTTTGCTTTAAGGAAACTCGTGCTACTACTTTAAGTGTTATAGAACATCTAATTTAATATAACGTTTCACATAATACAATTGAGTACTAGACCACCTATACCCACCCCATCAGGGTAAAATTCTAAGGGGGGAACACTGCAAAGGATTAGCAACATAATGTTACAACTGTGTTTCATATGGACACCACTCCGCAAGGAAGCACTTAATGTGGAAAAGAAAGCAAAGATATAGAACAATGCTTACACGACGCAGAAACATTAAACTTGGCAGGAGAGACACAAATCTACTTCCACCAAAAAATACACCCAGGTAAGAACTGTTTATCTAAGTCGCAATCGGATATCACATTTATGATGAAGAGCATCCCGAAGTTCACACCTTGAGTGGCTCATACTTTCACCCATCACCCCACCTTTCTGTTTCTGGAACTGGATGTACCGCATTGTGCTTGCAAAGAAAGCATCTGCTGATGGATCTGATGTTGTGGTGTCACTTTGCATCTCAGTTGTGATCAATTCAACAAGGCCTTGTATAACAGCCGTTGTGATCTGGGGGTTCCCCTTATCGAAAAAGTACAAATACCTAACATTGTGTTAGCTTTCTCAACAAGTTATGACAAATTGTATTCAATCATCTGAAACTAAAATGTACAAGATACATGACTTATATATATATAGACAATGCAATGTATTGCTAGTTGTCAAAACAACCTAACAGACTAACACATTATGGACCTCATGAACAGCTGTACTAACTAGCTAAACTAACTCATATGTTGATTGTATTACTAATTACTCTTGACATCCCCCTTCAAACTAAGCGTAGATATATCAACTACACTTAGTTTGTCACGAAGTTTCAAAAATCTGGATTTCCCAAGAGCTTTAGTGAGAATGTCAGCAACTTGATCAATAGCAGGAATGTGTTGAACCCGGACAAGCCTGTGAGCAACCTTCTCGCGTACAAAGTAAAGATCCAATTCAATATGCTTAGTCCTAGAATGAAGAATAGGGTTTGCACTAAGCATGACAACACTGTTTTTATCACACCAGATAGTGGGAGGACTGGAGCTAATGTGTAGTTCAGAAACTAGAGACTGCAGCCATGTGAGCTCAGCCGTAACAGCAGCAAGACTCCTATATTCAGCTTCAGTACTACTTCTTGAGATAGTGCTCTGCTTCTTTGAAGACCAAGAGATGAGATTAGCACCCAAATACACACAGTAGCCAGAGGTAGACCTCCTGTCAGTGGGATCAGATGCCCAATCGGCATCACAGTAACCTGTCCACTTGAATGAAGGTGTTGCAACCAGATGAAGACCAACAGTGGGTGTAGCCTTGAGATACCGCAGAATTCTCTTCACCACTCTCCAGTGTGATTCAAGAGGATGTTGCATCAATTGACAAACCTTATTTACAGAGTATGCTAATTCAGGTCTTGTGATGGTAACATACTGCAGAGCACCAACCATACTCCTATACAAGTGAACATCTGCAACTGGATCACTGCCAGTATCATATAGCTTTTCACCACCGCTCATTGGAGTAGATAAACCATTGGCAAATTGCATTTTAGCTCGACGTAAAAGATCATTAATATACTTAGTCTGAGACAAAAACAAGCCATCAGTGGTTTGTTGAACCTGAATGCCAAGGAAGTAGTGAGCAAGACCAAGATCTTTCAAGGCAAATTGAGCATTCAGCTGATGAATGAGTTGTTAAACATCCTTAGAACTGGAACCAGTGACCAAAATATCATCAACATACACCAGAAGAAATATAGGAGAAGGAGAATGTCGGATGAATAGTGAGGTATCTGACTTGGAAGGAGCAAAACCAAATAGATGGAGAGTATGTCTCAGCTTCTCAAACCATGCCCGAGGAGCCTGCTTCAGTCCATACAAAGCTTTGTGTAGTTTGCACACAGCAGTAGGATGAGAAGAATCAATAAATCCAGGAGGTTGCATCATGTAAACATCTTCTTGTAAATCTCCATTCAAGAAGGCATTGTTAACATCAAGTTGAAAAACAGACCATCCATATGTAATAGCTACTGTGAATACAACCTGAATTGTAGTGGGTTTCACCACCGGACTGAACGTCTCAGCATAATTGAATCCTGCAACTTGTTCAAATCCTCGAGCCACCAACCTAGCCTTATATCTGTGTACAGAACCATCCGCATTTTGTTTAACCTTAAACAACCATTTGCAACCAACTATAGATCTGTTTTGAGGAAGATCAACTAAAGTCCATGTGTTGTTCCTTAGCAAGGCTAGATACTCATTCTGCATAGCCGAGGACCAATGAGGGGTATCAAGTGCTTCAAGTAAGCTTACAGGTTCAGTTGAAGTCAAATAGACTTTAGGCTTGAAGATACCAGCCTTAGACCTAGTAATCATTTTATGACCAGGAGCAATACTGATAGGAGGACTAGACACTGAACTGTCTGCAAGACTGTCATTGATAATAGGACTAGAGCTGGGAACCTGACTAGGAGCAGGACTAGGACTAGTTAAGGTAGTGGGAGACAAGTTAACCAATGGACTAGTCAATGTATTGTTGGATGAATTGAATTGATTATCAGAGGATGAAGAAGAGAACCCAGTGGATGCAGAACAGATGTAGATGGATGACTAATGGGTGAAAGGTTGGAAGTACCAGAGAGCCATTTTGAATAAGGAAAGTGATTCTCATTAAACACAACATCACGAGATATGTAGAGATGACCAGTACTTGGCACACATTTATAACCTTTATGTTGAGAACTATAACCCAGAAAGAGACACTCCTCAGATCTAAATTGAAGTTTATGAGAGTTGTAAGGCCTGGTTTTGGGAAAACATGAACACCCAAAGACTTTTAAAATGCTGTAATCAGGAGCTTTATTGTAAAGTTTTTCATAAGGAGATAAGCCTTTAAGAACTTTAGTAGGAACACGATTGGGAAGAAACACAGATGTCTTAACAGCATCATCCCAGTATTTTAAGGGAAGTGAGGCATGTGCAAGTAGTGTTAATGCTGACTCAGTAATGTGACGATGCTTCCTTTCAGCAAATCCATTTTGCTGATGAGTTGTGGGACAAGCAAGCCGATGACATATCCCATACTGACTAAGAAACTTAGCAAATGACCTATACTCCCCTCCCCAGTCTGACTGTATACATTTTATAGAAAGACCAAATTGTAACTCAACTTGAGCCTTGAAATTAAGGAAAGTAGGATACGCATCCGACTTGTTTTTCAATAAGTAAACCCTAGTGAACCTGCTATAAGAGTCAATGAAATGAATATAGTACTTGAAACCACAAGATGACAGAGTAGAGGCAGGACCCCAGAGGTCAGTATGAATGAGTTCCAAGGGTTTTGAGTAAACAGTGGTGGAATTGGAAAAAGGAAGCCGATGAATTTTGCCCAAGCAACAGGCAGTACAAACATCCATTTTTGTATTAGGAGTAGCAATATTACATTTGGTAAGCACTTGCTTTACAACAGAAAGAGAAGGATGTCCTAATCTAGCATGCCAATGAGACAAAGAAGAACATGCTTTTGACACAAAAGTATTATTACAAACTGGAAATCTAGAAGGACTACTGGCTGATGTAGTTACTGAACTGGATGCTGAGCAAGTTGCTCTACTAACTGGAACCCAATGACTGGCTTGAAGAGATGATGAATTTGAACAAGCAACAGAAGATGCAGACCTTGAACCAGGAAGAGACATTGAAGGAAACACATATAAACCTCGCTTAAGTGTCCCTTTCAAGAGAATTTGTTGTGTGACCTGATCTTTGACAAAACAAAAATTAGGATGAAATTCAAAAAAGACATTGTTATCTCTAGCAAACCTAGACACACTTAAGAGGTCTTGGTTAATTTAGGAACTTGAAGGACATTTCTAATATGTAGTTCTCTTGAAGAATTAACAGAAGAAATAGATGACTGACCGATGTTTTCAATGGGCAAGGTAGTTCCATCTCCCACAAACAATTGCTCATTGCCATGATAAGGCATAGCATTCATCAAATTCTGAGTATAGGGTGTGCAATGATCAGTGGCTCCTGAATCTGGATACCACCTATTATCAGCATGTGGTTGCAACTGAGTTGTGGAAGCAGTGTTCGGCTGTATCTGAGACTGTGAATCAGCTCTCCAAGAAGGAAGATTATGCTGACTTGATGAAGCAATGAAAGCCTGTCTTGGAGTTGAAGCTGTTGGTTGAGATGAGTTGCCAATATGGCCTCCCAGTTATTCATTCAGAATTTTATAGTGCATCTTCTCTTCGTCAAAGAAAGAGCAAGCCTGGGTGCACCCTTCGTTGACAGAATGCTAGGGGAATTGCCTGAAAGCATCAGCAGTTTGTTTATTTGCTTTGTAGGCCTTACGGTCTGTAACTTGATAGCTTGTTTTAGTAAACAAGAATGTTTCTTTTTCATGTATTTTTTTCTTCTTATATATGTTAGACATTTATACAAGGAAAGACCTCGTAAAAAAATTGAGTGAATAACTTTATCTTCAAAATTTGACATCCTATCTGAAGCCATATGACATTTCTGGTATTATGTTTTTGAGTTGAATGACAAACTCTCATTCAGGGGACAAAAAAATAAATAAAAATAATGGAGATTGACCTTTACATTTGTAAACAAAATTTGCCACTCAATTTGAGATTTACGATGATGATCTCTTCGTGTAAACTTATAATGTTTTAGTCAAGTTGGGGTTACAGGTTCAGCGTCATCAAACAGTTCCATACAGCTACTTAACAATGCTGCACCATTATTTTGTGCAGAGAAACAGATCAATAAGGTTGCATAAAGCTACCCTATATTGCTGCAGGGAAACAGCTAAACTAACTAATTGCAGCTGTGGTAAAAGTTGCGAGTCATGGGATTGAAAATGGGAGAAAGTTGGATACTGCCTGAACATTTCTTAGCTCGCAAATAGAATTAGGTCTTCTACAACTGCTGCCTGATTTCCATGGATGTTGCTACAATAGAGAAGCATTTTGGAATCAATTGGAATAGCAAACATATTATAAACTAATTAGGAGTTTGAAACAGATATAATTCATGATTATGTAATTTAATGCGAACCTCTAATTAAGATTTTATTGAACTTTTATGACTACATATAACAACTTATACAACCCAAATGTAGAACTTTACACCAGAGTCATTTTTGTACCACAGACCAACACGTTAAAAAACTAGTACACATTAAAAATAAAACTATGTAACCCAATTATCTTCATCTAATGCTACTGAATTTCCAACCATCATTGAGTAGCGGCTCCATATCTTCATCTGATGCGGCTGAAGTTAGCAAATGGCTCCGGTTTGCTCTTGGGTGCAGGTTTGGCCACTTCAGGAGTCCCAAAAACATTCCAAAATCTTAATGTCTCGTCTCCTGCAGCAGTTGCTACAGTGCACCCGTCTGGGCTCTGAGCCATGAATAGAACTCTGGAAGTATGACCAGTGAGTTCAGCCATCTTTACCATTGCCGGATACTTCCAAAGAGTTAATTGATTGCTTGTGAACCCATGTGAGCTCAAAAGTTCACGTTCCTTCGTGTTCCATAACAAGGAGCAGACCTGGGAACCTGTATTTATTGAGTTCAGGCATGCGCCAGTATGGGTGTTCCAAAACTTTATGCAACAGTCCTCTACACCGCCACCAGATGCAAGCAAGTTACTCTGAAATGGACACCAAGCAAGGGCCTTGACTGCAGCAGTGTGGTCCTCGATCCTGTGAAACCACTGAGTTGGAGAATTTGATGATGCTAGAGATCGATCCCAAATGTGGAGAAGGTTATCATTCCCACCACTTGCTAGTTGCTGTCCTGAAGAAGACCATTTCAGCCCACAAACCTCTCTAGAATGCCCTCTATAGGTGTCCACAATGTGTGATCTAACTCGGACGTCATTGTTGACGATGAGTCCATCCCCACCCCCAGTGGTAAGGATGTGACTATTCCAATCAAGGGACCCTACTCTCGATCCATGCATGCCCTGTAGAGTTCTCAGTTGTAGGTTCGATGCAGTGTCCCATAGCTGGACTTCTGAATTGTTCAAACCAACAGCAATCTTCTGTCCATCTGGAGCCCAACTCACACTCGTTATGGGCCCATTTTCTTCATCGATGCTCACAAGTTCAGAAGTGGAGGAATTAGAAGCATCCCACAGATAAACAGTGCATCCAAGTGCAATTGCTAGAACATTGCTGCCACCCCAGTCAAGCAAATTCAAGTAGTAATCATCTAGAATATCTGGAGCATCCAATGTCCTCTCCGATTTCTGTAAACAATCATTCATACATCAAAATCCCATTCAAACCTTGATAAATTAAGAAACAATCCCTAGTTGAGGAATGTAAACAAATTAAACTATCATAAAATCGAATAAATCAACTCACTTGAGGAATGCATCGTCTGGGTTTTACTGCTTTGTGTTGGCGAACAGGTGAATAGTATTCAGGGAAAGGCGCCTCAACAGTGGTCGGCTTGCTCTTAAAAGCAAGGATCCTGGTTCTGTTCATATTCATGATCTCAGCAAGCAGTTTCCTGTAAGCTGATGGAGAGCTCTCCACTTGCTTTTCCTTTCCTGCACCCTTTCTAGCTGCTTCCATGATTGCGTAATGCGCGTAATCAAAGTCCATAGCTGACCTGTTGGGGATGAATCTGTCCCACTGCATTTTCAACATAAACAAAAATCAGGATTTTCAGACAACAAAATATAAATTTGCATGACAAGATAATTAACCCAGATACAAGAAGAAACAAAACAAAAAGATAAAAATTATATTTTTATTATGTTGTTCCATAAGAAAGATGAGTCCACAAAACCCATATTCTATTCAGATTAATATCATGAGCTCACAAGTAGGATTGTTTTGGGAGATATTAGCGGGAAAAGAATGGCGCGAGATTCAAATTTAGAAAAAAATTGTTTTTTTGTTTGTTTGTTGTTAAGGGTACAGATCAGGACACGCATCACTACAGTGACCGTTCCTTTTTGAAATTCTGTTACAAAGCTTTGTATAAATTGGGCGAGATCCCCTTGTAGAAGAATAGAGAAGTTTTAAATCAAATAGGCTCTGCTCTAAGAACAGAGATTTCCTTCCAGTTATCTTCAATTCTCTTCATCTTTTTTCCATTTTTTTTTACAAACAGTCACTCTGGTGACATTTGGTATCAGAGCCCACTCTGATCCTTCATCGATATGGAGACTAGGGCGAAGGAAATGGAGAATTTCGTTCGAGAATCGAAGAAACATCAAATTGAATCCGACAATAGGATCGATCTCTTGACTAAGGATGTTAAGAGGATGCAACTGTCGATTGATTCAACGGAGAAGAAGCTGGAACAGATCGTTCAAATGCTTCAAAAATCGCACACTGAGCAGAGACCATCGGGATCTGCCAGTTCGTCTACAACACAGGCCAACCCTAACATAGATCTGGATCAAGGTTCTCCCCACTATCAGGTTCATGATGCTACAGGTATAAATCTAAAAGCACCTAAACTTGATTTTCCTTCATTTGATGGTACTAATCCTCGTGCGTGGGTTAAGAAAAGTGAGCGTTATTTCTCTATGTATCGAATACTAGATGCACATAAGGTTGCTATTGCCTCCATTTACTTCCATGGACAAGCTGATCTATGGTTTCTAGATTATCAGGCTGGAAAACATTATATTCCATGGTCTATTTTTGTTCATGATCTGTGCTCTAGGTTTGAGGAAACTGTATTCTCCAATTACATTGATACCTTCAATAAACTCAGCCAAGGGTCGACAGTAATTGAGTATTATAATCAGTTTGAAGGACTTAAATCATTGATGCTTGCTCACAACCCTCCCTTGGATGAAATTTACTTTATACATAGCTTCATTAGTGGACTCAACCCTCAGATTAAACCATCAGTCCAAATGTTCAAACCTACAACTGTGAGTCAGGCTTTTGAATTAGCCAGAATGCAAGAAGCTATCCTCACTAATCACCCAAGTCCCAATCGAGTCACCCACTCAAATTTCTCTGCTAAGACAAGTCCTTACCAATCTACCAACACAAATGCTGCTGTCCAAAATGCCAAGCCACATCAAAACTTAGTCCTTAATCCTGCTGTCAAACCTACCACTACAAGTCCTCATTTCAAAAAACTTACCCCTACCCAAATGAAGTTAAGAAGAGAAAAGGGGTTGTGTTACAATTGTGATGAACAATACAGGCCGGGACATTTATGTAAGAACCAATTCTTCCTATTAATCCCTGAGGATGACAGTGTGGAATCAGTGGGAGAGGAAAATCAAGGGGAGCCTGAGGTAGAAGATCTGTCAAAGGAGATTCAGACTGACATGGAGGTGTCCTTACATGCTCTCAATGGTAATCTATCAGCACACACCTTACTGTTGAGAGGCAAAGTCAGGAAGAAGGATATTTCCATCCTAATTGACACGGGGAGCACTCACTCCTTTATTGACCCCAGTGTCATTAAGGAAACAAACTGGCCAACTGAACTTACACCTTTGATGATGGTTAAGGTGGCTAATGGGCAACACCTTCATAGCACAGCAGTGTGTCCTAAGTTAGAGTGGCTTATGCAGGGATTCAAATGGGATGGCAGAGTTAGAGTATTACCCCTTGGGGGATATGATATGGTCATTGGGGTCGATTGGTTGCAACGATTTGGAGACATCTCCCTAAACTTGAGGAAGTTACAGCTTACTCTCACTGTTGATGGTAAATCTAT
Source organism: Berberis vulgaris (assembly GCA_963556465.1). Classification (NCBI taxonomy): domain Eukaryota; kingdom Viridiplantae; phylum Streptophyta; class Magnoliopsida; order Ranunculales; family Berberidaceae; genus Berberis; species Berberis vulgaris. The sequence continues at coordinate 7,570,648 of OY747137.1, forward strand.
TACTCTTCAAGGGGTAACAAAGGAAGAAACCATTTGCCTCATGGAACCCCAAAACCTTCCTAGAGCTCTCAAGAAGAATACTACCTCCTTCCTAGCTCAGCTTTTTTGTGTTACTCCCAGTGATACCTCTAGTCCCTCTCACCCTGCTCTCAACTCTCTTTTATAAGAATATCAGGATATTTTTCAGAAACCCAAGACTTTACCTCCACACAGAATGTTAGACCATCACATACCTTTGAAACCTGGAGCTCTACCCCCTTCACAGCCCCCTTATAAAATTCCCTATGTACAGAAGGAAGTGGTTGATAAAATGGTGGAGGAGATGTTAGATTCAGGGTTCATTCAACCTTCCCATAGCCCGTTTGCTGCACCAATACTATTGGTAAAGAAGAAGGATCATACATGGCGGTTTTGTGTGGATTATAGGCGTTTAAACGACATAACTATCAAGGACAGGTTCCCTATTCCGCTGGTTGAAGAACTACTAGATGAATTACATGGTTCTACAGTTTTTTCTAAGCTGGATTTAAGGTCTGGCTACCATCAGTTAATGGTCCACCCACCTGATGTACACAAGACAGCATTTAGAACCTATCAGGGGCACTATGAATTTAGAGTTATGCCCTTTGGCTTAACCAATGCACCAGCCACTTTTCAAGCATTGATGAACCAGGTATTTAAACCTTTTTTAAGGAAATTTATACTAGTATTCTTTGATGACATACTAATCTACAGTTCCAGTATAGATCAGCACTTAGTCCATCTTCAGACAGCTTTCTCTACTCTCAGAACTCACCGTCTGTATGCAAAGCTTTCTAAGTGTGCTTTTCTTCAAAATAAGCTGGAATATCTGGGCCATTTGATCAGCTCTCAAGGGGTAGAGGCAGACCCTACAAAAATTGCTGCTATGAAGGATTGGCCTACTCCTAGTAACCTCAAACAGCTGAGAGGTTTCCTTGGTCTTACTGGGTATTATAGAAGGTTTATACAGCATTATGGCTTGATAGCACAGCCATTAACCAATTTGTTGAAAAAGGACAGTTTCAAATGGAGTGAAGAGGCTACCAATGCTTTCGAGGCACTAAAAGGGGCAATGTGTAAGGCACCAGTACTGGCTTTACCCAATTTCTCACTCCCTTTTTCATTAGAGACTGATGCTTGCACAAATGGAGTAGGGGCTGTCCTGTCTCAACAAGGTAAGCCTATAGCCTTTTTTAGTAAGGCTTTAGGGCCCAGGAACATGCTACTTTCTACTTATGAGAAAGAACTCTTGGCTATAGTCATGGCTGTAGAGAAATGGCGTTCTTATTTGTTGGGCTCTCGGTTTACTATACATACGGATCATCAAAGTATCCGACATTTTTTGTCCCAGAAGGTTACTACTCTCATGCAGCAGCGTTGGCTTTCCAAATTATTGGGCTATGATTACGAGATTTTGTATAAAAAGGGGACTGAAAACTTAGTGGCTGATGCTCTCTCAAGGATACCCAATGATAAGACTGTCTGCAATGCACTCACAACAGTCATTCCTACTTGGTTGACAGAAGTAGTCCACAGTTATGAGGGAGACCCCGATGCAATGAGCCTAGTTCAACAACTCAGCATTCAGGAGGACGCTCACCCTAACTTCTCCTTGGGAGCTCTTTTTATTGGCTCTGCAGGTCCACTTAGACAGAAACTTATATCTGTTCTTCATGAATCTGCAGTAGGGGGCCATTCTGGAATCCAAGTGACTCTGCAGAGGATCAGACAGTGTTTCTTTTGGCCAAAGTTGAAACATCAGGTGACTGAGATTATTCTGAGTTGTGATATCTGTCAGCGACAAAAATCAGATTTATCTCCTTATGGGGGTCTTCTACAACCTTTGCCTATTCCTAACCAGGCTTGGCAACATATCTCTATGGATTTCATAGAGGGATTGCCTCGCTCTCACCAAAAGTCAGTCATTATGGTGGTGGTAGATCATCTCACTAAATACAGTCATTTCTTATCCTTACCCCACCCTTATACAGCCTCCATGGTAGCTGATTTATTCCTCAAGAACGTCTACAAACTCCATGGATTACCATCCACTATAGTCTCTGACAGAGACAAGGTCTTCCTTAGCACCTTTTGGCAAGACTCATTTGCTGCCTTAGGCACTACACTCTCTTTTAGTAGTGCCTACCATCCCCAAACTGATGGGCAAACTGAACGCACAAATGCTTGCCTGGAGACTTTCCTTAGGTGCATGACCAGCGACATACCCCAACAGTGGACCAAATGGCTCTATCTGGCAGAGTATTGGTTCAATTCTTCCTTTCATTCAAGCCTCAAAATGACTCCCTTCAAAGCCCTCTATGGTTACCCTCCTCCCTTGCTGGCTCTCCCGCCTATTACTACACTTACTACCCAGTCAGTCCAGACTTATCTTCAGGAGCGTGAGACTATGCTCCAACTAATCAAAGATAAACTCCACAAAGCCCAGGAACGTATGAAGACATTTGCTGACAAGCACCGCACCGACAGACAGTTTCAAGTTGGCGATTGGGTTTGCCTTAAACTTCAACCCTAGAGACAAACATCAGTGAGCATACGCAGAAATTTAAAGTTGTCAGCCAAGTTTTATGGGCCATTCCAAGTTCTTGAGAAGGTGGGTCAGGTTGCTTACAAGCTCCAACTTCCCATAGGTTCTCGCATACATAATGTCTTCCATGTCTCTCAGCTCAAAAAGAAAATAGGGACTTCTGTTGTTCCCTCTCCTCAACTACCCTTAGTCGATACCACTGGAAATTTCCAAGCGGAGCCATTAAAAGTGCTGAGCAGGAGGCTGATTCTGCGCCACAACAGAGCTGTGACTCAACTGCTGATTCAATGGACAAATGGTACGCCTGAGGAGGCCACCTGGGAAGACTACACAGACATCATTGCCAATTTTCCAGCTTTCCTTCCTTGAGGTCAAGGATTTGCAAGAAGGGGTGGGCAATGTCATGAGCTCACAAGTAGGATTGTTTTGGGAGATATTAGCGGGAAAAGAATGGCGCGAGATTCAAATTTAGAAAAAAATTGTTTTTTTGTTTGTTTGTTGTTAAGGGTACAGATCAGGACACGCATCACTACAGTGACCGTTCCTTTTTGAAATTCTGTTACAAAGCTTTGTATAAATTGGGCGAGATCCCCTTGTAGAAGAATAGAGAAGTTTTAAATCAAATAGGCTCTGCTCTAAGAACAGAGATTTCCTTCCAGTTCTCTTCAATTATCTTCATCTTTTTTCCATTTTTTTTTACAAACAGTCACTCTGGTGACAATTAACTGAGAAGAATTGAGTAAAGAAAACCCCTAAATTGGCAAAACCCTAATTTACTAAGCTAAACTGCCCCAAAACCCATCGAAATCTAGAAACCCTAGATTACATTTAAACAAAGAAAAGCCAACAAAATTCAAGAAATGGGTTCTACAATAGATGCAATCGGGTATCTGAAATAATGAAACCCAAAACTCATTGACATTCAGAAACCCAAGATCATTATAAAACAATCAAAAGAGAGAAATTTCAAGAAAGGGGTTGACAAACATGGAATTGGGTATTTGAAAAAATGAAACTTTACTTACAACTTGGTGGGATTTCTTCCTGGGGAAGGTGTCTTGTTGAGGATGAAGAGGGTATCTTGATCGGACCACAACATTGTTCTTGTTTGGGGAAGAAACAGATCCTCCTCCTGCATCCATCATGTTAGCGCAGACAGGAAAGAAAACAAGAAGAACAAAGTGAAATAAAACAAATATGAAGAAATATGTAAAGAATCTGCAATGCAAGACAGATAAACTGATTAGTAGCAGAACAAAAACTAATTGGCAGAAAAGAAAACAAAGCGAACAAAAACTAATTGGCAGAAAAGAAAACAAAGCGAGCGTGAGAGCGAGAGCGAGAGCGATTCAGGTAGAATTGAGATCGTGGGGTTGCAGTGTTAGATCACAGAAGAAAAACAAGGAGAAGAGAGAGTTGAGAGCTTTTGGTTGCAGTGATCGCAGACGAAGAAGAAGAGAGAGTAGAGTTTGAGAGAGTTTTGAGATTTATCTTTTGCTGAATATATATAGGGGAAGAAGCCCGCCCCCTATTTGTTTTGTTTCACGAAATTTGAAACTCCAAACGGCTAATGACCGTTGGTTTCAAAAGGGAATATGCCTAAGCTCACCTTACATAATTCCTACTTTCGCCTTAGTTAAGTTTTTTCTTATTTTTTCTCAAAATTCATTTGGCACTTCACCCAATCGATGCGTATTTGTTGATTTCAATCTACCATACACTCACCCTCCATCTTCCCTAACAATCGACCAAAGCCACGCATAACCCACTGTAAACCAATTACAAATGTAGTGTCACTCCCTCTCTATCTATAAATCAATCGCAACTATCACCGTCGTTGTCACTTCCTCTCATCGCTACCCTCTCTTCACCCAAACAATTATAAATGAAGAAGAAATTGAAGAGAGATTCAGACACCTCCCCTTCAAAGTAAATCAATCTACCACCGCTGTCACCCCATCTCACCATGTGAAGAAATAAACGACAAAGAGACTCAGCCACCTCCTATTCTCATTATTATCAATTTATCACGAAGCAAGCGAGAGTCCACCTTGAAGGCAACACAGACTAGTCACTGGGCATCCAACTATCACTGTCCAAGACCACCCACGTGCGAGTGGTCCTTAAACACTCACATAGACCGTTTATCCAGATATTTAATACTCGGGACCTAAATACATATCTCGAGAAAAGTGTTAAAATGTTATGAAATTTTTAACACGATATTTCTAGTGTTAATATGTAATTTTCCTGAAAATTATATCTCAAACGAATTAATAATCTTTTACTTTGAGTAGATCCTTTTAGCTAAATAAAACTTAATTGAATCCTAAACTACCAGTAAAAACCTAAATTACTCCTTGTAGTCAAATGCCCCTAATAGTAAAGGCAGGTCTTCCTTAGGATAAATCAGTCACTGACGTATTGTTTCGTCTCCAAATCACAATGTAACTTTCTTCAATTATTGATAAAGATAACAATTTATAACTCTTCCATCATAGTAAATGAAATCTTTTGACACCAATCCTTCATTTTAAGCTTTTAACATGATGAAATCGCACCAAGACTCGTGCACCCCTAGATTTTTTCTATTTATTTATTTATTGTTTTTCATTTTATTTTATTTTGTACAATTAAATATGTCTAAAATCGAGCAACTTTTGATTAACTGGTTGACGTAGAATGTAGAACATGATATGCCAGCAACTTTTTTGCTTAAAGGAAACTCGTGCTACTACTTTAAGTGTTAATAGAACATCTTATTTAATATAATGTTTCACATAATACAATTGAGTACCAGACCACCTATACCCGCCCCATCAGAGTAAAACTCTAAGGGGGCAACACTGCAAAGTATTAGCAACATAATGTTACAATTGTGTTTCATATGGACACCACTCCGCAAGGAAGTACTTAATGTGGGAAAGAAAGCAAAGATATAGAACAATGATTACACGACGCATAAACATTAAACTTGATCAGGTGAGACACAAATCTACTTCCACCAAAAAAATACCCTATTGGTAAGAACTGTTTATCTGAGTCGCAATCGGAAATCACATTTACGATGCAAAGCATCCCGAAGTTCACACCTTGAGTGGCTCATACTTTTCACCCATCTCCCCACCTTTCTGTTTCTGGAACTGGATGTACCGCATTGTGCTTGCAAAGAAAGCATCTGCTGATGGATCTGATGTTGTGGTGTCACTTTGCATATCAGTTGTGATCAATTCAACAAGGCCTTGTATAGCAGCCGTTGTGATCTGGGGGTTCCCCTTCTCGAAAAAGTACAAATACCTAACATTGCAATAGAATATATAGGTTACAGCTGAACAACAATATAAACATTACTCCAATATATTAGTTCAGGTATGTGATACTTGTTCAGAATTTCAACAAAAAGTGTGACTGGTCCACTGCTGCCCCTCGACACATTGGCCATTTGTTGAGCTACATTTGCAATCCTTAGCGCACGCTTTAGGCAAAGCAGGACCCTGAAATGAGAGAAGAAAAGTGGGTACAAACACAATTTGTTTCTTCTGTTGCTTAGCGAGTTTCTACATGTAACCAAGTGTATTACAGAGCTGGCAACACCAGACATTGTTCTATAACTCAGCTAGCAAAAAGTCGATAGGATGATGGAAGCAACTAGCATGGACTCGTCACAACCATAATTGTGAACATCAGGTTTCTCATTTGGATGATGAAACCTATGACAGGGACATGGACCAAGATCCATGTATCAAAAGTTCATGTTCATGTCAATGGCTGCGCTTCATCATCACTAAACAAAATTAAGAAGGAATATAGCCCTGCCCAACAAACACAAAAGTTTACAAATTACGCAATTTACTTGTACACAAGGAAACACACCTTTCCCCATCCTTGATTCCGTCCTGATCATCAACCCAAAAGAGATGTGAACATGCATACACAGCTCTGCATTGGTCAAGCTTTTTTAAAAGCTTCGCAGAATACTGCACCATAATAAATAGATAACTAAAGAATGTCAGAAAATTTTACAATAAATGCTTAAAAGGAAGGCTAACTGCTCATGTTTATGAAGGTTCGTTACCCCTGTGGCCTTATGTGTTAATGTATCCCTGTTCTCGACACCAAATACAGTCATTCTCTGAAGAGTTCCTATAATCAGATGAATCACAGTCACCTGTGCTTTTGAATCCTGATGAAAACATAAACAATGAAGCTAAGTAAGAATTTACCCATTCTCAAATTCGATAGAAACATCATACACCATATTAGGGGTGGGCATTTAAGACCGAAAACCCGATCCGGCCCTGGAACCGAACCGACCGGTCTGATCCGGTTTTTAAAATGATATTTTTATATTCGGTCCAAAAGCTCGGCCCGACCCGAATTTCTCGGTCCGGTTGTCGGTTCTCATTTCTAGAATCTGCAGGTACCCGGCCCGATTGTTTTAAAAAATTAAAAGCTTCATAGGTTTTCACATGTTTTGGTAAGAAAAAGTCAAAAGCTGATTGCTACTTTCAAGACAAAATAAACAATAAACAGGATCAGAGACTTAAAAGTCTCAATGTCACTTTCACAAAAATAATAAAAAAATTATTTCAAATTCAATTATCATTTATTATATAATTGCGGTCACTGTAAAGTGTGTTGTTGATGTTGTCATGGTGTGAAGTGTGATGTTGATGTTTTCAATGTGTGAAGATGATGCATGATGATGGAAGGGACTGTCCTCCGTCCTTGAAGATTGAAATTGAAATTTGGTTGAGTTGAAAAACTAGACTCGATAAAAGAACTGAATGCGACCGAGACCGGCCCGGCCCGAAATGTCGGTTAACTGGGATTCGGTTAACCGGCTTCATCCGGTTCGGTTTCGGTTCCTGAAATTTAATTTTTTCTAGTTCCGATCCGATTTGCAGTTTTGGTTGTTTGGGCCGATTAACCGAACCGGCCCAGTCCTACACCATATGATACTAGAACTTAGAATCTGATGATCGATAAGAATGTAATTATGATACCATGTGTATCGACAAAAATTGAAGGTTGTCCAGTAAATGCTGACAATTACAACATATTGACCATTGAATTATACACAATTTTTGCTTTCTGTATTTTTATTTGTCTATCCTTTTTAATGCAAAGAATCTATGATGTATATTCAAGAAAAAAAATTTCTTGGTTGCTTACCGCAACTTCTTCTTCGTACAATATAAATGCTTGTGTAAAGAACTCATATGCAATGGGTTCGAGATCACAGTCATTAGCAACCTGTATAAGCAGGAAATTGCAAGCTTAAATTAGTAACATGAATGATTAGTGAACTAAGGGTGTATTTGGTTGGATGGAATCCTATTCCATAGGAATCCATGAGGGGACCCCTACATCTAAGGCTAAATCGAGATAGCACTAATTATCCAACATAAGATTTCATGATAAATGGTGGGAATGGAAGTCATGAACATGAGAATCACACTCCTTGGTTCCTCCAAAGCATTTAATTTCATGTTCATAAGACTTCCACTCCCACCATTGATCACAAAATCTAATGATGGATTAGTGAGTGAACCTCAAATTAGCTACAAGATGTAACTGGTCCTTTCATGGATTTCCATGGAACAAGATTCCATGCCACCAAACACATCCTAACTTTCCAAATGTAGAAAGGCATACCTCAACACATTGCAAGTACAGTCTTAATGCTAGTTCTGGTGCAGGAACAGATAGCAGAGATTCAACAGTCTGAAACCAAAATTTAGCCATGATTTTATCAGATGTAAGCCACATTAGCAGATACAAGCTAAAAAAGAAATGATACAAGTTATCTTTATTTTTCTTCCTCTATTAAGAGATGTTACCTGATGTAAAAGCTGAAAAATCTTCTTTGGTGTTGCACATACCTCTTCAACTACATCCCCATCCTGACCTTGCAATCTTCTGACCAACTACATACAAGAATAATTATTTGTTATCAACCACAACCTTCTAGGAAGCCGTCAACTCAACCTTAAAAACGCCAAAACAAGTTATAATATGCCATGGCCAACATTTTGTGTAAAACATTTCTAAACACGCACACCAAAAAAATGGAAAAAAGAACCAAGAGAGACAAACCTTGAGGGCTGAGAAGATAAGGGGAGGAACAGTGAAAGCAAGACGTTTTGGGCCACCAATCAAAATAAGCTTCCTGACGATACAAATAATCTGGAACACTACAAAATAGAATTAATACTAATGTACAAAACCTAGTCTCATAATTTTCAAGAATTGAGCAACATGACTGGATGAAGCAAACATTGATAAACGAACATTTGAACTTTAATATAATACAAGCATATGTATACATATACATAGGAATCGAAAAAAATGAAAAAAAAATTCAAATACAAAAATTCAAAAAAATGGACAGTTGCTTTTATGTCCAAACACAGCGGTAACGGCGAGGATGTATGTTATCCGCAGCGGCCGCTGCATTTGGACAGAAACCAGACTCTGTGTTTTGCCAATAACGCAGCGGATCGTGCGATTTTTTTTCTTGGGCTCGCACTTTCCACTGCGTTTGGTTCTTTATAGGCATTTTGGAGAATTTCGCATGTGCCGCTACTGTTTTCTTCATTTTGTTCTTAGCCGTTGTAAATTTATGGTTTTGGCTCGCACGTGCCGCTGCGTTTGGGTACAAACTCTTACTACTCAGTTATGGTTTAGGGCACTTACAATAGATTTTTTTCAAATCATCGAGAGGTCTTAGACTGGGAGACCCTTTTCCCCATTTTATTCATTCTGGCAGCTGAAGTTTAGACAAGGAATTAAAAGGCATAATTTTATTTTTTTGAATTTGATGGGAAAAATTAAAATATTTTGCGAAGCGAATCTGCAAATGGAAGTGTTTTTGTTGTGTTTTTATATACTACGCATGCAAATATTATAAGCAATGAAAATGCAATTGCAAATAACCACAAATTTCTAAACTGCACTATATAACCAACATCCCAAAACTCTTATATATACAAACTAAACATATGGGCATCTCAAATCAACAAGATCAACATTTTTAAATGGCTAACAATATCAACATATGGGCATCTCGTCCTCCTCAACATTTACACTCGAAAATAATGCACCGAAAATAGTGTCTTATGTTTTTTTGCATTTTATTTACAACTGAGGAGGTAACTGTGTTCTTGTGGCACTATCGATATGAGAAACCCGAGTGCACCTCGCATACTTTTTACAAACTAAGGTGTAACACTGTTCTTGCTGCAGCATCGACAAATTTTTTTACCCTCCCGGAGGTTCCGGCGAGTGTGGGTTCCCCACTCGTAGGAACCACCGTGAGGGCGAAGGAGAAAAGAAACAAGGCGGAAAAAAAAACAAAGAAGAAGAAGATGGGAGGAGGTGGAGTGAAGGGGAGGAGAGGTGATGGGATGAAGAGGTGGTGGGGTGAAGGGGAGGTGGTGGTAGCGAAGGGGAGGAGGAAGAAAGGTGGCGGTGGCGAGGTGGTGGGGTGAAGGGGATGAGGAGGAGAGGTGGTGGGGTGAAGGGGATGAGGAGAAGAGGTGGCGAGGTAGTGGGTGAAGGGGAGGAGAATGAGGTGGCGAGGTGGTGGTGGTGAAGGGGAGGAGGATGAGGTGGCGATGGAATGAGGTGGTGGGTTGAAGGGGAGGAGGCGGCAGTTGTGGAAAAGAAAGGGAGAGATGAGAAGATGAGGGTTAGGGTTATATAGTGGTGGTGTCCTTCGGTAAAAATTGGTGGGTGGTGGTGTTCATCAGTAGAAGTGGTGGTGCTAAATAGTATAAGTGGTGGGGTTATCTTAGAAGATTGTTTGCAACCCCCAAATCAAGTTATTGTAGGTATTCTTCGTGTTGAACTAATTGACTTCACATCACCTCAAGAATCACGGTTCCGAGCTTTAAACCTAGGCATAACACTAAGAGGATATAGAATGTTGAAAGAGATTTGTTATTTAATTATTATTATAAATTTTATTTTCTTTAAATTCTCATTATGTAAGAGTATACTTTTCCCTTTTCATAATTGGAATTGATGCAAAATATTGCATCAATTAGTTCGTGAAAAATCTTAGGTTTTAGTTTTAGTTGATTATTGTGTTTTCACACTGGATTCAAAAGTTTCCCCAATAATTGTCGTACTTCCAAAATTTTAACGCCAATCTTAGTTGAATCTGTAGCAATATTGACTTTCAACAAGGAGCCATTATTACCAAACCAGCATTGCTGAATCACCCATGAAAACACCATGGTGTCCAGTGCCTACTGCTAACAAGGAGTGCTATACAAGGAAGCACAGACTCTTAGAAAACTTGTTGTATCCGTGTCCGATACGTATTTGACACAGGACACTCGCTTGACATGCCTCCGACACATGTCAGACACTTGGTCAACGTGTCAACAGGTGGCAGACACATGATCAATGTGGTCAACGTGTCAGACACACCTCCGATACACCTGGAACTTGGTCAGGACACAGTCAAGACTAGAAAACCAACTTTGTTTTATTTTTTACTTTTAGATATTTGCAAATAACCACATAATATAATGGTTGTTGAAGTGAATGACTATTTCAATTAAGATTTAAGATAAATAGGGCAAAAAGTCATTAAAGCATCTATGCTTTCTTGTTATTCTTTGCTTCTTATTTTTCTCTCATTTGCTTCTTCTCTCCTCTACTTCTTTTTTACTATATTTTTTCTTGCAACAGTGTCATTTTCTTCAAGACACTCTAAGAAGGCATTTTATTAGATTACTATTTATATTTATATGACTTATTAAAAAATAGTATGATGTGTCCCCGAGTCCTAGTTTTTGGGAGTCGGCGTGTCGTGTCCATGTCCGGCATAACGCACGTATCCGTATCTGTGCATCCTTGGTGCTAGACCATATCTGATCTCATAAAAGAGACTCAAACATATTACTGTACATATGAGAAAGAACATATCTATGTTGAACTAAATGACATTTTGTAACAAAAGAACTATAACTACAATGACTTCACAGCCAATGACCATAGATTAACAATAAAGGAATGCAACCCCATTTTGTTTTCAAATAGCAGGACTGAAGTAGTAGCCAGGTCAAATTCAAAGCCATAGTCTTTCCCATAACCTTTGTCCATGAATCCATTTTAAAGCACTAAAGAGCTAATGCATGAATAGAATTAGTCGTATGCTGACAGTGTTGCTTTAGTTTGTTCAATCAGGATTAACAAACAATTGCACACCAACCTTCTATAGGCCATGCACAATATCTCAATTTCAACATAACCTTGCAGAAGCATTTCATACGACATTAGCGACAAAATCAATGGATATGGTGCTAGATACCCTAACCATAACATGCATTTGGCTCAAACCTTATAAACTATGAAGCTTATCTCAAATGTTGGATCCATATTTTCACCATTATGTGGGAGGAGAACCCACTGAGTTGTGTACCCCTAGTTGACGAGTATACACAAATGATAAATAAGACAAAATAAAAATCTTGAGCACATCAATTACCTTTAGCATCTCCTCTGGATCATCGTTATGAAACATGTGAATGAGGCGAGCAACCGAATTTTGCTCCTCCTTGAAATCCTTCTCATCAAGCTAAAGACGAGAGAATAAATAAATAAAATTATCATAATGCATCACCATTCACCAAACAAGTGAGCAGACAAAAGAATGGTAGGATATCTGACCAAAAACAAAGCTTTCAAAAAAAATTAATAATGAAAATAAATAAACAAAGTACATGATGTATATCGACTGAAAGGTACAAAAGAAAATCACCTCATCATCAGGAGTCCCATCTAAATCCTTTATGAGCCCCTTGATTAATTCAAACAATGCCTCAACCGACAAAGTCAACATCATCATGTCAATGAGAAACACGTGAATTACCAACGTAATCAGTGACAATAAAGCTACCAGTCAAAAACCAAAAAAAAATAGAAGAATAGAAAAATAAAAAAATTCAGTGAGAATAAGCAGAACCTTGTCAGCAGTTGAAATGCAAGTGTCATTTTTCATGATGCTTTGGATAATAACTACTGCCATAATTTTATTTGTTCCATTATCGAGATGATCCATGATACGTGGATAATTAGAAAGCTCGAGTGCAATTCCGATATCATTGTACTTTTCTAGTGGAGCACTCAATAGTGTAAGTAACAATCTGCTTTGTTGCTTTGTTATCTTCAAGCTTTGCTTTCCCAGAAAGTTTTTTAACGCATGCTCCCTGGAAAATGTAACAAAGAGAAATAAATAAAAACCTTTAAATAATCAGCAAAGTGAAGCATGACATATAAATCAGCAAGAAGCTGAACAAGGCGTAACATCAAAAACATATACAGAACAATTAACCCCCACCCCCCAACCCCCCCCCCTTTTTTCTGGAGTCCACATTCTGTACACCCATACATTCCGTTCATATAATGTTTTCCAAGGCAAACTATATTGTGCCACCACCACCTCTCTTCCTCTTAGGCTGCGTTTGATTCAAGACTATTTTTCCATGGAAAACTTGAAAAAAGGTGGGAGAGAGAGAAAAAAGTTCTCCACCTTGAGGTTAAAGATGACCATACATTTTGGAAAATATTAATATTTTCTTTGCTCCCCTAAGAAAGCATTTGCCACAATTTTGTAGAAAAACAAGAGGATAGAGATCATCACAAAATTCATGTCCTTCATCTCTGTTCCACTTTCCCTCCTCTCCCTTCTCACCCTTAGCAGTAAATATAAAGACATTAAACATGAAGTGTAATGCGCAAAAAAATATAACTTTACAGTAGCCTTACCAAGACTTGATCCACGTAGTCAAGTCGATCAGGATGGACACGCAAAGTAAATGTCAAGAGAGACACATAGAGAGTAATAAACCCAACAACAGGCATGTCAACCTGTGCTTCGATGACCTGCCACAGAAATAATCCATATTGAACTTTGATATGGCATTTAAATTAATAAATGAGTAATCAACAGATTTCAAACAGGAAAACATAACCTTTCAGTTGATTGATAGAATAAGAACTAATCCGGCAATTATTTCAACATATAATAAAAATAAAATTTTCCAAAGAAATTGGTTAAATAGGGCAAGGGAACTATGCCACAGTGACATAAATAAATGTTGTTGCCGAACAATTAGGAGACATCTCTAAAACACCAAAGTTTAGTCCAAAACGTGGAATCATCCATTCAGATTACCACATCTACCATGATTTAACATTTTGGTCATTTCAGACAAACAGTAGTTTAAAAGCAACTAAAAAATTGCCAGATAAAATAAATTGATTTCTTATTTTGAATGGACACATTTAAACTGAATTGTAGCAAGTATTAAGTTAGTTTTACAGAAAATAAAAAAAATAATAAATAAATAAATAAAAATTAATGTTCCTGATTGAACTTCTACTGAAATATTTAAACATTTACTTTTATCGATAATTAGCAACAGTAAAAATCGCCTATTAGTTGAACAAAAATTGCTTAATACTATAAACTCTTTAAAGATAGATATCGGTTTCTAGAATAGAAAAGTAAAAGATGTTAGTAACTAAAGGCATGGATTCAAAGTCACGACACAGCTAGGTCCATTGGCTACTCTTCATCAGAGGGAAGGGAACCCCCTTAAATATAAGCATATTATGGAAAATGTGAGACTAGTGAACTTTCACTTATTTTTAGATTTCTTTATCTTGTCTATTCTTCGTCATCGTTTAAAATATAAGCACTCTTATATTAAATAGCATTAAAGTCAAGCCTGAATACACTGATCATCATTATGGAAACTAGCAACGGGCCTTGCGCATTACATTAAAATCGTTAACACCAGCTACCACAACACGGCGATGTAACAATTTCCTGACCAAACATTAACACGTGTTTTTGTGAACTTTGTATCATATGAAACACTCTACAACTCGCCTAAAAAATTGTTTCCAGCTTTTTTTTCAATATCCTCGATAATTTTTCTGCTTAAAGTTCAACAATCTTAGACTTAGAACTTAAAAAGAATAGACTAGATAAACAACTTCCGCATAAGTTCATCATAGTTACCTTCCCAATAGCATTGCTCAATTTGGCGAAAGCCTCTACTTGCAAGAATTCAGGTAGTACCTGCAGCGTAAGGCTGTCAGAAATGAAGTACCAAATCTCGAAAAAATTATATATGGATTTTTATGATTATTACCTCTGCACTTGAAGAAGCATAGTTTGATACTCTGTCCATTAATTGTGATAACACTGTCTTGATATCCACCATCGCCTGAGAAACGAAAGACACATGAAAAGATCTATAAGAAGATATATGTTAAATTGATTGCGAACGTAAGATATTACTTGGGCTCAAAAAAATAAAATGCTGGAACAAAATCTAAAAAGAAAGTTTATATATATATAAACTGTACAGGAAGAAGAATTGCCTCTTGTTCACTCGGATCTTTGGGGACCAGTCCCTGATTCAAATAATGGATTCCGCTTATATATATATACCAGCCTAATTCCAACTAATTCCAGCCCAATTACATAAATACCAAGTACTAATTTATGCTATCACCATTTAGGCCTTGATTGCCATCATGCCATGTATCTTTCTTTCTTTCTTCAAGACTCAAGGAAATAAGGACTACCAAACGTCAGTGTTCTCAAGTAATGAGAAAGGTTAAAAATATGGTCCTCTGACTAAAAACTCAAAAGCTTGTACATAATCCATTAAATCAGTTGCAAACCACCAAAAAAGGAAAAGGATGCACAAAGCAAGGGTTCGATGAAACAATAACACTAAAGGAGGGTTAAAAAGGGGTACAATAAGATAAGGTGCGGCAAAATATGGGATCATTAAGAATAAGAAAACTGAAAAAATTTCTCGATCTGTACGCTCAATCGCTGCTAAGGCTCACTGCATTCTTAAAGTTGTCAAAGTGGGTTGCCCTATGGAAATAAGAAGATCACTAGGCATTGAGATTCAGGTGAACTTCTCCATTGCCCTCTCAAAACCTCTCACTGGAAAGAAGTCAAAGAAACGTTTAGGTCCTTTAACTTTACAAAGAAATGGTTGAGAGAGACTTCTAGTTCTAGCCCTTTATTGAGTTCGCCTTTGGGAATATAATTGCTTTTGCTTCTTTGAAGGCAATCTTAACTTCTTCACCTTTGGAAATTTCTCTTCAATTACATACAGTGATCCTATAATTAAAAGTAAATAAAGTGTGAAAAATTACATTTTTGAAACATCAAAACAGAGAGACGTGCCATTAGTTAGGAACACCTGGCATGCCAACTAATTCCGAATAAGAAACAAACAACATCATGTTGTTGTGTCACTCACCTGAAGTTGAGGGCAAGCACCTAACAATGTCTCAAGGGTTTGCAAATGGTACTCATCTGGAAAGACTTGGATTATGCAATCCATCAGGTAATATTGTGCAAGCTCATCTTTACAATTGACAACCTGTTCAAAACAGTTGACATGAAAACTAGAGTAGCATGCTAGGATGCGGGTATCCTCAACAGAAACTTAAATAATATGAACATTAACGAATACCTGTTCCAGTACTCTAGGGAGCACAGTATCTTTGTACATGTCAAGGTCAACACCCTCTATCTGACTGAGAACATGTAGGTTTTTCCCAACCTAAGAGGACATAGAAGGAAATCAGAATAAAACTTCATAATGATAAAATAAAATTTTAAATTTAAAAAAAAAAAAATTTTAAATAGTATTCATGCCTAGTGAATTCAAAACAAAAATCCAGATTACTTGCAAGATCACGAAGCTCGCTCCTCTCTTTCTCCCGCTTCTCTTTTTCCCGCATAGGTCCCTGCAGACGAGAAAGCCCGATTGCAATCTTCAACTCAGGATCACCAAAGAGTATGAATTCACAAGAAGTACAACACCTGCATGACCACAAATCATGCCCTCATGATTCATTTTACCTTCATGACATGCAAGTACCAAGGTACTATGCATGTCCAAACATGAGAGCAAGTAATTGATCATAATTACTCCAACCAACCTGATGATGCATCCGAACCCAGAGTTTGTTCATCTCAGTGAAGTTCTGTAGCACAAACTCCACAGCATCCATAACAGTGTCAGCATCCCTGCAATAAGATCATTACCTCATTGTTCACTCATTACCTATATAAATCACATTCTGAAGAAGAAATTTTTCTACAAGTAAACCACACATTAGACAGTTTGGAGTAACTCCAAAAATAATGAGGAAAATGAGAGAGAGAGAGAGACATGAACCAGATTATTCTAGAGGGAGCGAGTTCTGATTCATTTATTAGGGTGGTTTTTCAATGAGCTTATAGTTCTCTTTTTGGCTTTTCTCCTGTTTTATCAGCGTGTAATTTTCTGCCTTGGTCCTTGTAGGCATTCTGCCATTCTCAAACTACTTTTTTTTTCTTCTCCTTTTCAGAGCATACTAATATACCACTTATCTTTTACCAATCAATAAATCATTCAAGCAGTAGTCTATAAATGTTCTGTTCACCCTGACTTTGTACTTTTTTAGAGCATATAGATAATAATTAATCATTTAGTTATGAAGAAATTTTTTTTTTTTAAACGTTGTCTATAAATTTTCATTCATTTCAAAAGTGCAAGTGAGAAACTTACAAAAAAGAATATACATATAACATATCACAGAGCAATTAAATACGCCTAAGAGAAAATACAAGGGCTTATCTTTATGATCTTAGAATCTGAAGAAACCCATTGGTGAAGCACACCTCAAACTTGTGGCATGCTCCTGGTCTTGCCTTTAAGGTGAGAGGTATCAGCTTCATTTCCAACCATCATCGAGTCAGGGCTGCTGCCACTAGCCAACCTTGATGATCTAATCAATCGCGCCAAAAAAACCGGAAGTAGACAACCGCATTGATCTGACCTTGATGATGATCAGGTCCTACCTCTGTGGTAAGTGCGAGAAGTATCTGCATCATTAATAGAAGCTATAATTTCTTGTGATGATCCTCTTTACAAACTATTTGATCTTTCCATATCTTCATCTGATCCGGCTGAAATTAGCAAATGGCTCCGGTTTGCTCTTGGGTGCAGGTTTGGCCACTTCAGGAGTCCCAAAAACATTCCAAAATCTTAGTGTCTCGTTTCCTGCAGCAGTTGCTACAGTGCACCCGTCTGGGCTCTGAGCCATTAATAGAACTCTGGAAGTATGACCAGTGAGTTCAGCCATCTTTACCATTGCCGGATACTTCCAAAGAGTTAACTGATTGCTTGTGAACCCATGTGAGCTCAAAAGTTCACGTTCCTTCGTGTTCCATAACAAGGAGCAGACCTGGGAACCTGTATTTATTGAGTTCAGGCATGCGCCAGTATGGGTGTTCCAAAACTTTATGCAATAGTCCTCTACACCGCCACCAGATGCAAACAAATTACTCTGAAAGGGACACCAAGCAAGGGCCTTGACTGCAGCAGTGTGGTCCTCGATCCCGTGAAACCATTGAGTTGGAGAATTTGATGATGCTAGAGATCGATCCCATATGTGGAGAAGGTTATCATTCCCACCACTTGCTAGTTGTTGTCCTGAAGAAGACCATTTCAGCCCACAAACCTCTCTAGAATGCCCTTTATAGGTGTCCACAATGTGTGATCTAACTCGGACGTCATTGTTGACGAGTCCATCCCCACCCCCAGTGGTAAGGATGTGACTATTCCAATCAAGGGACCCTACTCTCGATCCATGCATGCCTTGTAGAGTTCTCAGTTGTAGGTTCGATGCAGTGTCCAATAGCTGGACTTCTGAATTGTTCAAACCAACAGCAATCTTCTGTCCATCTGGAGCCCAACTCACACTCGTTATGGGCCCATTTTCTTCGTCGATGCTCACAAGTTCAGAAGTGGAGGAATTAGAAGCACAGATAAACAGTGCATCCAAGTGCAATTGCTAGAACATTGCTGCCACCCCAGTTAAGCAAATTCAAGTAGTAATCATCTAGAATATCTGGAGCATCCAATGTCCTCTCCGATTTCTGTAAACAATCATTCATACATCAAAATCCCATTCAAACCTTGATAAATTAAGAAACAATCCCTAGTTGAGGAATGTAAACAATTAAACTATCATAAAATCGAATAAATCAACTCACTTGAGAAATGCATTGTCTGGGTTTTACTGCTTTGTGTCGGCGAACAGGTGAATAGTATTCAGGGAAAGGCGCCTCAACAGTGGTCGGCTTGCTCTTAAAAGCAATGATCCTGGTTCTGTTCATATTCATTATCTCAGCAAGCAGTTTCCTGTAAGCTGATGGAGAGCTCTCCACTTGCTTAGCTGCTTCCATACCATAATTGCTAAATGCGCGTAATCAAAGTCCATAACTGACCTGTTGGGGATGAATCTGTCCCACTGCATTTTCAACATAAACAAAAATCAGGATTTTCAGACAACAAAATATAAATTACCATGAAAAGATAATTAACCCAGATACAAGAAGAAACAAAACAAACCCATAAAAATTATATTTTTATTATGTTGTTTCCATAAGAAAGATGATTCCACAAAACCCATATTCTATTCAGATTAACTGAGAAGAATTGAGTAAAGTAAACCCCTAAATTGGAAAAACCCTAATTTACTAAGCTAAACTGCCCCAAAACCCATCGAAATCTAGAGACCCTAGATTACATTGAAACAAAGAAAAGCCAATAAAATTCAAGAAATGGGTTCTACAATAGATGCAATCGGGTATCTGAAATAATGAAACCCAAAACTCATTGAAATTCAGAAACCCAAGATCATTATAAAACAATCAAAAGAGAGAAATTTCAAGAAAAGGGGTTGACAAACATGGAATTGGGTATTTGAAATACTGAAACTTTACTTACAACTTGGTGGGATTTCTTCCTGGGGAAGGTGTCTTGTTGAGGAAGAAGAGGGTATCTTGATCGGACCACAACATTGTTCTTGTTTGGGGAAGAAACAGATCCTCCTCCTGCATCCATCATGTTAGCGCAGACAAGAAAGAAAACAAGAAGAACAAAGTGCAATAAAACAAATATGTAAAGAATCTGCAATGCAAGACAGATAAACTGATTAGTAGCAGAACAAAAACTAATTGGCAGAAAAGAAAACAAAGCGAGCGTAAGAGCGAGAGCGATTCAGGTAGAATTGAGATCTTGGGGTTGCAGTGTTAGATCACAGAAGAAAAAACAAGAAGAAGAGAGAATTGAGAGCTTTTGGTTGCAGTGATCGCAGACGAAGAAGAAGAAGAAGAGAGTAGAGTTTGAGAGAGTTTTGAGATTTATTTTTTGCTGAATATATATAGAGTAAAACTTGGATAGATGGAAGGATTACTTTTGGAACATTGGGAGAGTAGAGTTTTAGATGGATGGAAGGATTACTTTTGGAACCTACTAAATGGAATACATGTAAGGGAGTTAAACTTGGAGGGGTATGCTTCACAGGAAGGGAGCGATCGCGTGTTTCATCGCAGAGTTAGTGCCACAGAAGTGAGAGAAGCTTTAAAAAGAATGAAGACAGGGAAGGCCGTTAGACCGGATGATATACCAATTGAAGCATGGAAATGTCTGGGAGAAGTTGGGATTCAATGGCTAACTAAGCTCTTTAATAGGATTTTGGAAACTAGAAAAATGCCAGATTCATGGAGGCACAGCATTGTTGTACCAATTTATAAGAACAAAGGGGATATCCAGAATTGCTCGAACTATAGAGGGATAAAGCTTATGAGTCATATGATGAAACTTTGGGAGAGGGTTATAGAACAAAGACTTAGGAGTTTAACCACAATTTCGGAGAATCAATTTGGATTTATGCCAGGTAGGTCTACTATGGAGGTCATCTTCCTGCTTAGGCAAACTGTAAAAAAATATCGAGAGGTACGTAAGAGTTTGCATATGGTTTTTATTGATCTGGAGAAAGCATATGATAGGGTCCCCAGTGAGTTAATTTGGTGGGTGCTTGAAAGGAAGAAAGTGTCTCAATGTTATGTCGATATCATTAAGGATATGTATGAAGGGGTTGTAACAAGTGTTCGCTTAGTAGGTGGGATGTCTAGTGAATTTCCAGTGACAGTAGGACTACATCAAGGGTCGGCATTAAGTCCATATCTCTTTGCTTTGGTCATGGATGAGTTGACGAGACATCTGCAAGAAGATGTACCTTGGTGCATGTTATTTGCAGATGATATTGTCTTGATGGATGAGACTAGTGCAGGTTTAGGTCAGAAATTAGTTAAGTGGCAGGAGGCTTTAGAGAGTAAAGGTTTTAGAATTAGTCGTTCGAAGACGGAGTATCTAGTGTGCAACTTTGGGTGTGAACCAAGAGGGAGAAGTAATGCAATTGAGATCGAAGGTGTCGAGGTCCCGGAGTGTGAGACTTTTCGATATCTAGGGTCTATAATTCAAAAGAATGGGGCTATTGGAGCAGATGTAGACCACAGGATTAAAGCTGGTTGGTTGAAATGGCGAATGGCGTCAGGAGTATGCGATAGAAAGATGCCTGCAAGGCTAAAAGGGAAATGCTATAAGACAATTGTTCGTTCAGCCATGCTATACGGTTCAGAATGTTGGGCTACTACGGGACAACATACGCATAGGATGGCAGTAGCAGAAATGCGTATGTTAATGTGGATGTGTGGTAAAACTCGTAAGGATAAAATTAGAAATGAAAAAATTAGGAGATACTTAGGTGTAGCGCCCATAGAGGAAAAAATTAGAGAAAGACGTTTAACTTGGTTTGGTCATGTGCGGAGGAGACCAAGCACGGCGCCAATTAGAAAATGTTTAGATTGGCAAGTTAATGGGGGGTATAAACGGAGGGGACGACCGTTGAAAACTTGGATGAAGACGGTGAATGAAGATATCATTGAACTTGGATTAGGTGAGGAAATGTGGGAAGATAGCATTGCTTGGAGAACCAAAATTAATGTAGCCGACCCCGAAAATCCCGGGAATGGGCTTTGCTGATGATGATGATATATAGAGTAAGAAGCCCGCCCCCTATTTGTTTTGTTTCACGAAATTTGAACTCCAAGCGGCTAATGACCGTTGATAATTCCTACTTTCGCCTCAGTTAAGTTTTTTCTTTTTCTTTTTTTAAAAATTCATTTGGCACTTCACCCAATCGATGGGTATTTGTTGATTTCAATCTACCATGCCCACCACCATACACTCGCCCTCCATCTTCCCTAACAATCGACCGAAGCCACACATAACCCATTGTAAACCAATTACAAATGTAGTGCCACTCCCTCTCCATCAATAAATCAATCGCAACCATCACCGTCATTGTCACTTCCTCTCATCACTACCCTCTCTTCACCCTCTTCTCTTCTGTGAATCAAGAAAAAGACGATTATAAATGAAGAAGAAATTGGAGAGAGATTCAGACACCTCCCCTTCAAAGTAAATCAATCTACCACCGCTGTCACCCCATCTCACCATGTGAAGAAATAAACGACAGAGAGACTCAGCCACCTCCTATTCTCATTATTATCAAGAAGCAAGTGAGAGTCCACCTTGGAGGCAACACAGGCTACTCACTAGGCATCCAACTCTCACTGTCCAAGACCGCCCACGTGCGAGTGGCCCTTAAACACTCACAAAGACCATTTATCCAAATATTTAATACTCAAGACCTAAATACATATCTCGAGAAAATTGTTAAAATGGGCTGAAAATTTTAACACGATATTTCTAGTGTTAATATGTAATTTTCCTGAAAATTATAGCTCATACGAATTAACAAACAATCTTTTTCTTTGAGTAGATTCTTTTAGCTAAATAAAACTTAATTGAATCTTAAACTACCAGTAAAAATCTAAATTACTCCTTTTAACCAAATGCCCCTAATAGTAAAGGCAAGTCTTCCTTGGGATAAATCAGTCACTGATGTATTGTTTCGTCTCCAACTCACAATGTAACTTTCTTCAATTATTGATAAATATACAATTTACAACTCTTCCATCATAGTAGATGAAATCTTTTGACACCAATCCTCAGTTTTAAGATTTTAACAGTGATGAAATTGCACAAAGAGTCTCCCAACTTTCTTCAATTATTGATAAAGATACAATTTACAACTCTTCCATCATAGTAGATGAAATCTTTGACACCAATCCTCCATTTTAAGATTTTAACAGTGATGAAATTGCACCAAGACTCGTGCTCCCCTAGATTCTTTCTATTTATTTATTTATTGTTTTTCATTTTTTTTTGTACAGTTAAATATTTCTAGAATCAAACAACTTTTGATTAACTGGTTTATGTGGAATGTAGAACAAGAAATGCCAGCAACTTTTTTGCTTTAAGGAAACTCGTGCTACTACTTTAAGTGTTATAGAACATCTAATTTAATATAACGTTTCACATAATACAATTGAGTACTAGACCACCTATACCCACCCCATCAGGGTAAAATTCTAAGGGGGGAACACTGCAAAGGATTAGCAACATAATGTTACAACTGTGTTTCATATGGACACCACTCCGCAAGGAAGCACTTAATGTGGAAAAGAAAGCAAAGATATAGAACAATGCTTACACGACGCAGAAACATTAAACTTGGCAGGAGAGACACAAATCTACTTCCACCAAAAAATACACCCAGGTAAGAACTGTTTATCTAAGTCGCAATCGGATATCACATTTATGATGAAGAGCATCCCGAAGTTCACACCTTGAGTGGCTCATACTTTCACCCATCACCCCACCTTTCTGTTTCTGGAACTGGATGTACCGCATTGTGCTTGCAAAGAAAGCATCTGCTGATGGATCTGATGTTGTGGTGTCACTTTGCATCTCAGTTGTGATCAATTCAACAAGGCCTTGTATAACAGCCGTTGTGATCTGGGGGTTCCCCTTATCGAAAAAGTACAAATACCTAACATTGTGTTAGCTTTCTCAACAAGTTATGACAAATTGTATTCAATCATCTGAAACTAAAATGTACAAGATACATGACTTATATATATATAGACAATGCAATGTATTGCTAGTTGTCAAAACAACCTAACAGACTAACACATTATGGACCTCATGAACAGCTGTACTAACTAGCTAAACTAACTCATATGTTGATTGTATTACTAATTACTCTTGACATCCCCCTTCAAACTAAGCGTAGATATATCAACTACACTTAGTTTGTCACGAAGTTTCAAAAATCTGGATTTCCCAAGAGCTTTAGTGAGAATGTCAGCAACTTGATCAATAGCAGGAATGTGTTGAACCCGGACAAGCCTGTGAGCAACCTTCTCGCGTACAAAGTAAAGATCCAATTCAATATGCTTAGTCCTAGAATGAAGAATAGGGTTTGCACTAAGCATGACAACACTGTTTTTATCACACCAGATAGTGGGAGGACTGGAGCTAATGTGTAGTTCAGAAACTAGAGACTGCAGCCATGTGAGCTCAGCCGTAACAGCAGCAAGACTCCTATATTCAGCTTCAGTACTACTTCTTGAGATAGTGCTCTGCTTCTTTGAAGACCAAGAGATGAGATTAGCACCCAAATACACACAGTAGCCAGAGGTAGACCTCCTGTCAGTGGGATCAGATGCCCAATCGGCATCACAGTAACCTGTCCACTTGAATGAAGGTGTTGCAACCAGATGAAGACCAACAGTGGGTGTAGCCTTGAGATACCGCAGAATTCTCTTCACCACTCTCCAGTGTGATTCAAGAGGATGTTGCATCAATTGACAAACCTTATTTACAGAGTATGCTAATTCAGGTCTTGTGATGGTAACATACTGCAGAGCACCAACCATACTCCTATACAAGTGAACATCTGCAACTGGATCACTGCCAGTATCATATAGCTTTTCACCACCGCTCATTGGAGTAGATAAACCATTGGCAAATTGCATTTTAGCTCGACGTAAAAGATCATTAATATACTTAGTCTGAGACAAAAACAAGCCATCAGTGGTTTGTTGAACCTGAATGCCAAGGAAGTAGTGAGCAAGACCAAGATCTTTCAAGGCAAATTGAGCATTCAGCTGATGAATGAGTTGTTAAACATCCTTAGAACTGGAACCAGTGACCAAAATATCATCAACATACACCAGAAGAAATATAGGAGAAGGAGAATGTCGGATGAATAGTGAGGTATCTGACTTGGAAGGAGCAAAACCAAATAGATGGAGAGTATGTCTCAGCTTCTCAAACCATGCCCGAGGAGCCTGCTTCAGTCCATACAAAGCTTTGTGTAGTTTGCACACAGCAGTAGGATGAGAAGAATCAATAAATCCAGGAGGTTGCATCATGTAAACATCTTCTTGTAAATCTCCATTCAAGAAGGCATTGTTAACATCAAGTTGAAAAACAGACCATCCATATGTAATAGCTACTGTGAATACAACCTGAATTGTAGTGGGTTTCACCACCGGACTGAACGTCTCAGCATAATTGAATCCTGCAACTTGTTCAAATCCTCGAGCCACCAACCTAGCCTTATATCTGTGTACAGAACCATCCGCATTTTGTTTAACCTTAAACAACCATTTGCAACCAACTATAGATCTGTTTTGAGGAAGATCAACTAAAGTCCATGTGTTGTTCCTTAGCAAGGCTAGATACTCATTCTGCATAGCCGAGGACCAATGAGGGGTATCAAGTGCTTCAAGTAAGCTTACAGGTTCAGTTGAAGTCAAATAGACTTTAGGCTTGAAGATACCAGCCTTAGACCTAGTAATCATTTTATGACCAGGAGCAATACTGATAGGAGGACTAGACACTGAACTGTCTGCAAGACTGTCATTGATAATAGGACTAGAGCTGGGAACCTGACTAGGAGCAGGACTAGGACTAGTTAAGGTAGTGGGAGACAAGTTAACCAATGGACTAGTCAATGTATTGTTGGATGAATTGAATTGATTATCAGAGGATGAAGAAGAGAACCCAGTGGATGCAGAACAGATGTAGATGGATGACTAATGGGTGAAAGGTTGGAAGTACCAGAGAGCCATTTTGAATAAGGAAAGTGATTCTCATTAAACACAACATCACGAGATATGTAGAGATGACCAGTACTTGGCACACATTTATAACCTTTATGTTGAGAACTATAACCCAGAAAGAGACACTCCTCAGATCTAAATTGAAGTTTATGAGAGTTGTAAGGCCTGGTGTTGGGAAAACATGAACACCCAAAGACTTTTAAAATGCTGTAATCAGGAGCTTTATTGTAAAGTTTTTCATAAGGAGATAAGCCTTTAAGAACTTTAGTAGGAACACGATTGGGAAGAAACACAGATGTCTTAACAGCATCATCCCAGTATTTTAAGGGAAGTGAGGCATGTGCAAGTAGTGTTAATGCTGACTCAGTAATGTGACGATGCTTCCTTTCAGCAAATCCATTTTGCTGATGAGTTGTGGGACAAGCAAGCCGATGACATATCCCATACTGACTAAGAAACTTAGCAAATGACCTATACTCCCCTCCCCAGTCTGACTGTATACATTTTATAGAAAGACCAAATTGTAACTCAACTTGAGCCTTGAAATTAAGGAAAGTAGGATACGCATCCGACTTGTTTTTCAATAAGTAAACCCTAGTGAACCTGCTATAAGAGTCAATGAAATGAATATAGTACTTGAAACCACAAGATGACAGAGTAGAGGCAGGACCCCAGAGGTCAGTATGAATGAGTTCCAAGGGTTTTGAGTAAACAGTGGTGGAATTGGAAAAAGGAAGCCGATGAATTTTGCCCAAGCAACAGGCAGTACAAACATCCATTTTTGTATTAGGAGTAGCAATATTACATTTGGTAAGCACTTGCTTTACAACAGAAAGAGAAGGATGTCCTAATCTAGCATGCCAATGAGACAAAGAAGAACATGCTTTTGACACAAAAGTATTATTACAAACTGGAAATCTAGAAGGACTACTGGCTGATGTAGTTACTGAACTGGATGCTGAGCAAGTTGCTCTACTAACTGGAACCCAATGACTGGCTTGAAGAGATGATGAATTTGAACAAGCAACAGAAGATGCAGACCTTGAACCAGGAAGAGACATTGAAGGAAACACATATAAACCTCGCTTAAGTGTCCCTTTCAAGAGAATTTGTTGTGTGACCTGATCTTTGACAAAACAAAAATTAGGATGAAATTCAAAAAAGACATTGTTATCTCTAGCAAACCTAGACACACTTAAGAGGTCTTGGTTAATTTAGGAACTTGAAGGACATTTCTAATATGTAGTTCTCTTGAAGAATTAACAGAAGAAATAGATGACTGACCGATGTTTTCAATGGGCAAGGTAGTTCCATCTCCCACAAACAATTGCTCATTGCCATGATAAGGCATAGCATTCATCAAATTCTGAGTATAGGGTGTGCAATGATCAGTGGCTCCTGAATCTGGATACCACCTATTATCAGCATGTGGTTGCAACTGAGTTGTGGAAGCAGTGTTCGGCTGTATCTGAGACTGTGAATCAGCTCTCCAAGAAGGAAGATTATGCTGACTTGATGAAGCAATGAAAGCCTGTCTTGGAGTTGAAGCTGTTGGTTGAGATGAGTTGCCAATATGGCCTCCCAGTTATTCATTCAGAATTTTATAGTGCATCTTCTCTTCGTCAAAGAAAGAGCAAGCCTGGGTGCACCCTTCGTTGACAGAATGCTAGGGGAATTGCCTGAAAGCATCAGCAGTTTGTTTATTTGCTTTGTAGGCCTTACGGTCTGTAACTTGATAGCTTGTTTTAGTAAACAAGAATGTTTCTTTTTCATGTATTTTTTTCTTCTTATATATGTTAGACATTTATACAAGGAAAGACCTCGTAAAAAAATTGAGTGAATAACTTTATCTTCAAAATTTGACATCCTATCTGAAGCCATATGACATTTCTGGTATTATGTTTTTGAGTTGAATGACAAACTCTCATTCAGGGGACAAAAAAATAAATAAAAATAATGGAGATTGACCTTTACATTTGTAAACAAAATTTGCCACTCAATTTGAGATTTACGATGATGATCTCTTCGTGTAAACTTATAATGTTTTAGTCAAGTTGGGGTTACAGGTTCAGCGTCATCAAACAGTTCCATACAGCTACTTAACAATGCTGCACCATTATTTTGTGCAGAGAAACAGATCAATAAGGTTGCATAAAGCTACCCTATATTGCTGCAGGGAAACAGCTAAACTAACTAATTGCAGCTGTGGTAAAAGTTGCGAGTCATGGGATTGAAAATGGGAGAAAGTTGGATACTGCCTGAACATTTCTTAGCTCGCAAATAGAATTAGGTCTTCTACAACTGCTGCCTGATTTCCATGGATGTTGCTACAATAGAGAAGCATTTTGGAATCAATTGGAATAGCAAACATATTATAAACTAATTAGGAGTTTGAAACAGATATAATTCATGATTATGTAATTTAATGCGAACCTCTAATTAAGATTTTATTGAACTTTTATGACTACATATAACAACTTATACAACCCAAATGTAGAACTTTACACCAGAGTCATTTTTGTACCACAGACCAACACGTTAAAAAACTAGTACACATTAAAAATAAAACTATGTAACCCAATTATCTTCATCTAATGCTACTGAATTTCCAACCATCATTGAGTAGCGGCTCCATATCTTCATCTGATGCGGCTGAAGTTAGCAAATGGCTCCGGTTTGCTCTTGGGTGCAGGTTTGGCCACTTCAGGAGTCCCAAAAACATTCCAAAATCTTAATGTCTCGTCTCCTGCAGCAGTTGCTACAGTGCACCCGTCTGGGCTCTGAGCCATGAATAGAACTCTGGAAGTATGACCAGTGAGTTCAGCCATCTTTACCATTGCCGGATACTTCCAAAGAGTTAATTGATTGCTTGTGAACCCATGTGAGCTCAAAAGTTCACGTTCCTTCGTGTTCCATAACAAGGAGCAGACCTGGGAACCTGTATTTATTGAGTTCAGGCATGCGCCAGTATGGGTGTTCCAAAACTTTATGCAACAGTCCTCTACACCGCCACCAGATGCAAGCAAGTTACTCTGAAATGGACACCAAGCAAGGGCCTTGACTGCAGCAGTGTGGTCCTCGATCCTGTGAAACCACTGAGTTGGAGAATTTGATGATGCTAGAGATCGATCCCAAATGTGGAGAAGGTTATCATTCCCACCACTTGCTAGTTGCTGTCCTGAAGAAGACCATTTCAGCCCACAAACCTCTCTAGAATGCCCTCTATAGGTGTCCACAATGTGTGATCTAACTCGGACGTCATTGTTGACGATGAGTCCATCCCCACCCCCAGTGGTAAGGATGTGACTATTCCAATCAAGGGACCCTACTCTCGATCCATGCATGCCCTGTAGAGTTCTCAGTTGTAGGTTCGATGCAGTGTCCCATAGCTGGACTTCTGAATTGTTCAAACCAACAGCAATCTTCTGTCCATCTGGAGCCCAACTCACACTCGTTATGGGCCCATTTTCTTCATCGATGCTCACAAGTTCAGAAGTGGAGGAATTAGAAGCATCCCACAGATAAACAGTGCATCCAAGTGCAATTGCTAGAACATTGCTGCCACCCCAGTCAAGCAAATTCAAGTAGTAATCATCTAGAATATCTGGAGCATCCAATGTCCTCTCCGATTTCTGTAAACAATCATTCATACATCAAAATCCCATTCAAACCTTGATAAATTAAGAAACAATCCCTAGTTGAGGAATGTAAACAAATTAAACTATCATAAAATCGAATAAATCAACTCACTTGAGGAATGCATCGTCTGGGTTTTACTGCTTTGTGTTGGCGAACAGGTGAATAGTATTCAGGGAAAGGCGCCTCAACAGTGGTCGGCTTGCTCTTAAAAGCAAGGATCCTGGTTCTGTTCATATTCATGATCTCAGCAAGCAGTTTCCTGTAAGCTGATGGAGAGCTCTCCACTTGCTTTTCCTTTCCTGCACCCTTTCTAGCTGCTTCCATGATTGCGTAATGCGCGTAATCAAAGTCCATAGCTGACCTGTTGGGGATGAATCTGTCCCACTGCATTTTCAACATAAACAAAAATCAGGATTTTCAGACAACAAAATATAAATTTGCATGACAAGATAATTAACCCAGATACAAGAAGAAACAAAACAAAAAGATAAAAATTATATTTTTATTATGTTGTTCCATAAGAAAGATGAGTCCACAAAACCCATATTCTATTCAGATTAATATCATGAGCTCACAAGTAGGATTGTTTTGGGAGATATTAGCGGGAAAAGAATGGCGCGAGATTCAAATTTAGAAAAAAATTGTTTTTTTGTTTGTTTGTTGTTAAGGGTACAGATCAGGACACGCATCACTACAGTGACCGTTCCTTTTTGAAATTCTGTTACAAAGCTTTGTATAAATTGGGCGAGATCCCCTTGTAGAAGAATAGAGAAGTTTTAAATCAAATAGGCTCTGCTCTAAGAACAGAGATTTCCTTCCAGTTATCTTCAATTCTCTTCATCTTTTTTCCATTTTTTTTTACAAACAGTCACTCTGGTGACATTTGGTATCAGAGCCCACTCTGATCCTTCATCGATATGGAGACTAGGGCGAAGGAAATGGAGAATTTCGTTCGAGAATCGAAGAAACATCAAATTGAATCCGACAATAGGATTGATCTCTTGACTAAGGATGTTAAGAGGATGCAACTGTCGATTGATTCAACGGAGAAGAAGCTGGAACAGATCGTTCAAATGCTTCAAAAATCGCACACTGAGCAGAGACCATCGGGATCTGCCAGTTCGTCTACAACACAGGCCAACCCTAACATAGATCTGGATCAAGGTTCTCCCCACTATCAGGTTCATGATGCTACAGGTATAAATCTAAAAGCACCTAAACTTGATTTTCCTTCATTTGATGGTACTAATCCTCGTGCGTGGGTTAAGAAAAGTGAGCGTTATTTCTCTATGTATCGAATACTAGATGCACATAAGGTTGCTATTGCCTCCATTTACTTCCATGGACAAGCTGATCTATGGTTTCTAGATTATCAGGCTGGAAAACATTATATTCCATGGTCTATTTTTGTTCATGATCTGTGCTCTAGGTTTGAGGAAACTGTATTCTCCAATTACATTGATACCTTCAATAAACTCAGCCAAGGGTCGACAGTAATTGAGTATTATAATCAGTTTGAAGGACTTAAATCATTGATGCTTGCTCACAACCCTCCCTTGGATGAAATTTACTTTATACATAGCTTCATTAGTGGACTCAACCCTCAGATTAAACCATCAGTCCAAATGTTCAAACCTACAACTGTGAGTCAGGCTTTTGAATTAGCCAGAATGCAAGAAGCTATCCTCACTAATCACCCAAGTCCCAATCGAGTCACCCACTCAAATTTCTCTGCTAAGACAAGTCCTTACCAATCTACCAACACAAATGCTGCTGTCCAAAATGCCAAGCCACATCAAAACTTAGTCCTTAATCCTGCTGTCAAACCTACCACTACAAGTCCTCATTTCAAAAAACTTACCCCTACCCAAATGAAGTTAAGAAGAGAAAAGGGGTTGTGTTACAATTGTGATGAACAATACAGGCCGGGACATTTATGTAAGAACCAATTCTTCCTATTAATCCCTGAGGATGACAGTGTGGAATCAGTGGGAGAGGAAAATCAAGGGGAGCCTGAGGTAGAAGATCTGTCAAAGGAGATTCAGACTGACATGGAGGTGTCCTTACATGCTCTCAATGGTAATCTATCAGCACACACCTTACTGTTGAGAGGCAAAGTCAGGAAGAAGGATATTTCCATCCTAATTGACACGGGGAGCACTCACTCCTTTATTGACCCCAGTGTCATTAAGGAAACAAACTGGCCAACTGAACTTACACCTTTGATGATGGTTAAGGTGGCTAATGGGCAACACCTTCATAGCACAGCAGTGTGTCCTAAGTTAGAGTGGCTTATGCAGGGATTCAAATGGGATGGCAGAGTTAGAGTATTACCCCTTGGGGGATATGATATGGTCATTGGGGTCGATTGGTTGCAACGATTTGGAGACATCTCCCTAAACTTGAGGAAGTTACAGCTTACTCTCACTGTTGATGGTAAATCTATTACTCTTCAAGGGGTAACAAAGGAAGAAACCATTTGCCTCATGGAACCCCAAAACCTTCCTAGAGCTCTCAAGAAGAATACTACCTCCTTCCTAGCTCAGCTTTTTTGTGTTACTCCCAGTGATACCTCTAGTCCCTCTCACCCTGCTCTCAACTCTCTTTTATAAGAATATCAGGATATTTTTCAGAAACCCAAGACTTTACCTCCACACAGAATGTTAGACCATCACATACCTTTGAAACCTGGAGCTCTACCCCCTTCACAGCCCCCTTATAAAATTCCCTATGTACAGAAGGAAGTGGTTGATAAAATGGTGGAGGAGATGTTAGATTCAGGGTTCATTCAACCTTCCCATAGCCCGTTTGCTGCACCAATACTATTGGTAAAGAAGAAGGATCATACATGGCGGTTTTGTGTGGATTATAGGCGTTTAAACGACATAACTATCAAGGACAGGTTCCCTATTCCGCTGGTTGAAGAACTACTAGATGAATTACATGGTTCTACAGTTTTTTCTAAGCTGGATTTAAGGTCTGGCTACCATCAGTTAATGGTCCACCCACCTGATGTACACAAGACAGCATTTAGAACCTATCAGGGGCACTATGAATTTAGAGTTATGCCCTTTGGCTTAACCAATGCACCAGCCACTTTTCAAGCATTGATGAACCAGGTATTTAAACCTTTTTTAAGGAAATTTATACTAGTATTCTTTGATGACATACTAATCTACAGTTCCAGTATAGATCAGCACTTAGTCCATCTTCAGACAGCTTTCTCTACTCTCAGAACTCACCGTCTGTATGCAAAGCTTTCTAAGTGTGCTTTTCTTCAAAATAAGCTGGAATATCTGGGCCATTTGATCAGCTCTCAAGGGGTAGAGGCAGACCCTACAAAAATTGCTGCTATGAAGGATTGGCCTACTCCTAGTAACCTCAAACAGCTGAGAGGTTTCCTTGGTCTTACTGGGTATTATAGAAGGTTTATACAGCATTATGGCTTGATAGCACAGCCATTAACCAATTTGTTGAAAAAGGACAGTTTCAAATGGAGTGAAGAGGCTACCAATGCTTTCGAGGCACTAAAAGGGGCAATGTGTAAGGCACCAGTACTGGCTTTACCCAATTTCTCACTCCCTTTTTCATTAGAGACTGATGCTTGCACAAATGGAGTAGGGGCTGTCCTGTCTCAACAAGGTAAGCCTATAGCCTTTTTTAGTAAGGCTTTAGGGCCCAGGAACATGCTACTTTCTACTTATGAGAAAGAACTCTTGGCTATAGTCATGGCTGTAGAGAAATGGCGTTCTTATTTGTTGGGCTCTCGGTTTACTATACATACGGATCATCAAAGTATCCGACATTTTTTGTCCCAGAAGGTTACTACTCTCATGCAGCAGCGTTGGCTTTCCAAATTATTGGGCTATGATTACGAGATTTTGTATAAAAAGGGGACTGAAAACTTAGTGGCTGATGCTCTCTCAAGGATACCCAATGATAAGACTGTCTGCAATGCACTCACAACAGTCATTCCTACTTGGTTGACAGAAGTAGTCCACAGTTATGAGGGAGACCCCGATGCAATGAGCCTAGTTCAACAACTCAGCATTCAGGAGGACGCTCACCCTAACTTCTCCTTGGGAGCTCTTTTTATTGGCTCTGCAGGTCCACTTAGACAGAAACTTATATCTGTTCTTCATGAATCTGCAGTAGGGGGCCATTCTGGAATCCAAGTGACTCTGCAGAGGATCAGACAGTGTTTCTTTTGGCCAAAGTTGAAACATCAGGTGACTGAGATTATTCTGAGTTGTGATATCTGTCAGCGACAAAAATCAGATTTATCTCCTTATGGGGGTCTTCTACAACCTTTGCCTATTCCTAACCAGGCTTGGCAACATATCTCTATGGATTTCATAGAGGGATTGCCTCGCTCTCACCAAAAGTCAGTCATTATGGTGGTGGTAGATCATCTCACTAAATACAGTCATTTCTTATCCTTACCCCACCCTTATACAGCCTCCATGGTAGCTGATTTATTCCTCAAGAACGTCTACAAACTCCATGGATTACCATCCACTATAGTCTCTGACAGAGACAAGGTCTTCCTTAGCACCTTTTGGCAAGACTCATTTGCTGCCTTAGGCACTACACTCTCTTTTAGTAGTGCCTACCATCCCCAAACTGATGGGCAAACTGAACGCACAAATGCTTGCCTGGAGACTTTCCTTAGGTGCATGACCAGCGACATACCCCAACAGTGGACCAAATGGCTCTATCTGGCAGAGTATTGGTTCAATTCTTCCTTTCATTCAAGCCTCAAAATGACTCCCTTCAAAGCCCTCTATGGTTACCCTCCTCCCTTGCTGGCTCTCCCGCCTATTACTACACTTACTACCCAGTCAGTCCAGACTTATCTTCAGGAGCGTGAGACTATGCTCCAACTAATCAAAGATAAACTCCACAAAGCCCAGGAACGTATGAAGACATTTGCTGACAAGCACCGCACCGACAGACAGTTTCAAGTTGGCGATTGGGTTTGCCTTAAACTTCAACCCTAGAGACAAACATCAGTGAGCATACGCAGAAATTTAAAGTTGTCAGCCAAGTTTTATGGGCCATTCCAAGTTCTTGAGAAGGTGGGTCAGGTTGCTTACAAGCTCCAACTTCCCATAGGTTCTCGCATACATAATGTCTTCCATGTCTCTCAGCTCAAAAAGAAAATAGGGACTTCTGTTGTTCCCTCTCCTCAACTACCCATAGTCGATACCACTGGAAATTTCCAAGCGGAGCCATTAAAAGTGCTGAGCAGGAGGCTGATTCTGCGCCACAACAGAGCTGTGACTCAACTGCTGATTCAATGGACAAATGGTACGCCTGAGGAGGCCACCTAGGAAGACTACACAGACATCATTGCCAATTTTCCAGCTTTCCTTCCTTGAGGTCAAGGATTTGCAAGAAGGGGTGGGCAATGTCATGAGCTCACAAGTAGGATTGTTTTGGGAGATATTAGCGGGAAAAGAATGGCGCGAGATTCAAATTTAGAAAAAAATTGTTTTTTTGTTTGTTTGTTGTTAAGGGTACAGATCAGGACACGCATCACTACAGTGACCGTTCCTTTTTGAAATTCTGTTACAAAGCTTTGTATAAATTGGGCGAGATCCCCTTGTAGAAGAATAGAGAAGTTTTAAATCAAATAGGCTCTGCTCTAAGAACAGAGATTTCCTTCCAGTTCTCTTCAATTATCTTCATCTTTTTTCCATTTTTTTTTACAAACAGTCACTCTGGTGACAATTAACTGAGAAGAATTGAGTAAAGAAAACCCCTAAATTGGCAAAACCCTAATTTACTAAGCTAAACTGCCCCAAAACCCATCGAAATCTAGAAACCCTAGATTACATTTAAACAAAGAAAAGCCAACAAAATTCAAGAAATGGGTTCTACAATAGATGCAATCGGGTATCTGAAATAATGAAACCCAAAACTCATTGACATTCAGAAACCCAAGATCATTATAAAACAATCAAAAGAGAGAAATTTCAAGAAAGGGGTTGACAAACATGGAATTGGGTATTTGAAAAAATGAAACTTTACTTACAACTTGGTGGGATTTCTTCCTGGGGAAGGTGTCTTGTTGAGGATGAAGAGGGTATCTTGATCGGACCACAACATTGTTCTTGTTTGGGGAAGAAACAGATCCTCCTCCTGCATCCATCATGTTAGCGCAGACAGGAAAGAAAACAAGAAGAACAAAGTGAAATAAAACAAATATGAAGAAATATGTAAAGAATCTGCAATGCAAGACAGATAAACTGATTAGTAGCAGAACAAAAACTAATTGGCAGAAAAGAAAACAAAGCGAACAAAAACTAATTGGCAGAAAAGAAAACAAAGCGAGCGTGAGAGCGAGAGCGAGAGCGATTCAGGTAGAATTGAGATCGTGGGGTTGCAGTGTTAGATCACAGAAGAAAAACAAGGAGAAGAGAGAGTTGAGAGCTTTTGGTTGCAGTGATCGCAGACGAAGAAGAAGAGAGAGTAGAGTTTGAGAGAGTTTTGAGATTTATCTTTTGCTGAATATATATAGGGTAAGAAGCCCGCCCCCTATTTGTTTTGTTTCACGAAATTTGAAACTCCAAACGGCTAATGACCGTTGGTTTCAAAAGGGAATATGCCTAAGCTCACCTTACATAATTCCTACTTTCGCCTTAGTTAAGTTTTTTCTTATTTTTTCTCAAAATTCATTTGGCACTTCACCCAATCGATGCGTATTTGTTGATTTCAATCTACCATACACTCACCCTCCATCTTCCCTAACAATCGACCAAAGCCACGCATAACCCACTGTAAACCAATTACAAATGTAGTGTCACTCCCTCTCTATCTATAAATCAATCGCAACTATCACCGTCGTTGTCACTTCCTCTCATCGCTACCCTCTCTTCACCCAAACAATTATAAATGAAGAAGAAATTGAAGAGAGATTCAGACACCTCCCCTTCAAAGTAAATCAATCTACCACCGCTGTCACCCCATCTCACCATGTGAAGAAATAAACGACAAAGAGACTCAGCCACCTCCTATTCTCATTATTATCAATTTATCACGAAGCAAGCGAGAGTCCACCTTGAAGGCAACACAGACTAGTCACTGGGCATCCAACTATCACTGTCCAAGACCACCCACGTGCGAGTGGTCCTTAAACACTCACATAGACCGTTTATCCAGATATTTAATACTCGGGACCTAAATACATATCTCGAGAAAAGTGTTAAAATGTTATGAAATTTTTAACACGATATTTCTAGTGTTAATATGTAATTTTCCTGAAAATTATATCTCAAACGAATTAATAATCTTTTACTTTGAGTAGATCCTTTTAGCTAAATAAAACTTAATTGAATCCTAAACTACCAGTAAAAACCTAAATTACTCCTTGTAGTCAAATGCCCCTAATAGTAAAGGCAGGTCTTCCTTAGGATAAATCAGTCACTGATGTATTGTTTCGTCTCCAAATCACAATGTAACTTTCTTCAATTATTGATAAAGATAACAATTTATAACTCTTCCATCATAGTAAATGAAATCTTTTGACACCAATCCTTCATTTTAAGCTTTTAACATGATGAAATCGCACCAAGACTCGTGCACCCCTAGATTTTTTCTATTTATTTATTTATTGTTTTTCATTTTATTTTATTTTGTACAATTAAATATGTCTAAAATCGAGCAACTTTTGATTAACTGGTTGACGTAGAATGTAGAACATGATATGCCAGCAACTTTTTTGCTTAAAGGAAACTCGTGCTACTACTTTAAGTGTTAATAGAACATCTTATTTAATATAATGTTTCACATAATACAATTGAGTACCAGACCACCTATACCCGCCCCATCAGAGTAAAACTCTAAGGGGGCAACACTGCAAAGTATTAGCAACATAATGTTACAATTGTGTTTCATATGGACACCACTCCGCAAGGAAGTACTTAATGTGGGAAAGAAAGCAAAGATATAGAACAATGATTACACGACGCATAAACATTAAACTTGATCAGGTGAGACACAAATCTACTTCCACCAAAAAAATACCCTATTGGTAAGAACTGTTTATCTGAGTCGCAATCGGAAATCACATTTACGATGCAAAGCATCCCGAAGTTCACACCTTGAGTGGCTCATACTTTTCACCCATCTCCCCACCTTTCTGTTTCTGGAACTGGATGTACCGCATTGTGCTTGCAAAGAAAGCATCTGCTGATGGATCTGATGTTGTGGTGTCACTTTGCATATCAGTTGTGATCAATTCAACAAGGCCTTGTATAGCAGCCGTTGTGATCTGGGGGTTCCCCTTCTCGAAAAAGTACAAATACCTAACATTGCAATAGAATATATAGGTTACAGCTGAACAACAATATAAACATTACTCCAATATATTAGTTCAGGTATGTGATACTTGTTCAGAATTTCAACAAAAAGTGTGACTGGTCCACTGCTGCCCCTCGACACATTGGCCATTTGTTGAGCTACATTTGCAATCCTTAGCGCACGCTTTAGGCAAAGCAGGACCCTGAAATGAGAGAAGAAAAGTGGGTACAAACACAATTTGTTTCTTCTGTTGCTTAGCGAGTTTCTACATGTAACCAAGTGTATTACAGAGCTGGCAACACCAGACATTGTTCTATAACTCAGCTAGCAAAAAGTCGATAGGATGATGGAAGCAACTAGCATGGACTCGTCACAACCATAATTGTGAACATCAGGTTTCTCATTTGGATGATGAAACCTATGACAGGGACATGGACCAAGATCCATGTATCAAAAGTTCATGTTCATGTCAATGGCTGCGCTTCATCATCACTAAACAAAATTAAGAAGGAATATAGCCCTGCCCAACAAACACAAAAGTTTACAAATTACGCAATTTACTTGTACACAAGGAAACACACCTTTCCCCATCCTTGATTCCGTCCTGATCATCAACCCAAAAGAGATGTGAACATGCATACACAGCTCTGCATTGGTCAAGCTTTTTTAAAAGCTTCGCAGAATACTGCACCATAATAAATAGATAACTAAAGAATGTCAGAAAATTTTACAATAAATGCTTAAAAGGAAGGCTAACTGCTCATGTTTATGAAGGTTCGTTACCCCTGTGGCCTTATGTGTTAATGTATCCCTGTTCTCGACACCAAATACAGTCATTCTCTGAAGAGTTCCTATAATCAGATGAATCACAGTCACCTGTGCTTTTGAATCCTGATGAAAACATAAACAATGAAGCTAAGTAAGAATTTACCCATTCTCAAATTCGATAGAAACATCATACACCATATTAGGGGTGGGCATTTAAGACCGAAAACCCGATCCGGCCCTGGAACCGAACCGACCGGTCTGATCCGGTTTTTAAAATGATATTTTTATATTCGGTCCAAAAGCTCGGCCCGACCCGAATTTCTCGGTCCGGTTGTCGGTTCTCATTTCTAGAATCTGCAGGTACCCGGCCCGATTGTTTTAAAAAATTAAAAGCTTCATAGGTTTTCACATGTTTTGGTAAGAAAAAGTCAAAAGCTGATTGCTACTTTCAAGACAAAATAAACAATAAACAGGATCAGAGACTTAAAAGTCTCAATGTCACTTTCACAAAAATAATAAAAAAATTATTTCAAATTCAATTATCATTTATTATATAATTGCGGTCACTGTAAAGTGTGTTGTTGATGTTGTCATGGTGTGAAGTGTGATGTTGATGTTTTCAATGTGTGAAGATGATGCATGATGATGGAAGGGACTGTCCTCCGTCCTTGAAGATTGAAATTGAAATTTGGTTGAGTTGAAAAACTAGACTCGATAAAAGAACTGAATGCGACCGAGACCGGCCCGGCCCGAAATGTCGGTTAACTGGGATTCGGTTAACCGGCTTCATCCGGTTCGGTTTCGGTTCCTGAAATTTAATTTTTTCTAGTTCCGATCCGATTTGCAGTTTTGGTTGTTTGGGCCGATTAACCGAACCGGCCCAGTCCTACACCATATGATACTAGAACTTAGAATCTGATGATCGATAAGAATGTAATTATGATACCATGTGTATCGACAAAAATTGAAGGTTGTCCAGTAAATGCTGACAATTACAACATATTGACCATTGAATTATACACAATTTTTGCTTTCTGTATTTTTATTTGTCTATCCTTTTTAATGCAAAGAATCTATGATGTATATTCAAGAAAAAAAATTTCTTGGTTGCTTACCGCAACTTCTTCTTCGTACAATATAAATGCTTGTGTAAAGAACTCATATGCAATGGGTTCGAGATCACAGTCATTAGCAACCTGTATAAGCAGGAAATTGCAAGCTTAAATTAGTAACATGAATGATTAGTGAACTAAGGGTGTATTTGGTTGGATGGAATCCTATTCCATAGGAATCCATGAGGGGACCCCTACATCTAAGGCTAAATCGAGATAGCACTAATTATCCAACATAAGATTTCATGATAAATGGTGGGAATGGAAGTCATGAACATGAGAATCACACTCCTTGGTTCCTCCAAAGCATTTAATTTCATGTTCATAAGACTTCCACTCCCACCATTGATCACAAAATCTAATGATGGATTAGTGAGTGAACCTCAAATTAGCTACAAGATGTAACTGGTCCTTTCATGGATTTCCATGGAACAAGATTCCATGCCACCAAACACATCCTAACTTTCCAAATGTAGAAAGGCATACCTCAACACATTGCAAGTACAGTCTTAATGCTAGTTCTGGTGCAGGAACAGATAGCAGAGATTCAACAGTCTGAAACCAAAATTTAGCCATGATTTTATCAGATGTAAGCCACATTAGCAGATACAAGCTAAAAAAGAAATGATACAAGTTATCTTTATTTTTCTTCCTCTATTAAGAGATGTTACCTGATGTAAAAGCTGAAAAATCTTCTTTGGTGTTGCACATACCTCTTCAACTACATCCCCATCCTGACCTTGCAATCTTCTGACCAACTACATACAAGAATAATTATTTGTTATCAACCACAACCTTCTAGGAAGCCGTCAACTCAACCTTAAAAACGCCAAAACAAGTTATAATATGCCATGGCCAACATTTTGTGTAAAACATTTCTAAACACGCACACCAAAAAAATGGAAAAAAGAACCAAGAGAGACAAACCTTGAGGGCTGAGAAGATAAGGGGAGGAACAGTGAAAGCAAGACGTTTTGGGCCACCAATCAAAATAAGCT
This sequence comes from Berberis vulgaris, assembly GCA_963556465.1. Classification (NCBI taxonomy): domain Eukaryota; kingdom Viridiplantae; phylum Streptophyta; class Magnoliopsida; order Ranunculales; family Berberidaceae; genus Berberis; species Berberis vulgaris. The sequence goes on from OY747137.1 coordinate 7,610,965, forward strand.
TCCTGACGATACAAATAATCTGGAACACTACAAAATAGAATTAATACTAATGTACAAAACCTAGTCTCATAATTTTCAAGAATTGAGCAACATGACTGGATGAAGCAAACATTGATAAACGAACATTTGAACTTTAATATAATACAAGCATATGTATACATATACATAGGAATCGAAAAAAATGAAAAAAAAATTCAAATACAAAAATTCAAAAAAATGGACAGTTGCTTTTATGTCCAAACACAGCGGTAACGGCGAGGATGTATGTTATCCGCAGCGGCCGCTGCATTTGGACAGAAACCAGACTCTGTGTTTTGCCAATAACGCAGCGGATCGTGCGATTTTTTTTCTTGGGCTCGCACTTTCCACTGCGTTTGGTTCTTTATAGGCATTTTGGAGAATTTCGCATGTGCCGCTACTGTTTTCTTCATTTTGTTCTTAGCCGTTGTAAATTTATGGTTTTGGCTCGCACGTGCCGCTGCGTTTGGGTACAAACTCTTACTACTCAGTTATGGTTTAGGGCACTTACAATAGATTTTTTTCAAATCATCGAGAGGTCTTAGACTGGGAGACCCTTTTCCCCATTTTATTCATTCTGGCAGCTGAAGTTTAGACAAGGAATTAAAAGGCATAATTTTATTTTTTTGAATTTGATGGGAAAAATTAAAATATTTTGCGAAGCGAATCTGCAAATGGAAGTGTTTTTGTTGTGTTTTTATATACTACGCATGCAAATATTATAAGCAATGAAAATGCAATTGCAAATAACCACAAATTTCTAAACTGCACTATATAACCAACATCCCAAAACTCTTATATATACAAACTAAACATATGGGCATCTCAAATCAACAAGATCAACATTTTTAAATGGCTAACAATATCAACATATGGGCATCTCGTCCTCCTCAACATTTACACTCGAAAATAATGCACCGAAAATAGTGTCTTATGTTTTTTTGCATTTTATTTACAACTGAGGAGGTAACTGTGTTCTTGTGGCACTATCGATATGAGAAACCCGAGTGCACCTCGCATACTTTTTACAAACTAAGGTGTAACACTGTTCTTGCTGCAGCATCGACAAATTTTTTTACCCTCCCGGAGGTTCCGGCGAGTGTGGGTTCCCCACTCGTAGGAACCACCGTGAGGGCGAAGGAGAAAAGAAACAAGGCGGAAAAAAAAACAAAGAAGAAGAAGATGGGAGGAGGTGGAGTGAAGGGGAGGAGAGGTGATGGGATGAAGAGGTGGTGGGGTGAAGGGGAGGTGGTGGTAGCGAAGGGGAGGAGGAAGAAAGGTGGCGGTGGCGAGGTGGTGGGGTGAAGGGGATGAGGAGGAGAGGTGGTGGGGTGAAGGGGATGAGGAGAAGAGGTGGCGAGGTAGTGGGTGAAGGGGAGGAGAATGAGGTGGCGAGGTGGTGGTGGTGAAGGGGAGGAGGATGAGGTGGCGATGGAATGAGGTGGTGGGTTGAAGGGGAGGAGGCGGCAGTTGTGGAAAAGAAAGGGAGAGATGAGAAGATGAGGGTTAGGGTTATATAGTGGTGGTGTCCTTCGGTAAAAATTGGTGGGTGGTGGTGTTCATCAGTAGAAGTGGTGGTGCTAAATAGTATAAGTGGTGGGGTTATCTTAGAAGATTGTTTGCAACCCCCAAATCAAGTTATTGTAGGTATTCTTCGTGTTGAACTAATTGACTTCACATCACCTCAAGAATCACGGTTCCGAGCTTTAAACCTAGGCATAACACTAAGAGGATATAGAATGTTGAAAGAGATTTGTTATTTAATTATTATTATAAATTTTATTTTCTTTAAATTCTCATTATGTAAGAGTATACTTTTCCCTTTTCATAATTGGAATTGATGCAAAATATTGCATCAATTAGTTCGTGAAAAATCTTAGGTTTTAGTTTTAGTTGATTATTGTGTTTTCACACTGGATTCAAAAGTTTCCCCAATAATTGTCGTACTTCCAAAATTTTAACGCCAATCTTAGTTGAATCTGTAGCAATATTGACTTTCAACAAGGAGCCATTATTACCAAACCAGCATTGCTGAATCACCCATGAAAACACCATGGTGTCCAGTGCCTACTGCTAACAAGGAGTGCTATACAAGGAAGCACAGACTCTTAGAAAACTTGTTGTATCCGTGTCCGATACGTATTTGACACAGGACACTCGCTTGACATGCCTCCGACACATGTCAGACACTTGGTCAACGTGTCAACAGGTGGCAGACACATGATCAATGTGGTCAACGTGTCAGACACACCTCCGATACACCTGGAACTTGGTCAGGACACAGTCAAGACTAGAAAACCAACTTTGTTTTATTTTTTACTTTTAGATATTTGCAAATAACCACATAATATAATGGTTGTTGAAGTGAATGACTATTTCAATTAAGATTTAAGATAAATAGGGCAAAAAGTCATTAAAGCATCTATGCTTTCTTGTTATTCTTTGCTTCTTATTTTTCTCTCATTTGCTTCTTCTCTCCTCTACTTCTTTTTTACTATATTTTTTCTTGCAACAGTGTCATTTTCTTCAAGACACTCTAAGAAGGCATTTTATTAGATTACTATTTATATTTATATGACTTATTAAAAAATAGTATGATGTGTCCCCGAGTCCTAGTTTTTGGGAGTCGGCGTGTCGTGTCCATGTCCGGCATAACGCACGTATCCGTATCTGTGCATCCTTGGTGCTAGACCATATCTGATCTCATAAAAGAGACTCAAACATATTACTGTACATATGAGAAAGAACATATCTATGTTGAACTAAATGACATTTTGTAACAAAAGAACTATAACTACAATGACTTCACAGCCAATGACCATAGATTAACAATAAAGGAATGCAACCCCATTTTGTTTTCAAATAGCAGGACTGAAGTAGTAGCCAGGTCAAATTCAAAGCCATAGTCTTTCCCATAACCTTTGTCCATGAATCCATTTTAAAGCACTAAAGAGCTAATGCATGAATAGAATTAGTCGTATGCTGACAGTGTTGCTTTAGTTTGTTCAATCAGGATTAACAAACAATTGCACACCAACCTTCTATAGGCCATGCACAATATCTCAATTTCAACATAACCTTGCAGAAGCATTTCATACGACATTAGCGACAAAATCAATGGATATGGTGCTAGATACCCTAACCATAACATGCATTTGGCTCAAACCTTATAAACTATGAAGCTTATCTCAAATGTTGGATCCATATTTTCACCATTATGTGGGAGGAGGACCCACTGAGTTGTGTACCCCTAGTTGACGAGTATACACAAATGATAAATAAGACAAAATAAAAATCTTGAGCACATCAATTACCTTTAGCATCTCCTCTGGATCATCGTTATGAAACATGTGAATGAGGCGAGCAACCGAATTTTGCTCCTCCTTGAAATCCTTCTCATCAAGCTAAAGACGAGAGAATAAATAAATAAAATTATCATAATGCATCACCATTCACCAAACAAGTGAGCAGACAAAAGAATGGTAGGATATCTGACCAAAAACAAAGCTTTCAAAAAAAATTAATAATGAAAATAAATAAACAAAGTACATGATGTATATCGACTGAAAGGTACAAAAGAAAATCACCTCATCATCAGGAGTCCCATCTAAATCCTTTATGAGCCCCTTGATTAATTCAAACAATGCCTCAACCGACAAAGTCAACATCATCATGTCAATGAGAAACACGTGAATTACCAACGTAATCAGTGACAATAAAGCTACCAGTCAAAAACCAAAAAAAAATAGAAGAATAGAAAAATAAAAAAATTCAGTGAGAATAAGCAGAACCTTGTCAGCAGTTGAAATGCAAGTGTCATTTTTCATGATGCTTTGGATAATAACTACTGCCATAATTTTATTTGTTCCATTATCGAGATGATCCATGATACGTGGATAATTAGAAAGCTCGAGTGCAATTCCGATATCATTGTACTTTTCTAGTGGAGCACTCAATAGTGTAAGTAACAATCTGCTTTGTTGCTTTGTTATCTTCAAGCTTTGCTTTCCCAGAAAGTTTTTTAACGCATGCTCCCTGGAAAATGTAACAAAGAGAAATAAATAAAAACCTTTAAATAATCAGCAAAGTGAAGCATGACATATAAATCAGCAAGAAGCTGAACAAGGCGTAACATCAAAAACATATACAGAACAATTAACCCCCACCCCCCAACCCCCCCCTTTTTTCTGGAGTCCACATTCTGTACACCCATACATTCCGTTCATATAATGTTTTCCAAGGCAAACTATATTGTGCCACCACCACCTCTCTTCCTCTTAGGCTGCGTTTGATTCAAGACTATTTTTCCATGGAAAACTTGAAAAAAGGTGGGAGAGAGAGAAAAAAGTTCTCCACCTTGAGGTTAAAGATGACCATACATTTTGGAAAATATTAATATTTTCTTTGCTCCCCTAAGAAAGCATTTGCCACAATTTTGTAGAAAAACAAGAGGATAGAGATCATCACAAAATTCATGTCCTTCATCTCTGTTCCACTTTCCCTCCTCTCCCTTCTCACCCTTAGCAGTAAATATAAAGACATTAAACATGAAGTGTAATGCGCAAAAAAATATAACTTTACAGTAGCCTTACCAAGACTTGATCCACGTAGTCAAGTCGATCAGGATGGACACGCAAAGTAAATGTCAAGAGAGACACATAGAGAGTAATAAACCCAACAACAGGCATGTCAACCTGTGCTTCGATGACCTGCCACAGAAATAATCCATATTGAACTTTGATATGGCATTTAAATTAATAAATGAGTAATCAACAGATTTCAAACAGGAAAACATAACCTTTCAGTTGATTGATAGAATAAGAACTAATCCGGCAATTATTTCAACATATAATAAAAATAAAATTTTCCAAAGAAATTGGTTAAATAGGGCAAGGGAACTATGCCACAGTGACATAAATAAATGTTGTTGCCGAACAATTAGGAGACATCTCTAAAACACCAAAGTTTAGTCCAAAACGTGGAATCATCCATTCAGATTACCACATCTACCATGATTTAACATTTTGGTCATTTCAGACAAACAGTAGTTTAAAAGCAACTAAAAAATTGCCAGATAAAATAAATTGATTTCTTATTTTGAATGGACACATTTAAACTGAATTGTAGCAAGTATTAAGTTAGTTTTACAGAAAATAAAAAAAATAATAAATAAATAAATAAAAATTAATGTTCCTGATTGAACTTCTACTGAAATATTTAAACATTTACTTTTATCGATAATTAGCAACAGTAAAAATCGCCTATTAGTTGAACAAAAATTGCTTAATACTATAAACTCTTTAAAGATAGATATCGGTTTCTAGAATAGAAAAGTAAAAGATGTTAGTAACTAAAGGCATGGATTCAAAGTCACGACACAGCTAGGTCCATTGGCTACTCTTCATCAGAGGGAAGGGAACCCCCTTAAATATAAGCATATTATGGAAAATGTGAGACTAGTGAACTTTCACTTATTTTTAGATTTCTTTATCTTGTCTATTCTTCGTCATCGTTTAAAATATAAGCACTCTTATATTAAATAGCATTAAAGTCAAGCCTGAATACACTGATCATCATTATGGAAACTAGCAACGGGCCTTGCGCATTACATTAAAATCGTTAACACCAGCTACCACAACACGGCGATGTAACAATTTCCTGACCAAACATTAACACGTGTTTTTGTGAACTTTGTATCATATGAAACACTCTACAACTCGCCTAAAAAATTGTTTCCAGCTTTTTTTTCAATATCCTCGATAATTTTTCTGCTTAAAGTTCAACAATCTTAGACTTAGAACTTAAAAAGAATAGACTAGATAAACAACTTCCGCATAAGTTCATCATAGTTACCTTCCCAATAGCATTGCTCAATTTGGCGAAAGCCTCTACTTGCAAGAATTCAGGTAGTACCTGCAGCGTAAGGCTGTCAGAAATGAAGTACCAAATCTCGAAAAAATTATATATGGATTTTTATGATTATTACCTCTGCACTTGAAGAAGCATAGTTTGATACTCTGTCCATTAATTGTGATAACACTGTCTTGATATCCACCATCGCCTGAGAAACGAAAGACACATGAAAAGATCTATAAGAAGATATATGTTAAATTGATTGCGAACGTAAGATATTACTTGGGCTCAAAAAAATAAAATGCTGGAACAAAATCTAAAAAGAAAGTTTATATATATATAAACTGTACAGGAAGAAGAATTGCCTCTTGTTCACTCGGATCTTTGGGGACCAGTCCCTGATTCAAATAATGGATTCCGCTTATATATATATACCAGCCTAATTCCAACTAATTCCAGCCCAATTACATAAATACCAAGTACTAATTTATGCTATCACCATTTAGGCCTTGATTGCCATCATGCCATGTATCTTTCTTTCTTTCTTCAAGACTCAAGGAAATAAGGACTACCAAACGTCAGTGTTCTCAAGTAATGAGAAAGGTTAAAAATATGGTCCTCTGACTAAAAACTCAAAAGCTTGTACATAATCCATTAAATCAGTTGCAAACCACCAAAAAAGGAAAAGGATGCACAAAGCAAGGGTTCGATGAAACAATAACACTAAAGGAGGGTTAAAAAGGGGTACAATAAGATAAGGTGCGGCAAAATATGGGATCATTAAGAATAAGAAAACTGAAAAAATTTCTCGATCTGTACGCTCAATCGCTGCTAAGGCTCACTGCATTCTTAAAGTTGTCAAAGTGGGTTGCCCTATGGAAATAAGAAGATCACTAGGCATTGAGATTCAGGTGAACTTCTCCATTGCCCTCTCAAAACCTCTCACTGGAAAGAAGTCAAAGAAACGTTTAGGTCCTTTAACTTTACAAAGAAATGGTTGAGAGAGACTTCTAGTTCTAGCCCTTTATTGAGTTCGCCTTTGGGAATATAATTGCTTTTGCTTCTTTGAAGGCAATCTTAACTTCTTCACCTTTGGAAATTTCTCTTCAATTACATACAGTGATCCTATAATTAAAAGTAAATAAAGTGTGAAAAATTACATTTTTGAAACATCAAAACAGAGAGACGTGCCATTAGTTAGGAACACCTGGCATGCCAACTAATTCCGAATAAGAAACAAACAACATCATGTTGTTGTGTCACTCACCTGAAGTTGAGGGCAAGCACCTAACAATGTCTCAAGGGTTTGCAAATGGTACTCATCTGGAAAGACTTGGATTATGCAATCCATCAGGTAATATTGTGCAAGCTCATCTTTACAATTGACAACCTGTTCAAAACAGTTGACATGAAAACTAGAGTAGCATGCTAGGATGCGGGTATCCTCAACAGAAACTTAAATAATATGAACATTAACGAATACCTGTTCCAGTACTCTAGGGAGCACAGTATCTTTGTACATGTCAAGGTCAACACCCTCTATCTGACTGAGAACATGTAGGTTTTTCCCAACCTAAGAGGACATAGAAGGAAATCAGAATAAAACTTCATAATGATAAAATAAAATTTTAAATTTAAAAAAAAAAAAATTTTAAATAGTATTCATGCCTAGTGAATTCAAAACAAAAATCCAGATTACTTGCAAGATCACGAAGCTCGCTCCTCTCTTTCTCCCGCTTCTCTTTTTCCCGCATAGGTCCCTGCAGACGAGAAAGCCCGATTGCAATCTTCAACTCAGGATCACCAAAGAGTATGAATTCACAAGAAGTACAACACCTGCATGACCACAAATCATGCCCTCATGATTCATTTTACCTTCATGACATGCAAGTACCAAGGTACTATGCATGTCCAAACATGAGAGCAAGTAATTGATCATAATTACTCCAACCAACCTGATGATGCATCCGAACCCAGAGTTTGTTCATCTCAGTGAAGTTCTGTAGCACAAACTCCACAGCATCCATAACAGTGTCAGCATCCCTGCAATAAGATCATTACCTCATTGTTCACTCATTACCTATATAAATCACATTCTGAAGAAGAAATTTTTCTACAAGTAAACCACACATTAGACAGTTTGGAGTAACTCCAAAAATAATGAGGAAAATGAGAGAGAGAGAGAGACATGAACCAGATTATTCTAGAGGGAGCGAGTTCTGATTCATTTATTAGGGTGGTTTTTCAATGAGCTTATAGTTCTCTTTTTGGCTTTTCTCCTGTTTTATCAGCGTGTAATTTTCTGCCTTGGTCCTTGTAGGCATTCTGCCATTCTCAAACTACTTTTTTTTTCTTCTCCTTTTCAGAGCATACTAATATACCACTTATCTTTTACCAATCAATAAATCATTCAAGCAGTAGTCTATAAATGTTCTGTTCACCCTGACTTTGTACTTTTTTAGAGCATATAGATAATAATTAATCATTTAGTTATGAAGAAAAAAAAAATTTTGAAACGTTGTCTATAAATTTTCATTCATTTCAAAAGTGCAAGTGAGAAACTTACAAAAAAGAATATACATATAACATATCACAGAGCAATTAAATACGCCTAAGAGAAAATACAAGGGCTTATCTTTATGATCTTAGAATCTGAAGAAACCCATTGGTGAAGCACACCTCAAACTTGTGGCATGCTCCTGGTCTTGCCTTTAAGGTGAGAGGTATCAGCTTCATTTCCAACCATCATCGAGTCAGGGCTGCTGCCACTAGCCAACCTTGATGATCTAATCAGTCGCGCCAAAAAAACCGGAAGTAGACAACCGCATTGATCCGACCTTGATGATGATCAGGTCCTACCTCTGTGGTAAGTGCGAGAAGTATCTGCATCATTAATAGAAGCTTTAATTTCTTGTGATGATCCTCTTTACAAACTATTTGATCTTTCCATATCTTCATCTGATCCGGCTGAAATTAGCAAATGGCTTCGGTTTGCTCTTGGGTGCAGGTTTGGCCACTTCAGGAGTCCCAAAAACATTCCAAAATCTTAGTGTCTCGTCTCCTGCAGTAGTTGCTACAGTGCACCCGTCTGGGCTCTGAGCCATTAATAGAACTCTGGAAGTATGACCAGTGAGTTCAGCCATCTTTACCATTGCCGGATACTTCCAAAGAGTTAACTAATTGCTTGTGAACCCATGTGAGCTCAAAAGTTCACGTTCCTTCGTGTTCCATAACAAGGAGCAGACCTGGGAACCTGTATTTATTGAGTTCAGGCATGCGCCAGTATGGGTGTTCCAAAACTTTATGCAACAGTCCTCTACACCGCCACCAGATGCAAGCAAGTTACTCTGAAAGGGACACCAAGCAAGGGCCTTGACTGCAGCAGTGTGGTCCTCGATCCCGTGAAACCACTGAGTTGGAGAATTTGATGATGCTAGAGATCGATCCCATATGTGGAGAAGGTTATCATTCCCACCACTTGCTAGTTGTTGTCCTGAAGAAGACCATTTCAGCCCACAAACCTCTCTAGAATGCCCTCTATAGGTGTCCACAATGTGTGATCTAACTCGGACATCATTGTTGACAATGAGTCCATCCCCTCCCCCAGTGGTAAGGATGTGACTATTCCAATCAAGGGACCCTACTCTCGATCCATGCATGCCTTGTAGAGTTCTCAGTTGTAGGTTCGATGCAGTGTCCCATAGCTGGACTTCTGAATTGTTCAAACCAACATCAATCTTCTGTCCATCTGGAGCCCAACTCACACTCGTTATGGGCCCATTTTCTTCGTCGATGCTCACAAGTTCAGAAGTGGAGGAATTAGAAGCACAGATAAACAGTGCATCCAAGTGCAATTGCTAGAACATTGCTGCCACCCCAGTTAAGCAAATTCAAGTAGTAATCATCTAGAATATCTGGAGCATCCAATGTCCTCTCCGATTTCTGTAAACAATCATTCATACATCAAAATCCCATTCAAACCTTGATAAATTAAGAAACAATCCCTAGTTGAGGAATGTAAACAATTAAACTATCATAAAATCGAATAAATCAACTCACTTGAGAAATGCATCGTCTGGGTTTTACTGCTTTGTGTCGGCGAACAGGTGAATAGTATTCAGGGAAAGGCGCCTCAACAGTGGTCGGCTTGCTCTTAAAAGCAAGGATCCTGGTTCTGTTCATATTCATTATCTCAGCAAGCAGTTTCCTGTAAGCTGATGGGGAGCGCGTAATCAAAGTCCATAACTGACCTGTTGGGGATGAATCTGTCCCACTGCATTTTCAACATAAACAAAAATCAGGATTTTCAGACAACAAAATATAAATTACCATGAAAAGATAATTAACCCAGATACAAGAAGAAACAAAACAAACCCATAAAAATTATATTTTTATTATGTTGTTTCCATAAGAAAGATGATTCCACAAAACCCATATTCTATTCAGATTAACTGAGAAGAATTGAGTAAAGAAAACCCCTAAATTGGAAAAACCCTAATTTACTAAGCTAAACTGCCCCAAAACCCATCGAAATCTAGAGACCCTAGATTACATTGAAACAAAGAAAAGCCAATAAAATTCAAGAAATGGGTTCTACAATAGATGCAATCGGGTATCTGAAATAATGAAACCCAAAACTCATTGAAATTCAGAAACCCAAGATCATTATAAAACAATCAAAAGAGAGAAATTTCAAGAAAAGGGGTTGACAAACATGGAATTGGGTATTTGAAATAATGAAACTTTACTTACAACTTGGTGGGATTTCTTCCTGGGGAAGGTGTCTTGTTGAGGAAGAAGAGGGTATCTTGATCGGACCACAACATTGTTCTTGTTTGGGGAAGAAACAGATCCTCCTCCTGCATCCGTCATGTTAGCGCAGACAAGAAAGAAAACAAGAAGAACAAAGTGCAATAAAACAAATATGTAAAGAATCTGCAATGCAAGACAGATAAACTGATTAGTAGCAGAACAAAAACTAATTGGCAGAAAAGAAAACAAAGCGAGCGTGAGAGCGAGAGCGATTCAGGTAGAATTGAGATCTTGGGGTTGCAGTGTTAGATCACAGAAGAAAAACAAGAAGAAGAGAGAGTTGAGAGCTTTTGGTTGTAGTGATCGCAGACGAAGAAGAAGAAGAAGAAGAGAGAGTAGAGTTTGAGAGAGTTTTGAGATTTATTTTTTGCTGAATATATATAGAGTAAGAAGCCCGCCCCCTATTTGTTTTGTTTCACGAAATTTGAACTCCAAGCGGCTAATGACCGTTGATAATTCCTACTTTAGCCTCAGTTAAGTATTTTCTTTTTCTTTTTTTCAAAATTCATTTGGCACAATCGATGGGTATTTGCTGATTTCAATCTACCATGCCCACCACCATACACTCTCCCCCCATCTTCCCTAACAATCGACCGAAGCCACACATAACCCATTATATTCAATACCTAACATTGTGTTAGCTTTCTCAACAAGTTATGACAAATTGTATTCAATCATCTGAAACTAAAATGTACAAGATACATGACTTATATATATAGACAATGCAATGTATTGCTAGTTGTCAAAACAACCTAACAGACTAACACATTATGGACCACATGAACAGCTGTACTAACTAGCTAAACTAACTCATATGTTGATTGTATTACTAATTACTCTTGACATCCCCCTTCAAACTAAGCGTAGATATATCAACTACACTTAGTTTGTCACGAAGTTTCAAAAATCTGGATTTCCCAAGAGCTTTAGTGAGAATGTCAGCAACTTGATCAATAGCAGGAATGTGTTGAACCCGGACAAGCTTGCGAGCAACCTTCTCGCGTACAAAGTAAAGATCCAATTCAATATGCTTAGTCCTAGAATGAAGAATAGGGTTTGCACTAAGCATGACAGCACTGTTATTATCACACCAGATAGTGGGAGGACTGGAGCTAATGTGTAGTTCAGAAACTAGAGACTACAGCCATGTGAGCTCAGCCGTAACAGCAGCAAGACTCCTATATTCAGCTTCAGTACTACTTCTTGAGATAGTGCTCTGCTTCTTTGAAGACCAAGAGATGAGATTAGCACCCAAATACACACAGTAGCCAGAGGTAGACCTCCTGTCAGTGGGATCAGATGCCCAATCGGCATCACAGTAACCTGTCCACTTGAATGAAGGTGTTGCAACCAGATGAAGACCAACAGTGGGTGTAGCCTTGAGATACCGCAGAATTCTCTTCACCACTCTCCAGTGTGATTCAAGAGGATGTTGCATCAATTGACAAACCTTATTGACAGAGTATGCTAATTCAGGTCTTGTGATGGTAACATACTGCAGAGCACCAACCATACTCCTATACAAGTGAACATCTGCAACTGGATCACTGCCAGTATCATATAGCTTTTCACCACCGCTCATTGGAGTAGATAAACCATTGGCAAATTGCATTTTAGCTCGACGTAAAAGATCATTAATATACTTAGTCTGAGATAAAAACAAGCCATCAGTGGTTTGTTGAACCTGAATGCCAAGGAAGTAGTGAGCAAGACCAAGATCTTTCAAGGCAAACTGAGCATTCAGCTGATGAATGAGTTGTGAAACATCCTTAGAACTGGAACCAGTGACCAAAATATCATCAACATACACCAGAAGAAATATAGGAGAAGGAGAATGTCGGATGAATAGTGAGGTATCTGACTTAGAAGGAGCAAAACCAAATAGATGGAGAGTATGTCTCAGCTTCTCAAACCATGCCCGAGGAGCCTGCTTCAGTCCATACAAAGCTTTGTAGTTTGCACACAACAGTAGGACGAGAAGAATCAATAAATCCAGGAGGTTGCATCATGTAAACATCTTCTTGTAAATCTCCATTCAAGAAGGCATTGTTAACATCAAGTTGAAAAACAGACCATCCATATGTAATAGCTACTGTGAATACAACCTGAATTGTAGTGGGTTTCACCACCGGACTGAACGTCTCAGCATAATTGAATCCTGCAACTTGTTCAAATCCTCGAGCCACCAACCTAGCCTTATATATGTGTACAGAACCATCCGCATTTTGTTTAACCTTGAACAACCATTTGCAACCAACTATAGATCTGTTTTGAGGAAGATCAACTAAAGTCCATGTGTTGTTCCTTAGCAAGGCTAGATACTCATTCTGCATAGCCGAGGACCAATGAGGGGTATCAAGTGCTTCAAGTAAGCTTACAGGTTCAGTTGAAGTCAAATAGACTTTAGACTTGAAGATACCAGCCTTAGACCTAGTAATCATTTTATGACCAGGAGCAATACTGATAGGAGGACTAGACACTGAACTGTCTGCAAGACTGTCATTGATAATAGGACTAGAGCTGGGAACCTGACTAGGAGCAGGACTAGGACTAGGAGCATGACTAGGACTAGTTAAGGTAGTGGGAGACAAGTTAACCAATGGACTAGTCAATGTATTGTTGGATGAATTGAATTGATTATCAGAGGATGAAGAAGAGAACCCAATGGATGCAGGAACAGATGTAGATGGGTGACTAATGGGTGAAAGGTTGGAAGTACCAGAGAGCCATTTTGAATAAGGAAAGTGATTCTCATTAAACACAACATCACGAGATATGTAGAGATGACCAGTACTTGACACACATTTATAACCTTTATGTTGAGAACTATAACCCAGAAAGAGACACTCCTCAGATCTAAATTGAAGTTTATGAGAGTTGTAAGGCCTGGTGTTGGGAAAACATGAACACCCAAAGACTTTTAAAATGTTGTAATCAGGAGCTTTATTGTAAAGTTTTTCATAAGGAGATAAGCCTTTAAGAACTTTAGTAGGAACACGATTGAGAAGAAACACAGATGTCTTAACAGCATCATCCCAGTATTTTAAGGGAAGTGAGGCATGTGCAAGTAGTGTTAATGCTGACTCAGTAATGTGACGATGCTTCCTTTCAGCAAATCCATTTTGCTGATGAGTTGTGGGACAAGCAAGCCGATGACATATCTCATACTGACTAAGAAACTTAGCAAATGACCTATACTCCCCTCCCCAGTCTGACTGTATACATTTTATAGAAAGACCAAATTGTAACTCAACTTGAGCCTTGAAATTAAGGAAAGTAGGATACGCATCCGACTTGTTTTTCAATAAGTAAACCCTAGTGAACCTGCTATAAGAGTCAATGAAATGAATATAGTACTTGAAACCACAAGATGACAGAGTAGAGGCAGGACCCCAGAGGTCAGTATGAATGAGTTCCAAGGGTTTTGAGTAAACAGTGGTGGAATTGGAAAAAGGAAGCCGATGAATTTTGCCCAAGCAACAGGCAGTACAAACATCCATTTTTGTATTAAGAGTAGCAATATTACATTTGGTAAGCACTTGCTTTACAACAGAAAGAGAAGGATGTCCTAATCTAGCATGCCAATGAGACAAAGAAGAACATGCTTTTGACACAAAAGTATTATTACAAACTGGAAATCTAGAAGGACTACTGGCTGATGTAGTTACTGAACTGGATGCTGAGCAAGTTGCTCTACTAATTGGAACCCAATGACTGGCTTGAAGAGATGATGAATTTGAACAAGCAACAGAAGATGCAGACCTTGAACAGGAAGAGACATTGAAGGAAACACATATAAACCTCGCTTAAGTGTCCCTTTCAAGAGAATTTGTTGTGTGACCTGATCTTTGACAAAACAAAAATTATGATGAAATTCAAAAAAGACATTGTTATCTCTAGCAAACCTAGACACACTTAAGAGGTCTTGGTTAATTTAGGAACTTGAAGGACATTTCTAATATGTAGTTCTCTTGAAGAATTAACAGAAGAAATAGATGACTGACCGATGTTTTCAATGGGCAAGGTAGTTCCATCTCCCACAAACAATTGCTCATTGCCATGATAAGGCATAGCATTCATCAAATTCTGAGTATAGGGTGTGCAATGATCAGTGGCTCCTGAATCTGGATACCACCTATTATCAGCATGTGGTTGCAACTGAGTTGTGGAAGCAGTGTTTGGCTGTATCTGAGACTGTGAATCAGCTCTCCAAGAAGGAAGATTATGCTGACTTGATGAAGCAATGAAAGCCTGTCTTGGAGTTGAAGCTGTTGGTTGAGATGAGTTGCCATATCCAAAAGAAGAAGACTGTGAACTCCATGGATTTGAGACAGAGTTATCAAACCGATTAAAGCATTTGAAAGCAAGATGCCCAACTTTGCCACATATTTGACATTGTGGGCGATTTGATTGAGAACCAAATCCAGTAGGCCGAAAACTTCTTCCTGATCTAGCACCCCTGGCACTGAAAGAACCTCTGAACTGAGGTCTCCACCCTTGAGAACTAGACACAAAAGACCTAGGTGACGGTCTGTATGAAGACTGAGCCATATTCACAGAGCTACTGATATCAAGATCTTTAGTATGTCTTTCAATTCTAGCTTCTTGATCAAGTAGAAGAGATTCCACTTCGGTAACACTCTACTCATCAGTTCTTGAACTAACTGAGATTACAAAGGTATCATACACTTGAGGTAAGCCATCAGAGATGGCATTGAAATGATCTCTTGAAGATAGTAGGTGTCCTACTGATGCCAACTGATCAGTGACAGACTTGAGTTTCAGAAGGTAGTCATTGATTGTCAAGTCTCCTTTCTTGAAGTTTTGTAATTGAATTCTAAGCTGAGAGATCTTGGCTACTGTGTGTGAATTGAAAAAGATCTCAAGAGTATTCCAAATTTGTGCAGAAGTTAGGCAACTTACTAACCTTGTAAGGAGCGATTCAGTCATGGAGAAAAGTAGCCAAGAAAACAGCAATTGATCTTGCTGGTATGTGATACTTGTTCAGAATTTCAACAAAAAGTGTGACTGGTCCACTGCTGCCCCTCAACACATTGGCCATTTGTTGAGCTGCATTTGCAATCCTGAGCGCACGCTTTAGGCAAAGCAGGACTCTGAAATGAGAGAAGAAAAGTGGGTACAAACACAATTTGTTTCTTCTGTTGCTTAGCGAGTTTCTACATGTAACCAAGTGTATTACAGAGCTGGCAACACCAGATATTGTTCTATAACTCAGCTAGCAAAAAGTCGATAGGATGATGGAAGCAACTAGCATGGACTCGTGACAACCATAATTGTGAACATCAGGTTTCTCATTTGGATGATGAAACCTATGATAGGGACATGGACCAAGATCCATGTATCAAAAGTTCATGTTCATGTCAATGGCTGCGCTTCATCATCACTAAACAAAATTAAGAAGGAATATAGCCCTGCCCAACAAACACAAAAGTTTACAAATTACGCAATTTACTTGTACACAAGGAAACACACCTTTCCCCATCCTTGATTCCGTCCTGATCATCAACCCAAAAGAGATGTGAACATGCATACACAGCTCTGCATTGGTCAGGCTTCTTTAAAAGCTTCGCAGAATAATGCACCATAATAAATAGATAACTAAAGAAGAATGTCAGAAAATTTTACAATAAATGCTTAAAAGGAAGGCTAACTGCTCATGCTTATGAAGGTTCGTTACCCCTGTGGCCTTATGTGTTAATGTATCCCTGTTCTCGACACCAAATACAGTCATTCTCTGAAGAGTTCCTATAATCAGATGAATCGCAGTCACCTGTGCTTTTGAATCCTGATGAAAACATAAACATTGAAGCTAAGTAAGAATTTACCCATTCTCAAATTCGATAGAAACATCATACACCATATTTTCTTCACGCTTTGTCCATTGCTAGGAAGCTGTTTAGTCTGTATTATTGATATTCAAGTATATGACTTTGCTGAATTAGAGTCTAGTAGCAAGCCTAACGCCTTGCAAGTGTGATCAAGTCAAGCATAACACACAATATTATATTCCTTGTAGCATTATCTGAAAGGCTTAGGATTTAGTATAGTTTGACAAGAAAAGTTCACTACGGTTGACTTGATATTCAGATACCATCACAGATTCCTTTTTTTTGTGAAATACATGGAACAACTTGGACAGGGATTTTTCCAAATGTTAAAACTAGTTCCAGTCAATTCATTGTCGTAGCTTATGTTTGTATTCAACTCTTGACTATTTTTTCCTTCTGTGCAGATCAATCGAGGCATTTGATGCCTGCACTTCTTCTCTTCCACCACAATGCATATTGCCAATGATCATTTTCCCATTTCCATTTCTAGAATTTTTTTTTCAATGTTTTTTTTGCAAAGAAGCAAATTTACTGTTATAGTCACAAGTTTCACTTGTAATCATGGCTTGTTGTCATTCTTTCAATGATACAACCTATACTCGCCCGTGTTTCTTGATGAAAGAGCCGAATGAAAAATATTCAGTTCGTATTGTGTAGTGATTTCCATTTTACATTTATGCATGCAGATCTTCGGGATGTTAAGCAATTTTTCGTAGACCACCCTGGTGCAGTGCCAATTAGTACAGCTCAGGTCGGACTCTTTCCATCCAACCAATAGAATTTTTTAATCTTTTGGTACTTTAGGCTTTTGACTACATGTATTTCTCTTATTTTACTCTCAAACTGAAGGGAGAGGAACTAAAAAAGACGACTGGAGCCCCCGCATATATTGAGTGCAGCTCAAAAACACAACAGGTATTGTTTTGCTGCTCTTTACTTTCTGAATGAAGTTGCATTGTAATCTCAATTTTGTAATATCCCACGCTGACTTGCAGAATGTGAAAGCTGTATTTGACGCAGCCATCAAAGTGGTGCTTCAACCGCCCAAGGCAAAGAAAAAGAAAAAAAGCAAGGCACAGGCTAGTTGCTCCGTTTTGTGAATATCAAAACAATGTGTCTGAAAGAAAAAATATGGCCTCCCAGTTATTCATTCAGAATTTTATAGTGCATCTTCTCTTCGTCAAAGAAAGAGCAAGCCTGGGTGCACCCTTCGTTGACAGAATGCTAGGGGAATTGCCTGAAAGCATCAGCAGTTTGTTTATTTGCTTTGTAGGCCTTACGGTCTGTAACTTGATAGCTTGTTTTAGTAAACAAGAATGTTTCTTTTTCATGTATTTTTTTCTTCTTATATATGTTAGACATTTATACAAGGAAAGACCTCGTAAAAAAATTGAGTGAATAACTTTATCTTCAAAATTTGACATCCTATCTGAAGCCATATGACATTTCTGGTATTATGTTTTTGAGTTGAATGACAAACTCTCATTCAGGGGACAAAAAAATAAATAAAAATAATGGAGATTGACCTTTACATTTGTAAACAAAATTTGCCACTCAATTTGAGATTTACGATGATGATCTCTTCGTGTAAACTTATAATGTTTTAGTCAAGTTGGGGTTACAGGTTCAGCGTCATCAAACAGTTCCATACAGCTACTTAACAATGCTGCACCATTATTTTGTGCAGAGAAACAGATCAATAAGGTTGCATAAAGCTACCCTATATTGCTGCAGGGAAACAGCTAAACTAACTAATTGCAGCTGTGGTAAAAGTTGCGAGTCATGGGATTGAAAATGGGAGAAAGTTGGATACTGCCTGAACATTTCTTAGCTCGCAAATAGAATTAGGTCTTCTACAACTGCTGCCTGATTTCCATGGATGTTGCTACAATAGAGAAGCATTTTGGAATCAATTGGAATAGCAAACATATTATAAACTAATTAGGAGTTTGAAACAGATATAATTCATGATTATGTAATTTAATGCGAACCTCTAATTAAGATTTTATTGAACTTTTATGACTACATATAACAACTTATACAACCCAAATGTAGAACTTTACACCAGAGTCATTTTTGTACCACAGACCAACACGTTAAAAAACTAGTACACATTAAAAATAAAACTATGTAACCCAATTATCTTCATCTAATGCTACTGAATTTCCAACCATCATTGAGTAGCGGCTCCATATCTTCATCTGATGCGGCTGAAGTTAGCAAATGGCTCCGGTTTGCTCTTGGGTGCAGGTTTGGCCACTTCAGGAGTCCCAAAAACATTCCAAAATCTTAATGTCTCGTCTCCTGCAGCAGTTGCTACAGTGCACCCGTCTGGGCTCTGAGCCATGAATAGAACTCTGGAAGTATGACCAGTGAGTTCAGCCATCTTTACCATTGCCGGATACTTCCAAAGAGTTAATTGATTGCTTGTGAACCCATGTGAGCTCAAAAGTTCACGTTCCTTCGTGTTCCATAACAAGGAGCAGACCTGGGAACCTGTATTTATTGAGTTCAGGCATGCGCCAGTATGGGTGTTCCAAAACTTTATGCAACAGTCCTCTACACCGCCACCAGATGCAAGCAAGTTACTCTGAAATGGACACCAAGCAAGGGCCTTGACTGCAGCAGTGTGGTCCTCGATCCTGTGAAACCACTGAGTTGGAGAATTTGATGATGCTAGAGATCGATCCCAAATGTGGAGAAGGTTATCATTCCCACCACTTGCTAGTTGCTGTCCTGAAGAAGACCATTTCAGCCCACAAACCTCTCTAGAATGCCCTCTATAGGTGTCCACAATGTGTGATCTAACTCGGACGTCATTGTTGACGATGAGTCCATCCCCACCCCCAGTGGTAAGGATGTGACTATTCCAATCAAGGGACCCTACTCTCGATCCATGCATGCCCTGTAGAGTTCTCAGTTGTAGGTTCGATGCAGTGTCCCATAGCTGGACTTCTGAATTGTTCAAACCAACAGCAATCTTCTGTCCATCTGGAGCCCAACTCACACTCGTTATGGGCCCATTTTCTTCATCGATGCTCACAAGTTCAGAAGTGGAGGAATTAGAAGCATCCCACAGATAAACAGTGCATCCAAGTGCAATTGCTAGAACATTGCTGCCACCCCAGTCAAGCAAATTCAAGTAGTAATCATCTAGAATATCTGGAGCATCCAATGTCCTCTCCGATTTCTGTAAACAATCATTCATACATCAAAATCTCATTCAAACCTTGATAAATTAAGAAACAATCCCTAGTTGAGGAATGTAAACAAATTAAACTATCATAAAATCGAATAAATCAACTCACTTGAGGAATGCATCGTCTGGGTTTTACTGCTTTGTGTTGGCGAACAGGTGAATAGTATTCAGGGAAAGGCGCCTCAACAGTGGTTGGCTTGCTCTTAAAAGCAAGGATCCTGGTTCTGTTCATATTCATGATCTCAGCAAGCAGTTTCCTGTAAGCTGATGGAGAGCTCTCCACTTGCTTTTCCTTTCCTGCACCCTTTCTAGCGGCTTCCATGATTGCGTAATGCGCGTAATCAAAGTCCATAGCTGACCTGTTGGGGATGAATCTGTCCCACTGCATTTTCAACATAAACAAAAATCAGGATTTTCAGACAACAAAATATAAATTTGCATGACAAGATAATTAACCCAGATACAAGAAGAAACAAAACAAAAAGATAAAAATTATATTTTTATTACGTTGTTTCCATAAGAAAGATGAGTCCACAAAACCCATATTCTATTCAGATTAATGTCATGAGCTCACAAGTAGGATTGTTTTGGGAGATATTAGCGGGAAAAGAATGGCGCAAGATTCAAATTTAGAAAAAAATTGTTTTTTTGTTTGTTTGTTGTTAAGGGTACAGATCAGGACACGCGTCACTACAGTGACCGTTCCTTTTTGAAATTCTGTTACAAAGCTTTGTATAAATTGGGCGAGATCCCCTTGTAGAAGAATAGAGAAGTTTTAAATCAAATAGGCTCTGCTCTAAGAACAGAGATTTCCTTCCAGTTCTCTTCAATTCTCTTCATCTTTTTTTCCATTTTTTTTTACCAACAGTCACTCTGGTGACATTTGGTATCAGAGCCCACTCTGATCCTTCATCGATATGGAGACTAGGGCGAAGGAAATGGAGAATTTCGTTCGAGAATCGAAGAAACATCAAATTGAATCCGACAATAGGATCGATCTCTTGACTAAGGATGTTAAGAGGATGCAACTGTCGATTGATTCAACGGAGAAGAAGCTGGAACAGATCGTTCAAATGCTTCAAAAACCGTACACCGAGCAGAGACCATCGGGATCTGCCAGTTCGTCTACAACACAGGCCAACCCTAACATAGATCTGGATCAAGGTTCTCCCCACTATCAGGTTCATGATGCTACAGGTATAAATCTAAAAGCACCTAAACTTGATTTTCCTTCATTTGATGGTACTAATCCTCGTGCGTGGGTTAAGAAAAGTGAGCGTTATTTCTCTATGTATCGAATACTAGATGCACATAAGGTTGCTATTGCCTCCATTTACTTCCATGGACAAGCTGATCTATGGTTTCTAGATTATCAGGCTGGAAAACAATATATTCCATGGTCTATTTTTGTTCATGATCTGTGCTCTAGGTTTGAGGAAACTGTATTCTCCAATTACATTGATACCTTCAATAAACTCAGCCAAGGGTCGACAGTAATTGAGTATTATAATTAGTTTGAAGGACTTAAATCATTGATGCTTGCTCACAACCCTCCCTTAGATGAAATTTACTTTATACATAGCTTCATTAGTGGACTCAACCCTCAGATTAAACCATCAGTCCAAATGTTCAAACCTACAACTGTGAGTCAGGCTTTTGAATTAGCCAAAATGCAAGAAGCTATCCTCACTAATCACCCAAGTCCCAATCGAGTCACCCACTCAAATTTCTCTGCTAAGACAAGTCCTTACCAATCTACCAACACAAATGCTGCTGTCCAAAATGCCAAGCCACATCAAAACTTAATCCTTAATCCTGCTGTCAAATCCTCATTTCAAAAAACTTACCCCTAACCAAATGAAGTTAAGAAGAGAAAAGGGGTTGTGTTACAATTGTGATGAACAATACAGGCCGGGACATTTATGTAAGAACCAATTCTTCCTATCAATCCCTGAGGATGACAGTGTGGAATCAGTGGGAGAGGAAAATCAAGGGGAGCCTGAGGTAGAAGATCTGTCAAAGGAGATTCAGACTGACATGGAGGTGTCCTTACATGCTCTCAATGGTAATCTATCAGTACACACCTTACTGTTGAGAGGCAAAGTCAGGAAGAAGGATATTTCCATCCTAATTGACACGGGGAGCACTCACTCCTTTATTGACCCCAGTGTCATTAAGGAAACAAACTGGCCAACTGAACTTACACCTTTGATGATGGTTAAGGTGGCTAATGGGCAACACCTTCATAGCACAGCAGTGTGTCCTAAGTTAGAGTGGCTTATGCAGGGATTCAAATGGGATGGCAGAGTTAGAGTATTACCCCTTGGGGGATATGATATGGTCATTGGGGTCGATTGGTTGCAACGATTTGGAGACATCTCCCTAAACTTGAGGAAGTTACAGCTTACTCTCACTGTTGATGGTAAATCTATTACTCTTCAAGGGGTAACAAAGGAAGAAACCATTTGCCTCATGGAACCCCAAAACCTTCCTAGAGCTCTCAAGAAGAATACTACCTCCTTCCTAGCTCAGCTTTTTTGTGTTACTCCCAGTGATACCTCTAGTCCCTCTCACCCTGCTCTCAACTCTCTTTTATAAGAATATCAGGATATTTTTCAGAAACCCAAGACTTTACCTCCACACAGAATGTTAGACCATCACATACCTTTGAAACCTGGAGCTCTACCCCCTTCACAGCCCCCTTATAAAATTCCCTATGTACAGAAGGAAGTGGTTGATAAAATGGTGGAGGAGATGTTAGATTCAGGGTTCATTCAACCTTCCCATAGCCCGTTTGCTGCACCAATACTATTGGTAAAGAAGAAGGATCATACATGGCGGTTTTGTGTGGATTATAGGCGTTTAAACGACATAACTATCAAGGACAGGTTCCCTATTCCGCTGGTTGAAGAACTACTAGATGAATTACATGGTTCTACAGTTTTTTCTAAGCTGGATTTAAGGTCTGGCTACCATCAGTTAATGGTCCACCCACCTGATGTACACAAGACAGCATTTAGAACCTATCAGGGGCACTATGAATTTAGAGTTATGCCCTTTGGCTTAACCAATGCACCAGCCACTTTTCAAGCATTGATGAACCAGGTATTTAAACCTTTTTTAAGGAAATTTATACTAGTATTCTTTGATGACATACTAATCTACAGTTCCAGTATAGATCAGCACTTAGTCCATCTTCAGACAGCTTTCTCTACTCTCAGAACTCACCGTCTGTATGCAAAGCTTTCTAAGTGTGCTTTTCTTCAAAATAAGCTGGAATATCTGGGCCATTTGATCAGCTCTCAAGGGGTAGAGGCAGACCCTACAAAAATTGCTGCTATGAAGGATTGGCCTACTCCTAGTAACCTCAAACAGCTGAGAGGTTTCCTTGGTCTTACTGGGTATTATAGAAGGTTTATACAGCATTATGGCTTGATAGCACAGCCATTAACCAATTTGTTGAAAAAGGACAGTTTCAAATGGAGTGAAGAGGCTACCAATGCTTTCGAGGCACTAAAAGGGGCAATGTGTAAGGCACCAGTACTGGCTTTACCCAATTTCTCACTCCCTTTTTCATTAGAGACTGATGCTTGCACAAATGGAGTAGGGGCTGTCCTGTCTCAACAAGGTAAGCCTATAGCCTTTTTTAGTAAGGCTTTAGGGCCCAGGAACATGCTACTTTCTACTTATGAGAAAGAACTCTTGGCTATAGTCATGGCTGTAGAGAAATGGCGTTCTTATTTGTTGGGCTCTCGGTTTACTATACATACGGATCATCAAAGTATCCGACATTTTTTGTCCCAGAAGGTTACTACTCTCATGCAGCAGCGTTGGCTTTCCAAATTATTGGGCTATGATTACGAGATTTTGTATAAAAAGGGGACTGAAAACTTAGTGGCTGATGCTCTCTCAAGGATACCCAATGATAAGACTGTCTGCAATGCACTCACAACAGTCATTCCTACTTGGTTGACAGAAGTAGTCCACAGTTATGAGGGAGACCCCGATGCAATGAGCCTAGTTCAACAACTCAGCATTCAGGAGGACGCTCACCCTAACTTCTCCTTGGGAGCTCTTTTTATTGGCTCTGCAGGTCCACTTAGACAGAAACTTATATCTGTTCTTCATGAATCTGCAGTAGGGGGCCATTCTGGAATCCAAGTGACTCTGCAGAGGATCAGACAGTGTTTCTTTTGGCCAAAGTTGAAACATCAGGTGACTGAGATTATTCTGAGTTGTGATATCTGTCAGCGACAAAAATCAGATTTATCTCCTTATGGGGGTCTTCTACAACCTTTGCCTATTCCTAACCAGGCTTGGCAACATATCTCTATGGATTTCATAGAGGGATTGCCTCGCTCTCACCAAAAGTCGGTCATTATGGTGGTGGTAGATCATCTCACTAAATACAGTCATTTCTTATCCTTACCCCACCCTTATACAGCCTCCATGGTAGCTGATTTATTCCTCAAGAACGTCTACAAACTCCATGGATTACCATCCACTATAGTCTCTGACAGAGACAAGGTCTTCCTTAGCACCTTTTGGCAAGACTCATTTGCTGCCTTAGGCACTACACTCTCTTTTAGTAGTGCCTACCATCCCCAAACTGATGGGCAAACTGAACGCACAAATGCTTGCCTGGAGACTTTCCTTAGGTGCATGACCAGCGACATACCCCAACAGTGGACCAAATGGCTCTATCTGGCAGAGTATTGGTTCAATTCTTCCTTTCATTCAAGCCTCAAAATGACTCCCTTCAAAGCCCTCTATGGTTACCCTCCTCCCTTGCTGGCTCTCCCGCCTATTACTACACTTACTACCCAGTCAGTCCAGACTTATCTTCAGGAGCGTGAGACTATGCTCCAACTAATCAAAGATAAACTCCACAAAGCCCAGGAACGTATGAAGACATTTGCTGACAAGCACCGCACCGACAGACAGTTTCAAGTTGGCGATTGGGTTTGCCTTAAACTTCAACCCTAGAGACAAACATCAGTGAGCATACGCAGAAATTTAAAGTTGTCAGCCAAGTTTTATGGGCCATTCCAAGTTCTTGAGAAGGTGGGTCAGGTTGCTTACAAGCTCCAACTTCCCATAGGTTCTCGCATACATAATGTCTTCCATGTCTCTCAGCTCAAAAAGAAAATAGGGACTTCTGTTGTTCCCTCTCCTCAACTACCCTTAGTCGATACCACTGGAAATTTCCAAGCGGAGCCATTAAAAGTGCTGAGCAGGAGGCTGATTCTGCGCCACAACAGAGCTGTGACTCAACTGCTGATTCAATGGACAAATGGTACGCCTGAGGAGGCCACCTGGGAAGACTACACAGACATCATTGCCAATTTTCCAGCTTTCCTTCCTTGAGGTCAAGGATTTGCAAGAAGGGGTGGGCAATGTCATGAGCTCACAAGTAGGATTGTTTTGGGAGATATTAGCGGGAAAAGAATGGCGCGAGATTCAAATTTAGAAAAAAATTGTTTTTTTGTTTGTTTGTTGTTAAGGGTACAGATCAGGACACGCATCACTACAGTGACCGTTCCTTTTTGAAATTCTGTTACAAAGCTTTGTATAAATTGGGCGAGATCCCCTTGTAGAAGAATAGAGAAGTTTTAAATCAAATAGGCTCTGCTCTAAGAACAGAGATTTCCTTCCAGTTCTCTTCAATTCTCTTCATCTTTTTTCCATTTTTTTTTACAAACAGTCACTCTGGTGACAATTAACTGAGAAGAATTGAGTAAAGAAAACCCCTAAATTGGCAAAACCCTAATTTACTAAGCTAAACTGCCCCAAAACCCATCGAAATCTAGAAACCCTAGATTACATTTAAACAAAGAAAAGCCAACAAAATTCAAGAAATGGGTTCTACAATAGATGCAATCGGGTATCTGAAATAATGAAACCCAAAACTCATTGACATTCAGAAACCCAAGATCATTATAAAACAATCAAAAGAGAGAAATTTCAAGAAAGGGGTTGACAAACATGGAATTGGGTATTTGAAAAAATGAAACTTTACTTACAACTTGGTGGGATTTCTTCCTGGGGAAGGTGTCTTGTTGAGGATGAAGAGGGTATCTTGATCGGACCACAACATTGTTCTTGTTTGGGGAAGAAACAGATCCTCCTCCTGCATCCATCATGTTAGCGCAGACAGGAAAGAAAACAAGAAGAACAAAGTGAAATAAAACAAATATGAAGAAATATGTAAAGAATCTGCAATGCAAGACAGATAAACTGATTAGTAGCAGAACAAAAACTAATTGGCAGAAAAGAAAACAAAGCGAACAAAAACTAATTGGCAGAAAAGAAAACAAAGCGAGCGTGAGAGCGAGAGCGAGAGCGATTCAGGTAGAATTGAGATCGTGGGGTTGCAGTGTTAGATCACAGAAGAAAAACAAGGAGAAGAGAGAGTTGAGAGCTTTTGGTTGCAGTGATCGCAGACGAAGAAGAAGAGAGAGTAGAGTTTGAGAGAGTTTTGAGATTTATCTTTTGCTGAATATATATAGGGTAAGAAGCCCGCCCCCTATTTGTTTTGTTTCACGAAATTTGAAACTCCAAACGGCTAATGACCGTTGGTTTCAAAAGGGAATATGCCTAAGCTCACCTTACATAATTCCTACTTTCGCCTTAGTTAAGTTTTTTCTTATTTTTTCTCAAAATTCATTTGGCACTTCACCCAATCGATGCGTATTTGTTGATTTCAATCTACCATACACTCACCCTCCATCTTCCCTAACAATCGACCAAAGCCACGCATAACCCACTGTAAACCAATTACAAATGTAGTGTCACTCCCTCTCTATCTATAAATCAATCGCAACTATCACCGTCGTTGTCACTTCCTCTCATCGCTACCCTCTCTTCACCCAAACAATTATAAATGAAGAAGAAATTGAAGAGAGATTCAGACACCTCCCCTTCAAAGTAAATCAATCTACCACCGCTGTCACCCCATCTCACCATGTGAAGAAATAAACGACAAAGAGACTCAGCCACCTCCTATTCTCATTATTATCAATTTATCACGAAGCAAGCGAGAGTCCACCTTGAAGGCAACACAGACTAGTCACTGGGCATCCAACTATCACTGTCCAAGACCACCCACGTGCGAGTGGTCCTTAAACACTCACATAGACCGTTTATCCAGATATTTAATACTCGGGACCTAAATACATATCTCGAGAAAAGTGTTAAAATGTTATGAAATTTTTAACACGATATTTCTAGTGTTAATATGTAATTTTCCTGAAAATTATATCTCAAACGAATTAATAATCTTTTACTTTGAGTAGATCCTTTTAGCTAAATAAAACTTAATTGAATCCTAAACTACCAGTAAAAACCTAAATTACTCCTTGTAGTCAAATGCCCCTAATAGTAAAGGCAGGTCTTCCTTAGGATAAATCAGTCACTGACGTATTGTTTCGTCTCCAAATCACAATGTAACTTTCTTCAATTATTGATAAAGATAACAATTTATAACTCTTCCATCATAGTAAATGAAATCTTTTGACACCAATCCTTCATTTTAAGCTTTTAACATGATGAAATCGCACCAAGACTCGTGCACCCCTAGATTTTTTCTATTTATTTATTTATTGTTTTTCATTTTATTTTATTTTGTACAATTAAATATGTCTAAAATCGAGCAACTTTTGATTAACTGGTTGACGTAGAATGTAGAACATGATATGCCAGCAACTTTTTTGCTTAAAGGAAACTCGTGCTACTACTTTAAGTGTTAATAGAACATCTTATTTAATATAATGTTTCACATAATACAATTGAGTACCAGACCACCTATACCCGCCCCATCAGAGTAAAACTCTAAGGGGGCAACACTGCAAAGTATTAGCAACATAATGTTACAATTGTGTTTCATATGGACACCACTCCGCAAGGAAGTACTTAATGTGGGAAAGAAAGCAAAGATATAGAACAATGATTACACGACGCATAAACATTAAACTTGATCAGGTGAGACACAAATCTACTTCCACCAAAAAAATACCCTATTGGTAAGAACTGTTTATCTGAGTCGCAATCGGAAATCACATTTACGATGCAAAGCATCCCGAAGTTCACACCTTGAGTGGCTCATACTTTTCACCCATCTCCCCACCTTTCTGTTTCTGGAACTGGATGTACCGCATTGTGCTTGCAAAGAAAGCATCTGCTGATGGATCTGATGTTGTGGTGTCACTTTGCATATCAGTTGTGATCAATTCAACAAGGCCTTGTATAGCAGCCGTTGTGATCTGGGGGTTCCCCTTCTCGAAAAAGTACAAATACCTAACATTGCAATAGAATATATAGGTTACAGCTGAACAACAATATAAACATTACTCCAATATATTAGTTCAGGTATGTGATACTTGTTCAGAATTTCAACAAAAAGTGTGACTGGTCCACTGCTGCCCCTCGACACATTGGCCATTTGTTGAGCTACATTTGCAATCCTTAGCGCACGCTTTAGGCAAAGCAGGACCCTGAAATGAGAGAAGAAAAGTGGGTACAAACACAATTTGTTTCTTCTGTTGCTTAGCGAGTTTCTACATGTAACCAAGTGTATTACAGAGCTGGCAACACCAGACATTGTTCTATAACTCAGCTAGCAAAAAGTCGATAGGATGATGGAAGCAACTAGCATGGACTCGTCACAACCATAATTGTGAACATCAGGTTTCTCATTTGGATGATGAAACCTATGACAGGGACATGGACCAAGATCCATGTATCAAAAGTTCATGTTCATGTCAATGGCTGCGCTTCATCATCACTAAACAAAATTAAGAAGGAATATAGCCCTGCCCAACAAACACAAAAGTTTACAAATTACGCAATTTACTTGTACACAAGGAAACACACCTTTCCCCATCCTTGATTCCGTCCTGATCATCAACCCAAAAGAGATGTGAACATGCATACACAGCTCTGCATTGGTCAAGCTTTTTTAAAAGCTTCGCAGAATACTGCACCATAATAAATAGATAACTAAAGAATGTCAGAAAATTTTACAATAAATGCTTAAAAGGAAGGCTAACTGCTCATGTTTATGAAGGTTCGTTACCCCTGTGGCCTTATGTGTTAATGTATCCCTGTTCTCGACACCAAATACAGTCATTCTCTGAAGAGTTCCTATAATCAGATGAATCACAGTCACCTGTGCTTTTGAATCCTGATGAAAACATAAACAATGAAGCTAAGTAAGAATTTACCCATTCTCAAATTCGATAGAAACATCATACACCATATTAGGGGTGGGCATTTAAGACCGAAAACCCGATCCGGCCCTGGAACCGAACCGACCGGTCTGATCCGGTTTTTAAAATGATATTTTTATATTCGGTCCAAAAGCTCGGCCCGACCCGAATTTCTCGGTCCGGTTGTCGGTTCTCATTTCTAGAATCTGCAGGTACCCGGCCCGATTGTTTTAAAAAATTAAAAGCTTCATAGGTTTTCACATGTTTTGGTAAGAAAAAGTCAAAAGCTGATTGCTATTTTCAAGACAAAATAAACAATAAACAGGATCCCGACTTAAAAGTCTCAATGTCACTTTCACAAAAATAATAAAAAAATTATTTCAAATTCAATTATCATTTATTATATAATTGCGGTCACTGTAAAGTGTGTTGTTGATGTTGTCATGGTGTGAAGTGTGATGTTGATGTTTTCAATGTGTGAAGATGATGCATGATGATGGAAGGGACTGTCCTCCGTCCTTGAAGATTGAAATTGAAATTTGGTTGAGTTGAAAAACTAGACTCGATAAAAGAACTGAATGCGACCGAGACCGGCCCGGCCCGAAATGTCGGTTAACTGGGATTCGGTTAACCGGCTTCATCCGGTTCGGTTTCGGTTCCTGAAATTTAATTTTTTCTAGTTCCGATCCGATTTGCAGTTTTGGTTGTTTGGGCCGATTAACCGAACCGGCCCAGTCCTACACCATATGATACTAGAACTTAGAATCTGATGATCGATAAGAATGTAATTATGATACCATGTGTATCGACAAAAATTGAAGGTTGTCCAGTAAATGCTGACAATTACAACATATTGACCATTGAATTATACACAATTTTTGCTTTCTGTATTTTTATTTGTCTATCCTTTTTAATGCAAAGAATCTATGATGTATATTCAAGAAAAAAAATTTCTTGGTTGCTTACCGCAACTTCTTCTTCGTACAATATAAATGCTTGTGTAAAGAACTCATATGCAATGGGTTCGAGATCACAGTCATTAGCAACCTGTATAAGCAGGAAATTGCAAGCTTAAATTAGTAACATGAATGATTAGTGAACTAAGGGTGTATTTGGTTGGATGGAATCCTATTCCATAGGAATCCATGAGGGGACCCCTACATCTAAGGCTAAATCGAGATAGCACTAATTATCCAACATAAGATTTCATGATAAATGGTGGGAATGGAAGTCATGAACATGAGAATCACACTCCTTGGTTCCTCCAAAGCATTTAATTTCATGTTCATAAGACTTCCACTCCCACCATTGATCACAAAATCTAATGATGGATTAGTGAGTGAACCTCAAATTAGCTACAAGATGTAACTGGTCCTTTCATGGATTTCCATGGAACAAGATTCCATGCCACCAAACACATCCTAACTTTCCAAATGTAGAAAGGCATACCTCAACACATTGCAAGTACAGTCTTAATGCTAGTTCTGGTGCAGGAACAGATAGCAGAGATTCAACAGTCTGAAACCAAAATTTAGCCATGATTTTATCAGATGTAAGCCACATTAGCAGATACAAGCTAAAAAAGAAATGATACAAGTTATCTTTATTTTTCTTCCTCTATTAAGAGATGTTACCTGATGTAAAAGCTGAAAAATCTTCTTTGGTGTTGCACATACCTCTTCAACTACATCCCCATCCTGACCTTGCAATCTTCTGACCAACTACATACAAGAATAATTATTTGTTATCAACCACAACCTTCTAGGAAGCCGTCAACTCAACCTTAAAAACGCCAAAACAAGTTATAATATGCCATGGCCAACATTTTGTGTAAAACATTTCTAAACACGCACACCAAAAAAATGGAAAAAAGAACCAAGAGAGACAAACCTTGAGGGCTGAGAAGATAAGGGGAGGAACAGTGAAAGCAAGACGTTTTGGGCCACCAATCAAAATAAGCTTCCTGACGATACAAATAATCTGGAACACTACAAAATAGAATTAATACTAATGTACAAAACCTAGTCTCATAATTTTCAAGAATTGAGCAACATGACTGGATGAAGCAAACATTGATAAACGAACATTTGAACTTTAATATAATACAAGCATATGTATACATATACATAGGAATCGAAAAAAATGAAAAAAAAATTCAAATACAAAAATTCAAAAAAATGGACAGTTGCTTTTATGTCCAAACACAGCGGTAACGGCGAGGATGTATGTTATCCGCAGCGGCCGCTGCATTTGGACAGAAACCAGACTCTGTGTTTTGCCAATAACGCAGCGGATCGTGCGATTTTTTTTCTTGGGCTCGCACTTTCCACTGCGTTTGGTTCTTTATAGGCATTTTGGAGAATTTCGCATGTGCCGCTACTGTTTTCTTCATTTTGTTCTTAGCCGTTGTAAATTTATGGTTTTGGCTCGCACGTGCCGCTGCGTTTGGGTACAAACTCTTACTACTCAGTTATGGTTTAGGGCACTTACAATAGATTTTTTTCAAATCATCGAGAGGTCTTAGACTGGGAGACCCTTTTCCCCATTTTATTCATTCTGGCAGCTGAAGTTTAGACAAGGAATTAAAAGGCATAATTTTATTTTTTTGAATTTGATGGGAAAAATTAAAATATTTTGCGAAGCGAATCTGCAAATGGAAGTGTTTTTGTTGTGTTTTTATATACTACGCATGCAAATATTATAAGCAATGAAAATGCAATTGCAAATAACCACAAATTTCTAAACTGCACTATATAACCAACATCCCAAAACTCTTATATATACAAACTAAACATATGGGCATCTCAAATCAACAAGATCAACATTTTTAAATGGCTAACAATATCAACATATGGGCATCTCGTCCTCCTCAACATTTACACTCGAAAATAATGCACCGAAAATAGTGTCTTATGTTTTTTTGCATTTTATTTACAACTGAGGAGGTAACTGTGTTCTTGTGGCACTATCGATATGAGAAACCCGAGTGCACCTCGCATACTTTTTACAAACTAAGGTGTAACACTGTTCTTGCTGCAGCATCGACAAATTTTTTTACCCTCCCGGAGGTTCCGGCGAGTGTGGGTTCCCCACTCGTAGGAACCACCGTGAGGGCGAAGGAGAAAAGAAACAAGGCGGAAAAAAAAACAAAGAAGAAGAAGATGGGAGGAGGTGGAGTGAAGGGGAGGAGAGGTGATGGGATGAAGAGGTGGTGGGGTGAAGGGGAGGTGGTGGTAGCGAAGGGGAGGAGGAAGAAAGGTGGCGGTGGCGAGGTGGTGGGGTGAAGGGGATGAGGAGGAGAGGTGGTGGGGTGAAGGGGATGAGGAGAAGAGGTGGCGAGGTAGTGGGTGAAGGGGAGGAGAATGAGGTGGCGAGGTGGTGGTGGTGAAGGGGAGGAGGATGAGGTGGCGATGGAATGAGGTGGTGGGTTGAAGGGGAGGAGGCGGCAGTTGTGGAAAAGAAAGGGAGAGATGAGAAGATGAGGGTTAGGGTTATATAGTGGTGGTGTCCTTCGGTAAAAATTGGTGGGTGGTGGTGTTCATCAGTAGAAGTGGTGGTGCTAAATAGTATAAGTGGTGGGGTTATCTTAGAAGATTGTTTGCAACCCCCAAATCAAGTTATTGTAGGTATTCTTCGTGTTGAACTAATTGACTTCACATCACCTCAAGAATCACGGTTCCGAGCTTTAAACCTAGGCATAACACTAAGAGGATATAGAATGTTGAAAGAGATTTGTTATTTAATTATTATTATAAATTTTATTTTCTTTAAATTCTCATTATGTAAGAGTATACTTTTCCCTTTTCATAATTGGAATTGATGCAAAATATTGCATCAATTAGTTCGTGAAAAATCTTAGGTTTTAGTTTTAGTTGATTATTGTGTTTTCACACTGGATTCAAAAGTTTCCCCAATAATTGTCGTACTTCCAAAATTTTAACGCCAATCTTAGTTGAATCTGTAGCAATATTGACTTTCAACAAGGAGCCATTATTACCAAACCAGCATTGCTGAATCACCCATGAAAACACCATGGTGTCCAGTGCCTACTGCTAACAAGGAGTGCTATACAAGGAAGCACAGACTCTTAGAAAACTTGTTGTATCCGTGTCCGATACGTATTCGACACAGGACACTCGCTTGACACGCCTCCGACACATGTCAGACACTTGGTCAACGTGTCAGCAGGTGGCAGACACATGATCAATGTGGTCAACGTGTCAGACACACCTCCGATACACCTGGAACTTGGTCAGGACACAGTCAAGACTAGAAAACCAACTTTGTTTTATTTTTTACTTTTAGATATTTGCAAATAACCACGTAATATAATGGTTGTTGAAGTGAATGACTATTTCAATTAAGATTTAAGATAAATAGGGCAAAAAGTCATTAAAGCATCTATGCTTTCTTGTTATTCTTTGCTTCTTATTTTTCTCTCATTTGCTTCTTCTCTCCTCTACTTCTTTTTTACTATATTTTTTCTTGCAACAGTGTCATTTTCTTCAAGACACTCTAAGAAGGCATTTTATTAGATTACTATTTATATTTATATGACTTATTAAAAAATAGTATGACGTGTCCCCGAGTCCTAGTTTTTGGGAGTCGGCGTGTCGTGTCCATGTCCGGCATAACGCACGTATCCGTATCTGTGCATCCTTGGTGCTAGACCATATCTGATCTCATAAAAGAGACTCAAACATATTACTGTACATATGAGAAAGAACATATCTATGTTGAACTAAATGACATTTTGTAACAAAAGAACTATAACTACAATGACTTCACAGCCAATGACCATAGATTAACAATAAAGGAATGCAACCCCATTTTGTTTTCAAATAGCAGGACTGAAGTAGTAGCCAGGTCAAATTCAAAGCCATAGTCTTTCCCATAACCTTTGTCCATGAATCCATTTTAAAGCACTAAAGAGCTAATGCATGAATAGAATTAGTCGTATGCTGACAGTGTTGCTTTAGTTTGTTCAATCAGGATTAACAAACAATTGCACACCAACCTTCTATAGGCCATGCACAATATCTCAATTTCAACATAACCTTGCAGAAGCATTTCATACGACATTAGCGACAAAATCAATGGATATGGTGCTAGATACCCTAACCATAACATGCATTTGGCTCAAACCTTATAAACTATGAAGCTTATCTCAAATGTTGGATCCATATTTTCACCATTATGTGGGAGGAGGACCCACTGAGTTGTGTACCCCTAGTTGACGAGTATACACAAATGATAAATAAGACAAAATAAAAATCTTGAGCACATCAATTACCTTTAGCATCTCCTCTGGATCATCGTTATGAAACATGTGAATGAGGCGAGCAACCGAATTTTGCTCCTCCTTGAAATCCTTCTCATCAAGCTAAAGACGAGAGAATAAATAAATAAAATTATCATAATGCATCACCATTCACCAAACAAGTGAGCAGACAAAAGAATGGTAGGATATCTGACCAAAAACAAAGCTTTCAAAAAAAATTAATAATGAAAATAAATAAACAAAGTACATGATGTATATCGACTGAAAGGTACAAAAGAAAATCACCTCATCATCAGGAGTCCCATCTAAATCCTTTATGAGCCCCTTGATTAATTCAAACAATGCCTCAACCGACAAAGTCAACATCATCATGTCAATGAGAAACACGTGAATTACCAACGTAATCAGTGACAATAAAGCTACCAGTCAAAAACCAAAAAAAAATAGAAGAATAGAAAAATAAAAAAATTCAGTGAGAATAAGCAGAACCTTGTCAGCAGTTGAAATGCAAGTGTCATTTTTCATGATGCTTTGGATAATAACTACTGCCATAATTTTATTTGTTCCATTATCGAGATGATCCATGATACGTGGATAATTAGAAAGCTCGAGTGCAATTCCGATATCATTGTACTTTTCTAGTGGAGCACTCAATAGTGTAAGTAACAATCTGCTTTGTTGCTTTGTTATCTTCAAGCTTTGCTTTCCCAGAAAGTTTTTTAACGCATGCTCCCTGGAAAATGTAACAAAGAGAAATAAATAAAAACCTTTAAATAATCAGCAAAGTGAAGCATGACATATAAATCAGCAAGAAGCTGAACAAGGCGTAACATCAAAAACATATACAGAACAATTAACCCCCACCCCCCAACCCCCCCCTTTTTTCTGGAGTCCACATTCTGTACACCCATACATTCCGTTCATATAATGTTTTCCAAGGCAAACTATATTGTGCCACCACCACCTCTCTTCCTCTTAGGCTGCGTTTGATTCAAGACTATTTTTCCATGGAAAACTTGAAAAAAGGTGGGAGAGAGAGAAAAAAGTTCTCCACCTTGAGGTTAAAGATGACCATACATTTTGGAAAATATTAATATTTTCTTTGCTCCCCTAAGAAAGCATTTGCCACAATTTTGTAGAAAAACAAGAGGATAGAGATCATCACAAAATTCATGTCCTTCATCTCTGTTCCACTTTCCCTCCTCTCCCTTCTCACCCTTAGCAGTAAATATAAAGACATTAAACATGAAGTGTAATGCGCAAAAAAATATAACTTTACAGTAGCCTTACCAAGACTTGATCCACGTAGTCAAGTCGATCAGGATGGACACGCAAAGTAAATGTCAAGAGAGACACATAGAGAGTAATAAACCCAACAACAGGCATGTCAACCTGTGCTTCGATGACCTGCCACAGAAATAATCCATATTGAACTTTGATATGGCATTTAAATTAATAAATGAGTAATCAACAGATTTCAAACAGGAAAACATAACCTTTCAGTTGATTGATAGAATAAGAACTAATCCGGCAATTATTTCAACATATAATAAAAATAAAATTTTCCAAAGAAATTGGTTAAATAGGGCAAGGGAACTATGCCACAGTGACATAAATAAATGTTGTTGCCGAACAATTAGGAGACATCTCTAAAACACCAAAGTTTAGTCCAAAACGTGGAATCATCCATTCAGATTACCACATCTACCATGATTTAACATTTTGGTCATTTCAGACAAACAGTAGTTTAAAAGCAACTAAAAAATTGCCAGATAAAATAAATTGATTTCTTATTTTGAATGGACACATTTAAACTGAATTGTAGCAAGTATTAAGTTAGTTTTACAGAAAATAAAAAAAATAATAAATAAATAAATAAAAATTAATGTTCCTGATTGAACTTCTACTGAAATATTTAAACATTTACTTTTATCGATAATTAGCAACAGTAAAAATCGCCTATTAGTTGAACAAAAATTGCTTAATACTATAAACTCTTTAAAGATAGATATCGGTTTCTAGAATAGAAAAGTAAAAGATGTTAGTAACTAAAGGCATGGATTCAAAGTCACGACACAGCTAGGTCCATTGGCTACTCTTCATCAGAGGGAAGGGAACCCCCTTAAATATAAGCATATTATGGAAAATGTGAGACTAGTGAACTTTCACTTATTTTTAGATTTCTTTATCTTGTCTATTCTTCGTCATCGTTTAAAATATAAGCACTCTTATATTAAATAGCATTAAAGTCAAGCCTGAATACACTGATCATCATTATGGAAACTAGCAACGGGCCTTGCGCATTACATTAAAATCGTTAACACCAGCTACCACAACACGGCGATGTAACAATTTCCTGACCAAACATTAACACGTGTTTTTGTGAACTTTGTATCATATGAAACACTCTACAACTCGCCTAAAAAATTGTTTCCAGCTTTTTTTTCAATATCCTCGATAATTTTTCTGCTTAAAGTTCAACAATCTTAGACTTAGAACTTAAAAAGAATAGACTAGATAAACAACTTCCGCATAAGTTCATCATAGTTACCTTCCCAATAGCATTGCTCAATTTGGCGAAAGCCTCTACTTGCAAGAATTCAGGTAGTACCTGCAGCGTAAGGCTGTCAGAAATGAAGTACCAAATCTCGAAAAAATTATATATGGATTTTTATGATTATTACCTCTGCACTTGAAGAAGCATAGTTTGATACTCTGTCCATTAATTGTGATAACACTGTCTTGATATCCACCATCGCCTGAGAAACGAAAGACACATGAAAAGATCTATAAGAAGATATATGTTAAATTGATTGCGAACGTAAGATATTACTTGGGCTCAAAAAAATAAAATGCTGGAACAAAATCTAAAAAGAAAGTTTATATATATATAAACTGTACAGGAAGAAGAATTGCCTCTTGTTCACTCGGATCTTTGGGGACCAGTCCCTGATTCAAATAATGGATTCCGCTTATATATATATACCAGCCTAATTCCAACTAATTCCAGCCCAATTACATAAATACCAAGTACTAATTTATGCTATCACCATTTAGGCCTTGATTGCCATCATGCCATGTATCTTTCTTTCTTTCTTCAAGACTCAAGGAAATAAGGACTACCAAACGTCAGTGTTCTCAAGTAATGAGAAAGGTTAAAAATATGGTCCTCTGACTAAAAACTCAAAAGCTTGTACATAATCCATTAAATCAGTTGCAAACCACCAAAAAAGGAAAAGGATGCACAAAGCAAGGGTTCGATGAAACAATAACACTAAAGGAGGGTTAAAAAGGGGTACAATAAGATAAGGTGCGGCAAAATATGGGATCATTAAGAATAAGAAAACTGAAAAAATTTCTCGATCTGTACGCTCAATCGCTGCTAAGGCTCACTGCATTCTTAAAGTTGTCAAAGTGGGTTGCCCTATGGAAATAAGAAGATCACTAGGCATTGAGATTCAGGTGAACTTCTCCATTGCCCTCTCAAAACCTCTCACTGGAAAGAAGTCAAAGAAACGTTTAGGTCCTTTAACTTTACAAAGAAATGGTTGAGAGAGACTTCTAGTTCTAGCCCTTTATTGAGTTCGCCTTTGGGAATATAATTGCTTTTGCTTCTTTGAAGGCAATCTTAACTTCTTCACCTTTGGAAATTTCTCTTCAATTACATACAGTGATCCTATAATTAAAAGTAAATAAAGTGTGAAAAATTACATTTTTGAAACATCAAAACAGAGAGACGTGCCATTAGTTAGGAACACCTGGCATGCCAACTAATTCCGAATAAGAAACAAACAACATCATGTTGTTGTGTCACTCACCTGAAGTTGAGGGCAAGCACCTAACAATGTCTCAAGGGTTTGCAAATGGTACTCATCTGGAAAGACTTGGATTATGCAATCCATCAGGTAATATTGTGCAAGCTCATCTTTACAATTGACAACCTGTTCAAAACAGTTGACATGAAAACTAGAGTAGCATGCTAGGATGCGGGTATCCTCAACAGAAACTTAAATAATATGAACATTAACGAATACCTGTTCCAGTACTCTAGGGAGCACAGTATCTTTGTACATGTCAAGGTCAACACCCTCTATCTGACTGAGAACATGTAGGTTTTTCCCAACCTAAGAGGACATAGAAGGAAATCAGAATAAAACTTCATAATGATAAAATAAAATTTTAAATTTAAAAAAAAAAAAATTTTAAATAGTATTCATGCCTAGTGAATTCAAAACAAAAATCCAGATTACTTGCAAGATCACGAAGCTCGCTCCTCTCTTTCTCCCGCTTCTCTTTTTCCCGCATAGGTCCCTGCAGACGAGAAAGCCCGATTGCAATCTTCAACTCAGGATCACCAAAGAGTATGAATTCACAAGAAGTACAACACCTGCATGACCACAAATCATGCCCTCATGATTCATTTTACCTTCATGACATGCAAGTACCAAGGTACTATGCATGTCCAAACATGAGAGCAAGTAATTGATCATAATTACTCCAACCAACCTGATGATGCATCCGAACCCAGAGTTTGTTCATCTCAGTGAAGTTCTGTAGCACAAACTCCACAGCATCCATAACAGTGTCAGCATCCCTGCAATAAGATCATTACCTCATTGTTCACTCATTACCTATATAAATCACATTCTGAAGAAGAAATTTTTCTACAAGTAAACCACACATTAGACAGTTTGGAGTAACTCCAAAAATAATGAGGAAAATGAGAGAGAGAGAGAGACATGAACCAGATTATTCTAGAGGGAGCGAGTTCTGATTCATTTATTAGGGTGGTTTTTCAATGAGCTTATAGTTCTCTTTTTGGCTTTTCTCCTGTTTTATCAGCGTGTAATTTTCTGCCTTGGTCCTTGTAGGCATTCTGCCATTCTCAAACTACTTTTTTTTTCTTCTCCTTTTCAGAGCATACTAATATACCACTTATCTTTTACCAATCAATAAATCATTCAAGCAGTAGTCTATAAATGTTCTGTTCACCCTGACTTTGTACTTTTTTAGAGCATATAGATAATAATTAATCATTTAGTTATGAAGAAAAAAAAAATTTTGAAACGTTGTCTATAAATTTTCATTCATTTCAAAAGTGCAAGTGAGAAACTTACAAAAAAGAATATACATATAACATATCACAGAGCAATTAAATACGCCTAAGAGAAAATACAAGGGCTTATCTTTATGATCTTAGAATCTGAAGAAACCCATTGGTGAAGCACACCTCAAACTTGTGGCATGCTCCTGGTCTTGCCTTTAAGGTGAGAGGTATCAGCTTCATTTCCAACCATCATCGAGTCAGGGCTGCTGCCACTAGCCAACCTTGATGATCTAATCAGTCGCGCCAAAAAAACCGGAAGTAGACAACCGCATTGATCCGACCTTGATGATGATCAGGTCCTACCTCTGTGGTAAGTGCGAGAAGTATCTGCATCATTAATAGAAGCTTTAATTTCTTGTGATGATCCTCTTTACAAACTATTTGATCTTTCCATATCTTCATCTGATCCGGCTGAAATTAGCAAATGGCTTCGGTTTGCTCTTGGGTGCAGGTTTGGCCACTTCAGGAGTCCCAAAAACATTCCAAAATCTTAGTGTCTCGTCTCCTGCAGTAGTTGCTACAGTGCACCCGTCTGGGCTCTGAGCCATTAATAGAACTCTGGAAGTATGACCAGTGAGTTCAGCCATCTTTACCATTGCCGGATACTTCCAAAGAGTTAACTAATTGCTTGTGAACCCATGTGAGCTCAAAAGTTCACGTTCCTTCGTGTTCCATAACAAGGAGCAGACCTGGGAACCTGTATTTATTGAGTTCAGGCATGCGCCAGTATGGGTGTTCCAAAACTTTATGCAACAGTCCTCTACACCGCCACCAGATGCAAGCAAGTTACTCTGAAAGGGACACCAAGCAAGGGCCTTGACTGCAGCAGTGTGGTCCTCGATCCCGTGAAACCACTGAGTTGGAGAATTTGATGATGCTAGAGATCGATCCCATATGTGGAGAAGGTTATCATTCCCACCACTTGCTAGTTGTTGTCCTGAAGAAGACCATTTCAGCCCACAAACCTCTCTAGAATGCCCTCTATAGGTGTCCACAATGTGTGATCTAACTCGGACATCATTGTTGACAATGAGTCCATCCCCTCCCCCAGTGGTAAGGATGTGACTATTCCAATCAAGGGACCCTACTCTCGATCCATGCATGCCTTGTAGAGTTCTCAGTTGTAGGTTCGATGCAGTGTCCCATAGCTGGACTTCTGAATTGTTCAAACCAACATCAATCTTCTGTCCATCTGGAGCCCAACTCACACTCGTTATGGGCCCATTTTCTTCGTCGATGCTCACAAGTTCAGAAGTGGAGGAATTAGAAGCACAGATAAACAGTGCATCCAAGTGCAATTGCTAGAACATTGCTGCCACCCCAGTTAAGCAAATTCAAGTAGTAATCATCTAGAATATCTGGAGCATCCAATGTCCTCTCCGATTTCTGTAAACAATCATTCATACATCAAAATCCCATTCAAACCTTGATAAATTAAGAAACAATCCCTAGTTGAGGAATGTAAACAATTAAACTATCATAAAATCGAATAAATCAACTCACTTGAGAAATGCATCGTCTGGGTTTTACTGCTTTGTGTCGGCGAACAGGTGAATAGTATTCAGGGAAAGGCGCCTCAACAGTGGTCGGCTTGCTCTTAAAAGCAAGGATCCTGGTTCTGTTCATATTCATTATCTCAGCAAGCAGTTTCCTGTAAGCTGATGGGGAGCGCGTAATCAAAGTCCATAACTGACCTGTTGGGGATGAATCTGTCCCACTGCATTTTCAACATAAACAAAAATCAGGATTTTCAGACAACAAAATATAAATTACCATGAAAAGATAATTAACCCAGATACAAGAAGAAACAAAACAAACCCATAAAAATTATATTTTTATTATGTTGTTTCCATAAGAAAGATGATTCCACAAAACCCATATTCTATTCAGATTAACTGAGAAGAATTGAGTAAAGAAAACCCCTAAATTGGAAAAACCCTAATTTACTAAGCTAAACTGCCCCAAAACCCATCGAAATCTAGAGACCCTAGATTACATTGAAACAAAGAAAAGCCAATAAAATTCAAGAAATGGGTTCTACAATAGATGCAATCGGGTATCTGAAATAATGAAACCCAAAACTCATTGAAATTCAGAAACCCAAGATCATTATAAAACAATCAAAAGAGAGAAATTTCAAGAAAAGGGGTTGACAAACATGGAATTGGGTATTTGAAATAATGAAACTTTACTTACAACTTGGTGGGATTTCTTCCTGGGGAAGGTGTCTTGTTGAGGAAGAAGAGGGTATCTTGATCGGACCACAACATTGTTCTTGTTTGGGGAAGAAACAGATCCTCCTCCTGCATCCGTCATGTTAGCGCAGACAAGAAAGAAAACAAGAAGAACAAAGTGCAATAAAACAAATATGTAAAGAATCTGCAATGCAAGACAGATAAACTGATTAGTAGCAGAACAAAAACTAATTGGCAGAAAAGAAAACAAAGCGAGCGTGAGAGCGAGAGCGATTCAGGTAGAATTGAGATCTTGGGGTTGCAGTGTTAGATCACAGAAGAAAAACAAGAAGAAGAGAGAGTTGAGAGCTTTTGGTTGTAGTGATCGCAGACGAAGAAGAAGAAGAAGAAGAGAGAGTAGAGTTTGAGAGAGTTTTGAGATTTATTTTTTGCTGAATATATATAGAGTAAGAAGCCCGCCCCCTATTTGTTTTGTTTCACGAAATTTGAACTCCAAGCGGCTAATGACCGTTGATAATTCCTACTTTAGCCTCAGTTAAGTATTTTCTTTTTCTTTTTTTCAAAATTCATTTGGCACAATCGATGGGTATTTGCTGATTTCAATCTACCATGCCCACCACCATACACTCGCCCCCCATCTTCCCTAACAATCGACCGAAGCCACACATAACCCATTATATTCAATACCTAACATTGTGTTAGCTTTCTCAACAAGTTATGACAAATTGTATTCAATCATCTGAAACTAAAATGTACAAGATACATGACTTATATATATAGACAATGCAATGTATTGCTAGTTGTCAAAACAACCTAACAGACTAACACATTATGGACCACATGAACAGCTGTACTAACTAGCTAAACTAACTCATATGTTGATTGTATTACTAATTACTCTTGACATCCCCCTTCAAACTAAGCGTAGATATATCAACTACACTTAGTTTGTCACGAAGTTTCAAAAATCTGGATTTCCCAAGAGCTTTAGTGAGAATGTCAGCAACTTGATCAATAGCAGGAATGTGTTGAACCCGGACAAGCCTGCGAGCAACCTTCTCGCGTACAAAGTAAAGATCCAATTCAATATGCTTAGTCCTAGAATGAAGAATAGGGTTTGCACTAAGCATGACAGCACTGTTATTATCACACCAGATAGTGGGAGGACTGGAGCTAATGTGTAGTTCAGAAACTAGAGACTACAGCCATGTGAGCTCAGCCGTAACAGCAGCAAGACTCCTATATTCAGCTTCAGTACTACTTCTTGAGATAGTGCTCTGCTTCTTTGAAGACCAAGAGATGAGATTAGCACCCAAATACACACAGTAGCCAGAGGTAGACCTCCTGTCAGTGGGATCAGATGCCCAATCGGCATCACAGTAACCTGTCCACTTGAATGAAGGTGTTGCAACCAGATGAAGACCAACAGTGGGTGTAGCCTTGAGATACCGCAGAATTCTCTTCACCACTCTCCAGTGTGATTCAAGAGGATGTTGCATCAATTGACAAACCTTATTGACAGAGTATGCTAATTCAGGTCTTGTGATGGTAACATACTGCAGAGCACCAACCATACTCCTATACAAGTGAACATCTGCAACTGGATCACTGCCAGTATCATATAGCTTTTCACCACCGCTCATTGGAGTAGATAAACCATTGGCAAATTGCATTTTAGCTCGACGTAAAAGATCATTAATATACTTAGTCTGAGACAAAAACAAGCCATCAGTGGTTTGTTGAACCTGAATGCCAAGGAAGTAGTGAGCAAGACCAAGATCTTTCAAGGCAAACTGAGCATTCAGCTGATGAATGAGTTGTGAAACATCCTTAGAACTGGAACCAGTGACCAAAATATCATCAACATACACCAGAAGAAATATAGGAGAAGGAGAATGTCGGATGAATAGTGAGGTATCTGACTTAGAAGGAGCAAAACCAAATAGATGGAGAGTATGTCTCAGCTTCTCAAACCATGCCCGAGGAGCCTGCTTCAGTCCATACAAAGCTTTGTAGTTTGCACACAACAGTAGGACGAGAAGAATCAATAAATCCAGGAGGTTGCATCATGTAAACATCTTCTTGTAAATCTCCATTCAAGAAGGCATTGTTAACATCAAGTTGAAAAACAGACCATCCATATGTAATAGCTACTGTGAATACAACCTGAATTGTAGTGGGTTTCACCACCGGACTGAACGTCTCAGCATAATTGAATCCTGCAACTTGTTCAAATCCTCGAGCCACCAACCTAGCCTTATATATGTGTACAGAACCATCCGCATTTTGTTTAACCTTGAACAACCATTTGCAACCAACTATAGATCTGTTTTGAGGAAGATCAACTAAAGTCCATGTGTTGTTCCTTAGCAAGGCTAGATACTCATTCTGCATAGCCGAGGACCAATGAGGGGTATCAAGTGCTTCAAGTAAGCTTACAGGTTCAGTTGAAGTCAAATAGACTTTAGACTTGAAGATACCAGCCTTAGACCTAGTAATCATTTTATGACCAGGAGCAATACTGATAGGAGGACTAGACACTGAACTGTCTGCAAGACTGTCATTGATAATAGGACTAGAGCTGGGAACCTGACTAGGAGCAGGACTAGGACTAGGAGCAGGACTAGGACTAGTTAAGGTAGTGGGAGACAAGTTAACCAATGGACTAGTCAATGTATTGTTGGATGAATTGAATTGATTATCAGAGGATGAAGAAGAGAACCCAATGGATGCAGGAACAGATGTAGATGGGTGACTAATGGGTGAAAGGTTGGAAGTACCAGAGAGCCATTTTGAATAAGGAAAGTGATTCTCATTAAACACAACATCACGAGATATGTAGAGATGACCAGTACTTGACACACATTTATAACCTTTATGTTGAGAACTATAACCCAGAAAGAGACACTCCTCAGATCTAAATTGAAGTTTATGAGAGTTGTAAGGCCTGGTGTTGGGAAAACATGAACACCCAAAGACTTTTAAAATGTTGTAATCAGGAGCTTTATTGTAAAGTTTTTCATAAGGAGATAAGCCTTTAAGAACTTTAGTAGGAACACGATTGAGAAGAAACACAGATGTCTT
The DNA here is from genome assembly GCA_963556465.1 of Berberis vulgaris. Classification (NCBI taxonomy): domain Eukaryota; kingdom Viridiplantae; phylum Streptophyta; class Magnoliopsida; order Ranunculales; family Berberidaceae; genus Berberis; species Berberis vulgaris. Next base: position 7,655,569 of record OY747137.1, read on the forward strand.
AACAGCATCATCCCAGTATTTTAAGGGAAGTGAGGCATGTGCAAGTAGTGTTAATGCTGACTCAGTAATGTGACGATGCTTCCTTTCAGCAAATCCATTTTGCTGATGAGTTGTGGGACAAGCAAGCCGATGACATATCTCATACTGACTAAGAAACTTAGCAAATGACCTATACTCCCCTCCCCAGTCTGACTGTATACATTTTATAGAAAGACCAAATTGTAACTCAACTTGAGCCTTGAAATTAAGGAAAGTAGGATACGCATCCGACTTGTTTTTCAATAAGTAAACCCTAGTGAACCTGCTATAAGAGTCAATGAAATGAATATAGTACTTGAAACCACAAGATGACAGAGTAGAGGCAGGACCCCAGAGGTCAGTATGAATGAGTTCCAAGGGTTTTGAGTAAACAGTGGTGGAATTGGAAAAAGGAAGCCGATGAATTTTGCCCAAGCAACAGGCAGTACAAACATCCATTTTTGTATTAAGAGTAGCAATATTACATTTGGTAAGCACTTGCTTTACAACAGAAAGAGAAGGATGTCCTAATCTAGCATGCCAATGAGACAAAGAAGAACATGCTTTTGACACAAAAGTATTATTACAAACTGGAAATCTAGAAGGACTACTGGCTGATGTAGTTACTGAACTGGATGCTGAGCAAGTTGCTCTACTAATTGGAACCCAATGACTGGCTTGAAGAGATGATGAATTTGAACAAGCAACAGAAGATGCAGACCTTGAACAGGAAGAGACATTGAAGGAAACACATATAAACCTCGCTTAAGTGTCCCTTTCAAGAGAATTTGTTGTGTGACCTGATCTTTGACAAAACAAAAATTATGATGAAATTCAAAAAAGACATTGTTATCTCTAGCAAACCTAGACACACTTAAGAGGTCTTGGTTAATTTAGGAACTTGAAGGACATTTCTAATATGTAGTTCTCTTGAAGAATTAACAGAAGAAATAGATGACTGACCGATGTTTTCAATGGGCAAGGTAGTTCCATCTCCCACAAACAATTGCTCATTGCCATGATAAGGCATAGCATTCATCAAATTCTGAGTATAGGGTGTGCAATGATCAGTGGCTCCTGAATCTGGATACCACCTATTATCAGCATGTGGTTGCAACTGAGTTGTGGAAGCAGTGTTTGGCTGTATCTGAGACTGTGAATCAGCTCTCCAAGAAGGAAGATTATGCTGACTTGATGAAGCAATGAAAGCCTGTCTTGGAGTTGAAGCTGTTGGTTGAGATGAGTTGCCATATCCAAAAGAAGAAGACTGTGAACTCCATGGATTTGAGACAGAGTTATCAAACCGATTAAAGCATTTGAAAGCAAGATGCCCAACTTTGCCACATATTTGACATTGTGGGCGATTTGATTGAGAACCAAATCCAGTAGGCCGAAAACTTCTTCCTGATCTAGCACCCCTGGCACTGAAAGAACCTCTGAACTGAGGTCTCCACCCTTGAGAACTAGACACAAAAGACCTAGGTGACGGTCTGTATGAAGACTGAGCCATATTCACAGAGCTACTGATATCAAGATCTTTAGTATGTCTTTCAATTCTAGCTTCTTGATCAAGTAGAAGAGATTCCACTTCGGTAACACTCTACTCATCAGTTCTTGAACTAACTGAGATTACAAAGGTATCATACACTTGAGGTAAGCCATCAAAGATGGCATTGAAATGATCTCTTGAAGATAGTAGGTGTCCTACTGATGCCAACTGATCAGTGACAGACTTGAGTTTCAGAAGGTAGTCATTGATTGTCAAGTCTCCTTTCTTGAAGTTTTGTAATTGAATTCTAAGCTGAGAGATCTTGGCTACTGTGTGTGAATTGAAAAAGATCTCAAGAGTATTCCAAATTTGTGCAGAAGTTAGGCAACTTACTAACCTTGTAAGGAGCGATTCAGTCATGGAGAAAAGTAGCCAAGAAAACAGCAATTGATCTTGCTGGTATGTGATACTTGTTCAGAATTTCAACAAAAAGTGTGACTGGTCCACTGCTGCCCCTCAACACATTGGCCATTTGTTGAGCTGCATTTGCAATCCTGAGCGCACGCTTTAGGCAAAGCAGGACTCTGAAATGAGAGAAGAAAAGTGGGTACAAACACAATTTGTTTCTTCTGTTGCTTAGCGAGTTTCTACATGTAACCAAGTGTATTACAGAGCTGGCAACACCAGATATTGTTCTATAACTCAGCTAGCAAAAAGTCGATAGGATGATGGAAGCAACTAGCATGGACTCGTGACAACCATAATTGTGAACATCAGGTTTCTCATTTGGATGATGAAACCTATGATAGGGACATGGACCAAGATCCATGTATCAAAAGTTCATGTTCATGTCAATGGCTGCGCTTCATCATCACTAAACAAAATTAAGAAGGAATATAGCCCTGCCCAACAAACACAAAAGTTTACAAATTACGCAATTTACTTGTACACAAGGAAACACACCTTTCCCCATCCTTGATTCCGTCCTGATCATCAACCCAAAAGAGATGTGAACATGCATACACAGCTCTGCATTGGTCAGGCTTCTTTAAAAGCTTCGCAGAATAATGCACCATAATAAATAGATAACTAAAGAAGAATGTCAGAAAATTTTACAATAAATGCTTAAAAGGAAGGCTAACTGCTCATGCTTATGAAGGTTCGTTACCCCTGTGGCCTTATGTGTTAATGTATCCCTGTTCTCGACACCAAATACAGTCATTCTCTGAAGAGTTCCTATAATCAGATGAATCGCAGTCACCTGTGCTTTTGAATCCTGATGAAAACATAAACATTGAAGCTAAGTAAGAATTTACCCATTCTCAAATTCGATAGAAACATCATACACCATATTTTCTTCACGCTTTGTCCATTGCTAGGAAGCTGTTTAGTCTGTATTATTGATATTCAAGTATATGACTTTGCTGAATTAGAGTCTAGTAGCAAGCCTAACGCCTTGCAAGTGTGATCAAGTCAAGCATAACACACAATATTATATTCCTTGTAGCATTATCTGAAAGGCTTAGGATTTAGTATAGTTTGACAAGAAAAGTTCACTACGGTTGACTTGATATTCAGATACCATCACAGATTCCTTTTTTTTGTGAAATACATGGAACAACTTGGACAGGGATTTTTCCAAATGTTAAAACTAGTTCCAGTCAATTCATTGTCGTAGCTTATGTTTGTATTCAACTCTTGACTATTTTTTCCTTCTGTGCAGATCAATCGAGGCATTTGATGCCTGCACTTCTTCTCTTCCACCACAATGCATATTGCCAATGATCATTTTCCCATTTCCATTTCTAGAATTTTTTTTTCAATGTTTTTTTTGCAAAGAAGCAAATTTACTGTTATAGTCACAAGTTTCACTTGTAATCATGGCTTGTTGTCATTCTTTCAATGATACAACCTATACTCGCCCGTGTTTCTTGATGAAAGAGCCGAATGAAAAATATTCAGTTCGTATTGTGTAGTGATTTCCATTTTACATTTATGCATGCAGATCTTCGGGATGTTAAGCAATTTTTCGTAGACCACCCTGGTGCAGTGCCAATTAGTACAGCTCAGGTCGGACTCTTTCCATCCAACCAATAGAATTTTTTAATCTTTTGGTACTTTAGGCTTTTGACTACATGTATTTCTCTTATTTTACTCTCAAACTGAAGGGAGAGGAACTAAAAAAGACGACTGGAGCCCCCGCATATATTGAGTGCAGCTCAAAAACACAACAGGTATTGTTTTGCTGCTCTTTACTTTCTGAATGAAGTTGCATTGTAATCTCAATTTTGTAATATCCCACGCTGACTTGCAGAATGTGAAAGCTGTATTTGACGCAGCCATCAAAGTGGTGCTTCAACCGCCCAAGGCAAAGAAAAAGAAAAAAAGCAAGGCACAGGCTAGTTGCTCCGTTTTGTGAATATCAAAACAATGTGTCTGAAAGAAAAAATATGGCCTCCCAGTTATTCATTCAGAATTTTATAGTGCATCTTCTCTTCGTCAAAGAAAGAGCAAGCCTGGGTGCACCCTTCGTTGACAGAATGCTAGGGGAATTGCCTGAAAGCATCAGCAGTTTGTTTATTTGCTTTGTAGGCCTTACGGTCTGTAACTTGATAGCTTGTTTTAGTAAACAAGAATGTTTCTTTTTCATGTATTTTTTTCTTCTTATATATGTTAGACATTTATACAAGGAAAGACCTCGTAAAAAAATTGAGTGAATAACTTTATCTTCAAAATTTGACATCCTATCTGAAGCCATATGACATTTCTGGTATTATGTTTTTGAGTTGAATGACAAACTCTCATTCAGGGGACAAAAAAATAAATAAAAATAATGGAGATTGACCTTTACATTTGTAAACAAAATTTGCCACTCAATTTGAGATTTACGATGATGATCTCTTCGTGTAAACTTATAATGTTTTAGTCAAGTTGGGGTTACAGGTTCAGCGTCATCAAACAGTTCCATACAGCTACTTAACAATGCTGCACCATTATTTTGTGCAGAGAAACAGATCAATAAGGTTGCATAAAGCTACCCTATATTGCTGCAGGGAAACAGCTAAACTAACTAATTGCAGCTGTGGTAAAAGTTGCGAGTCATGGGATTGAAAATGGGAGAAAGTTGGATACTGCCTGAACATTTCTTAGCTCGCAAATAGAATTAGGTCTTCTACAACTGCTGCCTGATTTCCATGGATGTTGCTACAATAGAGAAGCATTTTGGAATCAATTGGAATAGCAAACATATTATAAACTAATTAGGAGTTTGAAACAGATATAATTCATGATTATGTAATTTAATGCGAACCTCTAATTAAGATTTTATTGAACTTTTATGACTACATATAACAACTTATACAACCCAAATGTAGAACTTTACACCAGAGTCATTTTTGTACCACAGACCAACACGTTAAAAAACTAGTACACATTAAAAATAAAACTATGTAACCCAATTATCTTCATCTAATGCTACTGAATTTCCAACCATCATTGAGTAGCGGCTCCATATCTTCATCTGATGCGGCTGAAGTTAGCAAATGGCTCCGGTTTGCTCTTGGGTGCAGGTTTGGCCACTTCAGGAGTCCCAAAAACATTCCAAAATCTTAATGTCTCGTCTCCTGCAGCAGTTGCTACAGTGCACCCGTCTGGGCTCTGAGCCATGAATAGAACTCTGGAAGTATGACCAGTGAGTTCAGCCATCTTTACCATTGCCGGATACTTCCAAAGAGTTAATTGATTGCTTGTGAACCCATGTGAGCTCAAAAGTTCACGTTCCTTCGTGTTCCATAACAAGGAGCAGACCTGGGAACCTGTATTTATTGAGTTCAGGCATGCGCCAGTATGGGTGTTCCAAAACTTTATGCAACAGTCCTCTACACCGCCACCAGATGCAAGCAAGTTACTCTGAAATGGACACCAAGCAAGGGCCTTGACTGCAGCAGTGTGGTCCTCGATCCTGTGAAACCACTGAGTTGGAGAATTTGATGATGCTAGAGATCGATCCCAAATGTGGAGAAGGTTATCATTCCCACCACTTGCTAGTTGCTGTCCTGAAGAAGACCATTTCAGCCCACAAACCTCTCTAGAATGCCCTCTATAGGTGTCCACAATGTGTGATCTAACTCGGACGTCATTGTTGACGATGAGTCCATCCCCACCCCCAGTGGTAAGGATGTGACTATTCCAATCAAGGGACCCTACTCTCGATCCATGCATGCCCTGTAGAGTTCTCAGTTGTAGGTTCGATGCAGTGTCCCATAGCTGGACTTCTGAATTGTTCAAACCAACAGCAATCTTCTGTCCATCTGGAGCCCAACTCACACTCGTTATGGGCCCATTTTCTTCATCGATGCTCACAAGTTCAGAAGTGGAGGAATTAGAAGCATCCCACAGATAAACAGTGCATCCAAGTGCAATTGCTAGAACATTGCTGCCACCCCAGTCAAGCAAATTCAAGTAGTAATCATCTAGAATATCTGGAGCATCCAATGTCCTCTCCGATTTCTGTAAACAATCATTCATACATCAAAATCTCATTCAAACCTTGATAAATTAAGAAACAATCCCTAGTTGAGGAATGTAAACAAATTAAACTATCATAAAATCGAATAAATCAACTCACTTGAGGAATGCATCGTCTGGGTTTTACTGCTTTGTGTTGGCGAACAGGTGAATAGTATTCAGGGAAAGGCGCCTCAACAGTGGTTGGCTTGCTCTTAAAAGCAAGGATCCTGGTTCTGTTCATATTCATGATCTCAGCAAGCAGTTTCCTGTAAGCTGATGGAGAGCTCTCCACTTGCTTTTCCTTTCCTGCACCCTTTCTAGCTGCTTCCATGATTGCGTAATGCGCGTAATCAAAGTCCATAGCTGACCTGTTGGGGATGAATCTGTCCCACTGCATTTTCAACATAAACAAAAATCAGGATTTTCAGACAACAAAATATAAATTTGCATGACAAGATAATTAACCCAGATACAAGAAGAAACAAAACAAAAAGATAAAAATTATATTTTTATTACGTTGTTTCCATAAGAAAGATGAGTCCACAAAACCCATATTCTATTCAGATTAATGTCATGAGCTCACAAGTAGGATTGTTTTGGGAGATATTAGCGGGAAAAGAATGGCGCAAGATTCAAATTTAGAAAAAAATTGTTTTTTTGTTTGTTTGTTGTTAAGGGTACAGATCAGGACACGCGTCACTACAGTGACCGTTCCTTTTTGAAATTCTGTTACAAAGCTTTGTATAAATTGGGCGAGATCCCCTTGTAGAAGAATAGAGAAGTTTTAAATCAAATAGGCTCTGCTCTAAGAACAGAGATTTCCTTCCAGTTCTCTTCAATTCTCTTCATCTTTTTTTCCATTTTTTTTTACCAACAGTCACTCTGGTGACATTTGGTATCAGAGCCCACTCTGATCCTTCATCGATATGGAGACTAGGGCGAAGGAAATGGAGAATTTCGTTCGAGAATCGAAGAAACATCAAATTGAATCCGACAATAGGATCGATCTCTTGACTAAGGATGTTAAGAGGATGCAACTGTCGATTGATTCAACGGAGAAGAAGCTGGAACAGATCGTTCAAATGCTTCAAAAACCGTACACCGAGCAGAGACCATCGGGATCTGCCAGTTCGTCTACAACACAGGCCAACCCTAACATAGATCTGGATCAAGGTTCTCCCCACTATCAGGTTCATGATGCTACAGGTATAAATCTAAAAGCACCTAAACTTGATTTTCCTTCATTTGATGGTACTAATCCTCGTGCGTGGGTTAAGAAAAGTGAGCGTTATTTCTCTATGTATCGAATACTAGATGCACATAAGGTTGCTATTGCCTCCATTTACTTCCATGGACAAGCTGATCTATGGTTTCTAGATTATCAGGCTGGAAAACAATATATTCCATGGTCTATTTTTGTTCATGATCTGTGCTCTAGGTTTGAGGAAACTGTATTCTCCAATTACATTGATACCTTCAATAAACTCAGCCAAGGGTCGACAGTAATTGAGTATTATAATTAGTTTGAAGGACTTAAATCATTGATGCTTGCTCACAACCCTCCCTTAGATGAAATTTACTTTATACATAGCTTCATTAGTGGACTCAACCCTCAGATTAAACCATCAGTCCAAATGTTCAAACCTACAACTGTGAGTCAGGCTTTTGAATTAGCCAAAATGCAAGAAGCTATCCTCACTAATCACCCAAGTCCCAATCGAGTCACCCACTCAAATTTCTCTGCTAAGACAAGTCCTTACCAATCTACCAACACAAATGCTGCTGTCCAAAATGCCAAGCCACATCAAAACTTAATCCTTAATCCTGCTGTCAAATCCTCATTTCAAAAAACTTACCCCTAACCAAATGAAGTTAAGAAGAGAAAAGGGGTTGTGTTACAATTGTGATGAACAATACAGGCCGGGACATTTATGTAAGAACCAATTCTTCCTATCAATCCCTGAGGATGACAGTGTGGAATCAGTGGGAGAGGAAAATCAAGGGGAGCCTGAGGTAGAAGATCTGTCAAAGGAGATTCAGACTGACATGGAGGTGTCCTTACATGCTCTCAATGGTAATCTATCAGTACACACCTTACTGTTGAGAGGCAAAGTCAGGAAGAAGGATATTTCCATCCTAATTGACACGGGGAGCACTCACTCCTTTATTGACCCCAGTGTCATTAAGGAAACAAACTGGCCAACTGAACTTACACCTTTGATGATGGTTAAGGTGGCTAATGGGCAACACCTTCATAGCACAGCAGTGTGTCCTAAGTTAGAGTGGCTTATGCAGGGATTCAAATGGGATGGCAGAGTTAGAGTATTACCCCTTGGGGGATATGATATGGTCATTGGGGTCGATTGGTTGCAACGATTTGGAGACATCTCCCTAAACTTGAGGAAGTTACAGCTTACTCTCACTGTTGATGGTAAATCTATTACTCTTCAAGGGGTAACAAAGGAAGAAACCATTTGCCTCATGGAACCCCAAAACCTTCCTAGAGCTCTCAAGAAGAATACTACCTCCTTCCTAGCTCAGCTTTTTTGTGTTACTCCCAGTGATACCTCTAGTCCCTCTCACCCTGCTCTCAACTCTCTTTTATAAGAATATCAGGATATTTTTCAGAAACCCAAGACTTTACCTCCACACAGAATGTTAGACCATCACATACCTTTGAAACCTGGAGCTCTACCCCCTTCACAGCCCCCTTATAAAATTCCCTATGTACAGAAGGAAGTGGTTGATAAAATGGTGGAGGAGATGTTAGATTCAGGGTTCATTCAACCTTCCCATAGCCCGTTTGCTGCACCAATACTATTGGTAAAGAAGAAGGATCATACATGGCGGTTTTGTGTGGATTATAGGCGTTTAAACGACATAACTATCAAGGACAGGTTCCCTATTCCGCTGGTTGAAGAACTACTAGATGAATTACATGGTTCTACAGTTTTTTCTAAGCTGGATTTAAGGTCTGGCTACCATCAGTTAATGGTCCACCCACCTGATGTACACAAGACAGCATTTAGAACCTATCAGGGGCACTATGAATTTAGAGTTATGCCCTTTGGCTTAACCAATGCACCAGCCACTTTTCAAGCATTGATGAACCAGGTATTTAAACCTTTTTTAAGGAAATTTATACTAGTATTCTTTGATGACATACTAATCTACAGTTCCAGTATAGATCAGCACTTAGTCCATCTTCAGACAGCTTTCTCTACTCTCAGAACTCACCGTCTGTATGCAAAGCTTTCTAAGTGTGCTTTTCTTCAAAATAAGCTGGAATATCTGGGCCATTTGATCAGCTCTCAAGGGGTAGAGGCAGACCCTACAAAAATTGCTGCTATGAAGGATTGGCCTACTCCTAGTAACCTCAAACAGCTGAGAGGTTTCCTTGGTCTTACTGGGTATTATAGAAGGTTTATACAGCATTATGGCTTGATAGCACAGCCATTAACCAATTTGTTGAAAAAGGACAGTTTCAAATGGAGTGAAGAGGCTACCAATGCTTTCGAGGCACTAAAAGGGGCAATGTGTAAGGCACCAGTACTGGCTTTACCCAATTTCTCACTCCCTTTTTCATTAGAGACTGATGCTTGCACAAATGGAGTAGGGGCTGTCCTGTCTCAACAAGGTAAGCCTATAGCCTTTTTTAGTAAGGCTTTAGGGCCCAGGAACATGCTACTTTCTACTTATGAGAAAGAACTCTTGGCTATAGTCATGGCTGTAGAGAAATGGCGTTCTTATTTGTTGGGCTCTCGGTTTACTATACATACGGATCATCAAAGTATCCGACATTTTTTGTCCCAGAAGGTTACTACTCTCATGCAGCAGCGTTGGCTTTCCAAATTATTGGGCTATGATTACGAGATTTTGTATAAAAAGGGGACTGAAAACTTAGTGGCTGATGCTCTCTCAAGGATACCCAATGATAAGACTGTCTGCAATGCACTCACAACAGTCATTCCTACTTGGTTGACAGAAGTAGTCCACAGTTATGAGGGAGACCCCGATGCAATGAGCCTAGTTCAACAACTCAGCATTCAGGAGGACGCTCACCCTAACTTCTCCTTGGGAGCTCTTTTTATTGGCTCTGCAGGTCCACTTAGACAGAAACTTATATCTGTTCTTCATGAATCTGCAGTAGGGGGCCATTCTGGAATCCAAGTGACTCTGCAGAGGATCAGACAGTGTTTCTTTTGGCCAAAGTTGAAACATCAGGTGACTGAGATTATTCTGAGTTGTGATATCTGTCAGCGACAAAAATCAGATTTATCTCCTTATGGGGGTCTTCTACAACCTTTGCCTATTCCTAACCAGGCTTGGCAACATATCTCTATGGATTTCATAGAGGGATTGCCTCGCTCTCACCAAAAGTCGGTCATTATGGTGGTGGTAGATCATCTCACTAAATACAGTCATTTCTTATCCTTACCCCACCCTTATACAGCCTCCATGGTAGCTGATTTATTCCTCAAGAACGTCTACAAACTCCATGGATTACCATCCACTATAGTCTCTGACAGAGACAAGGTCTTCCTTAGCACCTTTTGGCAAGACTCATTTGCTGCCTTAGGCACTACACTCTCTTTTAGTAGTGCCTACCATCCCCAAACTGATGGGCAAACTGAACGCACAAATGCTTGCCTGGAGACTTTCCTTAGGTGCATGACCAGCGACATACCCCAACAGTGGACCAAATGGCTCTATCTGGCAGAGTATTGGTTCAATTCTTCCTTTCATTCAAGCCTCAAAATGACTCCCTTCAAAGCCCTCTATGGTTACCCTCCTTCCTTGCTGGCTCTCCCGCCTATTACTACACTTACTACCCAGTCAGTCCAGACTTATCTTCAGGAGCGTGAGACTATGCTCCAACTAATCAAAGATAAACTCCACAAAGCCCAGGAACGTATGAAGACATTTGCTGACAAGCACCGCACCGACAGACAGTTTCAAGTTGGCGATTGGGTTTGCCTTAAACTTCAACCCTAGAGACAAACATCAGTGAGCATACGCAGAAATTTAAAGTTGTCAGCCAAGTTTTATGGGCCATTCCAAGTTCTTGAGAAGGTGGGTCAGGTTGCTTACAAGCTCCAACTTCCCATAGGTTCTCGCATACATAATGTCTTCCATGTCTCTCAGCTCAAAAAGAAAATAGGGACTTCTGTTGTTCCCTCTCCTCAACTACCCTTAGTCGATACCACTGGAAATTTCCAAGCGGAGCCATTAAAAGTGCTGAGCAGGAGGCTGATTCTGCGCCACAACAGAGCTGTGACTCAACTGCTGATTCAATGGACAAATGGTACGCCTGAGGAGGCCACCTGGGAAGACTACACAGACATCATTGCCAATTTTCCAGCTTTCCTTCCTTGAGGTCAAGGATTTGCAAGAAGGGGTGGGCAATGTCATGAGCTCACAAGTAGGATTGTTTTGGGAGATATTAGCGGGAAAAGAATGGCGCGAGATTCAAATTTAGAAAAAAATTGTTTTTTTGTTTGTTTGTTGTTAAGGGTACAGATCAGGACACGCATCACTACAGTGACCGTTCCTTTTTGAAATTCTGTTACAAAGCTTTGTATAAATTGGGCGAGATCCCCTTGTAGAAGAATAGAGAAGTTTTAAATCAAATAGGCTCTGCTCTAAGAACAGAGATTTCCTTCCAGTTCTCTTCAATTCTCTTCATCTTTTTTCCATTTTTTTTTACAAACAGTCACTCTGGTGACAATTAACTGAGAAGAATTGAGTAAAGAAAACCCCTAAATTGGCAAAACCCTAATTTACTAAGCTAAACTGCCCCAAAACCCATCGAAATCTAGAAACCCTAGATTACATTTAAACAAAGAAAAGCCAACAAAATTCAAGAAATGGGTTCTACAATAGATGCAATCGGGTATCTGAAATAATGAAACCCAAAACTCATTGACATTCAGAAACCCAAGATCATTATAAAACAATCAAAAGAGAGAAATTTCAAGAAAGGGGTTGACAAACATGGAATTGGGTATTTGAAAAAATGAAACTTTACTTACAACTTGGTGGGATTTCTTCCTGGGGAAGGTGTCTTGTTGAGGATGAAGAGGGTATCTTGATCGGACCACAACATTGTTCTTGTTTGGGGAAGAAACAGATCCTCCTCCTGCATCCATCATGTTAGCGCAGACAGGAAAGAAAACAAGAAGAACAAAGTGAAATAAAACAAATATGAAGAAATATGTAAAGAATCTGCAATGCAAGACAGATAAACTGATTAGTAGCAGAACAAAAACTAATTGGCAGAAAAGAAAACAAAGCGAACAAAAACTAATTGGCAGAAAAGAAAACAAAGCGAGCGTGAGAGCGAGAGCGAGAGCGATTCAGGTAGAATTGAGATCGTGGGGTTGCAGTGTTAGATCACAGAAGAAAAACAAGGAGAAGAGAGAGTTGAGAGCTTTTGGTTGCAGTGATCGCAGACGAAGAAGAAGAGAGAGTAGAGTTTGAGAGAGTTTTGAGATTTATCTTTTGCTGAATATATATAGGGTAAGAAGCCCGCCCCCTATTTGTTTTGTTTCACGAAATTTGAAACTCCAAACGGCTAATGACCGTTGGTTTCAAAAGGGAATATGCCTAAGCTCACCTTACATAATTCCTACTTTCGCCTTAGTTAAGTTTTTTCTTATTTTTTCTCAAAATTCATTTGGCACTTCACCCAATCGATGCGTATTTGTTGATTTCAATCTACCATACACTCACCCTCCATCTTCCCTAACAATCGACCAAAGCCACGCATAACCCACTGTAAACCAATTACAAATGTAGTGTCACTCCCTCTCTATCTATAAATCAATCGCAACTATCACCGTCGTTGTCACTTCCTCTCATCGCTACCCTCTCTTCACCCAAACAATTATAAATGAAGAAGAAATTGAAGAGAGATTCAGACACCTCCCCTTCAAAGTAAATCAATCTACCACCGCTGTCACCCCATCTCACCATGTGAAGAAATAAACGACAAAGAGACTCAGCCACCTCCTATTCTCATTATTATCAATTTATCACGAAGCAAGCGAGAGTCCACCTTGAAGGCAACACAGACTAGTCACTGGGCATCCAACTATCACTGTCCAAGACCACCCACGTGCGAGTGGTCCTTAAACACTCACATAGACCGTTTATCCAGATATTTAATACTCGGGACCTAAATACATATCTCGAGAAAAGTGTTAAAATGTTATGAAATTTTTAACACGATATTTCTAGTGTTAATATGTAATTTTCCTGAAAATTATATCTCAAACGAATTAATAATCTTTTACTTTGAGTAGATCCTTTTAGCTAAATAAAACTTAATTGAATCCTAAACTACCAGTAAAAACCTAAATTACTCCTTGTAGTCAAATGCCCCTAATAGTAAAGGCAGGTCTTCCTTAGGATAAATCAGTCACTGACGTATTGTTTCGTCTCCAAATCACAATGTAACTTTCTTCAATTATTGATAAAGATAACAATTTATAACTCTTCCATCATAGTAAATGAAATCTTTTGACACCAATCCTTCATTTTAAGCTTTTAACATGATGAAATCGCACCAAGACTCGTGCACCCCTAGATTTTTTCTATTTATTTATTTATTGTTTTTCATTTTATTTTATTTTGTACAATTAAATATGTCTAAAATCGAGCAACTTTTGATTAACTGGTTGACGTAGAATGTAGAACATGATATGCCAGCAACTTTTTTGCTTAAAGGAAACTCGTGCTACTACTTTAAGTGTTAATAGAACATCTTATTTAATATAATGTTTCACATAATACAATTGAGTACCAGACCACCTATACCCGCCCCATCAGAGTAAAACTCTAAGGGGGCAACACTGCAAAGGATTAGCAACATAATGTTACAATTGTGTTTCATATGGACACCACTCCGCAAGGAAGTACTTAATGTGGGAAAGAAAGCAAAGATATAGAACAATGATTACACGACGCATAAACATTAAACTTGATCAGGTGAGACACAAATCTACTTCCACCAAAAAAATACCCTATTGGTAAGAACTGTTTATCTGAGTCGCAATCGGAAATCACATTTACGATGCAAAGCATCCCGAAGTTCACACCTTGAGTGGCTCATACTTTTCACCCATCTCCCCACCTTTCTGTTTCTGGAACTGGATGTACCGCATTGTGCTTGCAAAGAAAGCATCTGCTGATGGATCTGATGTTGTGGTGTCACTTTGCATATCAGTTGTGATCAATTCAACAAAGCCTTGTATAGCAGCCGTTGTGATCTGGGGGTTCCCCTTCTCGAAAAAGTACAAATACCTAACATTGCAATAGAATATATAGGTTACAGCTGAACAACAATATAAACATTACTCCAATATATTAGTTCAGGTATGTGATACTTGTTCAGAATTTCAACAAAAAGTGTGACTGGTCCACTGCTGCCCCTCGACACATTGGCCATTTGTTGAGCTACATTTGCAATCCTTAGCGCACGCTTTAGGCAAAGCAGGACCCTGAAATGAGAGAAGAAAAGTGGGTACAAACACAATTTGTTTCTTCTGTTGCTTAGCGAGTTTCTACATGTAACCAAGTGTATTACAGAGCTGGCAACACCAGACATTGTTCTATAACTCAGCTAGCAAAAAGTCGATAGGATGATGGAAGCAACTAGCATGGACTCGTCACAACCATAATTGTGAACATCAGGTTTCTCATTTGGATGATGAAACCTATGACAGGGACATGGACCAAGATCCATGTATCAAAAGTTCATGTTCATGTCAATGGCTGCGCTTCATCATCACTAAACAAAATTAAGAAGGAATATAGCCCTGCCCAACAAACACAAAAGTTTACAAATTACGCAATTTACTTGTACACAAGGAAACACACCTTTCCCCATCCTTGATTCCGTCCTGATCATCAACCCAAAAGAGATGTGAACATGCATACACAGCTCTGCATTGGTCAAGCTTTTTTAAAAGCTTCGCAGAATACTGCACCATAATAAATAGATAACTAAAGAATGTCAGAAAATTTTACAATAAATGCTTAAAAGGAAGGCTAACTGCTCATGTTTATGAAGGTTCGTTACCCCTGTGGCCTTATGTGTTAATGTATCCCTGTTCTCGACACCAAATACAGTCATTCTCTGAAGAGTTCCTATAATCAGATGAATCACAGTCACCTGTGCTTTTGAATCCTGATGAAAACATAAACAATGAAGCTAAGTAAGAATTTACCCATTCTCAAATTCGATAGAAACATCATACACCATATTAGGGGTGGGCATTTAAGACCGAAAACCCGATCCGGCCCTGGAACCGAACCGACCGGTCTGATCCGGTTTTTAAAATGATATTTTTATATTCGGTCCAAAAGCTCGGCCCGACCCGAATTTCTCGGTCCGGTTGTCGGTTCTCATTTCTAGAATCTGCAGGTACCCGGCCCGATTGTTTTAAAAAATTAAAAGCTTCATAGGTTTTCACATGTTTTGGTAAGAAAAAGTCAAAAGCTGATTGCTATTTTCAAGACAAAATAAACAATAAACAGGATCCCGACTTAAAAGTCTCAATGTCACTTTCACAAAAATAATAAAAAAATTATTTCAAATTCAATTATCATTTATTATATAATTGCGGTCACTGTAAAGTGTGTTGTTGATGTTGTCATGGTGTGAAGTGTGATGTTGATGTTTTCAATGTGTGAAGATGATGCATGATGATGGAAGGGACTGTCCTCCGTCCTTGAAGATTGAAATTGAAATTTGGTTGAGTTGAAAAACTAGACTCGATAAAAGAACTGAATGCGACCGAGACCGGCCCGGCCCGAAATGTCGGTTAACTGGGATTCGGTTAACCGGCTTCATCCGGTTCGGTTTCGGTTCCTGAAATTTAATTTTTTCTAGTTCCGATCCGATTTGCAGTTTTGGTTGTTTGGGCCGATTAACCGAACCGGCCCAGTCCTACACCATATGATACTAGAACTTAGAATCTGATGATCGATAAGAATGTAATTATGATACCATGTGTATCGACAAAAATTGAAGGTTGTCCAGTAAATGCTGACAATTACAACATATTGACCATTGAATTATACACAATTTTTGCTTTCTGTATTTTTATTTGTCTATCCTTTTTAATGCAAAGAATCTATGATGTATATTCAAGAAAAAAAATTTCTTGGTTGCTTACCGCAACTTCTTCTTCGTACAATATAAATGCTTGTGTAAAGAACTCATATGCAATGGGTTCGAGATCACAGTCATTAGCAACCTGTATAAGCAGGAAATTGCAAGCTTAAATTAGTAACATGAATGATTAGTGAACTAAGGGTGTATTTGGTTGGATGGAATCCTATTCCATAGGAATCCATGAGGGGACCCCTACATCTAAGGCTAAATCGAGATAGCACTAATTATCCAACATAAGATTTCATGATAAATGGTGGGAATGGAAGTCATGAACATGAGAATCACACTCCTTGGTTCCTCCAAAGCATTTAATTTCATGTTCATAAGACTTCCACTCCCACCATTGATCACAAAATCTAATGATGGATTAGTGAGTGAACCTCAAATTAGCTACAAGATGTAACTGGTCCTTTCATGGATTTCCATGGAACAAGATTCCATGCCACCAAACACATCCTAACTTTCCAAATGTAGAAAGGCATACCTCAACACATTGCAAGTACAGTCTTAATGCTAGTTCTGGTGCAGGAACAGATAGCAGAGATTCAACAGTCTGAAACCAAAATTTAGCCATGATTTTATCAGATGTAAGCCACATTAGCAGATACAAGCTAAAAAAGAAATGATACAAGTTATCTTTATTTTTCTTCCTCTATTAAGAGATGTTACCTGATGTAAAAGCTGAAAAATCTTCTTTGGTGTTGCACATACCTCTTCAACTACATCCCCATCCTGACCTTGCAATCTTCTGACCAACTACATACAAGAATAATTATTTGTTATCAACCACAACCTTCTAGGAAGCCGTCAACTCAACCTTAAAAACGCCAAAACAAGTTATAATATGCCATGGCCAACATTTTGTGTAAAACATTTCTAAACACGCACACCAAAAAAATGGAAAAAAGAACCAAGAGAGACAAACCTTGAGGGCTGAGAAGATAAGGGGAGGAACAGTGAAAGCAAGACGTTTTGGGCCACCAATCAAAATAAGCTTCCTGACGATACAAATAATCTGGAACACTACAAAATAGAATTAATACTAATGTACAAAACCTAGTCTCATAATTTTCAAGAATTGAGCAACATGACTGGATGAAGCAAACATTGATAAACGAACATTTGAACTTTAATATAATACAAGCATATGTATACATATACATAGGAATCGAAAAAAATGAAAAAAAAATTCAAATACAAAAATTCAAAAAAATGGACAGTTGCTTTTATGTCCAAACACAGCGGTAACGGCGAGGATGTATGTTATCCGCAGCGGCCGCTGCATTTGGACAGAAACCAGACTCTGTGTTTTGCCAATAACGCAGCGGATCGTGCGATTTTTTTTCTTGGGCTCGCACTTTCCACTGCGTTTGGTTCTTTATAGGCATTTTGGAGAATTTCGCATGTGCCGCTACTGTTTTCTTCATTTTGTTCTTAGCCGTTGTAAATTTATGGTTTTGGCTCGCACGTGCCGCTGCGTTTGGGTACAAACTCTTACTACTCAGTTATGGTTTAGGGCACTTACAATAGATTTTTTTCAAATCATCGAGAGGTCTTAGACTGGGAGACCCTTTTCCCCATTTTATTCATTCTGGCAGCTGAAGTTTAGACAAGGAATTAAAAGGCATAATTTTATTTTTTTGAATTTGATGGGAAAAATTAAAATATTTTGCGAAGCGAATCTGCAAATGGAAGTGTTTTTGTTGTGTTTTTATATACTACGCATGCAAATATTATAAGCAATGAAAATGCAATTGCAAATAACCACAAATTTCTAAACTGCACTATATAACCAACATCCCAAAACTCTTATATATACAAACTAAACATATGGGCATCTCAAATCAACAAGATCAACATTTTTAAATGGCTAACAATATCAACATATGGGCATCTCGTCCTCCTCAACATTTACACTCGAAAATAATGCACCGAAAATAGTGTCTTATGTTTTTTTGCATTTTATTTACAACTGAGGAGGTAACTGTGTTCTTGTGGCACTATCGATATGAGAAACCCGAGTGCACCTCGCATACTTTTTACAAACTAAGGTGTAACACTGTTCTTGCTGCAGCATCGACAAATTTTTTTACCCTCCCGGAGGTTCCGGCGAGTGTGGGTTCCCCACTCGTAGGAACCACCGTGAGGGCGAAGGAGAAAAGAAACAAGGCGGAAAAAAAAACAAAGAAGAAGAAGATGGGAGGAGGTGGAGTGAAGGGGAGGAGAGGTGATGGGATGAAGAGGTGGTGGGGTGAAGGGGAGGTGGTGGTAGCGAAGGGGAGGAGGAAGAAAGGTGGCGGTGGCGAGGTGGTGGGGTGAAGGGGATGAGGAGGAGAGGTGGTGGGGTGAAGGGGATGAGGAGAAGAGGTGGCGAGGTAGTGGGTGAAGGGGAGGAGAATGAGGTGGCGAGGTGGTGGTGGTGAAGGGGAGGAGGATGAGGTGGCGATGGAATGAGGTGGTGGGTTGAAGGGGAGGAGGCGGCAGTTGTGGAAAAGAAAGGGAGAGATGAGAAGATGAGGGTTAGGGTTATATAGTGGTGGTGTCCTTCGGTAAAAATTGGTGGGTGGTGGTGTTCATCAGTAGAAGTGGTGGTGCTAAATAGTATAAGTGGTGGGGTTATCTTAGAAGATTGTTTGCAACCCCCAAATCAAGTTATTGTAGGTATTCTTCGTGTTGAACTAATTGACTTCACATCACCTCAAGAATCACGGTTCCGAGCTTTAAACCTAGGCATAACACTAAGAGGATATAGAATGTTGAAAGAGATTTGTTATTTAATTATTATTATAAATTTTATTTTCTTTAAATTCTCATTATGTAAGAGTATACTTTTCCCTTTTCATAATTGGAATTGATGCAAAATATTGCATCAATTAGTTCGTGAAAAATCTTAGGTTTTAGTTTTAGTTGATTATTGTGTTTTCACACTGGATTCAAAAGTTTCCCCAATAATTGTCGTACTTCCAAAATTTTAACGCCAATCTTAGTTGAATCTGTAGCAATATTGACTTTCAACAAGGAGCCATTATTACCAAACCAGCATTGCTGAATCACCCATGAAAACACCATGGTGTCCAGTGCCTACTGCTAACAAGGAGTGCTATACAAGGAAGCACAGACTCTTAGAAAACTTGTTGTATCCGTGTCCGATACGTATTCGACACAGGACACTCGCTTGACACGCCTCCGACACATGTCAGACACTTGGTCAACGTGTCAGCAGGTGGCAGACACATGATCAATGTGGTCAACGTGTCAGACACACCTCCGATACACCTGGAACTTGGTCAGGACACAGTCAAGACTAGAAAACCAACTTTGTTTTATTTTTTACTTTTAGATATTTGCAAATAACCACGTAATATAATGGTTGTTGAAGTGAATGACTATTTCAATTAAGATTTAAGATAAATAGGGCAAAAAGTCATTAAAGCATCTATGCTTTCTTGTTATTCTTTGCTTCTTATTTTTCTCTCATTTGCTTCTTCTCTCCTCTACTTCTTTTTTACTATATTTTTTCTTGCAACAGTGTCATTTTCTTCAAGACACTCTAAGAAGGCATTTTATTAGATTACTATTTATATTTATATGACTTATTAAAAAATAGTATGACGTGTCCCCGAGTCCTAGTTTTTGGGAGTCGGCGTGTCGTGTCCATGTCCGGCATAACGCACGTATCCGTATCTGTGCATCCTTGGTGCTAGACCATATCTGATCTCATAAAAGAGACTCAAACATATTACTGTACATATGAGAAAGAACATATCTATGTTGAACTAAATGACATTTTGTAACAAAAGAACTATAACTACAATGACTTCACAGCCAATGACCATAGATTAACAATAAAGGAATGCAACCCCATTTTGTTTTCAAATAGCAGGACTGAAGTAGTAGCCAGGTCAAATTCAAAGCCATAGTCTTTCCCATAACCTTTGTCCATGAATCCATTTTAAAGCACTAAAGAGCTAATGCATGAATAGAATTAGTCGTATGCTGACAGTGTTGCTTTAGTTTGTTCAATCAGGATTAACAAACAATTGCACACCAACCTTCTATAGGCCATGCACAATATCTCAATTTCAACATAACCTTGCAGAAGCATTTCATACGACATTAGCGACAAAATCAATGGATATGGTGCTAGATACCCTAACCATAACATGCATTTGGCTCAAACCTTATAAACTATGAAGCTTATCTCAAATGTTGGATCCATATTTTCACCATTATGTGGGAGGAGGACCCACTGAGTTGTGTACCCCTAGTTGACGAGTATACACAAATGATAAATAAGACAAAATAAAAATCTTGAGCACATCAATTACCTTTAGCATCTCCTCTGGATCATCGTTATGAAACATGTGAATGAGGCGAGCAACCGAATTTTGCTCCTCCTTGAAATCCTTCTCATCAAGCTAAAGACGAGAGAATAAATAAATAAAATTATCATAATGCATCACCATTCACCAAACAAGTGAGCAGACAAAAGAATGGTAGGATATCTGACCAAAAACAAAGCTTTCAAAAAAAATTAATAATGAAAATAAATAAACAAAGTACATGATGTATATCGACTGAAAGGTACAAAAGAAAATCACCTCATCATCAGGAGTCCCATCTAAATCCTTTATGAGCCCCTTGATTAATTCAAACAATGCCTCAACCGACAAAGTCAACATCATCATGTCAATGAGAAACACGTGAATTACCAACGTAATCAGTGACAATAAAGCTACCAGTCAAAAACCAAAAAAAAATAGAAGAATAGAAAAATAAAAAAATTCAGTGAGAATAAGCAGAACCTTGTCAGCAGTTGAAATGCAAGTGTCATTTTTCATGATGCTTTGGATAATAACTACTGCCATAATTTTATTTGTTCCATTATCGAGATGATCCATGATACGTGGATAATTAGAAAGCTCGAGTGCAATTCCGATATCATTGTACTTTTCTAGTGGAGCACTCAATAGTGTAAGTAACAATCTGCTTTGTTGCTTTGTTATCTTCAAGCTTTGCTTTCCCAGAAAGTTTTTTAACGCATGCTCCCTGGAAAATGTAACAAAGAGAAATAAATAAAAACCTTTAAATAATCAGCAAAGTGAAGCATGACATATAAATCAGCAAGAAGCTGAACAAGGCGTAACATCAAAAACATATACAGAACAATTAACCCCCACCCCCCAACCCCCCCCTTTTTTCTGGAGTCCACATTCTGTACACCCATACATTCCGTTCATATAATGTTTTCCAAGGCAAACTATATTGTGCCACCACCACCTCTCTTCCTCTTAGGCTGCGTTTGATTCAAGACTATTTTTCCATGGAAAACTTGAAAAAAGGTGGGAGAGAGAGAAAAAAGTTCTCCACCTTGAGGTTAAAGATGACCATACATTTTGGAAAATATTAATATTTTCTTTGCTCCCCTAAGAAAGCATTTGCCACAATTTTGTAGAAAAACAAGAGGATAGAGATCATCACAAAATTCATGTCCTTCATCTCTGTTCCACTTTCCCTCCTCTCCCTTCTCACCCTTAGCAGTAAATATAAAGACATTAAACATGAAGTGTAATGCGCAAAAAAATATAACTTTACAGTAGCCTTACCAAGACTTGATCCACGTAGTCAAGTCGATCAGGATGGACACGCAAAGTAAATGTCAAGAGAGACACATAGAGAGTAATAAACCCAACAACAGGCATGTCAACCTGTGCTTCGATGACCTGCCACAGAAATAATCCATATTGAACTTTGATATGGCATTTAAATTAATAAATGAGTAATCAACAGATTTCAAACAGGAAAACATAACCTTTCAGTTGATTGATAGAATAAGAACTAATCCGGCAATTATTTCAACATATAATAAAAATAAAATTTTCCAAAGAAATTGGTTAAATAGGGCAAGGGAACTATGCCACAGTGACATAAATAAATGTTGTTGCCGAACAATTAGGAGACATCTCTAAAACACCAAAGTTTAGTCCAAAACGTGGAATCATCCATTCAGATTACCACATCTACCATGATTTAACATTTTGGTCATTTCAGACAAACAGTAGTTTAAAAGCAACTAAAAAATTGCCAGATAAAATAAATTGATTTCTTATTTTGAATGGACACATTTAAACTGAATTGTAGCAAGTATTAAGTTAGTTTTACAGAAAATAAAAAAAATAATAAATAAATAAATAAAAATTAATGTTCCTGATTGAACTTCTACTGAAATATTTAAACATTTACTTTTATCGATAATTAGCAACAGTAAAAATCGCCTATTAGTTGAACAAAAATTGCTTAATACTATAAACTCTTTAAAGATAGATATCGGTTTCTAGAATAGAAAAGTAAAAGATGTTAGTAACTAAAGGCATGGATTCAAAGTCACGACACAGCTAGGTCCATTGGCTACTCTTCATCAGAGGGAAGGGAACCCCCTTAAATATAAGCATATTATGGAAAATGTGAGACTAGTGAACTTTCACTTATTTTTAGATTTCTTTATCTTGTCTATTCTTCGTCATCGTTTAAAATATAAGCACTCTTATATTAAATAGCATTAAAGTCAAGCCTGAATACACTGATCATCATTATGGAAACTAGCAACGGGCCTTGCGCATTACATTAAAATCGTTAACACCAGCTACCACAACACGGCGATGTAACAATTTCCTGACCAAACATTAACACGTGTTTTTGTGAACTTTGTATCATATGAAACACTCTACAACTCGCCTAAAAAATTGTTTCCAGCTTTTTTTTCAATATCCTCGATAATTTTTCTGCTTAAAGTTCAACAATCTTAGACTTAGAACTTAAAAAGAATAGACTAGATAAACAACTTCCGCATAAGTTCATCATAGTTACCTTCCCAATAGCATTGCTCAATTTGGCGAAAGCCTCTACTTGCAAGAATTCAGGTAGTACCTGCAGCGTAAGGCTGTCAGAAATGAAGTACCAAATCTCGAAAAAATTATATATGGATTTTTATGATTATTACCTCTGCACTTGAAGAAGCATAGTTTGATACTCTGTCCATTAATTGTGATAACACTGTCTTGATATCCACCATCGCCTGAGAAACGAAAGACACATGAAAAGATCTATAAGAAGATATATGTTAAATTGATTGCGAACGTAAGATATTACTTGGGCTCAAAAAAATAAAATGCTGGAACAAAATCTAAAAAGAAAGTTTATATATATATAAACTGTACAGGAAGAAGAATTGCCTCTTGTTCACTCGGATCTTTGGGGACCAGTCCCTGATTCAAATAATGGATTCCGCTTATATATATATACCAGCCTAATTCCAACTAATTCCAGCCCAATTACATAAATACCAAGTACTAATTTATGCTATCACCATTTAGGCCTTGATTGCCATCATGCCATGTATCTTTCTTTCTTTCTTCAAGACTCAAGGAAATAAGGACTACCAAACGTCAGTGTTCTCAAGTAATGGGAAAGGTTAAAAATATGGTCCTCTGACTAAAAACTCAAAAGCTTGTACATAATTCATTAAATCAGTTGCAAACCACCAAAAAAGGAAAAGGATGCACAAAGCAAGGGTTCGATGAAACAATAACACTAAAGGAGGGTTAAAAAGGGGTACAATAAGATAAGGTGCGGCAAAATATGGGATCATTAAGAATAAGAAAACTGAAAAAATTTCTCGATCTGTACGCTCAATCGCTGCTAAGGCTCACTGCATTCTTAAAGTTGTCAAAGTGGGTTGCCCTATGGAAATAAGAAGATCACTAGGCATTGAGATTCAGGTGAACTTCTCCATTGCCCTCTCAAAACCTCTCACTGGAAAGAAGTCAAAGAAACGTTTAGGTCCTTTAACTTTACAAAGAAATGGTTGAGAGAGACTTCTAGTTCTAGCCCTTTATTGAGTTCGCCTTTGGGAATATAATTGCTTTTGCTTCTTTGAAGGCAATCTTAACTTCTTCACCTTTGGAAATTTCTCTTCAATTACATACAGTGATCCTATAATTAAAAGTAAATAAAGTGTGAAAAATTACATTTTTGAAACATCAAAACAGAGAGACGTGCCATTAGTTAGGAACACCTGGCATGCCAACTAATTCCGAATAAGAAACAAACAACATCATGTTGTTGTGTCACTCACCTGAAGTTGAGGGCAAGCACCTAACAATGTCTCAAGGGTTTGCAAATGGTACTCATCTGGAAAGACTTGGATTATGCAATCCATCAGGTAATATTGTGCAAGCTCATCTTTACAATTGACAACCTGTTCAAAACAGTTGACATGAAAACTAGAGTAGCATGCTAGGATGCGGGTATCCTCAACAGAAACTTAAATAATATGAACATTAACGAATACCTGTTCCAGTACTCTAGGGAGCACAGTATCTTTGTACATGTCAAGGTCAACACCCTCTATCTGACTGAGAACATGTAGGTTTTTCCCAACCTAAGAGGACATAGAAGGAAATCAGAATAAAACTTCATAATGATAAAATAAAATTTTAAATTTAAAAAAAAAAAAATTTTAAATAGTATTCATGCCTAGTGAATTCAAAACAAAAATCCAGATTACTTGCAAGATCACGAAGCTCGCTCCTCTCTTTCTCCCGCTTCTCTTTTTCCCGCATAGGTCCCTGCAGACGAGAAAGCCCGATTGCAATCTTCAACTCAGGATCACCAAAGAGTATGAATTCACAAGAAGTACAACACCTGCATGACCACAAATCATGCCCTCATGATTCATTTTACCTTCATGACATGCAAGTACCAAGGTACTATGCATGTCCAAACATGAGAGCAAGTAATTGATCATAATTACTCCAACCAACCTGATGATGCATCCGAACCCAGAGTTTGTTCATCTCAGTGAAGTTCTGTAGCACAAACTCCACAGCATCCATAACAGTGTCAGCATCCCTGCAATAAGATCATTACCTCATTGTTCACTCATTACCTATATAAATCACATTCTGAAGAAGAAATTTTTCTACAAGTAAACCACACATTAGACAGTTTGGAGTAACTCCAAAAATAATGAGGAAAATGAGAGAGAGAGAGAGACATGAACCAGATTATTCTAGAGGGAGCGAGTTCTGATTCATTTATTAGGGTGGTTTTTCAATGAGCTTATAGTTCTCTTTTTGGCTTTTCTCCTGTTTTATCAGCGTGTAATTTTCTGCCTTGGTCCTTGTAGGCATTCTGCCATTCTCAAACTACTTTTTTTTTCTTCTCCTTTTCAGAGCATACTAATATACCACTTATCTTTTACCAATCAATAAATCATTCAAGCAGTAGTCTATAAATGTTCTGTTCACCCTGACTTTGTACTTTTTTAGAGCATATAGATAATAATTAATCATTTAGTTATGAAGAAAAAAAAAATTTTGAAACGTTGTCTATAAATTTTCATTCATTTCAAAAGTGCAAGTGAGAAACTTACAAAAAAGAATATACATATAACATATCACAGAGCAATTAAATACGCCTAAGAGAAAATACAAGGGCTTATCTTTATGATCTTAGAATCTGAAGAAACCCATTGGTGAAGCACACCTCAAACTTGTGGCATGCTCCTGGTCTTGCCTTTAAGGTGAGAGGTATCAGCTTCATTTCCAACCATCATCGAGTCAGGGCTGCTGCCACTAGCCAACCTTGATGATCTAATCAGTCGCGCCAAAAAAACCGGAAGTAGACAACCGCATTGATCCGACCTTGATGATGATCAGGTCCTACCTCTGTGGTAAGTGCGAGAAGTATCTGCATCATTAATAGAAGCTTTAATTTCTTGTGATGATCCTCTTTACAAACTATTTGATCTTTCCATATCTTCATCTGATCCGGCTGAAATTAGCAAATGGCTTCGGTTTGCTCTTGGGTGCAGGTTTGGCCACTTCAGGAGTCCCAAAAACATTCCAAAATCTTAGTGTCTCGTCTCCTGCAGTAGTTGCTACAGTGCACCCGTCTGGGCTCTGAGCCATTAATAGAACTCTGGAAGTATGACCAGTGAGTTCAGCCATCTTTACCATTGCCGGATACTTCCAAAGAGTTAACTAATTGCTTGTGAACCCATGTGAGCTCAAAAGTTCACGTTCCTTCGTGTTCCATAACAAGGAGCAGACCTGGGAACCTGTATTTATTGAGTTCAGGCATGCGCCAGTATGGGTGTTCCAAAACTTTATGCAACAGTCCTCTACACCGCCACCAGATGCAAGCAAGTTACTCTGAAAGGGACACCAAGCAAGGGCCTTGACTGCAGCAGTGTGGTCCTCGATCCCGTGAAACCACTGAGTTGGAGAATTTGATGATGCTAGAGATCGATCCCATATGTGGAGAAGGTTATCATTCCCACCACTTGCTAGTTGTTGTCCTGAAGAAGACCATTTCAGCCCACAAACCTCTCTAGAATGCCCTCTATAGGTGTCCACAATGTGTGATCTAACTCGGACATCATTGTTGACAATGAGTCCATCCCCTCCCCCAGTGGTAAGGATGTGACTATTCCAATCAAGGGACCCTACTCTCGATCCATGCATGCCTTGTAGAGTTCTCAGTTGTAGGTTCGATGCAGTGTCCCATAGCTGGACTTCTGAATTGTTCAAACCAACATCAATCTTCTGTCCATCTGGAGCCCAACTCACACTCGTTATGGGCCCATTTTCTTCGTCGATGCTCACAAGTTCAGAAGTGGAGGAATTAGAAGCACAGATAAACAGTGCATCCAAGTGCAATTGCTAGAACATTGCTGCCACCCCAGTTAAGCAAATTCAAGTAGTAATCATCTAGAATATCTGGAGCATCCAATGTCCTCTCCGATTTCTGTAAACAATCATTCATACATCAAAATCCCATTCAAACCTTGATAAATTAAGAAACAATCCCTAGTTGAGGAATGTAAACAATTAAACTATCATAAAATCGAATAAATCAACTCACTTGAGAAATGCATCGTCTGGGTTTTACTGCTTTGTGTCGGCGAACAGGTGAATAGTATTCAGGGAAAGGCGCCTCAACAGTGGTCGGCTTGCTCTTAAAAGCAAGGATCCTGGTTCTGTTCATATTCATTATCTCAGCAAGCAGTTTCCTGTAAGCTGATGGGGAGCGCGTAATCAAAGTCCATAACTGACCTGTTGGGGATGAATCTGTCCCACTGCATTTTCAACATAAACAAAAATCAGGATTTTCAGACAACAAAATATAAATTACCATGAAAAGATAATTAACCCAGATACAAGAAGAAACAAAACAAACCCATAAAAATTATATTTTTATTATGTTGTTTCCATAAGAAAGATGATTCCACAAAACCCATATTCTATTCAGATTAACTGAGAAGAATTGAGTAAAGAAAACCCCTAAATTGGAAAAACCCTAATTTACTAAGCTAAACTGCCCCAAAACCCATCGAAATCTAGAGACCCTAGATTACATTGAAACAAAGAAAAGCCAATAAAATTCAAGAAATGGGTTCTACAATAGATGCAATCGGGTATCTGAAATAATGAAACCCAAAACTCATTGAAATTCAGAAACCCAAGATCATTATAAAACAATCAAAAGAGAGAAATTTCAAGAAAAGGGGTTGACAAACATGGAATTGGGTATTTGAAATAATGAAACTTTACTTACAACTTGGTGGGATTTCTTCCTGGGGAAGGTGTCTTGTTGAGGAAGAAGAGGGTATCTTGATCGGACCACAACATTGTTCTTGTTTGGGGAAGAAACAGATCCTCCTCCTGCATCCGTCATGTTAGCGCAGACAAGAAAGAAAACAAGAAGAACAAAGTGCAATAAAACAAATATGTAAAGAATCTGCAATGCAAGACAGATAAACTGATTAGTAGCAGAACAAAAACTAATTGGCAGAAAAGAAAACAAAGCGAGCGTGAGAGCGAGAGCGATTCAGGTAGAATTGAGATCTTGGGGTTGCAGTGTTAGATCACAGAAGAAAAACAAGAAGAAGAGAGAGTTGAGAGCTTTTGGTTGTAGTGATCGCAGACGAAGAAGAAGAAGAAGAAGAGAGAGTAGAGTTTGAGAGAGTTTTGAGATTTATTTTTTGCTGAATATATATAGAGTAAGAAGCCCGCCCCCTATTTGTTTTGTTTCACGAAATTTGAACTCCAAGCGGCTAATGACCGTTGATAATTCCTACTTTAGCCTCAGTTAAGTATTTTCTTTTTCTTTTTTTCAAAATTCATTTGGCACAATCGATGGGTATTTGCTGATTTCAATCTACCATGCCCACCACCATACACTCGCCCCCCATCTTCCCTAACAATCGACCGAAGCCACACATAACCCATTATATTCAATACCTAACATTGTGTTAGCTTTCTCAACAAGTTATGACAAATTGTATTCAATCATCTGAAACTAAAATGTACAAGATACATGACTTATATATATAGACAATGCAATGTATTGCTAGTTGTCAAAACAACCTAACAGACTAACACATTATGGACCACATGAACAGCTGTACTAACTAGCTAAACTAACTCATATGTTGATTGTATTACTAATTACTCTTGACACCCCCCTTCAAACTAAGCGTAGATATATCAACTACACTTAGTTTGTCACGAAGTTTCAAAAATCTGGATTTCCCAAGAGCTTTAGTGAGAATGTCAGCAACTTGATCAATAGCAGGAATGTGTTGAACCCGGACAAGCCTGCGAGCAACCTTCTCGCGTACAAAGTAAAGATCCAATTCAATATGCTTAGTCCTAGAATGAAGAATAGGGTTTGCACTAAGCATGACAGCACTGTTATTATCACACCAGATAGTGGGAGGACTGGAGCTAATGTGTAGTTCAGAAACTAGAGACTACAGCCATGTGAGCTCAGCCGTAACAGCAGCAAGACTCCTATATTCAGCTTCAGTACTACTTCTTGAGATAGTGCTCTGCTTCTTTGAAGACCAAGAGATGAGATTAGCACCCAAATACACACAGTAGCCAGAGGTAGACCTCCTGTCAGTGGGATCAGATGCCCAATCGGCATCACAGTAACCTGTCCACTTGAATGAAGGTGTTGCAACCAGATGAAGACCAACAGTGGGTGTAGCCTTGAGATACCGCAGAATTCTCTTCACCACTCTCCAGTGTGATTCAAGAGGATGTTGCATCAATTGACAAACCTTATTGACAGAGTATGCTAATTCAGGTCTTGTGATGGTAACATACTGCAGAGCACCAACCATACTCCTATACAAGTGAACATCTGCAACTGGATCACTGCCAGTATCATATAGCTTTTCACCACCGCTCATTGGAGTAGATAAACCATTGGCAAATTGCATTTTAGCTCGACGTAAAAGATCATTAATATACTTAGTCTGAGACAAAAACAAGCCATCAGTGGTTTGTTGAACCTGAATGCCAAGGAAGTAGTGAGCAAGACCAAGATCTTTCAAGGCAAACTGAGCATTCAGCTGATGAATGAGTTGTGAAACATCCTTAGAACTGGAACCAGTGACCAAAATATCATCAACATACACCAGAAGAAATATAGGAGAAGGAGAATGTCGGATGAATAGTGAGGTATCTGACTTAGAAGGAGCAAAACCAAATAGATGGAGAGTATGTCTCAGCTTCTCAAACCATGCCCGAGGAGCCTGCTTCAGTCCATACAAAGCTTTGTAGTTTGCACACAACAGTAGGACGAGAAGAATCAATAAATCCAGGAGGTTGCATCATGTAAACATCTTCTTGTAAATCTCCATTCAAGAAGGCATTGTTAACATCAAGTTGAAAAACAGACCATCCATATGTAATAGCTACTGTGAATACAACCTGAATTGTAGTGGGTTTCACCACCGGACTGAACGTCTCAGCATAATTGAATCCTGCAACTTGTTCAAATCCTCGAGCCACCAACCTAGCCTTATATATGTGTACAGAACCATCCGCATTTTGTTTAACCTTGAACAACCATTTGCAACCAACTATAGATCTGTTTTGAGGAAGATCAACTAAAGTCCATGTGTTGTTCCTTAGCAAGGCTAGATACTCATTCTGCATAGCCGAGGACCAATGAGGGGTATCAAGTGCTTCAAGTAAGCTTACAGGTTCAGTTGAAGTCAAATAGACTTTAGACTTGAAGATACCAGCCTTAGACCTAGTAATCATTTTATGACCAGGAGCAATACTGATAGGAGGACTAGACACTGAACTGTCTGCAAGACTGTCATTGATAATAGGACTAGAGCTGGGAACCTGACTAGGAGCAGGACTAGGACTAGGAGCAGGACTAGGACTAGTTAAGGTAGTGGGAGACAAGTTAACCAATGGACTAGTCAATGTATTGTTGGATGAATTGAATTGATTATCAGAGGATGAAGAAGAGAACCCAATGGATGCAGGAACAGATGTAGATGGGTGACTAATGGGTGAAAGGTTGGAAGTACCAGAGAGCCATTTTGAATAAGGAAAGTGATTCTCATTAAACACAACATCACGAGATATGTAGAGATGACCAGTACTTGACACACATTTATAACCTTTATGTTGAGAACTATAACCCAGAAAGAGACACTCCTCAGATCTAAATTGAAGTTTATGAGAGTTGTAAGGCCTGGTGTTGGGAAAACATGAACACCCAAAGACTTTTAAAATGTTGTAATCAGGAGCTTTATTGTAAAGTTTTTCATAAGGAGATAAGCCTTTAAGAACTTTAGTAGGAACACGATTGAGAAGAAACACAGATGTCTTAACAGCATCATCCCAGTATTTTAAGGGAAGTGAGGCATGTGCAAGTAGTGTTAATGCTGACTCAGTAATGTGACGATGCTTCCTTTCAGCAAATCCATTTTGCTGATGAGTTGTGGGACAAGCAAGCCGATGACATATCTCATACTGACTAAGAAACTTAGCAAATGACCTATACTCCCCTCCCCAGTCTGACTGTATACATTTTATAGAAAGACCAAATTGTAACTCAACTTGAGCCTTGAAATTAAGGAAAGTAGGATACGCATCCGACTTGTTTTTCAATAAGTAAACCCTAGTGAACCTGCTATAAGAGTCAATGAAATGAATATAGTACTTGAAACCACAAGATGACAGAGTAGAGGCAGGACCCCAGAGGTCAGTATGAATGAGTTCCAAGGGTTTTGAGTAAACAGTGGTGGAATTGGAAAAAGGAAGCCGATGAATTTTGCCCAAGCAACAGGCAGTACAAACATCCATTTTTGTATTAAGAGTAGCAATATTACATTTGGTAAGCACTTGCTTTACAACAGAAAGAGAAGGATGTCCTAATCTAGCATGCCAATGAGACAAAGAAGAACATGCTTTTGACACAAAAGTATTATTACAAACTGGAAATCTAGAAGGACTACTGGCTGATGTAGTTACTGAACTGGATGCTGAGCAAGTTGCTCTACTAATTGGAACCCAATGACTGGCTTGAAGAGATGATGAATTTGAACAAGCAACAGAAGATGCAGACCTTGAACAGGAAGAGACATTGAAGGAAACACATATAAACCTCGCTTAAGTGTCCCTTTCAAGAGAATTTGTTGTGTGACCTGATCTTTGACAAAACAAAAATTATGATGAAATTCAAAAAAGACATTGTTATCTCTAGCAAACCTAGACACACTTAAGAGGTCTTGGTTAATTTAGGAACTTGAAGGACATTTCTAATATGTAGTTCTCTTGAAGAATTAACAGAAGAAATAGATGACTGACCGATGTTTTCAATGGGCAAGGTAGTTCCATCTCCCACAAACAATTGCTCATTGCCATGATAAGGCATAGCATTCATCAAATTCTGAGTATAGGGTGTGCAATGATCAGTGGCTCCTGAATCTGGATACCACCTATTATCAGCATGTGGTTGCAACTGAGTTGTGGAAGCAGTGTTTGGCTGTATCTGAGACTGTGAATCAGCTCTCCAAGAAGGAAGATTATGCTGACTTGATGAAGCAATGAAAGCCTGTCTTGGAGTTGAAGCTGTTGGTTGAGATGAGTTGCCATATCCAAAAGAAGAAGACTGTGAACTCCATGGATTTGAGACAGAGTTATCAAACCGATTAAAGCATTTGAAAGCAAGATGCCCAACTTTGCCACATATTTGACATTGTGGGCGATTTGATTGAGAACCAAATCCAGTAGGCCGAAAACTTCTTCCTGATCTAGCACCCCTGGCACTGAAAGAACCTCTGAACTGAGGTCTCCACCCTTGAGAACTAGACACAAAAGACCTAGGTGACGGTCTGTATGAAGACTGAGCCATATTCACAGAGCTACTGATATCAAGATCTTTAGTATGTCTTTCAATTCTAGCTTCTTGATCAAGTAGAAGAGATTCCACTTCGGTAACACTCTACTCATCAGTTCTTGAACTAACTGAGATTACAAAGGTATCATACACTTGAGGTAAGCCATCAAAGATGGCATTGAAATGATCTCTTGAAGATAGTAGGTGTCCTACTGATGCCAACTGATCAGTGACAGACTTGAGTTTCAGAAGGTAGTCATTGATTGTCAAGTCTCCTTTCTTGAAGTTTTGTAATTGAATTCTAAGCTGAGAGATCTTGGCTACTGTGTGTGAATTGAAAAAGATCTCAAGAGTATTCCAAATTTGTGCAGAAGTTAGGCAACTTACTAACCTTGTAAGGAGCGATTCAGTCATGGAGAAAAGTAGCCAAGAAAACAGCAATTGATCTTGCTGGTATGTGATACTTGTTCAGAATTTCAACAAAAAGTGTGACTGGTCCACTGCTGCCCCTCAACACATTGGCCATTTGTTGAGCTGCATTTGCAATCCTGAGCGCACGCTTTAGGCAAAGCAGGACTCTGAAATGAGAGAAGAAAAGTGGGTACAAACACAATTTGTTTCTTCTGTTGCTTAGCGAGTTTCTACATGTAACCAAGTGTATTACAGAGCTGGCAACACCAGATATTGTTCTATAACTCAGCTAGCAAAAAGTCGATAGGATGATGGAAGCAACTAGCATGGACTCGTGACAACCATAATTGTGAACATCAGGTTTCTCATTTGGATGATGAAACCTATGATAGGGACATGGACCAAGATCCATGTATCAAAAGTTCATGTTCATGTCAATGGCTGCGCTTCATCATCACTAAACAAAATTAAGAAGGAATATAGCCCTGCCCAACAAACACAAAAGTTTACAAATTACGCAATTTACTTGTACACAAGGAAACACACCTTTCCCCATCCTTGATTCCGTCCTGATCATCAACCCAAAAGAGATGTGAACATGCATACACAGCTCTGCATTGGTCAGGCTTCTTTAAAAGCTTCGCAGAATAATGCACCATAATAAATAGATAACTAAAGAAGAATGTCAGAAAATTTTACAATAAATGCTTAAAAGGAAGGCTAACTGCTCATGCTTATGAAGGTTCGTTACCCCTGTGGCCTTATGTGTTAATGTATCCCTGTTCTCGACACCAAATACAGTCATTCTCTGAAGAGTTCCTATAATCAGATGAATCGCAGTCACCTGTGCTTTTGAATCCTGATGAAAACATAAACATTGAAGCTAAGTAAGAATTTACCCATTCTCAAATTCGATAGAAACATCATACACCATATTTTCTTCACGCTTTGTCCATTGCTAGGAAGCTGTTTAGTCTGTATTATTGATATTCAAGTATATGACTTTGCTGAATTAGAGTCTAGTAGCAAGCCTAACGCCTTGCAAGTGTGATCAAGTCAAGCATAACACACAATATTATATTCCTTGTAGCATTATCTGAAAGGCTTAGGATTTAGTATAGTTTGACAAGAAAAGTTCACTACGGTTGACTTGATATTCAGATACCATCACAGATTCCTTTTTTTTGTGAAATACATGGAACAACTTGGACAGGGATTTTTCCAAATGTTAAAACTAGTTCCAGTCAATTCATTGTCGTAGCTTATGTTTGTATTCAACTCTTGACTATTTTTTCCTTCTGTGCAGATCAATCGAGGCATTTGATGCCTGCACTTCTTCTCTTCCACCACAATGCATATTGCCAATGATCATTTTCCCATTTCCATTTCTAGAATTTTTTTTTCAATGTTTTTTTTGCAAAGAAGCAAATTTACTGTTATAGTCACAAGTTTCACTTGTAATCATGGCTTGTTGTCATTCTTTCAATGATACAACCTATACTCGCCCGTGTTTCTTGATGAAAGAGCCGAATGAAAAATATTCAGTTCGTATTGTGTAGTGATTTCCATTTTACATTTATGCATGCAGATCTTCGGGATGTTAAGCAATTTTTCGTAGACCACCCTGGTGCAGTGCCAATTAGTACAGCTCAGGTCGGACTCTTTCCATCCAACCAATAGAATTTTTTAATCTTTTGGTACTTTAGGCTTTTGACTACATGTATTTCTCTTATTTTACTCTCAAACTGAAGGGAGAGGAACTAAAAAAGACGACTGGAGCCCCCGCATATATTGAGTGCAGCTCAAAAACACAACAGGTATTGTTTTGCTGCTCTTTACTTTCTGAATGAAGTTGCATTGTAATCTCAATTTTGTAATATCCCACGCTGACTTGCAGAATGTGAAAGCTGTATTTGACGCAGCCATCAAAGTGGTGCTTCAACCGCCCAAGGCAAAGAAAAAGAAAAAAAGCAAGGCACAGGCTAGTTGCTCCGTTTTGTGAATATCAAAACAATGTGTCTGAAAGAAAAAATATGGCCTCCCAGTTATTCATTCAGAATTTTATAGTGCATCTTCTCTTCGTCAAAGAAAGAGCAAGCCTGGGTGCACCCTTCGTTGACAGAATGCTAGGGGAATTGCCTGAAAGCATCAGCAGTTTGTTTATTTGCTTTGTAGGCCTTACGGTCTGTAACTTGATAGCTTGTTTTAGTAAACAAGAATGTTTCTTTTTCATGTATTTTTTTCTTCTTATATATGTTAGACATTTATACAAGGAAAGACCTCGTAAAAAAATTGAGTGAATAACTTTATCTTCAAAATTTGACATCCTATCTGAAGCCATATGACATTTCTGGTATTATGTTTTTGAGTTGAATGACAAACTCTCATTCAGGGGACAAAAAAATAAATAAAAATAATGGAGATTGACCTTTACATTTGTAAACAAAATTTGCCACTCAATTTGAGATTTACGATGATGATCTCTTCGTGTAAACTTATAATGTTTTAGTCAAGTTGGGGTTACAGGTTCAGCGTCATCAAACAGTTCCATACAGCTACTTAACAATGCTGCACCATTATTTTGTGCAGAGAAACAGATCAATAAGGTTGCATAAAGCTACCCTATATTGCTGCAGGGAAACAGCTAAACTAACTAATTGCAGCTGTGGTAAAAGTTGCGAGTCATGGGATTGAAAATGGGAGAAAGTTGGATACTGCCTGAACATTTCTTAGCTCGCAAATAGAATTAGGTCTTCTACAACTGCTGCCTGATTTCCATGGATGTTGCTACAATAGAGAAGCATTTTGGAATCAATTGGAATAGCAAACATATTATAAACTAATTAGGAGTTTGAAACAGATATAATTCATGATTATGTAATTTAATGCGAACCTCTAATTAAGATTTTATTGAACTTTTATGACTACATATAACAACTTATACAACCCAAATGTAGAACTTTACACCAGAGTCATTTTTGTACCACAGACCAACACGTTAAAAAACTAGTACACATTAAAAATAAAACTATGTAACCCAATTATCTTCATCTAATGCTACTGAATTTCCAACCATCATTGAGTAGCGGCTCCATATCTTCATCTGATGCGGCTGAAGTTAGCAAATGGCTCCGGTTTGCTCTTGGGTGCAGGTTTGGCCACTTCAGGAGTCCCAAAAACATTCCAAAATCTTAATGTCTCGTCTCCTGCAGCAGTTGCTACAGTGCACCCGTCTGGGCTCTGAGCCATGAATAGAACTCTGGAAGTATGACCAGTGAGTTCAGCCATCTTTACCATTGCCGGATACTTCCAAAGAGTTAATTGATTGCTTGTGAACCCATGTGAGCTCAAAAGTTCACGTTCCTTCGTGTTCCATAACAAGGAGCAGACCTGGGAACCTGTATTTATTGAGTTCAGGCATGCGCCAGTATGGGTGTTCCAAAACTTTATGCAACAGTCCTCTACACCGCCACCAGATGCAAGCAAGTTACTCTGAAATGGACACCAAGCAAGGGCCTTGACTGCAGCAGTGTGGTCCTCGATCCTGTGAAACCACTGAGTTGGAGAATTTGATGATGCTAGAGATCGATCCCAAATGTGGAGAAGGTTATCATTCCCACCACTTGCTAGTTGCTGTCCTGAAGAAGACCATTTCAGCCCACAAACCTCTCTAGAATGCCCTCTATAGGTGTCCACAATGTGTGATCTAACTCGGACGTCATTGTTGACGATGAGTCCATCCCCACCCCCAGTGGTAAGGATGTGACTATTCCAATCAAGGGACCTGTTAGAAAAGATAAGAGATTACTTCATTTCCTTACTTAAAATCAAATGATACATGGGCTTAAATAGGACTCACATATACACACACTGACAGCTAGATACACACTACACACACAGCTAGATACACACTACACACTGACAGCTAGATACACACTATAACACTCCCCCTCAAGCTGGAGCATAAATGTTAATCATGCCCAGCTTGTTACAAAGATAGTTAACCCGAACCCCATTTAAAGCTTTCGTGAAGATGTCCCCTAGTTGTTCTCCAGTTTTCACATATCCAGTAGAAATCAAGCCTTGTTGAATTTTCTCACGAATGAAATGACAATCAATTTCAATGTGCTTAGTCCGTTCATGAAACACAGGATTAGAAGCAATATGAAGAGCAGCTTGGTTGTCACACCACAATTTCGCTGGTACTGTAGCTTTAAGGCCTACTTCAGTCAAGAGCTGATATATCCACATTATCTCACACGCAGACTGTGCCATAGCCCTATATTCAGACTCTGCACTGGATCGTGACACAACTGTTTGCTTCTTACTCTTCCATGAAACCAAATTCCCACCAACAAAGATACAATAACCTGAAGTGGATCTTCTATCCATTTTGGAACCTGCCCAATCAGCATCTGAGAAACATTCAATATGAGTGTGCCCGTGATTTTCATACACGATACCGCGTCCTGGTGCTCCTTTCAAGTAACCCAAAATCTGCTTTAACGCTGCCCAATGATGAATTGTCGGAGATGACAGAAACTGACTGACAACACTGACTGAGTATGCAATATCTGGACGAGTCACGGTAAGGTAATTCAACTTCCCAACCAACCTTCGATATCTTTCAGGATCTGCAAATGGTTCCCCAACATCGGTAAGTTGCACATTTGGAGGCATAGGAGCACTACAGGGCTTTGCTCCCAATTTACCTGTCTCAGTTAATAGGTCAAGAACATATTTTCTCTGAGATAGAAAGATACCTCGTTTACTCCGAGTGACCTCAACTCCTAAGAAATACTTTAACTCTCCCAAATCCTTCGTGTGAAACTGAGTATGAAGGAAAGATTTAAGAGATGAGATTCCTCTCGTATCATTCCCAGTAATTACAATGTCATCCACATACACCACTAACAGAATGATACCAGTTGCTGATCGTTTGTAGAATACAGAATGGTCAGACTTGCTTTTCATCATACCAAATTTCTCAACAGCCTGACTAAACTTTCCAAACCAAGCACGAGGACTCTGTTTCAAACCATATAAAGATTTTCGAAGACGACAAACTCGCCCTGACTCCCCCTGAGCAACAAAACCAGGAGGTTGTGCCATATACACCTCCTCCTGAAGATCACCATGAAGAAAAGCATTCTTGATATCAAGCTGATGTAAAGGCCAATGATGGGAAGCAGCCATGGAAATGAATAACCGAACAGAGGTCAACTTTGCAACAGGAGAAAAAGTGTCAGAGTAATCCACCCCATAGGTTTGAGCATAGCCCTTAGCAACAAGACGTGCTTTCAATCGAGCGACTGACCCATCCGGATTGACCTTAACTGCGAAGACCCATTTGCACCCGATAGCCCTTTTTCCTGAAGGTAAATCGACCAAGTCCCAAGTACCATTGTCATCTAAAGCATTCATCTCCTCTATCATTGCAGTCTGCCAACCAGGATGAGATATGGCTTCACGGACAGTTTTAGGAATAGAGGTTGAATCAAGGGAAGCAATAAAAGAACACGAGGAAGGCGACAAATTAGTATAAGAAACAAAAGAAGAAATAGGATAAGCACACTGTCGTTTACCTTTCCGTAAGGCAATTGGAAGATCATTGTTCGGGACTGGATCTGATGACGAAGGATCAGGTGCAGGACATGAGTCAAGAGGTTGACGCCTGGAGTAAACTTGAATAATAGGAGGCTGGACTGGAGCTGGGTCCGAGACAGGAGCTGGTGCTGAGACAGGTGTTGAGGACGTGATAGAATAGACCAACAAATCATCCTCCTCCCCCATGTGAGTGGGAATGGGCAAAGATGGAAAATAAGGTGTGTCTTCCAAGAAGGTAACATCAATTGAGACCAGATACTTGTGAAGAGTGGGACAATAACACCGATAACCTTTCTGAAGACGAGAATAACCAAGGAAGACACATTTTAAAGACTTGGGATCTAATTTAGTGACATGCGGACGAACATCCCGAACAAAACAAGTGCTACCAAATATCTTCGGGTCAATAGGAAACAATGACTTATCGGGAAAAAGGATTTTGTAAGGTATCTCACCATGAAGAACAGAGGAAGGCATGCGATTAATGAGAAAACATGCTGTAGAGACGGCATCGGCCCAAAAAGGTTTAGGAACATGCATTTGAAATAATAGAGCTCGAGCTGTTTCAAGAAGATGTCTGTTTTTACGTTCTGCCACACCATTTTGGGATGGGGTATCAACACATGAAGTTTCATGAAGTATGCCATTCTGAGTCATATAAGACTGAAATAAAGCTTGTGTATACTCTTTAGCGTTATCACTTCGCAAGGTGCGAATGGAAACATTAAATTGAGTTTTAATTTCAGCACAAAACGCACAAAACAGGGAATACAACTCAGAACGTTTTTTCATCAAGTATAACCAAGTAACACGAGAATAATCATCCACAAATGTAACAAAATACTTAAACCCAGGTTTAGACAAAATAGGACAAGGACCCCAAACATCAGAATGAACTAATTCAAAAGGAACACTAGCACGTTTATTGACTCTAGGACTCGAACTAAGACGATGATGTTTTGCAAACTGACATGACTCACAATTTAATGAAGACACCTTATTATATTGAGGACAAAGTTGTTTGAGCAGAGGGAGAGACGGATGACCTAACCTACAATGAGCCTCGAAAGGAGACATGACACCGGAGCAAGCAACAGAACTCGGCATCGGTGTATCAAGAATGTAGAGGCCTCCTCCAGACACATGTCCTTTACCAATAATCTTCTTCGTCATAAGATCCTGAACTAAACAATGATCAGGGTAAAATGAGACACAACAGTTAAGATGACGAGTAAGTTGGCTTACAGAGAGCAAATTAAAGGATAAATTAGGTAAATGTAAGACAGAGGACAGAGATAGCGAAGGGGTAGGATTGATGGTGCCAGACCCGCGAACACAAGATGGTGACCCATCGGCTAAAGTGACGGTAGAAGTATA
Organism: Berberis vulgaris; assembly: GCA_963556465.1. NCBI lineage: Eukaryota > Viridiplantae > Streptophyta > Magnoliopsida > Ranunculales > Berberidaceae > Berberis > Berberis vulgaris. The sequence goes on from OY747137.1 coordinate 7,695,375, forward strand.
AGCATTTGGTTGAAACGAAGAAAATAGACTAGAATTACCTGTCATATGATCTGTGGCACCAGAATCAATGACCCACTGGGAGGATGATGAGAGAAGACAAACATCGGGTTTACCTGAATCGGCACTCGCTGTGACAGAAGTAGAGGAAGACTTGAGTGATTCCTGATACTTGGAGAACTGGGCATACTCATCAGCAGAAATAAAGACTGATTTGGCAGAAGCATCAGAAGTGATCGCAACATGAGCTGAATGTTTTTGCCGGTTTTTAAACTGCAGCTTTCTACAGTCAAACTTGGTATGGCCAGGATTCTTACAATAGTTGCAAATAATAATATCAGAATCTGGCGTGCGAGGTTCAAGCCCGTGTGAGCTGCCTCCTTTGTGTCCACTGTAATTAGACTGGCTCCCTGACATATAGCGCCGTTTTCGACTCATCAAAGCACCAGAGAAATCAGGAAAGAGGCTTCAAATATGGGATGAGTTTTACAAACAGGCAAACAGGCCCGTACCAAACAGGCCCAAATAGCCCCAAACAGGCCCCAAATTGCCAAATGGCCAAAATCTCCCAAATAGCCAAATAGCCAAATAGGCCCTTATCAGAGAATCAGAAAAGCCCAAAGAAAAGCCCAAATTGAGATATCAAACCCCAAATTTTTCAGACTCCCAACCCACCTTCAATCGACTGGACGATGATGGGGGGACTGACTGTGTCGACTGGATGGATCGAAGGATCGACTGCTTCGATCGACTGGATCGAATGGAAGCTTCGATCTACTGGGAGCTTCAAATCGACTTCAAATCTGGGAGCTTCAAATCAGATTTCGATCAGGGTCGAAATATGGGTGGATCGACTGGAAGCAGAGGGTGCTTCGATCGACTGGAGGGTCGATCGACTTCGATCGACGGCCTGGATTGTTGCTCTGATGGAGTCGACGCCTGTTGGAGGGTCGACGGCTGAAAGAAGTCGCTCTGTTGGAGTCGACTGCTGAAAGAGATCGACTGGCTGGAGCAGTCGATCGGACGATCGGACGGACTGGAGGATTTGATCGACTGGCTAGATTGATGGCAGGGTCGATCGGCTGGAAGGATTGACTGGAAGGGACGATCTTCTGGAGGAGTCGACTGGTGGTGTCGACTTGAGATGTCGACTGGTGGGGATTGATTTGAGAACCAAATTGCAAACTGCAAATTTCGAAGGATTCAACTTGAGAACAAATTTTGAAGGATCGGTGCGAACAAATTTCGAAGGATAGGTTAGAACCAAATAGGTGAGAACCAAATTCCAAATTTCTAACTTTGAATTATGGCTCTGATACCATGTTAGAAAAGATAAGAGATTACTTCATTTCCTTACTTAAAATCAAATGATACATGGGCTTAAATAGGACTCACATATACACACACTGACAGCTAGATACACACTACACACACAGCTAGATACACACTACACACTGACAGCTAGATACACACTATAACAGGACCCTACTCTCGATCCATGCATGCCCTGTAGAGTTCTCAGTTGTAGGTTCGATGCAGTGTCCCATAGCTGGACTTCTGAATTGTTCAAACCAACAGCAATCTTCTGTCCATCTGGAGCCCAACTCACACTCGTTATGGGCCCATTTTCTTCATCGATGCTCACAAGTTCAGAAGTGGAGGAATTAGAAGCATCCCACAGATAAACAGTGCATCCAAGTGCAATTGCTAGAACATTGCTGCCACCCCAGTCAAGCAAATTCAAGTAGTAATCATCTAGAATATCTGGAGCATCCAATGTCCTCTCCGATTTCTGTAAACAATCATTCATACATCAAAATCTCATTCAAACCTTGATAAATTAAGAAACAATCCCTAGTTGAGGAATGTAAACAAATTAAACTATCATAAAATCGAATAAATCAACTCACTTGAGGAATGCATCGTCTGGGTTTTACTGCTTTGTGTTGGCGAACAGGTGAATAGTATTCAGGGAAAGGCGCCTCAACAGTGGTTGGCTTGCTCTTAAAAGCAAGGATCCTGGTTCTGTTCATATTCATGATCTCAGCAAGCAGTTTCCTGTAAGCTGATGGAGAGCTCTCCACTTGCTTTTCCTTTCCTGCACCCTTTCTAGCTGCTTCCATGATTGCGTAATGCGCGTAATCAAAGTCCATAGCTGACCTGTTGGGGATGAATCTGTCCCACTGCATTTTCAACATAAACAAAAATCAGGATTTTCAGACAACAAAATATAAATTTGCATGACAAGATAATTAACCCAGATACAAGAAGAAACAAAACAAAAAGATAAAAATTATATTTTTATTACGTTGTTTCCATAAGAAAGATGAGTCCACAAAACCCATATTCTATTCAGATTAATGTCATGAGCTCACAAGTAGGATTGTTTTGGGAGATATTAGCGGGAAAAGAATGGCGCAAGATTCAAATTTAGAAAAAAATTGTTTTTTTGTTTGTTTGTTGTTAAGGGTACAGATCAGGACACGCGTCACTACAGTGACCGTTCCTTTTTGAAATTCTGTTACAAAGCTTTGTATAAATTGGGCGAGATCCCCTTGTAGAAGAATAGAGAAGTTTTAAATCAAATAGGCTCTGCTCTAAGAACAGAGATTTCCTTCCAGTTCTCTTCAATTCTCTTCATCTTTTTTTCCATTTTTTTTTACCAACAGTCACTCTGGTGACATTTGGTATCAGAGCCCACTCTGATCCTTCATCGATATGGAGACTAGGGCGAAGGAAATGGAGAATTTCGTTCGAGAATCGAAGAAACATCAAATTGAATCCGACAATAGGATCGATCTCTTGACTAAGGATGTTAAGAGGATGCAACTGTCGATTGATTCAACGGAGAAGAAGCTGGAACAGATCGTTCAAATGCTTCAAAAACCGTACACCGAGCAGAGACCATCGGGATCTGCCAGTTCGTCTACAACACAGGCCAACCCTAACATAGATCTGGATCAAGGTTCTCCCCACTATCAGGTTCATGATGCTACAGGTATAAATCTAAAAGCACCTAAACTTGATTTTCCTTCATTTGATGGTACTAATCCTCGTGCGTGGGTTAAGAAAAGTGAGCGTTATTTCTCTATGTATCGAATACTAGATGCACATAAGGTTGCTATTGCCTCCATTTACTTCCATGGACAAGCTGATCTATGGTTTCTAGATTATCAGGCTGGAAAACAATATATTCCATGGTCTATTTTTGTTCATGATCTGTGCTCTAGGTTTGAGGAAACTGTATTCTCCAATTACATTGATACCTTCAATAAACTCAGCCAAGGGTCGACAGTAATTGAGTATTATAATTAGTTTGAAGGACTTAAATCATTGATGCTTGCTCACAACCCTCCCTTAGATGAAATTTACTTTATACATAGCTTCATTAGTGGACTCAACCCTCAGATTAAACCATCAGTCCAAATGTTCAAACCTACAACTGTGAGTCAGGCTTTTGAATTAGCCAAAATGCAAGAAGCTATCCTCACTAATCACCCAAGTCCCAATCGAGTCACCCACTCAAATTTCTCTGCTAAGACAAGTCCTTACCAATCTACCAACACAAATGCTGCTGTCCAAAATGCCAAGCCACATCAAAACTTAATCCTTAATCCTGCTGTCAAATCCTCATTTCAAAAAACTTACCCCTAACCAAATGAAGTTAAGAAGAGAAAAGGGGTTGTGTTACAATTGTGATGAACAATACAGGCCGGGACATTTATGTAAGAACCAATTCTTCCTATCAATCCCTGAGGATGACAGTGTGGAATCAGTGGGAGAGGAAAATCAAGGGGAGCCTGAGGTAGAAGATCTGTCAAAGGAGATTCAGACTGACATGGAGGTGTCCTTACATGCTCTCAATGGTAATCTATCAGTACACACCTTACTGTTGAGAGGCAAAGTCAGGAAGAAGGATATTTCCATCCTAATTGACACGGGGAGCACTCACTCCTTTATTGACCCCAGTGTCATTAAGGAAACAAACTGGCCAACTGAACTTACACCTTTGATGATGGTTAAGGTGGCTAATGGGCAACACCTTCATAGCACAGCAGTGTGTCCTAAGTTAGAGTGGCTTATGCAGGGATTCAAATGGGATGGCAGAGTTAGAGTATTACCCCTTGGGGGATATGATATGGTCATTGGGGTCGATTGGTTGCAACGATTTGGAGACATCTCCCTAAACTTGAGGAAGTTACAGCTTACTCTCACTGTTGATGGTAAATCTATTACTCTTCAAGGGGTAACAAAGGAAGAAACCATTTGCCTCATGGAACCCCAAAACCTTCCTAGAGCTCTCAAGAAGAATACTACCTCCTTCCTAGCTCAGCTTTTTTGTGTTACTCCCAGTGATACCTCTAGTCCCTCTCACCCTGCTCTCAACTCTCTTTTATAAGAATATCAGGATATTTTTCAGAAACCCAAGACTTTACCTCCACACAGAATGTTAGACCATCACATACCTTTGAAACCTGGAGCTCTACCCCCTTCACAGCCCCCTTATAAAATTCCCTATGTACAGAAGGAAGTGGTTGATAAAATGGTGGAGGAGATGTTAGATTCAGGGTTCATTCAACCTTCCCATAGCCCGTTTGCTGCACCAATACTATTGGTAAAGAAGAAGGATCATACATGGCGGTTTTGTGTGGATTATAGGCGTTTAAACGACATAACTATCAAGGACAGGTTCCCTATTCCGCTGGTTGAAGAACTACTAGATGAATTACATGGTTCTACAGTTTTTTCTAAGCTGGATTTAAGGTCTGGCTACCATCAGTTAATGGTCCACCCACCTGATGTACACAAGACAGCATTTAGAACCTATCAAGGGCACTATGAATTTAGAGTTATGCCCTTTGGCTTAACCAATGCACCAGCCACTTTTCAAGCATTGATGAACCAGGTATTTAAACCTTTTTTAAGGAAATTTATACTAGTATTCTTTGATGACATACTAATCTACAGTTCCAGTATAGATCAGCACTTAGTCCATCTTCAGACAGCTTTCTCTACTCTCAGAACTCACCATCTGCATGCAAAGCTTTCTAAGTGTGCTTTTCTTCAAAATAAGCTGGAATATCTGGGCCATTTGATCAGCTCTCAAGGGGTAGAGGCAGACCCTACAAAAATTGCTGCTATGAAGGATTGGCCTACTCCTAGTAACCTCAAACAGCTGAGAGGTTTCCTTGGTCTTACTGGGTATTATAGAAGGTTTATACAGCATTATGGCTTGATAGCACAGCCATTAACCAATTTGTTGAAAAAGAACAGTTTCAAATGGAGTGAAGAGGCTACCAATGCTTTCGAGGCACTAAAAGGGGCAATGTGTAAGGCACCAGTACTGGCTTTACCCAATTTCTCACTCCCTTTTTCATTAGAGACTGATGCTTGCACAAATGGAGTAGGGGCTGTCCTGTCTCAACAAGGTAAGCCTATAGCCTTTTTTAGTAAGGCTTTAGGGCCCAGGAACATGCTACTTTCTACTTATGAGAAAGAACTCTTGGCTATAGTCATGGCTGTAGAGAAATGGCGTTCTTATTTGTTGGGCTCTCGGTTTACTATACATACGGATCATCAAAGTATCCGACATTTTTTGTCCCAGAAGGTTACTACTCTCATGCAGCAGCGCTGGCTTTCCAAATTATTGGGCTATGATTACGAGATTTTGTATAAAAAGGGGACTGAAAACTTAGTGGCTGATGCTCTCTCAAGGATACCCAATGATAAGACTGTCTGCAATGCACTCACAGCAGTCATTCCTACTTAGTTGACAGAATTAGTCCACAGTTATGAGGGAGACCCCGATGCAATGAGCCTAGTTCAACAACTCAGCATTCAGGAGGACGCTCACCCTAACTTCTCCTTGGGAGCTCTTTATATTGGCTCTCCAGGTCCACTTAGACAGAAACTTATATCTGTTCTTCATGAATCTGCAGTAGGGGGTCATTCTGGAATCCAAGTGACTCTGCAGAGGATCAGACAATGTTTCTTTTGGCCAAAGTTGAAACATCAAGTGACTGAGTTTATTCTGAGTTGTGATATCTGTCAGCGACAAAAATCAGATTTATCTCCTTATGGGGGTCTTCTACAACCTTTGCCTATTCCTAACCAGGCTTGGCAACATATCTCTATGGATTTCATAGAGGGATTGCCTCGCTCTCACCAAAAGTCAGTCATTATGGTGGTGGTAGATCGTCTCACTAAATACAGTCATTTCTTATCCTTACCCCACCCTTATACAGCCTCCATGGTAGCTGATTTATTCCTCAAGAACGTCTACAAACTCCATGGATTACCATCCACTATAGTCTCTGACAGAGACAAGGTCTTCCTTAGCACCTTTTGGCAAGACTTATTTGCTGCCTTAGGCACTACACTCTCTTTTAGTAGTGCCTACCATCCCCAAACTGATGGGCAAACTGAACGCACAAATGCTTGCCTGGAGACTTTCCTTAGGTGCATGACCAGCGACATACCCCAACAGTGGACCAAATGGCTCTATCTGGCAGAGTATTGGTTCAATTATTCCTTTCATTCAAGCCTCAAAATGACTCCCTTCAAAGCCCTCTATGGTTACCCTCCTCCCTTGCTGGCTCTCCCGCCTATTACTACACTTACTACCCAGTCAGTCCAGACTTATCTTCAGGAGCGTGAGACTATGCTCCAACTAATCAAAGATAAACTCCACAAAGCCCAGGAACGTATGAAGACATTTGCTGACAAGCACCGCACCGACAGACAGTTTCAAGTTGGCGATTGGGTTTACCTTAAACTTCAACCCTACAGACAAACATCAGTGAGCATACGCAGAAATTTAAAGTTGTCAGCCAAGTTTTATGGGCCATTCCAAGTTCTTGAGAAGGTGGGTCAGGTTGCTTACAAGCTCCAACTTCCCATAGGTTCTCGCATACATAATGTCTTCCATGTCTCTCAGCTCAAAAAGAAAATAGGGACTTCTGTTGTTCCCTCTCCTCAACTACCCTTAGTCGATACCACTGGAAATTTCCAAGCGGAGCCATTAAAAGTGCTGAGCAGGAGGCTGGTTCCGCGCCACAACAGAGTTGTGACTCAACTGCTGATTCAATGGACAAATGGTACGCCTGAGGAGGCCACCTGGGAAGACTACACAGACATCATTGCCAATTTTCCAGCTTTCCTTCCTTGAGGTCAAGGATTTGCAAGAAGGGGTGGGCAATGTCATGAGCTCACAAGTAGGATTGTTTTGGGAGATATTAGCGGGAAAAGAATGGCGCGAGATTCAAATTTAGAAAAAATTTGTTTTTTTGTTTGTTTGTTGTTAAGGGTACAGATCAGGACACGCGTCACTACAGTGACCGTTCCTTTTTGAAATTCTGTTACAAAGCTTTGTATAAATTGGGCGAGATCCCCTTGTAGAAGAATAGAGAAGTTTTAAATCAAATAGGCTCTGCTCTAAGAACAGAGATTTCCTTCCAGTTCTCTTCAATTCTCTTCATCTTTTTTCCATTTTTTTTTACAAACAGTCACTCTGGTGACAATTAACTGAGAAGAATTGAGTAAAGAAAACCCCTAAATTGGCAAAACCCTAATTTACTAAGCTAAACTGCCCCAAAACCCATCGAAATCTAGAAACCCTAGATTACATTTAAACAAAGAAAAGCCAACAAAATTCAAGAAATGGGTTCTACAATAGATGCAATCGGGTATCTGAAATAATGAAACCCAAAACTCATTGACATTCAGAAACCCAAGATCATTATAAAACAATCAAAAGAGAGAAATTTCAAGAAAGGGGTTGACAAACATGGAATTGGGTATTTGAAAAAATGAAACTTTACTTACAACTTGGTGGGATTTCTTCCTGGGGAAGGTGTCTTGTTGAGGATGAAGAGGGTATCTTGATCGGACCACAACATTGTTCTTGTTTGGGGAAGAAACAGATCCTCCTCCTGCATCCATCATGTTAGCGCAGACAGGAAAGAAAACAAGAAGAACAAAGTGAAATAAAACAAATATGAAGAAATATGTAAAGAATCTGCAATGCAAGACAGATAAACTGATTAGTAGCAGAACAAAAACTAATTGGCAGAAAAGAAAACAAAGCGAACAAAAACTAATTGGCAGAAAAGAAAACAAAGCGAGCGTGAGAGCGAGAGCGAGAGCGATTCAGGTAGAATTGAGATCGTGGGGTTGCAGTGTTAGATCACAGAAGAAAAACAAGGAGAAGAGAGAGTTGAGAGCTTTTGGTTGCAGTGATCGCAGACGAAGAAGAAGAGAGAGTAGAGTTTGAGAGAGTTTTGAGATTTATCTTTTGCTGAATATATATAGGGTAAGAAGCCCGCCCCCTATTTGTTTTGTTTCACGAAATTTGAAACTCCAAACGGCTAATGACCGTTGGTTTCAAAAGGGAATATGCCTAAGCTCACCTTACATAATTCCTACTTTCGCCTTAGTTAAGTTTTTTCTTATTTTTTCTCAAAATTCATTTGGCACTTCACCCAATCGATGCGTATTTGTTGATTTCAATCTATCATACACTCACCCTCCATCTTCCCTAACAATCGACCAAAGCCACACATAACCCACTGTAAACCAATTACAAATGTAGTGTCACTCCCTCTCTATCTATAAATCAATCGCAACTATCACCGTCGTTGTCACTTCCTCTCATCGCTACCCTCTCTTCACCCAAACAATTATAAATGAAGAAGAAATTGAAGAGAGATTCAGACACCTCCCCTTCAAAGTAAATCAATCTACCACCGCTGTCACCCCATCTCACCATGTGAAGAAATAAACGACAAAGAGACTCAGCCACCTCCTATTCTCATTATTATCACGAAGCAAGCGAGAGTCCACCTTGGAGGCAACACAGACTAGTCACTGGGCATCCAACTATCACTGTCCAAGACCACCCACGTGCGAGTGGTCCTTAAACACTCACATAGACCGTTTATCCAGATATTTAATACTCGGGACCTAAATACATATCTCGAGAAAAGTGTTACAATGTTTTGAAAGTTTTAACACGATATTTCTAGTGTTAATATGTAATTTTCCTGAAAATTATATCTCAAACGAATTAATAATCTTTTACTTTGAGTAGATCCTTTTAGCTAAATAAAACTTAATTGAATCCTAAACTACCAGTAAAAACCTAAATTACTCCTTGTAGTCAAATGCCCCTAACAGTAAATGCAGGTCTTCCTTAGGATAAATCAGTCACTGACGTATTGTTTCGTCTCCAAATCACAATGTAACTTTCTTCAATTATTGATAAAGATAACAATTTATAACTCTACCATCATAGTAAATGAAATCTTTTGACACCAATGCTTCATTTTAAGCTTTTAACATGATGAAATCGCACCAAGACTCGTGCACCCCTAGATTTTTTCTATTTATTTATTGTTTTTCATTTTATTTTATTTTGTACAGTTAAATATGTCTAAAATCGAGCAACTTTTGATTAACTGGTTGATGTAGAATGTAGAACATGAAATGCCAACAACTTTTTTGCTTAAGGGAAACTCGTGCTACTACTTTAAGTGTTAATAGAACATCTTATTTAATATAATGTTTCACATAATACAATTGAGTACCAGACCACCTATACCCGCCCCATCAGAGTAAAACTCTAAGGGGGAAACACTGCAAAGGATTAGCAACATAATGTTACAATTGTGTTTCATATGGACACCACTCCGCAAGGAAGTACTTAATGTGGGAAAGAAAGCAAAGATATAGAACAATGATTACACGACGCAAAAACATTAAACTTGATCAGGTGAGACACAAATCTACTTCCACCAAAAAAATACCCTATTCCATCACCCAGGTAAGAACTGTTTATCTGAGTCGCAATCGGAAATCACATTTACGATGCAAAGCATCCCGAAGTTCACACCTTGAGTGGCTCATACTTTTCGCCCATCTCCCCACCTTTCTGTTTCTGGAACTGGATGTACCGCATTGTGCTTGCAAAGAAAGCATCTGCTGATGGATCTGATGTTGTGGTGTCACTTTGCATATCAGTTGTGATCAATTCAACAAGGCCTTGTATAGCAGCCGTTGTGATCTGGGGGTTCCCCTTCTCGAAAAAGTACAAATACCTAACATTGCAATAGAATATATAGGTAACAGCTGAACAACAATATAAACATTAATCCAATATATTAGTTCAGGTATGTGATACTTACTTGTTCAGAATTTCAACAAAAAGTGTGACTGGTCCACTGCTGCCCCTCGACACATTGGCCATTTGTTGAGCTGCATTTGCAATCCTTAGCGCACGCTTTAGGCAAAGCAGGACCCTGAAATGAGAGAAGAAAAGTGGGTACGAACACAATTTGTTTCTTCTGTTGCTTAGCGAGTTTCTACATGTAACCAAGTGTATTACAGAGCTGGCAACACCAGACATTGTTCTATAACTCAGCTAGCAAAAAGTCGATAGGATGATGGAAGTAACTAGCATGGACTCGTGACAACCATAATTGTGAACATCAGGTTTCTCGTTTGGATGATGAAACCTATGACAGGGACATGGACCAAGATCCATGTATCAAAAGTTCATGTTCATGTCAATGGCTGCGCTTCATCATCACTAAACAAAATTAAGAAGGAATATAGCCCTGCCCAACAAACACAAAAGTTTACAAATTACGCAATTTACTTGTACACAAGGAAACACACCTTTCCCCATCCTTGATTCTGTCCTGATCATCAACCCAAAAGAGATGTGAACATGCATACACAGCTCTGCATTGGTCAGGCTTCTTTAAAAGCTTTGCAGAATACTGCACCATAATAAATAGATAAATAAAGAATGTCAGAAAATTTTACAATAAATGCTTAAAAGGAAGGCTAACTGCTCATGCTTATGAAGGTTCGTTACCCCTGTGGCCTTGTGTGTTAATGTATCCCTGTTCTCGACACCAAATACAGTCATTCTCTGAAGAGTTCCTATAATCAGATGAATCGCAGTCACCTGTGCTTTTGAATCCTGATGAAAACATAAACATGAAGCTAAGTAAGAATTTACCCATTCTCAAATTCGATAAAAACATCATACACCATATTAGGGGTGGGCATTTAAGACCGAAAACCCGATCCGACCCGGGAACTAAACCGAACTGACCGGTCCGGTTTGATCCGGTTTTTAAAATGATATTTTTATATTCGGTCCAAAAGCCCGGCCTGACCCGAATTTCTCGGTCCGGTTGTCGGTTCTCATTTCTAAAATCTGCAGGTACCCGACCCGATTGTTTTAAAAAATTAAAAGCTTCATATGTTTTCACAAGTTTTGGTAAGAAAAAGTCAAAAGTTGATTGCTACTTTCAAGACAAAATAAACAATAAACAGGATGAGAGACTTAAAAGTCTCAATGTCACTTTCACAAAAATAATAAAAAATTATTTCAAATTCAATTGTGTCATTTATTATATAATTGCGGTCACTGTTAGGGGTGATGTTGATGTTGTCATGGTGTGAAGTGTGATGTTGTCAATGTGTGAGGATGGTGCATGATGATGGAAGGGACTGTCCTCCGTCCTTGAAAATTGAAATTGAAATTTGGTTATGGGTTGAAAAACAACTGGACTCGATAAAAGAACTAAATGCGACCGAGACCGGCCCGGCCCAGCCCGAAATGCCTGTTAACTGGGATTCGATTAACCGGCTTCATCCGGTCCGATTTCGGTTCCTGAAATTAAAATTTTTCTAGTTCCGGTCCGGTTTGCGGTTTTGGTTGTTTGCTTTATGTATTTTTATTTGTCTATCCTTTTTAATGCAAAAAATCTATGATGTATATTCAAGAAAAAATTTGCTTGGTTGCTTACCGCAACTTCTTCTTCGTACAATATAAATGCTTGTGTAAAGAACTCATATGCAATTGGTTCAAGATCACAGTCATTAGCAACCTGTATAAGCAGGAAATTGCGAGCCAAAATTAGTAACATGAATGATTAGTGAACTAAGGTGTATTTGGTTGGATGGAATCATATTCCATAGGAATCCATGAGGGGACTCCTACATCTAAGGCTAAATCGAGGTAGTACTAATTATCCAACATTAGAATCTAATGATAAATGGTGGGAATGGAAGTCTCATGAACATGAGAATCACACTCCTTGGTTCCCCCAAAGCATGTGATTTTCATGTTCATGATACTTCCACTCCTACCATGGATCACAAAATCTAATGATAGATTGGTGAGTGAACCTCAAATTAGCTATAAGATGTAAGTGGTCCCTTCATGGATTCCCATGGAACAAGATTCCATGCCACCAAACACATCCTAACTTTCCAAATGTAGAAAGGCATACCTCAGCACATTGCAAGTACAGTCTTAATGCTAGTTCTGGTGCAGGAACAGATAACAGAGACTCAACCGTCTGAAACCAAAATTTAGCCATGATTTTATCAGATGTAAGCCACATTAGCAGATACAAGCTAAAAAAGAAAAGATATAATAAGTTATCTTTATTTTTCTTCCTCTATTAAGAGATGTTACCTGATGTAAAAGCTGAAAAATCTTCTTTGGTGTTGCAGATACCTCTTCAACTACAACCCCATCCTGACCTTGCAATCTTCTGACCAACTACATACAAGAATAATTATTTGTTATCAACCACAACCTTCTAGGAAGCAGTCAACTCAACCTTAAAAACGCCAAAACAAGTTATAATATGCCATGGCCAACATTTTGTGTAAAACATTTTTAAACAGGCACACCAAAAAAAGAAAAAAAAAAGAACCAAGAGAGACAAACCTTGAGGGCTGAGAAGATAAGGGGAGGAACAGTGAAAGCAAGACGTTTTGTACCACCAATCAAAATATGCTTCCTGACGACACAAATAATCTGGAACACTACAAAATAAAATTAATACTGATGTGCAAAACCTAGTCTCATAATTTTCAAGAATTGAGCAACATGACTGGATGAAGCAAACATTGATAAACGAATTGATTGATTACTGAACATTTGAACTTTAATATAATGCAAGCATATATATACATATACATAGGAATCGAAAAAAATGAAAAAAAGATTCAAATACAAAAATTCAAAAAAATGGACAGTTTCTTTTATGTCCAAACGCAGCGGTAACGGCGAGGATGTATGTTATCCGCAGCGGCTGCTGCGTTTGGACAGAAACCAGACTCTGTCTTTTGCCAATAACACAGTGGATCGTGCGATTTTTTTTCTTGGGCTCGCACTTTCCACTGCGTTTGGTTCTTTATAGGCATTTTGGAGAATTTCGCATGTGCAGCTACTATTTTCTGCATTTTGTTCTTAGCCGTTGTAAATTTATGGTTACGGCTCGCACGTGCCGTTGCGTTTGGGTACAAACTCTTACTACTCAGTTATGGTTTAGGGCACTTACAATAGATTTTTTTCAAATCATCGAGAGGTCTTAGACTGGGAGACCCCCTCTCCCCTTTTTATTCATTCTGGCAGCTGAAGTTTAGACAAGGAATTAAAAGGCATAATTTTATTTTTTTGAATTTGATGGGAAAAAATAAAATATTTTGCGAAGCGAATCTGCAAATGGAAGTATTTTTGTTGTGTTTTTATATACTACGCATGTAAATATTATAAGCAATGAAAATGCAATTGCAAATAACCACAAAATTCCTAACTGCATTATATAACCAACATCCCAAAACTCATATATACAAACTAAACATATGGGCATCTCGAATCAACAAGATCAACATTTACAAATGGCTAACAATATCAACATATGGGCATCTTGTCCTCAACATTTACACTCGAAAATAGTGCACCAAAAATAGTGTACCGAAAATAGTGTTATGTTTTTTTTTTTTTGCATTTTATTTACAACTGGGGAGGTAACTGTGTTCTTGTGGCACCATCGATATGAGAAATCCGAGTGAATCTAGCATACTTTTTACAACTGAGGCGATAACATTGTTCTTGCTGCAACGATAACATTGTTCTTGCTGCAACATCAACAAATTTTTTTGCCCTCCCGAAGGTTCAGGCGAGTGTGGGTTCCCCACTCGTAGGAACCGCCGTGAGGGCGAAGGAGAAAAGAAACAAGGCAAAAAAAAAACCAAAGAAGAAGAAGATGGTGTCCAGTACCTACTGCTAACAAGGGGTGCTAAACAAGGAAGCACAGACTCTTCGAAAACTTGTTGTATCCGTGTCCGATACGTATTCGACACAGGACACTCACTCAACACACCTCCGACACGTGTCAGACACTTGGTCAACGTGTCGGCAGGTGTCAGACACGGTCAATGTGGTCAATGTGTCAGACACGCCTCCGATATACCTGAAACTTGGTCAGGACACAGTCAAGACTTGAAAACCAACTTTGTTTTATTTTTTACTTTTAGATGTTTGGAAATAACCACGTAATATAATGGTTGTTGAAGTGAATGACTATTTCAATTAATATTTAAGATAAATAGGGCAAAAAGACATTACAGCATAGAGGTAGTCTATGCTTATTATTCTTTGCTTCTTATTTTTCTCTCATTTGCTTCTTCTCTCTACTTCTTTTTTACTATATTTTTTCTTTACTTTAATTTTTTCTTGCAACAGTGTCATTTTCTTCAAGACACTCTAAGAAGACATTTTATTAGATTATTATTTAGTATGATGTGTCCCTGAGTCTTAATTTTTGAGAAATTGTCGAGTCGGTGTGTCGTGTCCGTGTCCAACACAATGCACGTATCCGTGCATCCTTGGTGCTAGACCATATCTGATCTCATAAAAGAGACTCAAACATATTACGGTGCATATGAGAAAGAACATATCTATGTCATTTCGTAACAAAAGAACTATAACTACAATGACTTCACAGCCAATGACCATAGATTTACAATAAAGGAATGCAACCCCATTTTGTTTTCAAATAGCAGGACTGAAGTAGTAGCAAGGTCAAATTCAAAGCCATAGTCTTTCCCATAACCTTTGTCCATGAATCCATTTTAAAACACTAAAGAGCTAATGCATGAATAGAATTAGTCGTATGCTGACAGTGTTGCTTTAGTTTGTTCAATCAGGATTAACAAACAATTGCACACCAACCTTCTATAGGCCATGCACGATATCTCAATTTCAACATAACCTTGCATAAGCATTTCATACGACATTAGCGACAAAATCAATGGAAATGGTGCTAGAGACACCCTAACCATAACATGCATTTGGCTCAAACCTTATAAACTATGAAGCTTATCTCAAATCTTGGATCCATATTCTCACCTTTATGTGGGAGGAGGATCCACTGAGTTGTGTACCCCTAGATGACGAGTATACACAAATGATAAATAAGACAAAATAAAAATCTTGAGCACATCAATTACCTTTAACATCTCCTCTGGATCATCATTATGAAACATGTGAATGAGGGGAGCAACCGAATTTTGCTCCTCCTTGAAATCCTCCTCATCAAGCTAAAGACAAGAGAATAAATAAATAAAATTATCATAATGCGTCACCATTCACCAAACAAGTGAGCAGATAAAAGAATGGTAGGATATCTGACCAAAAACAAAGCTTTAAAAAAAATTAATAATGAAAATAAATAAACAAAGTACATGATGTATATCGACTGAAAGGTACAAAAGAAAATCACCTCATCATCAGGAGTCCCATCTAAATCCTTTATGAGCCCCTTGATTAATTCAAACAATGCCTCAACCTAAAAAGTCAACATCGTCATGTCAATGAGAAACACGTGAATTACCAACGTAATCAGTGACAATAAAGCTACCAGTCAAGAACCAAAAAAAAATAAAAAAAATTCAGTGAGAATAAGCAGAACCTTGTCAGCAGTTGAAATGCAAGTGTCATTTTTCATGATGCTTTGGATAATAACTACTGCCATAATTTTATTTGTTCCATTATCGAGATGATCCATGACACGTGGATAATTAGAAAGCTTTAGTGCAATTCCGATATCATTGTACTTTTCTAGTGGAGCACTCAATAGTGTAACAATCTGCTTTGTTGCTTTGTTATCTTCAAGCTTTGCTTTACCAGAAAGTTTCTTAACGCATGCTCCCTGGAAAATGTAACAAAGAGAAATAAATAAAAACCTTTAAATAATCAGCAAAGTGAAGCATGACATATAAATCAGTAAGAAGCTGAACAAGGTGTAACATCAAAAACATATACAGAACAATTAAACCCCCCTCCCCTTTTTTTTTCTGGAGTCCACATTCTCTACACCCATACATTCCATTCATATAATTTTTCCAAGGCAAACTATATTGTGCCACCACCACCTCTCTTCCTCTTAGGCTGTGTTTGATTCAAGACTATTTTTCCATGGAAAACTTGAAAAAAGGTGGCAGAGAGAGAAAAAAGTTCTTCACCTTGAGGTTAAAAATGACCATACATTTTGGAAAATATTAATATTTTCTTTGCTCCCCTAAGAAAGCATTTGCCACAATTTTGTAGAAAAACAACAGGATAGAGATCCTCACAAAATTCATGTCCTTCATCTCTGTTCCACTTTCCCTCCTCTCCCTTCTCACCCTTAGCAATAAATATAAAGACATTAAACTGAAGTGTAATGCACAAAAAAATATAACTTTACAGTAGCCTTACCAAGACTTGATCCACGTAGTCAAGTCGATCAGGATGGACACGCAAAGTAAATGTCAAGAGAGACACATAGAGAGTAATAAACCCAACAACAGGCATGTCAACCTGTGCTTCGATGACCTGCCACAGAAATAATCCAAATTGAACTTTGATATGGCATTTAAATTAATAAATGAGTAATCAACAGATTTCAAACAGGAAAACATAACCTTTCAGTTGATTGATAGAATAAGAACTAATCCGGCAATTATTTCAACATATAATAAAAATAAAATTTTCCAAAGAAATTGGTTAAATAGGGCAAGGGAACTATGCCACAGTGACATAAATAAATGCTGTTGCCGAACAATTAGGAGACATCTCTAAAACACCAAAGTTTAGTCCAAAACGTGGAATCATCCATTCAGATTACCACATCTACCATGATTTAACATTTTGGTCATTTCAGACAAACAGTAGTTTAAAAGCAACTCAAAAATTGCCAGATAAAATAAATTGATTTCTTATTTTGAATGGACACATTTAAACTGAATTGTAGCAACTATTAAGTTAGTTTTACAGAAAATAAAAAAATAAAAATTAATGTTCCTGATTGAACTTCTACTGAAATATTTAAACATTTACTTTTATCGATAATTAGCAACAGTAAAAATCGCCTATTAGTTGAACAAAAATTGCTTAATACTATAAACTCTTTAAAGATAGATATCGGTTTCTAGAATAGAAAAGTAATAGATGTTAGTAACTAAAGGCATGGATTCAAAGTCACGACACAGCTAGGTCCATTGGCTACTCTTCATCAGAGGGAAGGGAACCCCCTTAAATATAAGCATATTATGGAAAATGTGAGACTAGTGAACTTTCTCTTATTTTTAGATTTCTTTATCTAGTCTATTCTTCGTCATCGTTTAAAATATAAGCACTCTTATATTAAATAGCATTAAAGTCAAGCCTGAATACACTGATCATCATTATGGAAACTAGCAACGGGCCTTGCGCATTACATTAAAATCGTTAACACCAGCTACCACAACACGGCGATGTAACAATTTCCTGACCAAACATTAACACGTGTTTTTGTGAACTTTGTATCATATGAAACACTCTACAGCTCGCCTAAAAAATTGTTTCCATCTTTTTTTTCAATATCCTCGATAATTTTTCTGCTTAAAGTTCAACAATCTTAGACTTGGAACTTAAAAAGAATAGACTAGATAAACAACTTCCGCGTAAGTTCATCATAGTTACCTTCCCAATAGCATTGCTCAATTTGGCGAAAGCCTCTACTTGCAAGAATTCAGGTAGTACCTGCAGCGTAAGGCTGTCAGAAATGAAGTACCAAATCTCGAAATAATTATTTATGGATTTTTATGATTATTACCTCTGCACTTGAAGAAGCATAGTTTGATAGTCTGTCCATTAATTGCGATAACACTGTCTTGATATCCACCATCGCCTGAGAAACGAAGACACATGAAAAGATCTATGAGAAGATATATGTTAAATTGATTGCAAACGTAAGATATTACTTGGGCTCAAAAAAATAAAATGCTGGAACAAAATCTAAAACGAAAGTTTATATATATATAAACTGTACAGGAAGAAGAATTGCCTCTTGTTCACTCGGATCTTTGGGGACCAGCCCCTGATTCAAATAATGGATTCTGCTTATATATATATATATATACCTGCCTAATTCCAACTAATTCCAGCCCAATAACATAAACACCAAGTACTAATTTATGTTATCACCATTTAGGCCTTGATCGCCATCATGACACGCCATGTATCTTTCTTTCTTTCTTCAAGACTCAAGGAAATAAGGACCACCGAACGTCAGTGTTCTCAAGTAATGAGAAAGGTTAAAAATATGGTCTTCTGACTAAAAACTCAAAAGCTTGTACATAATCCATTAAATCAGTTGCAAACCACCAAAAAAAGGAAAAGGATGCACAAAGCAAGGGTTCGATGAAACAATAACACTAAAGGAGGGTTAAAAGGGGTACAATAAGATAAGGTGCGGCAAAATATGGGATCATTAAGAATAAGAAAACTGAAAAAAATTCTCGATCTGTACACTCAATCGCTGCTAAGGCTCACTGCATTCTTAAAGTTTTCAAAGTGGGTTGCCCTATGGAAATAAGAAAATCACTAGGCATTGAGATTCAGGTGAACTTCTCCATTGCCCTCTCAAAACCTCTCACTGGAAAGAAGTCAAAGAAACGTTTAGGTCCTTTAACTTTACAAAGAAATGGTTGAGAGAGACTTCTAGTTCTAGCCCTTTATTGAGTTCGCCTTTGGGAATATAATTGCTTTTGCTTCTTTAAAGGCTATCTTAACTTCTTCACCTTTGGAAATTTCTCTTCAATTACATACAGTGATCCTATAATTAAAAAGTAAATAAAGTGTGAAAAATCATATTTTTTGAAACATCAAAACAGAGAGACGTGCCATTAGTTAGGACCTAGGAACACCTGGCATGCCAACTAATTCCGAATAAGAAACAAACAACATCATGTTGTTGTGTCACTCACCTGAAGTTGAGGGCAAGCACCTAACAATGTCTCAAGGGTTTGCAAATGGTACTCATCTGGAAAGACTTGGATTATGCAATCCATCAGGTAATATTGTGCAAGCTCATCTTTACAATTGACAACCTGTTCAAAACAGTTGACATGAAAACTAGAGTAGCATGCTAGGATGCGGGTATCCTCAACAGAAACTTAAATAGTATGAACATTATCGAATACCTGTTCCAGTACTCTAGGGAGCACAGTATCTTTGTACATGTCAAGGTCAACACCCTCTATCTGACTGAGAACATGCAGGTTTTTCCCAACCTATGAGGACATAGAAGGAAATCAGAATAACACTTCATAATGATAAAATAAAATTTTAAATTTTAAAAAAAAAAAAAATTTAATGGTATTCATGCCTAGTGAATTTGAAACAAAAATCCAGATTACTTACAAGATCACGAAGCTCGCTCCTCTCTTTCTCCCGCTTCTCTTTTTCCCGCACAGGTCCCTGCAGACGAGAAAGCCCGATTGCAATCTTCAACTCAGGATCACCAAAGAGTATGAATTCACAAGAAGTATAACACCTGCATGACCACAAATCATGCCCTCATGATTCATTTTACCTTCATGACATGCAAGTACCAAGGTACTATGCATGTCCAAACATGAGAGCAAGTAATTGATCACAATTACTCCAACCAACCTGATGATGCATCCGAACCCAGAGCTTGTTCATCTCGGTGAAGTTTTGTAGCACAAACTCCACAGCATCCATAACAGTGTCAGCATCCCTGCAATAAGATCATTACCTCATTGTTCACTCATAACTCATTACCTATATAAATCACATTCTGAAGAAGAAATTTTTCTACAAGTAAACCACACATTAGACAGTTTGGAGAAACTCCAAAAATAATGAGGAAAATGAGAGACAGAGAGAGAGACATGAACCAGATCATTCTAGAGGGAGCGAGTTCTGATTCATTTATTATGGTGGTTTTTCAATGAGCTTATAGTTCTCTTTTTGGCTTTTCTCCTGTTTTATCAGCGAGTAATTTTCTGCCTTGGTCCTTGTAGGCATTCTGCCATTCTCAAACTACTTTTTTTTTCTTCTCCTTTTCAGAGCATACTAATATACCACTTATCTTTTACCAATCATTCAAACAGTAGTCTACAAATGTTCTGTTCACCCTGACTTTGTACTTTTTTAGAGCATATAGATAATAATTAATCATTTAGTTATGAAGAAATTATTTTTTTTGAAACGTTGTCTATAAATTTTCATTCATTTCAAAAGTGCAAGTGAGAAACTTACAAAAAAGAACATACATATAACATATCACAGAGCAATTAAATACGCCTAAGAAAAAATACAAGGGCTTATCTTTCCTTGGAATTAGATACAAGTGGAGCCTTAATGCTATTTGGGCTATAAGTCTCTTTTCGAAATTCTAAATTGAGCATGTATTGTTTTTCTACTAGTATATTGCCCGTGCCGTTGGCACTATACACAATTGGATAATCCACAATTTCCATTGCAGATTATCTCTCCAATGCCTCACAGGGCATTTGTTGTTCCACAATCCTACCTATGTACATTATTATTTTCAGTCTATACTCCTTGTGTTCGAGGAATGCCACACATACTTTCGACATTAGGGTCATGACATGCCCTGACATTCGAGGCAAAACCTTCAGATAGATGTTCTCTTTTAATAATTACTGAAAATTAATTATGGAGATGAGATTCAAACTGCCAATCTCTTGCGATGAATCAATGAAAACATGATAAAAAAAAATATGATAAACAAATTTAAATTAAATTCCATTTGATGGCAAGAACAACAAAGTAATGAACCCACGATGGTACAAAGAATGTTTCATAATTCAATTATATAAAAGTTTACCATTGAAATGTTTTGAACACAAAACGCTTCAAAGGAAAACCATTTTATCTCGACCAGTGCCAAGTACATCTAACTACACACTTGATCTTCTTCTTCACTTCTCTTCCTTCTCCCCTTTAGTTCACCATCTACATCCAGTTGGTAAAAGTTGTTGCCTTTTCCATGAAAAGGATTCAGATTGCTCAGCAAAGATAAAGTCTGTCTCAAATGCTTTGGTTTCTAAGGAGTTGAAACTATTCAGAATTGAAGCGAATTTGAGAGCGAGATCTCCACGGAAGAGCACAAAGAGAGTAATTAGAGAGAGATTGAGAAATTAGAGGTTCTGTGAGGGGAGATTGAGATTCAGCTCTACTTGCTCTCTTGATCCACTGCTGAATTGAAGTAATGAACTAAAGGAGTTCAAGCCATCTGCCATTCAAACCCCTGATCGACTCCAAGATCTTTGCTTCCCAAATGCACAAAAAACCATTGGAGGAGTTCAATCCCGGATGCAATCAACTAAGGGTTTTCAGTAGATCTGAAATTGAAGAGCAAAACACACAACCTCTTTTGTATAGTGATGCATTTTAAGAACCCTAGAGTTGAGGAAACAATTGGATTCTTCCAACGTTTGCTGCGAATTGGTTAAGAATCGGATCGAGAAAGTGAGAAACATGCCCTAGAGCTCTCATTAGAGAAGGAGAAGGTTATGGCTGAGAGTTGAAGTCTGGAAGAGAAAAGATTTGTAAAAATTGTTTTAAGACTATGCTTGCATCACATCATCCATTTCCTTCGGTCTTCCTCACTGATCACACAATCTTGCTTAGTTCGTTTTATATAGTACCACTACAATTTCTTTAACTAACGCATTCTTATTCTTTCTTTGCTTCTCTTTCATCATCTATCTCATATGCCAAGTTTTTTTCTCAGTTTACAACATCTTAAAGTGTACATGAATTAATTTCCAATTAACTTGATAGTCTTGAGTTCTTAAATCTCATTCCATATTGCGAAAAACTCTTGACCACTTTAGATATAATATAAGCTCCCAGCTTGGCTCACTTTGCTCCAAAACCAAGATGAGTATCCTAAGACTCAATATAACTCTTCCAATGATCTCACACTCTCAATACTCAAGAAAACTCAAAAGGCATTGGACAAGCTACTTCATCAACTTTCATCAGCTTCAAGTTTAAAAGTCCTGTTTTAGATAAACTCTAGGAATCATGCATGTTCCAATCCATCAATGACCTATAGTTCATTTCCTATATGGACTTTACCACATTGACATCTGCTCCACCCCACGAAGCAATTAATCAATAAAGCCATACACATCCACGAAATCACGCATGCCCCAGGCCCCCAACTAATCAAATAACTATTGCTCATTTCCTCTATCAACTTTACCACATTGAAATCCACCCCACCAAGCAAGGAAGTTTTGATAAATTACTAACTTCATTAAGTTCATGCAAAAAAAAGGTAGTCCCTTGTGTCTTGTATTGGACTCAAAACCCCAGTGACCACCCATCGAATTTGAAAGTCATCCACCCTACTCTGGTATAATCGAGCAAGGGAGAAAGCAACATCCAAATCCCTCTCTCTGTCAATAACCTAAATATCCGATAAATACCCCTGATACTATGCAGTTAAAACGGATAATGTAGTCATAACGGTCTAAGAGCATTATAGGTTATAACGATATATAATGGTATATAACGGAATTATTTTTTTAATATATTTTTATACCCCCACTAAGTATTAATGTAATTATAGAGTAAAAAAATAAATCATGTTCATTACATTAAATTAAGAAAAATCAAAACATGAGTGAGATCGCAATAGAGAGTGATAATCGACTTTTCGTCTTCTTCCCTTCTTTTCTTGTTCTCTATCGATCAGCAAGGTCTTATTCTCTGTCGATCGGCGACCACGAGCTCTGATCCTTTATTCCTCTGAGTCTAGGGTTTTAGTTCAATCGAGAATGAAATGGGTAAATTTTTTAATGTATTAAAAAAAATGTTAAAATGATGTTATTAAAAAAAAACGTTATCTCAATAATGGCCATTATATCGAAGCCATGATACCAAACGTGATAATGTCAAAACGTAACGGCTCACCCTTGTTAATCATTATATCAGAGTTATAACGTTGTTTTAACTGCATAGCCCTGATATACCAAAAGATGAGAGGAGTTTCCACCCCACATCCCTTAATCGACCACAAACTCCTAGTAATATCGGGTTCCAACTTTTGAAGATTAGCTTCTCACAAAAATATTAATGCACGTTTCCACTTCCTCAACGTCAACTTCATTGCCGTTTTTTATTACTATTGCTCGAAACCCTGTCATTCCATGAGATAACCCTTAGATTCATTAGTAATGAAATCCCCCCAGCTACACCTACTACCACTGTCATCTGTAACCATTACTGAACACCTTGTCCCTCAACATGCACTGTCAATCCTCAGAAGAATATACAACATCAATGAGGCTCGTTACTAGTCCCAAATCAAGTTTTTGCCTTAAGCTCCTTTCCTTCTTTAAATTCAATTCAAAATTTAAATTAACTACCTTCTTCCTCTCTTCCCCCAAATTCAAACTGAGAACCTTTGTCATCCATTCTCATCTTAACCCTCATTCCAAATTATGGACGTATCACCCCCAGCCTGAATCTCTACTCTCTTCCTTTAGCTCCAAACAACCTCAAATTTAAATAGTTAAGAATCCAAAAAAAAAAAAAGCTCTGTGAGAGACAAAAGCTCTCCGCTGCGAGAGGCCCTGCGAAAAAGGAGAGGCTGCAAAGCACAGATCCGACTCGACCCAGCCGATTGGGGAGAAGCCCTCGTCCTCGGCACAGATTGGGCTCGAAGGAGTCGCAAGGGCACAGCTCCAGCTCGATCCAGCCGGTTTTTCCACCTCCTCTCCGGTCTATTGATTGAGTAAGTTTTCTATCCATATTGTAGAGTTGATTGGGAGCAATCCTTGTGGAAGATCTGGGGATATTTATCATGGGGAACATAGGGTTAGGTTGAGACCTTCTCAGATCTGCTCTCTCCTCTTCAGATCTGCTCACTATCTTTGCTAGAAAGGGAGATCTTTCACCAAACAGTTGGTGGGTTTTATGAATCTCATTGCTAGATGACAGGAACAAATGGAGGAGACACCGTCAGTGAGAACGTGTTTCCACAGGAGGTGTTCATGGCTTTTGAGGAGAAGTACAAAATTCATGGCGATGGATTGCTACAATTACTCACAAATGAATATCAAGTGGTTGTAAAAAAATGGAGCTATACTAGGTGCAGAAGGACTGAAAATGATGATAAACCCCAAAAATTGGGCAATGCTAACTGCAAGGGTGCCAGCAAGTCAAGAGCAGGCTGCAGCGCAAAGAAATGAAGAGGTTTTGCATAATGCAAATGAATGTACAATGCCAACCAGTGTTGCATCCTCTAGTCCTAGCAAAATTTAAGAAGAAATGGCAATGGCAAACCCTGGCGTTGCACCAGCGAGGATGAGTTGGGCATCAAAGCTTAAGCAAAACAAGCATACGGGCTCTACAAAACTTAGGTATGAACCTTCAGCTACTGTTGAAGGCAGGAAAATAGTACAAGTGCAAACTGCTGACTTTGCAAATAGGATAGAAGAATGTGAAAGGTTGGTTATTGACAGCTTTGTGGGCAAGCGCTTGGCATATGGTTATGTCAAAGAGTGGCTGATAAGGACGTGGAAAATTCGAGAATTTGAGATGAGCATACACGGAGATAAGAATTTTGTATTCAAATTCAAGAAGGAAGAAGATAGAAAGTATTGGAAATGGGACCTCTGCATATTGCAAGCAGGTTGTTCATCCTCAGGGCCTGGTCATCTTCTATGGACGAGGATGCCAAGGTGCTTACCTCGATACCTATTTGGATTACACTGAAGAAAATCCCTTTATTCCTATGGAATCCAGAGGGTATTCAAAGGATTGCTATTTTTATTGGAGTGTCTATCATGCTTGACAAAGCTACTAAAGAAAAGACAAGATTAGCGTATGCGAGGGTGTGTGTGGAGGTGGATGTAAACAACCAATTACCCAAAGACATCCCTGTGATTATCAATAGAGATAAAAAAAAAATAGTTGAAGTTGAGTATGCATGGATTCCTGTTAAATGCAATTTTTGTGTAGTTTTTGGCCATACAAAACAGCAGTATTCAAAGAGCAAAGAAATTAATACTCCATGCCATATGGTATGGCAAGCTACGGGTAGGACCCAACCACTAGAAAGACAAAACTCTGATGGTTAGACGATTGCCAAGAGTAGACATACATTCAAGTCGAAGACTCAACTCAGTTTAGAGGGGAGTACAGTGCCTATCACAGAAAAATCAGAGAATGTCACAAGTATAGAGACCGCCAATGAGGCAGAGCATAACATAAATGATGACCAGAGTGATGTCATAACGCAGAGTCCACAACCATTGATTCTTAACAACCCAATGCTCGAGCGTAGTGCTAATGTGGAGGCAAGTGAACACACACCGACTCAGAACAAAGAGAACACTACATCAGATGAGCAGAGTAGTCACGAGGAACATGAGCAAGATCCTTTTAATGAAGAGGTTGTAAGAGATTTGTTTTCAAAATCTTGCACTAAAGATTTTAGTCTCTGCCCTCGAAGATCCTCTAGGACTAAGAAAGCAAACAAAAAGTACAAAAGTTGAATCATTTCCTCTTTAACAAAGGAGACATGGATAAAAAATAAGAGGTTTCTTCTTTGACCGATGCTAGTTGAAGATTTTTATAAGCCTAGTAATCATGTTCACTCTCACTAAAATTATCTTTCTTGTGAGAGTTTGTTTCTGTTTTTGTTGATTTTTTGCTTTTGTTTCATTTATATAAAGGTTTTGGGGTCTTCAAAACCCAGCTCGCTTTCCAAAAAAAAAAAACCCTCAAATTTCATTTTTTTTCAATTAAGAATCGACTTCATCCATATGGGAACAGATGTCCATGATCAACTAGTTGGAGTTTCTCCTCTAGAGTCTAGACGAACGTGAGGAAGACGGAGTTCTTACGGGCTTATAAACACTACTCGAATAGCCCTAGTGTCTAAGTCGAAAGTATCTCTTGAACCTGAGTTTGAATGGGTTGTTATATTTTTCTTTACTATATTTTTCAATAAGGCAAAAACAAATACGAGCCTTGAACTTTCATGGAAATGGGTAAATAAATAGCTCGTTTTTACCCATTACTAGTCCCTTTGACGTTTAGTTTAAACGGTGACCTTTTGAACAATCTAGTTGTATACCCTTTTGTAGCCTACCTCCCTCCTTGTTCAATACTATCACAAGAATATCTCCTCCATATCTTCCATCCAGCACGTGTTCCACCTTTATTTGAAATGTTTTCTACAATGATGCACATCTTCTACAAGTTGCAATAGAAGATCTCGGCCTTTGATTGCAATTTATTCACAGTTATTACGTTGTGTTTGACACAGCTAATCTCCAATTCCTTCCACTGTGGACATCACCAAGACCTCCCTAGTTGCCAATAGGGCTGAAAACCGAACCGACTTAGGTCGGTTTTAAAATTTTCAAACTGAAATCGAACCGACCATTAACAAAACCGATCCGAAACCGAACCGATTCTAATTTATGCAAACCGTAACCGAATAGAACCTACTAAAATCGAATCAAAACCGAAATAAAACCGAACCGACCGACTATTTTAAACATATTGTATTATTTATATATAAAATATATATTATTTATTATATATATTCGGTCGATTAGGTTTGGTCGGTTAAAATCACATAGAAACTGAAAATCGAACCGACTACTTCGGTTTTGAATTTTTTAAAACCGAAACCGATCCGAACCGAATGTAAACCGAACCAATCGATTCGATTTAGATCAGTTCGGTCAGTTTGATCGGGTTTTTTTTCAGCCCTAGTTGCCAACGTATTCTTCACCCCCAATGAAGGGCTCACACTAGTTCTTAACCCTTTCACCTCCTCTGAGTGGGCATTGTTGCCACGTAATTTTCTCTTCCCCAGTGCCCTTCCCAACCATAAGCCATAAACCCAATTCTAACACCCCCCCCCCCTTGTTCGAAACCTACCTCATCTGCAAATACCCACCCACCGTTTCTTCAGTTATATTCAGGCCCACCCTTTCCCATTGAAAATCGAACCCATTCCGTATCTTATTCTCCACTGTCCACTCATCCCTCCCTCAGTCCCGCCTCACTGCATCTACCAACAAACCAACAGTAAACATTTTAATAAACCACCTCCACCAAGCATTATGGCTTCATTACTACTTAGCTTCAAAATTTGCATATATGAAAGTGTTTTACCACCAACTCGCTCCGTATGCTTACTGCAACTTCAGCTACCTTATGAATGATCGACCCAGACCTTTTTATTAAAATCTCTGGGAATTGATGTTCCTTTTTATAAGATTACACAACACCTTCCATCCCTCACTACCTTCAAGCACAAATATATATATAGTGAACACAAAATTTACCTTTACCCTTAACAACTACTACATTAAATGCAAGGCTATCATCGTAGCTTGACAAAATAGTACCAAAAACATCTAGCCAATAGTATAAGCATCATAACTTGTAAAGTCAGTAAATAATTGCATACTGTGGTAGAATAGCTCTATGTGGATGCTCTATTGATCAATTTAGTGAAACAGAATGTACTTTACACTTAACAACTGCATGTGGGACTAAATGATCCAGAAGATGGTCTATATAAAGACAGAAGATGGTCAGTACAAAGACAGTACCTTGCAAAAACGAAGGTGACATCATTACAGAGTTGGGATCTCAATTCCCAGGGAAGAGACAGTTGAAAAGTTTTATTAAAAAGATTAAACCTACAAAGTTCCAAGCTCTAGAGATTTTTATGAAAACAATGAACTGCATGTGAAATGGTTTCAAGACAGCAATCACAGTCAAATCCATTAACTCGTAAGCAATGCCAATCAAAACCATTTGCAAGTTGCAACAGCCACCAAGTGACCTTCAACTGTAGTACATAATGATTTTCCGTAAAAAGAAGGCATACAATGAAAAGGTAGGTTGCATACCCTTCATACTCGGAACCAATATCAGGTAACTTATCTCTACTGACTTGAGACAGGTAACTCCTTAGAAATAAACCACGTACAGGATGTTGAATTCCACGGCACATTTCCACAAGATCTTTCAAGACATCCTTGGCAGGTGCCTCCTTAGATTTGATATATACAGATCCCACTGTGCAAAGGAGATACCTGATAATTTCAAAAATAAATTAATCAAATACTCAATTAACAAAGATGCAAAAGCTGATTGGTCGGAACTAGAGCTTCTCACGTGCCACCAAAAAAATGAAGCACTTGTCCTATACTAAAAATTGGAGGTAAAACATAAGTGCCTTGAGTCTCTGACAAATCACATGCTTCAGGCATGCTATGTCACGGCACACAGGTCAAGATTGAAGAGAGTTTGTCGCGAGTTAGACATCTGGAATAGATTTAAAGGACAAATTGCAACACCAGCTAAATTGGCATATGTCATTCCCTCCCCTCCGTTCATTTTCTAAAAGAATTACTCAACTATACATTGATTGAGTTGCATAGAAAACAGAAAACGTGAAAATGGCATACAATAGTCAATAAACTGGAGGGCAAAAAACCTTGGTCTGCAACCTCTGATTACACCAACGTGATTCTGTTTGAGTTGAAAGTTCTGTTATTGGAAGAAATTCTTCAATGAGATGGATTCCACTGCCAGTCCCCTGAACCCCAATACTAGAGTAATAAAAAAGACTGACATCAATCCCACATATAATCAGAAAGCGAAAGGCCTAAACATCCCAAAATTGGCATCATCCACAGTTCGACAAACCTTTTTTGTTGGTTTGGCCTTCCATCAGGACTTGCACGAGGTCAAATACAAAGTTGCAGCCCTCACTGTTGAGGTGGATGGGACGAGGGTGCAGCTTGGGCATATCAATCCTAACCCGATCCAAACCCAACTTGTGGCAATTATGACCTACTTGCTTCACTATTTTCTCTAAGGATCCTAGTTTTGCACCCATGAACACACAGATATGCAAGTAATGAATTAATAGACCAGGGTTTATATGGTTTTGTATTTGGATCCTAGCACAATGTATATAGGTCAAATGGGTATGTGTTACTCCCTCCAACCACCCACTTTCTACAAGAATTACTCAACTAAATACATTGATAGAGTGGAGGCCAAGAATATCTGAAAATGGTATACCATATCTGTTTTCTAGGGTCAATAAACTGGTAACCAAGAAGGCTTGGCCAGCAATCTCTGTTTTGTTTTGTTTTGTTTACGGCAACAAAAATTTCTAGTTTGAGTTGAAAGTTTTGTTTTTGGAAGAAACTCTTCACTATGATGTGCATTTCATTCATGCAATTGAAGATGAATCATATCATCGCAATGTCAGTCGCTTTAATCCCAATGCTAGAGTGACCAAAAAAAATTGTCATCAATCATGGATATGATCAGGAAGATAAATTCTTAAACATCCGAAAACCAGAGCATAGGCAGTTTAATTGATAATTCATCAATCTAAGTAACCTAAATATTTTGAGTGCCCTAAAATTCTCCACTTAACTAGTGATCAAGAAAGCCTAATTGCAGGAAATTCTGATGTTGAGATTAACAGAATGAGCAACCCCCCCCCCCCCCCCCCCCCGCCCCCCAAAAAAAAAAAAAAAACTGAAGAAATAATTTCCACTCACAGTCTAGGCAAAATGTTGCCGGCGTGCTGCACAAGCTCGTACAAATCGATAATGGAACATCCCCGCTTGGTCTCTTCCCTAAAGAACATCTCGAGCTTCCGCATCTCATCAAACGCTTTCATATCTAACAATAAAAAAAAAACCATCCATCAATCACAACTCTCAATTGAAAACGGATCTAAGAGAGATGGGGAAATTGTAATTACTTACAGAGCTCGTAGTACTTGTGAGGGGAGAGGCGTGAAGTCCGAAGCTCGGAAAGCATCTGAGCAGAGTACTTGAGAGCGTCTTTCAGATTGTTCGAATCCTGAACAACAACAGAGCATAGAGAAAGCAGCGAAGTATTAGAGAATAATGAATAATTAGGGTTTGAAGAAGTTGAATTGAATTAGGGATTTACGAGTGCGCGATGCATGTAGAAGGCGTTGTGTTGGAGTCCAGCCATGCCTTCGGCGAGCCATTTGTCTTCGTCGTCCACTCCGTCTCGGATCATCTCTCTGTGAGTGAAGAAGTGATGGTGGTGGGTTTTGATTGACCTTGTTGTTTCTACACAAACACTCAACAACGACAACTGCCTTTCTTTCGCTCGTCTCCTCTTTGGTCTGTTAGTTCTTCACATGATGGGAGTCCCGAAACAAAATCCAAATGCGAACTCAGGATCGAGGCCTTCTATATGGGCTTGGGCTTTACACTTGCGTAATGATCGGGTTAGTTGGGTTGGGTTGGGTTCATTAAGGACTTTGGGTAATCGAAGATATACAAGTGTGAATATACAAGTGTGTGTTTTCTTTTGTAATGTCTACGTCTATAACGAAAATTCAAAAGTGGGTCTATCTCTATTTTCTACTCCTGATAATGTTCTTGCTCATATTAGAGAATTTTCCTTCATGTTCTCTCCCTCCCTCTCTGTACCTCTTCATCATCCTCATATTCTCTTATTTAGCCTCAGCTTCTCTCACCATCTCGATGGCAGCCAAGCCAACAGATCCAGCTGCGCCACACCGATCGACTCCCTCGTAGGTACTGCACTTCCACCCCTTGTTCTAACAATGTAATTTGTTACTTGCAAATTTTTTTGCAACAGTTTTTCACAATATTGGAACAAATCAAGAGTGATTAACTGATAATCAAAAAATTCATTATCTTCACTCTCTTCTTATTTTCTTCCTTTCTCTTCGCACTTTTTTATTTTATGACGATAACTATCCTATTGGGATTGTGGAATTAAAGAATACTAAACCCGGAACAATCTAATATGCGTTTGGGTGTACAAAATGTACATGGGCTTGACCTTGAGCTGGGTTAGATAGGTTCATTAATGGGTTGGACTCCAGGCCAGCCACTCATTTGGATCCAATGAGTCAAGTAAACAAAGTTGGAATTGACCTGAATAAGCCCAATCCAACCAACAAAGGCAAAGCTACCTTAAAATCAATATATTGGCACAATTGCCAGACAAAATTTAAGTTTGGTTGATTCTTTCCAAAATGTCCATGTCTTTCAATAATCATCTCTCGTCCCACTTCAGACTTCAGTGAAGTGTGCCTCAGGAGTCAAGATTGATACATTGAGGTAGACATTAAAAGATCCCATTGATCAGGTCTCTTCAGCATGGATACAAAAAAATGCTTTGAGCTAATTCTCTCCAATTACAATTTGTTTTCATCAAGTCAAGTCTTTTGTGATAGTTGAATAACAAGCATTATCCTTCAAATCAATCCAAACAAAAGCCATCTTAATATACTTCGATTAACTGTCAAAATCCACTTTTAAAACTTGCAAAGAAATCATTAATCCGCCTAACAAACTACAAATTAACAGTCAATCTGAATCGGATTTGACACATCCCCAAATCTCCGTAGTTTCCACATCGTAGTCAAATTTGGTTCCTGCATCAATGTGGGTCGAACGCCATGGCTCATCACTAACCTACCCTATACTTAAGATTTTTTTTTTTTTTTATGAGCTTCAGGCTTGGTATGATGCATGACATGTAAACTATAAAAAGTCGTTGAGGCATCTAATATTTATCAATGGTTCGAGAAAGAGTTTATTAAAGAGAATGACGAAATTTGGTATGTTGGCAAATCTCACTTGGATTAATTATTGCGCAACTGAGTCCTTAATAGAAAAATAAAACAAATCAAACAAGGAGTCCTTAATAGAAAAATAAAACAAATCAAACAAAGAGAAATGCCTACGTCAAGTGCAACTTTTTTTTTTTGAAAGTCAAGCGTGCTACCGGTGGGTATAGAATCCAAGACGTAGAAGTTAAATCACCACAGTCTTAACCATCCAATCAGGCTACCATTGGCACGTCGAGTGCAACTTATTACTGTGTGCAGTTTGCAAATGGCATCTTAGAAGGAAGTATATTGGTTTTTTTTTTTTTTTTTTTGTGTACCAAAGGTTATTAAATTAATCAAGTGGGTTTTAGGTGTGGCAACGGGCTGTTTGCTTTTGATTATGTAACTACTTAACCTAAAATGCCTGCGAGATGTATTAGGATGTGTTAGCTCAGCTAGTAATTTTATTTTTAGGGCGAGCAAGTTTTTATCAGAACCATTAAACACTTTCGGTAGGATTTGAATATTGTATTTGTAATACCATTTGCCACAAACCTACCAAAAGACATAACGGATCACTGTAAACCTTACATGGTGGTCAGCCACCCCTATAAGGCGTATAAACAACATAGCACCTCTGCGACCTGCAAATAAAGGTGAAATATATCGTTTCCTACCAAATAGCTTGTGAATACTTTTGAGGGATCAGAAATAGTTAAAAACCTGAAAGTGCTTATAAGTGATGACATTCTGATTGCAATCTAAGCATAAGAAGCATAGGATTCTCGACAGGAAATTTTAAAATTATCACAATTTTTATCATAAAATCACGATATGTCATGTGATAACTTTTTTTATTACCATCCACAAAAGTCGGTGTGGCTAAAGTAATTAATAATAAACAAAGCAAAATGCATTCAATCAAGGTTAGCTATAAACATCATAACATAACGTAACATCTTCCATAGACCATATTCACGTGGGAGGAAATTATAGATTTAGACCCACCAATTCAATAGGTTCCAAACATAGAATTTGAATAGTAAATGATCAGTACAAGATGTTTATTAAATAAAGGAAAAGAAACAAAATATAAGGGAAATTATTTTTATATCAAGAAATGCCAAAATATTATGAAGGTATAAAAAATCAAATCCCTAAACAAATTACATGTCGAACTCATCATCCACAACAATTTATTAATCTCGATAAAGATAGAGTATTCTGATATGTTGAGCCATTCAAAAACCATCATATTTCTCTCTTTCTACATACACCACATGAGTACGTGAGGAACCCTACGCCATAACCACTCTGCCCGCCGGGAATGATTAGCTTATGACTACCAACTTAGCCAATCTAAAATGGAACCTTGAAACATCAAACTCAAACCAAATTGTGATAAGAAACTGCTTCAAATATATTTGGATAATTTGCAGTAAAGCATTAAATGATTTCATCAATCTCATTACAAAGCACACAAAGATTGTCTGTGTGGATTCCTCTTTTCCTTAACCTATCTTTAGTCAATATTTTTTCATGCAATACTGACCAACAAAAAAAATTTATCTGAGGAAAAAGATTTTTCACCCATACCAGATTATTGTGAGAAAAAATGAAGGGGTTGGAATGAGTCTCATAATGAGAGGCAGTCAACATATCAGAAAAAAATTTCACCGAGAAGCCCACACTTTTACATTTTCACACCAAACTATCAAATCCCTCTGAGAGCATCTTTCTATCCAACAGATGCATTAAATTAGCGACCTCCTCTAACTCCCCAGTATTTAGGGGTCTTCGAAATGAAAGATCCTAGGAATTGCCATTAAACCAAAATTTGCTCACACTCTCGTTTTGTTTGTTGTTAATGAAAAACAACATTGAAAATAGATCATTCAGAGGTTGGTTACTACACCAAACATCATGCCAGAAATATATGAGATCGTCATTGTCACAGCGAATAAAGGTGTGGGAGTAGAAACCACTTGCAGACCGAGAGATAGACTTTCACAAGGAACATCCATAGGGAGTGTACTTAGTTCTCTTTTCCCAATCTCATCTATTGCGCTTATATTTATCAATGATGATAAATCTCCATAAATTGTCATTTTCTTCTGCAAATTGCCAAAGCCACTTGAAAAGTAATGCAAAATTGAATGTGAGCACTTGGAGAATGCCTAAACCACCTCGAGATTTAGGACAACAAATTCTCTCCCAATCCACTAAATGCATTTTTCTAGAATTGTGAGTAGAAACCCAAAGGAAGTCGCGCATGATCTGTTCCATCTTAGCTGCTATTGAAGAGGGAACCTTGATAAGAGACAGAATGAATACAAGGATAGAAACTAATGTGGATTGGACAAAAGCTAATTTGCCCGTTTTAGAGAGGAGTTTGCGTTTCCAATACGCTAGTTTCGATTCCATCATTTCGATCGTCTCATCCCACACAGCTTTACTTTTAAAATTAGCACCCAAATGCATGCCCAAGTACTTAACTGGAAGCTGACCCGCTGAACAACCAAATAAACCCGCCAACTGCTGCAGATGAGGGATTTCTCCAATAGACAACATCACTGATTTGTGGAAGTTAATTTTTATACCTGACATAACTTCGAACCAAAGCATAATTCTTTTAAGAGCGAAAACCTGAGTAGCAGATGCATCGCAAAAGATGATAGTATCATCCGCATACTGAATAATATAAATAGGAGGACTACCTTCTGCGACAAAAAAACTCTTTCACTAGGCCGCATCCACCACTTTAAGAATCATTTAGGTTAGACCTTCTGCTGCTAAAGTAAAAAAAAATAGGAGACATATGATCGCCTTGACACAAGTCTTTAGAGCTATTGAAAAACCTGTGCAGCTGACCATTGATCTTCAAAGAGAAATTAGATGTAGATCTGCAAGTGTGAAACCAATGAATTCATTTGGAGTCAAACCCCATACGAGCCATTACCAAATCCAAGTATCTCCAAGAGACATTGTCAAAGGCTTTAGAAAAATCTAGTTTTATAACGAGCCCTGGAACACCCTATTTTTTCATGAAATCAATAATTTCATTGGCAATCAAAGGGCTATCAACCACCTGTCTTCCCCTGACTGTTGTACTTTGAAAGGGAGAAATGATTGAATGAAAAACTTTTTTCAATCTATTAGCCAACACCTTGGCAATGATCCAATAGGCCCCATTCAAAATACTAATAGGTCTGAAATCATTTACTGTCCGCATTCCTGCACATTTAGGAATAAACGAGATGATAGTGGTGTTCAACCGCAATCCAGAAAATTTCTATAGTTAAAATCTTCAATAACTTTCAGAAAATCAAATTTGATTACCTCCCACATTTTCAAATAGAATACTATTGAGAAATCATCAAGACCTGGAGAAACTTCATATTTGAGCTCTTCCAATGCTGCTATAATTTTCATCTCTGAAAAATTATCTACCAAGGAGGTAGCCATTGGTTGGAAGACAGACTTAAAAGTGATCCCGGAAAAGAAAGGTCGTCACTCATCCTTTTCACATAACAACTCCTTGAAATGAGATATCAAGAGTTATCTGATGCTGACTTCATCCACTACCAACTCCTGACCCATGCTAAGAGCTTCAATAGAGTTAAACAGTCTGCGTTTGTTAGCCAAGTTATGAAAGAATTTGGACCCATAATCCATACGACAAGCCCAGTTGACCCCAGATTCAATCATCCAAAACTCCTCAATTTTTTTTTGTTAATGTTGCCCACTCCTGATGCAACTGCACTCTACAAGACCTCTTCTCGACAGTAAGACCTCGGATCTCTTCCTCAACATCAATGTTAGCAATTAAAGCATAAATATTTTGAATACATAAATTGGTCTTATCCCCAAACTTTTAAGGTTGCATCTGAGTGCCTTAAGCTTCCACCATAAACAGTAGCCAGGGTGACCAGATACTACTGAGTTGTTCCACCAAAATTTTATCTCCTATGTCAGGGTTGGTTGATCAAACCAATCGTTATCAAAGGAAAAAAAGTAAGTACAGCCACTGATAGACGAGTTCGCAAGCAAAATCGTGTGATGGTCAGAACCAGCTGCACCCTTGAGTCATTCGACTTTATCACCAAATTTGTCAATCAAATCCACCGAAACCAGAAATCGATCAAGCCAACAAAGGATATAGCGATATCTTCGATTTTACCATGTAAAATTTTTCCCTTTTAGACTAAAATCAGCGAGTTCAACCTCATTAATGAACTGATTGAATTTCTTCATGCTCATGAACCCCATTATGCAAAATGTCGTCAAAATTCCAAAATGACATCAAAATTGGAGGACTAAAAGGTAATCCCCGAGTCATATGCACAAAAGTCGTCAAAATTCCAGAGATACATGGCCCAGGGTGGTCTAAAAGTCGTCAAAATTCCAAAAAGTTAGATAACACACACAAAAAAAAAAAAAAAAAAAAAAAAAAAAAAAAAAACTTTTCTATGAGATAGAGACATATGACATGTTAGAAGGTCCCCTAGAGAAAATAATGCACCATGACACTGACACATCTATGGATGGGAGCACATAGTGGCACTGTGAGGGACTGAAGTAAGTGATGTGTTAACCACTCAAATAATCAAATCAAAATATGGGCCCATTTGGAACCAAATGGTACTTTGGTTTAAATTTAATTCGGGAATTTACATTAGTTGAGACCACGTGAAAGGTGATTTAGCATTTAAGGGTGTGTTTGGTTGCATGAAATCTTATGTTATGAAAATTTATGAGAGGATTTTTATATTTTAGGCTAAATTGATATATCACTCCACATCCACCATTTGATTTTGTGATCAATGGTGGGAATAGAAGTCTCATGAACATGGAAATTACACTCCTTGATCTCTCAAGACATGTAATTCTCATGTTCATGGGACTTTCATTCCCACCATTGATCACAAAATTAAATGGTGGATGTGAAATGATATATCAATTTAACCTAAAATGTAGGAGTTCCCTCATAAATTCACATAATATAAGATTCAATACAACTAAACACACCCTAAGACTCAACGAATCAACCACTCTTCCCATTCCATACCTCCTTATTATTCTCTCATTTTTAGTGTGGGCATTCATGGCCACATCTTCACTGATATCAGGTTGAATTTAACTGATGTGAAAACGAACAGAGAAGATGAAATGATTAGTTCAACTTTAAGGGTGTGTTATAATAATTCCTTTTTAATTTAATTCAAAATTTTATTATACTTTATCACTACATATATAGGAATTAGGATACACATTTAATACATAGAAAAAAAAATTGATTAAAGGAAGAGTATTGTTTCCAAATGTTGAAAACTAATTGAAAGACTAAAACCAAACTTTGAACAACATAATATTGTTTACAATTGTCAAATGAAAGATAAAAATAACTTTAATATTGGAAATACTACAGTGAATAAAGTCATTTTCTGATAGGTTTTTCCGAGTTGAGCTATATCAAGATTTTAACAATTCATTTAGCAAGAATTTTGAAAACAACATAATAACAAAGGGAATTGAAAAAATAAATAAATAACAAAATGTAATATTATTTTTATCTTTTTCTTTAATTTTATGAATACATAGCTGAAAATAAAGTCCTTACACTGATTATCCCTTTTTGCTATTAATCTATAGCAAAACTCTTTGATTAAATAAATTTTATTATGGCTCACCTTCGCAGGAATCAGATAACAATTTGAAGTATTTATTTGGTGCAAGAAATAGTGAATAGGAAAAGAAAAAGAAATAATATATAGTTGAATTTTTTTTTCCTCCCTTCAACTCGGTAAGGCCTTCATTAAAGGTGCATGAAAGGGATCCCCTCTTTAGAAATCCTTAAAATTCAATGATAAGGTAAAAGCTTACACATGAAAGCGAGATGAAAGAAGAAATGGGAAATGAAAAGACTCGTTTTGAACACTATGCATGGTTGCTAAAGGCTTTTAGGCCATAAGGTTAAGGACTCATATTAGAGAGTGATGATGAGTATTAAACAATATGAAAAAATCACTTTGAGAGTGTGATCTGGCTTTGAGAAACCTGTGATAAAACATTTGAGTTAGAAATCCATTCTTCTTACTCAATATGATAAGAAAAAACTTGATAGCCAAACCACTCAATATGAGATCATGATGATGCATAGGTACTGAAATTTGGAAACTAAAACCAATTCAATGGAAACTAAACGTACAACCCTATATTATAGCGCGGTTTTTGCATGTCTTGTTACAAAGGCTAACTACGTTGATGATTTCCATGATATAGAATATTTGTTGGCAAGTGGTAACACATAAACTCGAAGCCATGTCGTGATATTGTATCCTATTGAGCATGGCAGTGATCAAAAGAATACAATTTGCAGATTATTGTCAAAACAACCTAGTTATTCTAAACACATAAAAAATTTGAATTACTAAAATTGTTGAAACTCGAGCTCATAGGGAGATTCTTCAAAGGTAGCGACTGTTTGGCACCATCAATTCCCCTATACCATCTTATTTCTAAACATACTAAGGCACATCACTAATACAAGTTTTTTCCCCCTTTTTTATCTCCTTATTCCTCAACGATTTTTTCATAACAGTAAGCAAGAAGAACAAATCACTGTCGTTGCTGCCTCGCCTCTCACCTCCCCCGCTTATCCCCTCCCTTTTTCTTTATTTTTTCTCCTAATTTTCCCTTTATTTTCTTCTCAACAACAGGTTGTTGCCGCGACCGACCCGTTGTTGTTGTTGTTTTTTTTTTTTTTTTGATATTTTTTTTCCTGTTATAGAGTAAGAAGTTTCATTAAGAACTAGAAAATGCTTACTGGATTCAGAATTTTCACTTCTAATTAGAATTCATTAAGAAGCAAAAATAAATGAATTAAATATAGGTCAAATTTCTTTATTGAGAACTCATTGAGGAGTTTGCTTCAAATTAGGTGCAAAAACATATGCCTCCTTGGCTAAGTAGAACAGTATATTAGAAAAGAGAGTTAAAAACCGACCCAACGATTCGGTTTCAGGCTAAAACTGCTAACCGAACTGAAGCTATCGGTTTTGAAGACGATCAAATCGAAACTGAATCGGGTTTTTCACAAACTGAGCTGAATCGAAGTGCATCAGTTTGTTCGATTCATGTAAGAGAAAGGAGTAGATGAGAAATCGAACCATTGTCGACCCCAAGAATTAGGACTTGAGCTTCTTTGTTGCCGAAGAGAGAAGATAACATTTTAGTGAACAATATACCCATTGAAGCCGCGGGTTTGACGTAGAGAGACAAATGAATAGTGAGTTTTTGATTGACGAGAAATTGGAGTTCAGATTCGAAAAAATAATCGTTTTTTTTGCTCTTCAGTCGAATCAGAGCTCTTGGAGATATAAATTCATGAGAGGCAAGATCGAGAGAGAAAGAAATTTGAGGTGGGTAGTTAGGGTTTTGAGGGAGTGGGGAGGGCAAGTTTTGTTGGAATGAAGTTGACTTGAATAGTCCCACATCAAGTAAGGATGAGTCGTCACTAAGGTTTATAAGGAGATGATCCACTTTCTAATAGCAATGAGGTCTTTTAAGATAAAAACCCCACACCTGTGATCCGAATGATAGGCCCAAGACCTAGGTGCGCACCAACAAGTTTGGGAAAAGGTTTTCGGGTAGTAGTGGTGGTGATTGAGGTTTTGGAGGAAGCCACAATTGTATTCGCCATTTTTGTTTGTTTGTTATTCTTCATTGCTTTGATTAGATTTAATCGGTTGATTTCTTTTTTGATCTTAATTGCTTTGATTTAATTCAATCGTTAATTTCTTCATTCTCTTTCACTATGAGCTAAGCTTTGAAGAGTGTGTGTTTGTTGCGGGAGGATTAGGGGGTTTGTGGAGGGGAAAAAATAGTCATCTCATCATTTGTCATTCAGTCAAAGCATCATAATTGCAAAGGGTTGTCATCTCAACCCATTCTTCTATGCCATTCTACTCTAAACATTAACTAAAGCAAAAAGAACTTTAGCCCAATTTTTTTTTTTCAATTTAAATATCAAATTTTTTTCACAATAACAGTAGTTTCTTTCCGGTCGGTGTTCAAACATACAAAATCGAAAATCGAGCCGATTTAGTCAATTTTCATTTTTTTCAAAACCAAGCTAAACTGAAATAAAAAAAAAAACTGAAATTATAAGTTCGATCGGTTTAGTTGGTTTTTGTTCAACCCTCTATTAAAGAAAATGTGAAGTGAAGACAACATCCACTAGGGAAGAAAAAAACACACACACACGACATGCAATGTATGGTTTGAACTTTGAACCATAAAATGTTCTTATCACAAAACATTATGGACCATGGATTAAGACTTACTTCCACAAGTCAAACTATATCCCTAACATTTTTTTTTTCTCTTAAAAGCTTATACTATTCTTTATAGTCCAATACTTGGAATATATGTAATTGTTCAAATATTGACATTTCATTTAAAATTGCCTTTAGATTTGATGGGAAAAAAAAGAAGACAGAGTATTCTTGATGACAAGTTGTTCTCTCTTTAGGTCAGTACTCTGTTGAGGTAGTATTTGACATCATAATGTGTGAATCGATTATAAAAGCATCCCATAAGCTCTTATTACTGGAAATTTCTAGCATCGTCCATAATGGTTTTTCGTTTGTATTGGATAATTGTCATGTTTATAACACGGACTATAATGCTTTCAACAATCAATTTTCTACTCTGTTTGGTAAATTATTTAGAATTTGTCTAGACAGTCAGGTCAGGTACGACAAAAAGTATCCTAGAGATGTTTATAATGTTCCAATTAAACACAATTACACGCACAAAAAACCTCTGTGACGCTGTCCTGGCACTAGGCGCCTAGCTCTTTAAAAAATTTTATTTAATAAGGGAAACTAATTCTACACGTAACTAATTTTCCCATCTTTCATAAGAATCCAATTCTTTGACCCTCTGTAAATCCAAAGTAATTTTCCAAGGCAGCCAAAAAGCTTGTTTTAGTCAGCACGAATATTGTTCGCAACAACCAAACTTTTTTAAATACCACCAACCTATCTTCCACACCAAAACCCACCTTGCTACTGTAAATAACAAGTCAAGCCCCCTACTGTACCCCCTCCCACCCGCAATAGCCGGTCATAAGATTGAGTGTGTGACCGGTTATCATGGGTTACAGCGTAGTTAAACCCCGTTCTTATTAAATCGCGACGGCTCATCCGTCAATTCTGAATTTTATCCTTCTCTTTTAATCTTCCACCCTCCTACGCTTACCAAAATTTTTAGAATTTTTTAACAAAATCCGTCGCCAAAACTCAACCTTTCTTTTCTTCTGTAGTTATTAGTTGCAGTAAGTGGACTTGATGATATTTGGCGGCAGTTTCGTTTTAAAACATGCTAGATTTCACTGCAAGAAAGCGACGTATTTTAGGTACGGCTAAAATGAGTGGTAATCTGACAAACAAACATAAATTGAATGATTGATTGGGTGGGGTTTCTTTGGATTTTGGATTACCCCATTTGTTTAGTTCTTCTTTTTGATAATGGGGTTTGGTTAAATTTTCAGATGGGAGTATTTTGATGCTTTAAATTGGTGCCTTGAGTTTTGGAGATTGCATATGTTTGAGTTGTGAAGAAGATGAGGTTAGAAGAGCTGATTGGAGGTGGTGGGGTGGAGGAGGAGAAGGAGAAGGAGAAGAAGAGGAAGAAGAAGGTGTTGGTTGGCATTCGATTCGATCAAAATGATCGATTGTTACTCAACTGGACCCTGTTGAAGGTGGCCGAGCCAGGGGACCATGTAGTAGTTCTTCATGTTTGTGAAGGAAGTAGTGGTAAACTTGTAATCACTTAACTTCTTTTGTAAATTCCCTTTCTAAGAATTCAATCAATTATCATTTTATATGTTATATGTTGTCATTTCGTATCTTTTCGCAGATTTTTGTTCAGAAGAGAACCTGTCCATGGATGGATATTTAGAAGTGTATAAAGGGTTGTGTACTGTAAAGCAGGTCTGTAAAATTTGACAATTCTCATATCAGTATCAATGTTTAGCTTTCCTAAATACTGATATTAGTATTTGTGCTTTTCAGCTAGATCTCACAGGTCAGGTGTCGCGTGGCAGTTCAGTTCGGAAAGTATTAGTAAGGGAGGCAAAGCTTTTTGATGTCTCGGTTGTTGTCGTGGGAATAAACAATCAAAATACTTTCGGGTGAGTGGTGCTTTGTTGAATGCTAATGTGATGTTATGTTGAACCTAATAGTACCTAGTCACTAATAGGAAAGCCGAAA
This sequence comes from Berberis vulgaris, assembly GCA_963556465.1. Taxonomy (NCBI): domain Eukaryota; kingdom Viridiplantae; phylum Streptophyta; class Magnoliopsida; order Ranunculales; family Berberidaceae; genus Berberis; species Berberis vulgaris. Next base: position 7,737,451 of record OY747137.1, read on the forward strand.
TCATTAGATAAGTAAACTGAGTGGCCATGTACTTTTAAATTGCGATTCTCCATTGTTTATTGCCTCAGGCTAGACTCGAAAAGCCACCTAAATTTTCTTTGTTTGTGTCGGTTTCAAAATTTTCCCTAGTTGAATAAGGTCTGGATATTAGGATTCTCTCTTGAGTACTGTAGGCATAAATTTATTTTTTTCAGAGGTTGGCTTTCGACGGCTAGATATTGTGCCAAGAGATTATCGCAGACTACTACAGTTCTAGCTGTTCATAACGGAAAAGTTGTCTATCGGGGTATCTGTAACGATTCAGCAGGTTTGATCTTTGTTTATTGTTTTAAAATTTTTCATGAAAATTGTCCGTAGTTGAGATGACTGAATGATATTTATTATTCATTGGTAGGAACAAAGGGAGGTTGGAGATTCAGTGTTTATCCTATTAGTTCTTCGAATCCCAAAGAAAACAAGTCCATTTCCAGTCATTCAGACGCATCTGAAGTTGAAAATAGTCCAAGAATGGCTCAGAATCACGAAGATGCATCGTCTGTATGTAGTGGTGGTCCTAGTCATGTTTCTTCTAGCTCCATAGCTAGCAGTATTGACATAAAACATGATAACCATTTCAGACTTTCTCAAAAAGAGAGGGAGAAGGATGATATAGTATCACCAAGTTCGGTTGCAGAGGTTGCAAAAGAGGTAACAGAATCAAAACCTGGTTGGCCCCTTCTCAGAGTATCTTCAGCATTGGTAGATCCTGTAAAGGAGGAGTCTGAAGCTAGAAAAATGTCTGTGGTTCAATGGGTAATGAGCTTACCAAGTAGATCTCATTCTTCGCCTCATGCAGACCAGTGCAATTCTGATAGAGAAACTGGTGATTTTGAGAGCCTGAGTGTTCAGAGATGTTTTTCTGGATGGGGAAGCCTGCCCAAGGAAATGAAGCTTCTAACTAAAACAGGCACCTTTAGTTACGAGGAGCTCCGGAATGCAACTTCTCAGTTCTCTTCAGGTGATAATTCATATATACTTGATATTAAGATTTGACTTTATGTTCTTTGTTTAGCCTACTCTTCTGTTCTAATAATTAGATGTTCAACAGCAAATTTGATCGGAGATGGAGGATGTAGCCACGTATACAAGGGTGTTCTTTCTGATGGCAAGCTGGTGGCAATTAAAGTATTGAAAGTATCAAAAGAGGGATGGCGGGAGTTTGTATTGGAAATTGACATTGTTACTTCCTTGAAGCACAGAAACATTACACCCCTGCTTGGACTTTGCCTCGATGACAATGAACTTATTTTAGTTTATGATTTCATGCCCAAGGGTAATTTAGAAGAAAATCTTCATGGTAAATATTCATCGATTCCTTCTCACTTTCATTTATTCAAGTTTCTTCCATGATAGTTATTTATCTTTACATGAACTTTGATGTGTCAGGTAAGAAAGAGAAATCTGGTTTGGCATGGGAGGTGAGGTTTAATGTGGCTATTGGTATTGCTGAGGCCATAAATTATCTCCACAATGAGTGTCCTCAGCGAGTGATTCATAGAGATATTAAGTCGTCAAATATTCTACTCTCTGAAACATACAATCCACGGGTAATTTTTGCCGTTAGACAACTATATGAATCCCAAATTCAGAATTTGGTTCTTTCCAATATGAATGTCTTGTTTTTTCCCTTTGCAATAGCTATCAGATTTTGGACTTGCCATATGGGCACCAACAAGTTCATCTCATGAGACAGGCGATGTGGTAGGGACTTTTGGGTATCTAGCTCCCGAGTATTTTATGTATGGGAAGGTTAGCAACAAGATAGATGTTTACTCCTTCGGTGTAGTTCTACTTGAACTGTTAACTGGAAGAAAGCCGATTAGCTCAGAGACTCCAAAGGGTCAAGAAAGCTTGGTGATGTGGGTAAGAATCTCCTTACAAAAATCTCATTTGTAACACTGTAGGAGTACTTTTCACTTACAGAAATGTGTTTCATGTGCAGGCTAAACCAATACTAGAAAGTGGGGATATATCAAGTTTACTGGACCCCAAACTGGATGGAAAGTTTGACGAGAATCAAGTGCAAAGAATGGTTCTTGCTGTAACCCTTTGTATTACAAGGTCTTATAGACTCCGGCCAGAAATGAATAAGGTACTATAGTTGTATTTTTGAATATTACATATTAACGCATTGAGGTACAAATGAATAGCTATGGTGTATTATTTGGTTTAGTTATCCAGGAGCAAATTGCATTATTGAAATTGTGGTCGATAAGATAAAATTTTCACTCAATCTTCCTGGTTCAGATACTGGAGCTTCTAAAAGGTGACAAGGATATCAAGGCATGGGTGAACACCAATATCAATGGTCAACAGGAGTTTGATAATCACGAAGGAGATGAAGCCTATCCAGACTCTTTTGCCGAGTCACATCTAAGTGTTGCTTTGCTTGATGTGGACGATGCCACTACATCATTCAGTAGTGTAGAACAGAGCAATCACTATACCTTGGAGGACTACCTGAAGGGGAGATGCAGTCGATCACCAAGCTTCGACTAAATTCCTTCAAATTAATAACAGTTTTGGTGCCAAGTTTGCACAATACCTGTATATAGTTTGCCTTGTGAATTTGGGAGTCAGAGACTGAGACAGATAGAAACAGTTTACCCCCTACCGTTGGGCGATTTTGATAAAATGAAACGACAACTAAATATTAAAGATAAATAATAACAAATATTCTTTCATTCAATGCTTTGCCTTATTTATAATCTTCCTAACTTTTTGGACAAACTAACTAACCTAACCTTAATTGATTTACTTAATATGTCAATTACAATTAATACTATTAAACTAATATCATACTAATACCCGCTTGCATCTGCATCAGATTTGTAAAGTTAGGCTCAAATGTAGAAGATATAAGTTTTGTCATTCATGAATAATGATTTTAGTTCAGCAAAAACTGAAAAATTATGTGAAACAAGGCCTGTGTTAATATCAATGATGTCAGTCATGGAATGGTGTTTGGTATGTGTGCAGATTTTCTTGTTATGGAAACCAAGTGACGATTAACATTGTCATCTCATTTCAACTCATCAAAAGCAGGAGCTAGCTACTAGCTAGAAGCTTTACTCAAATATTAGTTGATTGACAATCCTAGTTCGAAGGAAAGATATTGTTTGTTCAAACTTCTGCAAATTCAAGCAACGAAATAAACAAAAGAAAGGAAGCAAAAATATACTGCATATAACACATGAACATTGTCCAACAGAATACTGGCAACATCCACAATCTAATATCTTTTAATGAAACTAAAGGAAAAGTCGAATGTCAATAAAGTCACACGTTACAAATAAAAGAAGTCCTCTTATTAAACTCAAAGTAAACCGTTTACAAGGCCACATTCAATTATTTACACCATTCTCAGAAAGCCAAGGTACTCAAAAGTTATACTTGAAACCATCCTTTCCAGTGAATAATAATACTTCAGAAAGCACAACGCCCTGCTAGCTGAAACAGGGCACTTCAAATTCAAGGTAAAGCTTAGGGATGCTTGATATAGACCTCACATTCAATCAACCTTCATCACAAGGTAAAGGTATACTGTAAGGAATGCGTGGACAATCCTTTTTGAGGGACTAAATACAGAACCTGGTATATCTCGACTCAACAGTGCACCAACTTCAGTGCAGAACAGTACATGGTAATACATGGTCATTGAAGAAAGTCATTTTCAAGCTTCCTTTTTGCCTGCATTCAGTCAAGCTTCCACTGAAACTCTTAAGGTAAACAGAAAGTAATGCAAAGCATCCTTTACATGGGACTACTGATACAAATCCCAAATTCAGTCAACCTTCCTACAAAATTACAGGTAAACTGAGATAAATAGCGAACCGTTGGTCAGCTGGGACTGATCTGGTATAGCCCGACTCACATTACGAGACATACTGCTAGTTGAAACAGAGAATTTTCCAACTAGCTTCAGTATGGAATAGTATACGGTAATGCATAAATGCCAACCTCAGGCAAGTAACAGGCACGAGAGCACAGGTTGTGGCTTTCATTGACTAAAGCAGGCAGAGTGGGTTTAAATGTGTTTCCTCTGGAACTTTTATGCAGCTTCTTCTCAAACAGCCACTCCATATCATCAACATCAGAGCAGTTAAACTGCAAGGGTTGTGAGTTCCAGTTCAGGCATAGATATCTGAATTGTGAATCCATTTCTGTAAAGCGGCTCTGAAGGGAGCTAGGTTTAAGAGTAGAATCAGTATTATCGCCACGTTGAATGTCAGTTTGTCCAGAAGTAGAACTTCGCTTTTGTATAGGAACACATTTAGCTTTTTCAAGAGAAATAATATTTTCTTTTCCAGGAATAGAACAAGAGCTTCCTGAGCCACGTGGTCTTTTGTGATCATGAAGGCCACCTATAACAAATATTAGCAGTTCAAGTAGAATGTTAATGCCAGTGAGAAATAACATGAACTAAAAAGACTAAGAATACAAAAACTCAGTTTTGAAGCTTGCCATCAGAGGATGGGCTTTGCAACTTTCTCTTATTTCTGTCGCGAGTGCTGCCAGATGATTTATACATTTCGTTAGGCGGTTGATGTTCTTCAGTAACATCACTTTTCTGTAAGTCATTTTCATTTTCTCTTTCCTTTTGATCAACTCGATGGTCATGTTTCACTTTGCTCTTCCCATCCTTTTGCCTCTTTCCATGATTTTTTTCTTTCTTCCTATTCTCCAATTTTTCTTTTGATTTTAACTCCTCTCTTTTCTTCTCGTTCTTCTTTGCCTTTCTTCTTTCTTCCTTGGCTTTGGCCCTTTCTATCAAGGCTCTCTCTCTTTCTCCCTAGATAAAAGCACCATCAAGCAATCAGTACTGAGCATACATTAAAGCCAATAATACACAGGTTGGAATCAAATCCATTTACAGATGCAACACAAATAAACCTGGGAGAAGTTGACAAATATAATTGGTGATTATTCAATGCATATGTGAAAGTTTTTATCGTGAAAGAGCAAAAGTGATAATCTAAAGTACTATAGAGCTCAACATATGCAACAGAGAAACAGTAGGAAGAAGGTTGCTTACATACGTGATTCTATTAGTTTTTTCACAACTGATCTAGCAGCTACATTTCATATTCGTTCCCACTATCTAGAATATTTGAGTTTTGCTCAAAACACTGCACTTTAAATAATTGCCAAGTAACATCAAAACAACTACGAGTGCTCTACATTTAGTGGACTGACATGGAAGCAACCTACATTAAAATGATTCTCAAAATTTTCTAACATAAAAAACACCATTAGAACAGCGTAAGATTGAACTTCAGTCCTGGAAAACTGAGAAGATGACCTAATCAAGTCTATATCTAAAGAGACTGAATGAAGTTATGTAATGGCTGAGTAACCCCAATCAAGTTTGTTTCTATAATGCTTAAAGTCCATATTAATTGTGCTCAAGTTTAAATTTTCCAAATGCCCTAGATAGAATATTAATAACATGGTCTTAACTAGTAGAAATGCAGTGACAAATCTATGGACTGAAAAGCAATTTCCTAACTAGTACGAGCAAGTCATCCAACACTTGGATTTTTAGATGCCATCCAAAAAAAAACAGAGGAATAAGACACACAAATATATAAGCATAAATACATAGCAAAAAAACACGTAGAGCAAGAAAATTAACAAAATATTTGTAGTAATTACTAATTAGTAAACACATTCAAACCCTGAGAGCAAAGAAAATCTATCCAAATGTTGTTGTGGCTTGTCATGTATATAATTTATCACTTTTACCTATTCTCAATTTTTAACACCTCTACCAACCTCTTCATTGGTTTATCCGTATCACCCCTGCCCTGTCGGTTCCGTTGTGAAGTGAATTACCAATGGAAGGTAATCATTTCCACCCAAGTCAACCTGTATGAGTTCTATCTTAAAAATATTGATAAGAAGTGTTTCTTCACAAAGTACTTTCAACACAATCAACAAAGAACCTAACATAAACATTAGTGGGGTGAACTGAGAGGCTGACAGCTATAAGCATCTATACATTACAGGACGCTTGGTTATATAGTAGGCCTTTGTTGGGATAATCAATTATACAAGATGTGTGTTTTTGGTTATCGAGATTCCATCAAAGTTCGTGTAGTTTTTGGGTTCTTCAAGCTTGGAGCTAAGTGTCTCTAGTTCAGGGTCAGGTGCCTGAGCATTTGTATCACGTTTTCACTAGCCATCAAATAGGCCCTACCTAATGCCAACCCAAACGGATATGTTTTGTGTTTGATCTGATCCACTAATTCAATTGGATACCAACATGCATTATCTTTCTGTCTCTTGGTTAGTATCATTTACACACATCAACTTATCCATCCTCTCAGATCTTCATAATTCCTAAAATCTCAAGTAAATACATACCCATCTATTCTTAGATATTCCATCATGCCCAACACTAAATTCTAACATAACTAACAAATTTCCATTGATTTCAAATTGATAAAAATACACTTGATACAGGATCTTAAAATAGAAGAATCCATCAGATTCCTAAAATTGCTAAATGGCCCACCATTGTTGGATTTAATGGACGGACTCCAACTAAAAAGAAACTAATAAGTAGTGAATCATTTGTATAATTCTAGGGAGCCTGGGTTTGCAGCCTGGGGGGGCGAAATTATCCTTTTGCCCCTCCTTTGTTGTTGTTATATTTAAAGAGTAGTTAAAAAGGCAGGGGCAAAAGTGTAAAAATGCCACCCAGGCTGCAGACCCAGGCTCCCTAGAAGCACTCGAATCATTTAGATGCCAACTAATAAATGAGCAAGTTCTGATAATAAGACTTAGTTTATGAATGCTCATCACCTTAAATGGCCCCATGATGGAAGGATTTAATGTGTCCTTAAACTATGAATGAATACGATGCTAATAAATGAGCTTATACTTAACAGCGGAAGTTTCAGCACAACTGAAATAGAGGACACAATTTTTATGAGGCTGCTATGAGATAAGGTGAGAAAGATCGATCTTGGACTACTTTATGATTCTCTCAACTCTCCAACACTATGACACACGGTAAAGAGTGTACTGTTTAAACATTGTAAATCGATTTTCTAATGCCCTCAAGGCCTCTTTCCCCAGGTATAAGCTTTAGTGTAACATTTTGGGGTAAGCATTTCCTTGTGGCCTAAACCTCCTCCACCTTCATCAAGACAACAATATTTTAAAGACAGAGTCCCCATGAGCAAAAATTCAAACTAAGTTTGATTGGCACAGACAGGACAATTTCACCAAAACTTTGGAGTGCCCTACCCAAATGAGATACAACAAGTGCTAGAGTTGTAAACATCCATTAAACAATGTTATGGGTGCACTAAAACCAAGGTAATATCTCGTTTTATGAAAATAATTGCTTCACATGAACCACCCACCCAAACATAATCCACTTTCTCAAAAATTTCGAAAGGTTTGAGATGGTTGAAGCAATCCCATACAGATACAAAAACTCGCCACAAGATGGAAGTCGAAGCAATGCATTGGAACCTAGCAAAGTTGACCTATATTGGTTGAGATCTTACATCCTGATCAACTTGATCCATAATTGAATCCTATTTTGCCAATGAATTAACTTTGCCAAATAAATCATCAACTCTAACAATTATAGCAAAACTATTTTTTGCTATTTAGAACACTAAGATCCTATTTTTATCACCCTACAGATACCAACCTTCAATGGGATTCAGAAAAATTTCCCCCAAAACTAAATTGATGATTTATCAATCACAAAGTGATGACTGGCGAATACCATCCAAACACAATCTTCCTAAAACATAAGATCACTAAACTCTTCCTCGACTTTCAGCTCAAGTAACAAAGAAATTCCTAATCAACAAGGAGCATAGACATAAATTATTAACTAAACTAGGGTAAACTACATAATCCTCTAAACAAGTTAACAACCGACATGAAATTGATTCCTATCAAGCCATGTAAAACCTCTATAGAACTCCTAATCCCGACATACCCAGACCGTAAATTCAACTAAGAACCTCCCCACTTCACTAATTGTTCTTCAACAAGCAGAGATATGGATGATTTTAGTGGTTCAGATTAAATGAACTTTGTACTACTTATTAGAATATTTTCCCAAACGCAGAACAAACAAACAATCCAAACCCATATCGCAAATTCAATCAACAATGCAAACTCCAAATACCAAGAAAACATCTGGGAAGTGAGTGAATGACAAGAACAAACCTTGATCCAGTCGACCAAGGCATCACCATTGAGTCCATTCCTCACATATCCTGGAGGAGGAAATGCAAAGCAACGCGACATGATGATTGTATTTTAAGTTCTCTCTAACACATACATGTGGAATTTCAAACACTTCTTGATGTTTCCCAGACAAAATCACGATTAGGGTATTTTGAGATTCTCTTCTTTAAAGCTCCTAAAATTGAAGGGAGTTTGTGAGAATATTTGATTGTTTTCGATGGATGAGATGAAACCCAGAATGAAAACCTCGAAAGCTTACAGAATTAGAAACAAGCGGTGGAATGGAATTAATAGTGTGTGCTTGTTTTATTTTTATAGAATACAGAGAGGTGTTTCAGAGTGAAGGCGGGAACAGAGTGACAGTGTTGTGTGTTGTGTGTTGTGTGTTTGTTGTACACGCGGACCAATAAAATAGAAAGAATTTCATTCCTATATGTTTTATCCGCTGCCCTCCCTTGATGTCGATTTTAATGTGGGTCCCACACAAATATTTAGTTTTTCATCTGTCGACGATTTTTGAGATTAATTGGAAGTCGGTGGGATACTATGGTTAGACTTGTTACAGATGAAATCACAAATCTAGGATTTAAACCCTGCTGGTAGCATTCAATTATAATTTTAATGATTTCTTTAGTACGATAACACAATATTCGCATATTGACATTCTTTTTGCATGCTTAATTATTTATTATTTGGAAAGAAACAATTGTCTTATCATACAATATGTAGATTAAAGGTTATAATTGAATGCTTTAAACGTTAGGTTGGGATTCGGGATATAGATTCATGATCTAATTTTAGACCCAAATTTTATTTCATTTATTTAGGGATTTCGAACAAAATTCATCTTTTGTGGAGACAATCTCCTCAGTATGTCGATCACTTCCAAAAATAACTCACCCCGTTTGGAGATTTATAGTGTGGTTAAATACATTGTTAAAATTAGAAAAAATTATCACCCGTTCAATTACACCGTTAACTTGACGTCCCATTCAATGAAGTTAATAATTTTGAAAATTGATGAAACTTCTTGGAGGTGATCTATATAGTAAGGAAATCATTTCCACAACAGATGAACTTATTTCAAAACTTCTAAGTGAGTGGAAAAAAAATTGGGTTTAAAATAGAGTCACGAATCAATGTCTCATAATCCCAATCCTAAACATTATGGTAGAATGTGACTTGTGTTAATTTGAATGGCCATCTTTTTATTCATACACAATGCAGTATTTCCATTAAGGATTTGCTTAGCGCAAATTTCTGTTCCACTCTACGTTCCTTTTACAAAGAATTTTGAGACATAGGATTGTTAGTTACTTAGTTATATAGATCACTAGCAAAATACAGGGCGTGTTTCACTGCATGGGGATTGAATTCTCAATTGATCTCTACAATCGGATGACCGGAGTTCATTCCAATATCCGTAACTCAACAATTCAGAACGCAAAGGTTTTCCATTCATTTTATGATGGCTAGTACTAACAGGCTTAACATAATCAAGGACAGGTGGGGGACTTTGAATCCTTGTGGAAATCGAATCTATATCATGTACTCCAGTCCTCACTCTGATGGTATAATTGATTCAACTTACACATCATATTTGCAGATAGACATAAACAAACAGTCAAAAATAGACTGGACTGGAAGAATGATTTTTCTTGAAAGAGCTGAGAACCATTCCAAATTTCAAAAATGCTAGGAAATCAGGTTTTTGCAACCATGTTTTGCAAACAGAATGACGTGTCATAATCTGGAAAGAATGATGAAAATCCCAAAGATTTTATGTGTATCTCAAAGTTGTAAAAAACTCCTCTAACGATGCCACATCATCCTGATTGCAAAACATATTTACAAAACATGGTTTCCTAGCCTCACTCTTCCAATTTTGATGTTACACAATATATAGACTTGGTTCAATATCTGATTCCTTAGTACGATAACAAAATTTCATAGGCAAGAATTGTGAAGAAGAATACAATTTACATGAACACAATTAAACAGATCAAACAAGGTCAATTGTTTCTGACAGCCTACAACGCCACCACAAAGTGAATTTGGAAAGAAACGTATCGCCAGTAACTAACCATGTGTACCTCTGGTTTCAGTATGACACAACAATACAACCTTCGGACAATAGACATGGGTGATCAGGTTTATAAGGGTGTATTTGAGTTCAAGTCTCCGCTCACCCTATCTCAAGATGCAAGGGCAGCAAGTGTAAAAAACCAAGTAGCCTTAACTTTTTGACTTAGTATTTGATAACATGGTGGCGCAACCAAAGGTCATACATGACCATGTGGAATGCATCGTGTCTGATTGGAGGTGTATTCCATTGGAAGTGCTTCTGAACCTGTTAACATACCAGGAGAAGGAAGTTAACGAAAGGTAGTAATGATTAGAAAGTTTTGGAGCAGCTACTGGTTTGGAAATATTGATTCTATGTCGAGAGCTAGAGCAAACAGTAAAACGCACGGTTTTAATAAAAAAAAACATTGCGAGTCTGCAATTTGAGGCTCGCCTCAATGCGAGGCTTATTAAATTATACACTGATTGAGTGAGGCTTACGGCTCATGCCTCGTGAAAGGGCCAGGCCACAGTTCCCCATTAAGATTTTTTAAACCTTGGTAAAAGGATCAAATGCTAATATTTTTCTGTCAAGGGCAGTTCAACATACCTTAACTAGGTTGTTATGCAGAGAGACAAAATCCTCTTGGGGTATCTCTTTGAGGATGTCTTTAAGCCGGTAAACGTCTTTCTCCTTGAGTACAACAGCAAACTTTCGCCAATTAAGGATGTCGTTGAATGGCAAATCATAGTAATCGGATAAGATAACTGCAAACAGAATCACTGAATTCAGTTAAAGAGATCAACTGGAAATAGAAGGCAGTCCATAGGTGGCATAATGAGAATAGTGTTTCCTGGCTTTGATAAGAAAAAAAAAAAAAAAAAGTACATTTCATTTGTAATAATGCGTTCCATAAATTTTGGGTGCGCGATTAATCGCCGATTTAGTGTAAATATGGGGTAGACCGATTCGAACTAAGTATTTAGTGGTTGGGTTTAGCGGTCACCGATTAATCGGTGATAAATCGAGATTGTTTTGTTGGGTGGTGGTTGTTGTTGCTCTAATGTGTGATGTTTTAGACATGATTACATAATTTGCTCAATAATATGACTTTCAATGCTCAATAATTGTCAAGATATGTTATTTATTATAATTTACATTAGTGAGGTTATATAAATGTACACTTTGAAAAAGTGAACCGACTAAATTCGATTAATCTCCGCTTAATCTTAAATAGGTCCTACACCACAAAGGATACTACATAGCATAAATTACAATTCTTCTAAATGTATTTGAAAACCTAGTTAGAAATCCACAACAAGCCACCTATAATATGAGTAGATCATGTACATTATCTCCAAAGGAGGAAAGCGGAAAAACAAGAAGGTTGAAATATAAAAAAAGTCAGAAATGCCGATTGGGATTGCTTTAACATCCCAATAAAGAACTGTTATTTACTTTGTACAATTGGTGGCGTTATTATAGATCAAAGAGATGATAGATTCATCTAGTGTCAGATTTGTTCAGTTGTTTTATTCACAACTAGCAGCTGTTCAAAAGCTCATAACCCCTTTGATCACTTCATGAGGCAGAGGAGTAATTCCTTTGCTTGTGCATTCTCGCTCATGTGCATAATGATGAATTTTTCGCTTGTGCAGCTTTTGGTTAAAGCCATGCAACAGTTCTACTTGACAAATCAGCTTCATTAATATGAAGAGCATTATAAGGAAAGTGAGTGCGAAGCTCATAGCATGGGAAAGGGAAAACCAGCAAATATACCACTATAAGCAAGTTTCCTAATTAAACATAAAGGGAATACAAAGGGCCCAGTAAAACCCCACTTGAATAAACTAGGCATGTTTAATGAGTTGTTATTCAAGTATCAAGGCAACTTGAGGTGAATATAAAATCCAGTAAAGCCAATTGTTCAGATTTAAAACTCAAATGAAATACCTTGAAAACAAATCACATTCCATGACTATAGTACTCTTCCACACGGAAACACGCCAACAGTATAAAACAGACTGCTCAACCGCTATGAGACAAGCCTGCCTCAGAACTTCAACAACCCATTCGCTAGCTACTTGGATAAACTCATCATTAGAAAACCTCAAATTGCTCCACCACCACAAGATGCAATCTTACCTTGACATCCTAACATATAAGCTTAAGATAATTAGAATGACATATTAACACTTCTTGAATTCAGATTCAATTCCCCTTCCTCCACTTTCATTCTTGATTGGGATGAGCTTTTGGTTGCATCCAATGGGGTAGATTGAACCTCTCTAATGGGGAAATGGGTGTGGACGAGGATCTTGCATCCTTTGCTTGGATCATTTGGAGACAGAAACAATAGAATTCTTAGGAATGTTTCGAAAGATGTAAATAGTTTGTTGATAGATATGAAGATTACTTAGTGGGTATTTTTAAAGACTCCCACTTGCATGTTTGATTGGGGGATATAGTAGCTAGTGGTTCTTTTGCCACTACCTACTAGCTTCCTTTTAATATAATGAAACTTCTTGTTTTGCTGACAAAAAAAACAAAGGAAGTTCACATAGTTGAGGTTAAACTGCTCAGACAGATCTCAGGGAAAGAGTAAAAGGCAGTGGTGAAAACTGGAGTGGGAAATATTATTGTTCATCTGTTTTTATTTTCTCCGAAATCAAGCCCTCGAATATTGTTAGATGTTCTTGTGTTCCAAGGGAAACTTGCAACTGATACTTTAAAGGGTCCGAGTTAGTAGTTTTCCTTTTTGAACATAGAGCAGTTTATTAATTAAAGCCCCCCCCCCCCCCCCCCCCCCCAGCGCGCGCAGCTTTAAAAGAATTCACAGCTTCGGCAGATCGCTTAGCCCGTTCCCTGGAAAAAATAAAGGGTCTAAAGTCTAAATATCCACTTTCTTTTTTTTTGTCTAGTAGGATGTTGGCTCCCTACAATATAATTGCTTACTTTTATTCTAAAGTCCACCCCCTGCCCCCTGCTATAAAAGAAATAAAGAATCTACTTTTGATCAAAAGGAAATTAGAAAAAGATAAACCAGGGATTACAAAACCATTTAACTTTAAATTTCAAAGTAGAAATAAGGGTAAATTTTTTACCAGGAATGCATCCATAATGAATTGAATCTGTTATACGAGCACTATTGACTTGAGAACCACCGGGGCATATGCAGAACTTCGTCTTATAGAATCTCATTTGATAAACTAGAGGTCCAATAGCACGACTGATTCGGTTGTTTGAGATATCAAGCTCTGTGTCATTTTCCCAAACGCGTGCAAGTATGACTCTTATTCTAGAATTGCGATGACCAGCCCAAAAACCAAGAGTCGTCCTGCAATATTGTCAGTAAAAGTTAGCATTAAGCTATCAAAATGAAATTCCTCAGTTTAAAATGAAATTTTTAAGAAAAACATCTTCCAGTAGGCACATGACGCAAATATTAGTAACTTAATGCAAGGACTGAACGACTAAAGTCCGAATTACTAAGAATGAAATGAATACATGTAATCCATGACAACGTCTATACAAAGATACAAACCGTTCAGCCATCTAATGAGACTCGTTCATTTCAAACTATTTAACAACTAATATCATATGTTTATTGGATCATTATAGAAAACAAAATTAAGCACAGAAAAAATAAGAAGATTTGGACATCCAAACAGCTGGTATGTAGGTGACATTCTTGATGGTGTAAGTTGACATGTTTGATTAGAAGCAACTCACTCAAGTATGATGTCTGTGAATGCCTTAGCAGTACAATATTTTTTCCTTTGCAAGGGAAAACTAGCAGTACAATGTTCTACAAACAGGTTAACATACTTCGCTGTTTTGGTCTAGCTGGTCCCTTCTTCAATTAAAAAAGCACACTCTAGAAAGATTTGAAGGGAAGCATAAGACAAGACGAGGTTTTTTCTTTCTTTTTTTCAAATTAAGCACACTTGTTTCAATTATGGAAATCGAATGGTAATGAACAACAAAGCATGTGGTTGGATGTGGAGGGGAAAAAAGTAAACTAGAACAAGTAATAAACCAAACAAAGGCCATTGTTCAGTTGGAAGAGGCAATTATTAAAAAATAAAAATATGGAGCACTTCAGCTTGAAGATGATTGTGTCTTATTCTTATATCCACCCACCTTCCCTATGCATGAACACATAAGGCAATAACTTTGACAGAAAACATGTCTCCTTTCATTCCCCATCTTGACCTCTTCCTTCCATGGAGATTTTATTCTTTTTAAGCCTTAGTTTATTTCTATGTAACAAGGACTCTGTGTCCATACATATTGGACACTTTGTTGCTCAGTACATGTGTAAACACATAAATGGATACACCATGATATTCTGAAAGCTTCTTAATAAGTCAATGTCTAATGAAACTTAAATGTTCAAGAAAAAAAAAAACCACTAAAAAACTTATTGTCCTTTGATTCCTTCCACCATGTGCAACTCACTTGCCAGACTAAACTCAACAAATTTTTGGGTTTTCGTGGGTGGTGGTCTGATGGTGGTGGCAGCATACCTAGCTTCACAAGGAGTTGAGGGTGGTGATGGCCGTCAGTAGTGGCTGAATCAGGTTGGGTAGTGGTTGTGGAAGATGATGGTGGCTGAATCAAGGGTGGTGATGGCAGTCACCGATGGATTCAATGTGATGGTTGCTGGAGATGACAAATTGGTGGTGGTGATGGCTGCTGTGAAGAAAGAGGGAAGAAGAAATGTTGAATAAGATGAAGAATAGGGAAGCAGGGTTCAAGTGCCCCTAAAAGAAAATTGAGTTTTTTGGGGTCTAATTTGGGACGAGTTTTGGGGATTAAATCAAATATTATCTAATTTTTTTATATTATGACTATATTATGGCAAGATAATATAATATGTATACAACTATATATAAAAAAATGTAACTGATGAAGTCATAAAGCAAGTTTATAGATGGGTCTAATGTGTGGACATGCCTTCGTATCGATGGGTGATTGGACTAATGTGTCTAGATCCCATATCCGTGGCATTGTAGCATTTCCTGGTTCTAATTCAGAATGAATGAACCAAACTAGGTCCATTACTTTTAGGTGGCAAGTATTTACATGTTTTACGATTATAAATCAGTTCAAATTCAATAAACTGAATTCTATTAATTCAATGTGCATCAAATTGAACTACACTACATCTCCTGTCTCCATTTAAAAACTTACCAATATAAAACTAAACTGATCTAAACCACATTACCTGTTCTCGATGTCATTTCCTCCAGCTGGAAGAGCAAATGGCTGCAACACTTGAGGAAGCGCAACATCCTTATGTGGAATAAACCCAACATCATAGCTGGGTGAACAAACAACGCGAATCGAATTCTTAACAAGGAGTGGAACTCCTTCAGTTGCCCTAACTCCCACATCATGACAAGTAACAAAGAAATGATCCGCACCGAGCGTTCTATTCCAATACGGATACTTCATTATCAAGCTTTGCACATAATTATCAACAATCACCGTCATGTTCTCATACGACGTACCCTATTGTAATAAAATTCAATCCAAAATTAGGTCAAAAACATAAATAGATCTAAAGAATTATTATGTATAGTGCACGAACCTTTCCACGCATTTTGTGACAGGAAATGGGGATGAAGAAGAGGTGAGCAAGATCTGGATCTTCGGTCCGAAACCGGCTCTCGCGAATGTTCTGGAAGAAATAGCCTTCGCTGGCGTACTTTCCTGTGAGCTTTCTAGGTGTCTGATAAAATGTATTTGGATCTCCGTCGGGATAGATATAAACCTTGAAATTCTCCTCCATTTCGGCATAATTCAATCGAAAAACCTCGGGAGAGTGGTAGATGTCTGATAATTCTTCGAGATCTGGCTTCTTTGTCGTCGTCGTCGTAGCGGCCACCTTTATACATCAAAACCTGCGTAAAACACTGAGAAATCCGGAAAAACGAAGTAGAAATCGAAGCGAAAAGAAACAGAGAGTGAAGAGAGAGGAGATAGTACCTGAAAAATAGGAGGAGAGGGAGAGAGATCGGAGACGGAGGAGGTGTTTTGGAGAGGGAAGCTGAGGGATTTGAAGGAGATGTAAGTGACGGAAATTAGGGTTAGAGTTGCGAGAGAGAGGAGGGAGGTTTTGATGGAACCACAAGGAATGAGAGATGGGAGTGAAGAAGGAAGTTTTCCCGCCATCATTGAAGATGAAGAAAAGACAAGTGATGTTGTGAAGGTCTGGAGATGGAGGAGATTGATTTGGTGGAGTGAAATGTGTTGCGTTGTCTTGTGTTACTACTGAGTGATGAGTGAAGTCTGTTATAAGTTTGCTGGAGTGGTTTGGGGGTGTATAGACACAAGAGGAAATGCTCTGTGACACCACAAAGTATGACTATTCCACTAGATACTAAGCACTAATTTGTTCATTATTCTTGTCATAATTATGGTTGAAGGAAAAAATGGAAAGACCATATGACTTGAATGTTGGTTGCTTATCAAATAATTCACAAAATATGGACTAATTATAACAGCGAAATGCAGTTTTTTTTATAGTTTGAGCTGAAACAATCAGCCTTTGAAACATTGTAAAACCTCCAGAAAGCAAAATCGTTTGACCTTTTCCCTCAGTACAGTTGCTTGTGATCGATCTATAAACAGTGGACACCGGTAACAACCAAAATTCTCAACCTCTGAAACTCAGATACTGGTCTTTACTGGAGACCCTAAACTCAAAATCTACATCTCTAAAGACCATAAACTTGTCAAACTCTACAAAACTGAATTGTAAAAGCTAAAAGAAAATTATCCCGTGAACACAAAATAAAATGGGTACAAAATGAATAACAAATCTTCTTGTAAAACTGAATACATTGCCAGTTCCTTATTTGCTATTTGGTATTCTTATCCAAGCACGATTTTGAAATATCAACTGAAGAAACCAATGGGTGCTACTGTAAGACAAACAAAGCTACACATGACTTGAACATGTATCATTAGCAGCCGACAACTCTTTCCACTGTGCCAGCTCTTGATGGTGTAAGACCCAAACTTTGGGACCTAAAAAGCTGGAGAGCGACCAAAATGAATATTATATCCACCAAGTAATATAGAAAGCTCAGTTCCACACCATAATCTCAGAAATCAACAGCCGGATAGGATCCAAGTAAACTATGCCGGGTGTTTCCGTTGGAGTCAGCATTTACGTTGAATGGCGAGTTCAGTTCCCCTGAGTGAGACGATTTCCGTGATCTGGAGTTCTTGGGTGTAGATGTGTATGATCCACTGAAATCAATACTGCTTGTGTAGGTGGATGATGTAGGGAGACCATGAATCTTTGGCAGTCCAGTTGGGTCGTTACCCATACTGTATCCCCTTTCTACGGTTTCTGCTTCAAGTGGTAATTCATCCAAGGTCTGTCAGGAAAATTTAAGATGGGTTATCTTAATAGCAAAATGCATTTTGTTATATTTATCAAAACAAAGTCATTGCAAATGGAGGAAAGATAGCATGCTTGCAGTCCAGCTATGCCATTATGGTACTTCTCAACATTACTTGAGAAAACTCACCCGGAAAGCCTGTTGGAGAACTCGGAGCATTTCTCGAGTACGCTTCCTCTTTGTGGCCACTTCATCAGGTTCTTGAAGCATCTCTTCAAAAAGGTTGTCTCTGTTTCAAAATTAAAGATAATAGATCATCAAAGCATATTTCATTGACATGGCTTTTTCCATATACTAGTGCACTAGATGTTGTTAATCTCAGTTTTTTGTTTTATCAGAATATGGGTGGGTTCCCTGGACCTCTTAGTCTCTAGTGCATTACCCAGGCTCGGTGGACACAATTCTAAGGAAATGAGGAACAGAACATACGATGCACATCGATGAATCCTATTGTCTGCTCATGGGAGATGACAGATGACAAGTTACACAAGAAGATAGACAGAGACTGGAAATAAACAGCTAAAAATAAGTTAAAACAAATTGCACATAAATGTTTTTGTCACCTGTACAGCTTCTTTATAAAGACATTGTGCAGCTCACGTTTAGTATGATTTACCTGAAATGAAATGATAATTGGTCAGAAACTAACAGTCCTCTTAACTTCATACGCCATTAGCCATATAGAATGACATCATCAACAAAATTCTTTTATCACTCCATAAAACTTTTTTTGAAATTTCAAATAAAGCAATCCATCAGATCCGACCAACAAATAGAATTTGAAAATCTGGCATTATTGACTTTTAACAATTAAAATTTACATAATCATCATACAAGGTTTGGACAAGAAGATGTTCAAAACCCACCCTTGTATGAAAAAACGAATGCTCTTAGACAAAAGTTCACTCTCAGTCTCACATATGAAAATTTTAAACAAATAAGAGCCAAGTGTGCATATTGTCATTAGATTCACTACTCAATCTGGTGCTCCATGAAACAAACAACAGTTGATGTCATAAAAAAACAGAAATCAACTTCCACCAGAGGCAGAAAACTCACCAGAAAATGCATTATTGCTTTGGGCACTGAGTCTTCAATATTCTTCCTGACAATGTCATAGTATGATTTCAACAGTAACTTAGTTACCATTATCTCAATTGTCTCCTGCTCTGAATGGGTATCCGTGGGCTTCAAGATTGTTGGGGGCTAAGCACAATGTATCCAATATAAGCTATAAATTAAACTTAATGAACAAATTGAAGCATTACATACACAATTGAATTCCTATCTATCTACTTACCTCCTTCAACAAGATTGAAGAAACTGCATGCTCCAAATTTTGAACTGGACTATTGTTCGACCTACTCATTGAGTTGTCTTTCGCAGATGCACGGTTATCATTCCCTCCAAAAATTGACGATATCCCCCACATTGAACCAGTTGTGTTTCCTGAAACAAGTATTTTCTAAGTATTAAAATGTGGTCATGAAGAGTAATTGCAATTCAAATTAGAAATTTTAATAATATTTAAATAAATCAAATTCAAGAATCCACCACATGGAGAAATTTTTTCCCCTTCAGCATATATATTCCAAATCAAACAGAGCAAATATATTGATAAAAGCCAATATCATTGAGAAAATCAAAAGACGAAAAGGAGCCACCAACTTCTGTATCTTGTATATGCAGGATTTTTCAGGTCCAGAAGATTACACCCAGACAATCTATTTGGAAGATGAAAGTGATTTATCCATTTGAAGTAACACTTACCAGACAATCCAGGTCTATCAGTATCAGCAACAGAACGAACACCCTAATTGTCATCCAATGGAAGAAATTAGAGAAATCTATACAGAAGGCTAACTATAAAATTTACTTCACAACTATAGAGTTCAATCACAGCTAAAGTTGAAATATATAGATGATAACAAATTTTAGAAAGTGACAAAACTCAGATAGAATAACATACCTGATCAGGAACAATTCCATTTGCTGATCGAGCAAGAATCGCTCGGGATTTTTGAGTTTTTTCAGACGCTGGGACTTTCTCAGAATCTAACCCGTCCTACATTCGCATACACAACATTATTTCCACAGAATAAATGAGACCCCCATGAAAACCAACAATTCTATATTCATCAAAACAGGACAAGCTTAATAATACCTTTGGTCTACCTAGAGCCATAGGTCCTCTAGAAGACTTGACTTGCTGCAGTGCAAACTCCACAGCCTTACTCCCACCAATAAAATTTGGATGAGACGTGTTAATATAGTCCATCTACAAAATAGAAATAACATTAAGGTAACCAGTCCAAATTAGATTTTTAATAAACAATTCAAAGCAAGAATAAATTTCCACCCTGCATCCTAGATCCTGACCAAAACTAACCACGTCAAAAGCATTACCAACTTAACCTATGACAGGGATGAACTCTAATCTCTACAGGGAAACATAAAGTATCACAGGATACCTCCATTTCGATAATATGTCCAATCATCGTCTCCGAAGGTTCAAGGCCTTCTCGCAAAAAATTTCCAATGACTTCATCCATACGCTTTCTAAGAACAGGAAATCTCTGCAGCTCGTTGGCCATACAACGATGACTCATCTGAAATGATTCAATTTAGCATTTGATTTGCTATTGGAACGCAATACTTTGACTTCAATAGGTTCATAATGAAGAGGAAACTCGTCAAGATAGTTGTCCTATTCCAACTTACCTTTATCAATTCGTCATAAATAAACCTCGCACATTGAAGGCTTGGATCTAACAAACGGGCTATCTGCCTTCGGACAAGAACTTCAAATGGTACCTGTTGGGGTATAGGTAAAAAGAATCATTACTGCCCAATGGTGAGATAAAAATAATAAAAAATGATAATAACAATAATTTTAGCATTATTTCTCTAGATTACATAAAATTGTTAAAAGCAACCTCGGGTACAAATAGAGCAGACTTAGGACCAGTTGCGTTCTGAATAGCGGTACGAATATCATCATCAGTTAAGTCGTCACATGGATCAACACCCTGCGAGAAATTTAGCATTAGATTAGAAAGAAAGGCTGTGCCAGAAATGTCAGGTCAACTCAACTGTTTCTAGAATCTCATTCAGGCATGTATTACAAAATCCTGGAAAAATAATTACCGAAAGTGATGCTTAGAAAAGTAAAACATAATGTTCATAAGAACTCAAGATGCTCAAAAGGCAGACACCACCATTAGTCGTGAAATGTATTAAGGTGAGAGAGTATTGGAAGGGTTACAATACTCACTTCCAATTCCTTCACAAATATTGATTGGAATATGTAGTGAATCCTTGCTCCGCCAGACAGCTCAATTGTTGACATTGCTTCATTTTTCCCCTCCACCATTGAAGAAAAAGCTATTTTCAACACATAATAAGGAATATTAGTACGAGTAACAAAAGTGAAAGAGCAGAGACATAATATCAACAAAATCTGGAATGAAAATATCTGAAGCTAAAATAGCTTGGAGATTCTGAAAAAGATGTGACAAATACAACTCAGCTGAATTCCCAAATGTCCCGAGCAATTACTATATGGTCACAGTTTCTCAGAACATGTAAAAGAGTGAAAAAAATAACAAGATAGACGTGTTGTGAACAAACATATAACGCGCACAGATGTGGATCCACCAAATAAATGGTTTTAAAAATCCGTACAAATGTACAATTAATGGAAACAGAAGGACACATAGAGACTAAAAATAAATATAAAATAAAATAAACAAGGCCAGAAAAGAGAAGGATATGGAAATATGTATGTTACTAAAGAACTTTGTAGATTTTGCAGAAATGTAGAAGTCGACGTTTACCTTCAGAATATTTGGTAAGAATGTTCAAGAGCAGAGCACCTTGACCAGCCTGTAATGATCATGAATGAGATCCTAAGTGGCAGAATTTTTTTTACGAAGCAAATATACTCATCAGAACTTTCAAAATAACATGATGGAAATTATTGTTGTAATTTGAAACTGAACTAAACTCAAAACTTTCCCACATCTGCAACTTAAGCAAGTTAACACATGGTTTCCACTCATTCGCGAACAACAGAAGTAAAAAACACAAGGTTTAAGCAATGTTGTAAAGACAATACGTACTTTAGATTCTGTGATTTCACCATAACTAGCATGCTCCTTTGCCACAGAAACTAATAGAGAACTTATGTGTGACTTCACCCCAGGAAGAACCGTTTTGATATGTTGAACCAAAATCTGCAAATACAAACATAAACATTGAGATAGACAACAAACTCAAAGAAGACAAATAAACATTAGGATACATAACAGACTCGGAGGAGACGATTGACTGCTTATCTGAATAAGACTCAAGATGACAGCAACTGCCAAAACACCATTAGAAATGTTCCACGATCAAGAGAGCTAAAAACAATAAGGGTGTGTTTGGTTCAAAGGATTGGGAAATCTTGCGAAAAGTACAAAGGCGAGGAGGGAAAGAGAAAGAGAGAATGAAGAACATTGGTTACGAATAATGATCTCTTTTAATATTTTCTTCAGGGGGAGCAAAGAAATGTTTTCCAGAATGCATGGTCATCTGCAACCTCAAGGTGGAAAACTTTTTCCCATTTCCTCTCCCACCACCTCTTTTTTGGCAGTTTTCGCATTGAATTTTTTCTTTGGAACCAAATAACACTTTTAAGTATTCAAATATCAACTAGATGAATGAAACAAAGCCAAATTAAAAGACTGACAAACCACCATTAGACATTTTCCAAGATCAAGTGAAAAGAACAAGTAATTCAAAACATCAACAGCTTCCAAAACAGATATTAGAATCAGATTCCAAAGCTCTCTACCTACTTCTGGCACAGGTTATATTTCTGCAATCATTAACAAACTAATAAAATTTACCTTGTAATAATCTTACCTGGTTCAGCTTCTTCGCTAACTGAGGGATCCCACAACGATCAGCAAGACCATTATATGCCTACAGGAACAATCAGTTAAAAGAATTTAGCAAGACAATAGCCAAGAACTTAAATAGGTATAACTAGCCAAAGTGGTACAAACATACAGGTCTGTTGCGGAAGAAATTCTCCTCATAAGCAAGGGCATCCTTAACACTCCGGTTGAACATGATATCCTGTTTACATATAAGACGCAACAGTGCAAGAATTAGAGTTGTTTGCATTTGGAAACCAAATGCAAATACACTCATAAGAAGCAATTGCTGCAAAAGTAATTGGAATTTGGTTTAAGTTACTTTGGCGATACAATGACTGATAATATCTCAAGTGGTACCACTGAGGTAAAAAGGTCACTTTGAGAAGATAAACAAGTTCTGAAATCGGAAAAAAATGTCACTTAGAAATTATATACTGAGAAGAGATCGTGAAATATCAAAACACACTTTTTCTTTGTTTGAACACAGCAAATAATTGAATAATTATTCTTCCACTCCATGGGGAAGAATACTACAAGCAATAGCAAAGAATCAGGTATATTTTTTGAAAATGTTGTCACATAACATTACACCTTAGCAACTGTGAATTGTGTTGAAATACATTTCTGATGAATGATATATCTTCCCTTTGTATGTCAGTTTCCATTCTGAATTATTGTACTACTATCTCCATCATTCCCATACGTCTCAAACAGAAACACGTTTGTGAATCATTCTCAACCAAGAGTTGTTGATATGTTTCTTTTATCAGCAAAAACCCAAAAACTTTTTTAAATCAAGACATGTTGAGGTTATCGATGTTGAATTACCTCAATTTGTGGAGTAGCAATGAGGTATTTAACAATACTCTCACAAAGTTAGTTTACTTAATATAACAATCATCATATGTAAGATATTATAAGAATGGTGGAGAAATTTAAGCCATTTAGGATGTGTTAGATTTTGGGGTGTTTCATGGAAAAGAAAACTTTTCTCCAAAAATTGAGTTTTATGGGGTTTATTTTTTCTAGGACAGAGAAAACTTTTCTGCTGGTGAAATGTTTTCCCACTTGAGGCGGGAAAACTTTGTTTAGGCTCCTACTCAGAAAATTCGATCTTTTCACTCACCAACGACTCTCTCCTCAACTCAAAGCCCTCAAGAGACTCACCGTTTGAACATTCAAAGCCTCGTTGAACAAATTCTTCTCTTCTCCTGAACAATTCCTCCACAAAATACAATTCCTTCACAAAATAGAAATGTTCTCTCCAATGAAAAAAAAATTCTTGGTGCAATCAAATTTTTTTTTTTTTTTGAATATTTCTTTTCCATGAACTTTTTTTTTCCAAAGAAAATTTTTTGGTTCTTTGAAAATTTTTCCAAAAATTAATCACAACCTTAGCTTCCATACAAACCAAATGTCCTCTAAAGCATATCATTAAACGACACAGATGATTTCGTCTTTGCAAGAAATATACATCCATAGACAGAAAATTCTATCGGGAAAGCTATTCCTCCTACTTAGAGAAATACCTCTTGACTGCGATTCACAACACCCACATAACCAAGTCGAAGCGGAACTACTTTTCCAAGCAAAAAGTTGCGCGCATCAGTACCCCTGTCCATGATATCTAACTGAAGCCATAGCAAACAAAATCATCTCACCAGGGATTCAAACAACAGCAGCCCATAATAGTGCTGAAATATCATAAATATAAAAGGTACAATGAAAAATCAAAACTTTGAAAATACTATGTGGTCACTAGGGTACCTTGGTAATCACCCCAATTGTTCGATAACCTGTGGACAAAATAGAAGTCGCAGATTAACCGCAGAACTAATGTTAACCACCTCAAATTAAGATACCTTGCCTCTGAACTACAATACAACATGTACAAAAGTATAATAAATAGAAATTACCATCAGGATCAACCGTCCCAGCGATTTGAAGTGCATCAGAATTCGCCAAATCTGCATTCGCTGGGGTAACTGCCAAGATCAAACAACTTTGATGCTTGATGTATGATAATATCATTGTTCTGATTCGGTGTTCGATATCAGATGGCTGATCACCAACTGGAACTTTGGTTATCCCAGGTAAGTCTACCAAAGTAATATCAAGCACATTTGGTGAATAGATTTTTAGTCGAATTTGTTTGTCAGAAACGCCCTTGTTTCCTCCTGCTCCCCTGTCCGTTTCAGCCTGCAATTAACAATCAAAATTTTATGCAAGGTCAAAAGAATGAAGTATTATTTCACATGATCGTGCAAAATTCTAAAAACATAATGGTTGGATGGAGGTACCTAGCTAGATTTTTTAGGAAAGATTCGAGAATTATTGAGAATGAGAATAAATACAAGAACCTTAGGTTCCCACTCAAAAACAATAAATTATTGAAATAAAGGAACTATCCCAATTGACTAAAAAATGTTGAAACCACACACTACTGAACCATCCATCCCCTGAACCCATGTGGCCACAGGAAAGCAAGGACATCAATGATGACATCATCGCATGGATAAAGTAGTTCCCTGAACAACCGGTTATTCCTTCTCGCCATAGAACCCAAATGATGGCATATGGAATGAGTTTCCAAAGAGCCTTGCCCTTAGCATGGGAATGACACTTCCACTCTTGCAACACACCAACCACGGAAATTAGGTACCCACTGCAATGTGTCGTCCCACAAGATTAGGGTCCAATTTCCCTAGCAAAATCACAATGCTAGAGCAAATGGTCTCAGAATTTTATGCACCGCCCCCAACCCACCCACATACACACGCAATAACAACTGGGAAAAAAAGGAAAAAAAGAAAAGAGAGACGGAAATCCTGGGGTGAATATCTCTCCCCCAAGCCAAAGTAGGGGCCAAATGAGATTAATGGAGTGAGGAAGCGAACTCCCCATGTTTGGACCAAGACCATTTCAAATAATCATCTTCAACAAGCTCTCCACTCATCAAGCTTCCTTCTAAGATGAAGATTATTACCCACAACATAGATATTTTTTAACGCTATGAGGAATAATAGGTCCTCAGAAATCTCTCCTTAAAGGTCATTCTTTCACACCACAAGTCAGACCCGCAACTACCCTTAATCTGCTTCCCGAGGAATGTACTCCACCTTTTCTAAGAAGCTAACTGAAGAGTTGGAAATACTTCTCTACAAACCCAAACCATAATCACAGTAGGCTGGGGAGTTGGAAATACTTCTCCAAGCCCAGGGATGGGACTTGGAGCCACTCACCACCACCTCTCCCACCTTATTTAGCATAAACCACCTCTGACCTTCTTCTATAGGCTGGTTGGCTCTTTATAAGAGGGAGATGTTCAGCTTATTGAAACTCCTAATGCCCAATCAACACTTTTTCCAATCAAGGTGTCACTTTAAAGGAGGATGATAGAATGCAGTAGAATAAAACAATATGACCCTAACAAAACAAAGATTCCTCCCCACACTTTTGGAAATCAAACCTTATGGATGAAAAAAGAGTTAAGTTTCTTATTTTGGGCCATTACACATCACAAGATACTGATAGACAAGGGGCCTCATAATCACAGTATCTTTAACAATTTTCTCCATTTGGCAGCCACAACCCATAAGCATAAGAAAAGTGAAAAGAGACGTGTGGGAAAAAAATTTGAGAGAGGGCAAAATCTATTGACAAAACAAATACAAGGGCGAGAGAGATTAGGGCTAAAAAATTAACCCAGATTACAAAAGAACTTCAAACCGCCCCCTTGAAATTTGGTTTTAAAGAAGCGCGGTTTCAAATACAAACTATAACATCCACAATGAGTATAATAAGTCCAAGCATGACAATCAACTCTAAAAATTCACATCTTTTGGGCAAAAACAAATGCATAAATGGTCCCTAGATTCGAGCACACCTGGACATAACACACTCATTTTCAACTTGCATTTACTTTTTATTCAAACTTTCATCTTGGAAGTCTATCCCATACCAAGCTCTGCATAAAAAAACCGATTTAAGGGGATGCCCCTTTCTCCAATCCACTGTCAAAGTCAAATTAGGAAAGGCGAGGTCATGGTACAAGGGGGGCTTAAAGTTTCGTAAAAAAGAAGAGACCAGACAACAACCCTTCTTCTCCTTCCAAATACAACCATCTTCCAAGGCACTTCTAGCCAAGGTGAGTCTTCAACTCTTTCAAAGTAATATCCTCTTCCAATGCCCCAAAGTTTCCAAAACCATATCCCATATCTCGACGCCATTGCAATTGGCACCCGAAGAAAACCCCAAGTAGGCAGGGAAGATAGTTCACACCCAAACCCAATTGCAAAGCTTTGATCAACCCATCCATCCCCACTCCCCAACCTACATCCATCAAGGATTTCTAAATTCCATTCATGGATTTCATAATAGCCTTAGATCACTCCCATGGAGAAAACTTCATTAGTAAAGATGTCAAAGAAATATATCAATTATAGGTGAAGACTTATGGCTTTCTTTTCTACATTGAACTCACCCCACTTGTTACTCAAATAAGGGTGTGTTTGGTTCCATGGAATCCTATGCCATGGGAATCCATAAGGGGACCCCTACATTTTAGGCTAAATTGATATATCTCTCCACATCCACCATTTGATTTTGTGATCAATGGTGGGAATAGAAGTCCCGTGAACATGAGAATCTCACTCCTTGGTCCCCCAAGCATGTGATTCTCATGTTCATGGCACTTCCATTCCCACCATTGATCACAAAATCAAATGGTGGATGTGGAGTGATATATCAATTTAGCCTAAAATGGAGGGGACCCCTCATAAATTCCCATGGCATGAGATTCCATGCAACCAAACACACCCTAAAATCGCTTGCGGCATTCTGTATCCTGTTCTCAGAACCATTAAAACTACTGAACACCTAGCAAAAAGACCAATTTTATTTCATATATTTAACCTACTCTCTAATCAGCCACAAGGTTCCTTCTAAATAAACAAACCCTTGTCACCTAAAACTAAGATAATTGACTTATATTCTTCTAAAACACATCACCAACATCAGAATTTTTTTATTAACCCAACAGAACTTGAAAAAACTTGAGAATCAATCATAATAAATTATAACTGCATCTCTAATCAAGTGAAGAACTTCAAACTCATAAATGCAATGAAATGACTAACACTTTTCACCTGAATCTCCCTCCGGATTTCACCGAAGTCATAGTATCTCTTGTTCAAAGTGTGCAAAAACTCCCCATACTCCTCATCAGGCTCGCCATCGCCCTTCCTTTCGGTCTTCACGAGCTGCAAAACGAGCGGCCTTCTAGTACAGATATCAGAGCCTCTGGGAAGAAAATCTCTCCCGACGAGTGATTCAAGAACACTTGACTTGCCGCTACTTTGGCTCCCAACAACCGCCACTTGCGGCAAATCGATCGCCATATTGCTCCCGAGCTGAGCAAAGATGTCTTGCAGCTTGTTAACAATCGGTATCACCGAGTGACCTAACGGAGTGGTGGAGGAGTTTGCAACCGAAGGCTGCTGTGAAGTTGAAGTCGGCTCTTCCGCCATGGCTGCTGTGGTTCAAGATCGACGAATTGAGTTGCAGAGAGATCGAAGAAGGAGAATTAGAAACCTAGAAAGTAAAACAAAAACCCTAGTTTTTTAAGTTGTGTAGAGTTTATAGAGAGAGAGATAATTGAAATAGGGAAAGAGAGGGTCAAATGGTTTTTTTTCTCTCCACCGCCAAGAAATAGCGATCGGTCTGCAAGCAATTAGAGCAAGAAAAGTTCGCTGCTCTTCCAGAACGGTGGGAGGGGAGAGTGGAAGAGTCTAAGCTTGATTGGCCAAAAATTGTGGCTGGGTTTGCGAGCGGGTAAAGAAAATAATTGGAAATTTGTATTATTGTATTATTATCCTTCAGTAACTACTACTTAACCTTGTAAAAACATTAAACTTAAAATCTATATTACAATTCAAAATGGTATTTTACTATTTATTGTTGACATAGACAAAATCAAATCGAAAGGATTAGATATAAAAGATTGTTAGGATTGAAAATTATAAAATGTATTGAATTTGAGGGTTAAGATTTATTTTGTATGATTCACATATTTGTAAATACAAAATATGTAGAAGGGTAAAAATAATAAATAAATTTTTTTTTGAAAAAAGTTGATGAAATGTACATGTGGTGGAAAGAGAACATATTGTATTTTATTTTAGGAAAATAAAAATTATCATAACTATCTACATTGTTGTCGGATTTTAGTAAACTTAGGCTCCGCTTTGTAAACTGTAAAATAATATAGTTTGCAAATTAATGCAAATTGCATTGGTTTACAATGCATTATTTTACAAGCGTGTGGTAGTAATTAAAGAAAATTAAAGGCAATTCGAAAAAATGATTTGTGGTGATGGTGAATGCAAATGTAGGCGATGGTGATGGTGGCAATGACAATGGTTGTTGAAATGGTGGTGGTTTGGTGAATATAATGGTGGGGGTGGTAGTAGCGGCAGTCAAGGTGGTGGTGGATGGTTGTGATGGCTATGGTGGTCGTAGCGGTAGTGATGGTGGTGGTTGTAGTGATTATGCTATAGTGGTGGTAGTGGTTATGCTATAGTAGTTGTGGTGGTGGCGACAATGTTTATGGTGGTAGTAGTGAAGTTGGTGGTTGTTGTGGTTAATAGTGTATGGTATAGTGTGATCATGGATGTGGCGGTGGTGGTGAATGTGGTTATGTTATGGTGGTTAAGGTGGTGGTAGTGGCTATGATGATGATGGTTGGAGTGTTTTTAGGAGTTTGAAGTAGAATTCAAGTAAGAGGAGCGATGAGAGTTTTGCAAAGTAATGCGAGAGATTTTGTCCTGCAAATTTTATAATTAGAAGGTTTGGAGGTCTTGAATTCAAATTCCAATAACTGATTTTCGCAAAGTCAACCAAGCACCCAAATTTATGTAATCGTCATAAACTTTTGCATATGCATTCTTTTACCGTATACCAAGCAGAACCTTAGTATCGTTGAAATGCAATTTTTGAAGATATTTCCAACAAAATCAATGATCAATAGAAATGCCAAAATTTAAAAAATATATATTTTATAATAGAAAAAACATATAATGTATTTCACGCCTTTAATATTTTTCAAAGCACTTAGTTGGACATTTTAATGCACATTTAAACAAAAACCCTAAATTTCATATTTTGGCGAATTCAAATCATGGGGGATAACTCATTCTAAGCTTTTAAATTTTTCTCCCAACTGATTCAAATTTGACTGAGTATAAATCTAAAATTTATAATATATATTTACCTTAGAATAAACTTACACTTCAATACTGATTGAGAGCGAAAATGAGGATAGTGACGAAGGTGTT
This sequence comes from Berberis vulgaris, assembly GCA_963556465.1. NCBI lineage: Eukaryota > Viridiplantae > Streptophyta > Magnoliopsida > Ranunculales > Berberidaceae > Berberis > Berberis vulgaris. The sequence goes on from OY747137.1 coordinate 7,767,452, forward strand.
CAGTATAAATATTTAAAAAAAATAAAATTATGTGAAGTGTCAACGACACGAGGCATATTCTAGTCTATATTACAATTCAGAATATTCATTGCTGACTATGACACAAAAGATGACTAAGATTGAGAATTGGGAAGATGTTGATGGTTGAGATTAATTATCTATAATGACATGTTTGCAATTATAAAACATGTGGAAGGGCAAAAAGTTGGTGAAATTTTTTTGTGGAATGTATATGTGGTGGAGAGAGAAAATATTGTGTTTTTTTTTTTCTCAAAATAAAAATTGACTTAACTATCTTCATAGTTGTCGAATTTTGGTAAACTTCATATGGTTAAAATGCATTTTTTAATATCTTTCCAACAAAACCTATAAATAATACTAGTGCTAAAATTTTAAAATTATATTTTTATTATTAAAAAACGTCTAATCCATCTCACGTCATTAGTATTTTTCAATTTTGTTTTCAGATGAATGAAATTAGCTTCTGAAGGTATATCCAAATAAAGAACTCGAATTTTAATAAAACTAATGATCAATACAAGCGCTACAATTTAAAATATATATTTTATTATTAACAAACTACTAATACCGTTCACGTCATTAGTATTTTTCAATATCATATCACAAAAAAAATGAGACGGACATCTTAATGCACATTTAAACAAAAACCTTAAACTTAATGTTTTGGCGAATTCAAGGTTTGGGAGCGAACTCGCTTTAGATGTTTGATTTTTTATCTCCGACTGATCCAAATTTTGAGTGAGTCTAATCCTAAAGTTGATAGTATATAACTACTGTATATTTGTAATTTAGAATAAGTTTGCACTTCAAAACTAATAGTGAGGATGGTGGTGGGGGTGTTCAAGACATGTTATTTAGCAAAAAAAATTATGTATTTTGTGGGAGTGCCAACGACATGGGTATTATACTATCTTCCTTACAATTCAGCTCAGCATTTTACTATTCACAAATACTGTAGACAGTCTGTATGGCCTACGTGACATATGTTATGGTTTAGCCACAACTTAAGTGAAAATTTTACACCCCGATGTTTTCCTTTGGCTCTCAAAACTTCTTATCTCTTCTCACAAACCTGTCACTCTCAATCTCTTTGTAATCTCTCATTCTCCTTATCTTCTTCCTCACAAACATTTCTCTTTATCTCCTCCTTCTCTTCCCTTTATCTCTTATTTTAACCAACCTCCTCCATTCCTTCCATCGACGCCTCTAGATCCACCGCCCAATCAAGATCCAAGCGTCATTGCTTTTGGTTGTGTATCTGCGAAGAGTAGTAGTGGAAGAAGAAATGATGGTGGGTTGCCTCCCCATTGTGAAAGAACCAAAGAAGACCAAATCAAAATCCCAAAATAAGAAACCCAACGATCCAATCGAACCCACCTCCTTAGGCACCCAACCCTACTCTCACACAGAAGAAATCAAAATCAAAATCATCTCATTCTTTCTTTGTACAACAACAACCTCTGATTTTTGTCTATCTACAAAATCCTCACCATGAAATAGAATAAAAAGAAGTGAGAGAGGAAGAGAAAAACCTCTGATTGAATGGGTTGTGATTTGAACAATTTTTTAGATTTGGGGATTGAACTATAGATTGTGTGTTTGAGACTATCCGATTTATTAGAGTTTTGTCATTGAATTTTTTGTTTAATACTTTAATTGTTCCATGGGGCCTGAAATTTGGGAAAGGATTTCCTTGATGCCATTACTTCGACGTCGATTTGAGGGTATACCATACCAACCATGGAGAAAAAAGGTGGAGGGGTATGTATAAAAGCCTATTGAAAACTCAGGGATGGTTTGAGATTGATTTGTTGAATCATTATTTTGGGTGGAGACTATGAAGGTGAGAATGAATTGAGGTGGCGATTTAGGCGAGGAGGCGGAGGTGGTGGCGATGATGGTGTTGGTGTAGATGGGTTGGAGTTGGAACTGCTATTGTTGTACAGAGATGGGGAAGAAGAATTAAGGTTTTCAGGGACCTTTTGATTGTTCTCGAGATACATATAATCAACATTTATCTATCTCACAATTCACATATGTATTTTACTATTCATTGATGACTGGGACAAACATCAAATGAAAATTGGAAGTAAAAAAGGGCTAGGATTGAAAGTTAGGAAGATGTCGAGAGTTGAGATTCATTCTCCTCAAGAATGACATGTTTGTAAATATAAAAATGTAGAAGGGTAAAGAAAATGAAAAAAATTGTGAAAAAGTTAGTGGAATGTACATGTGACAAAGAGAGAAAGTATTGTGTTATATTTTTTCAAAATGAAAACAATCATAACTATTTACGTAGTTATGAGATTTTGATAAACTTGGTATCATTGAAATGCAATTTTGAAGATTTTTCCAACAAAACCAATGATTAATACAAACACTTAAAATTTCAAAATATGTATTTTATTTTTAAAACATGCAAGTATTTTTAAGATTTTCATGTCTGAGTATAATATTTTTCAAAGAAACGGACGAACATTTTATTAAATATTCAAACAATGACTCTGAACATTCAATCGATTATAATTTTAACTGAGTTTGACTCTAAAAAAATTAGTATTCTAAAATATGATATTTTATGAAACTGATTGAGGGCAATGAGGGGATGGTGATGTGGGTGTCCAATGTATGATAATTAACATTAAAAATAAATAAACATATGTGGAGTGTCAACGGCACGGGTAATATGCTAGTTTGTTATACAAAATAAAGTCTTATTCCGACTTTTCTATTTTGACTTTACTTCTTTAACTATTCTGACTTTCATTCTTTAACTATTTTGACTTTTCTTCCTATAGAGTTGAATCAATCTTGGACTTGGATTTAGCTATGTTGAGTGCAAACACTACATATTCTAACATAGTGGGGCTTCAGTGAGCCTTGGAGGGACACCTAATTTTTTTTTTGAAAACCTAGCAAAATCGAATGATTGGGACAAAAATCAAAATCTTTATATTGAAATTCATTTTCTTAATCTTAATCTCTAATTAGTATAGTTAAGAAAGTCAAATGCTTTCGGCGCAAGTGCAAACTTGCTGCTCGATATACGTGAGGCACAAGAAGGTTCATATTTTTGCGCATTTTTATTGATTGAGTTCAAGGTGCAATCATGGAACATCCACATTATAATTTGAGCTAGGCCCGTCCAAGCCCATTAGTGAAACATAGCAATTAAATTACTAAAAGTTCTGAATGAATTAATTATACTTTAGTAATCAGAAGTGTGTCTCGTAACATTTCCGTTATCTTCTTCTTCTACCTCACCTCACTTGTCAAGTAGTAATTTACATGAGCGCAAGCTTCGCTGCAAGATATTGGCTTGCAATCTCACCTCCATCTCACATGCCAATTAAATGAACCAAAGTTCTTCATGAATGAGCTAATTTTCTCATTTAGTAACAGGAAGCATGTTTCGTAACATTCTCGTTATCTTCTTTTTCTACCTCACCTCACAAGTCGAGTAGTATTTTACATGAGCGTAAGCCTCATCGCGAAATGCTGGCCTGCTGCAATCTCACCTCCAACTCATTAATTATTCTTGATCTTCTCGATGGCATGAACAAGAGGTCCGGTGCAACAACAACAATTGCACCATCTTGATCTTCCTCATCATGACAAGGAGCCTTTGGAAGTTTCTTATCATTCTCAGCTTTTCGCATCTGCTGCATCCATCCTCTTTCGTTCTCATTTCAGGGCTATTAAAGAAAAGGATAAACACAAAAAGATAGTCATAAAAATCTCATTTTCTAAACTAAAACAAATAAAGAAAACTCTAAATCTAATGATCTTAGGACCAAGGATTGTGATTTTGTTTTTCGAGTTAATTTTGGTTTTCTGATTTTAAGAAATATTTCGGTGTGTAAAGATAAAATGTAAAATTCTCGAAGGTACATAAAATATATAATGCATTTCGAGAGTATATGAAATATAGAAAAAATGCAAGTAAATAAATCTATTAAACACATTAAATGAAGCCTAAATACTAAGAAATGATACAAACGTGAAATAAATATATAATTAGAAAATCATGGGGGGTTATTTAAAAAATTAATAAATAATTAGAAGAAATGATAATTAGAAAATACTTGAAATTTACGAAATACTTTGAAATTTGTTGAAAGAATGAAAATTTGGTCACCGAGTTTTGTGTTTTTGGAAAAAACCGAATTTTATGAAGAAAAAAAAACTCGAATTTTTTTTTTAAGACCTCAAAAATTTGTAAATTTATATTTTGCATTTTTTATTTTCGTAATTAAAAAAACCAAAATTTCAGTGAGATTTCGCGAAAACTCATTCCATGCTTAGGATTTACCATGTGTCGTAATGCTCAAGGAGCTGGTGTTCATTGTGGAACAAGTTATAACATTTTTTAAATAAAAGCGAGAGTTGGATATAGCGTGAGAACCTCGGAGATGACATACAAACCTCCGGAGAGTAGTAACATTGGTTTGTCATCATGGTTGCCTTTACTGCAATGCCAACAACAAATGGTGTCTTCGAGGGGGCATCCTTGTGATGCAGTTAATGAGATTGAAAACTATTCAAAATAAATCATAAAAAAGTGTCTTGATGAAGCCAAAAAGCATAAAAATAAGAATTACAAATTCAGAAATGTTATAACAGAAGATTTTGGACCAAAGGTAAAACCACTAATATCAAGCATCTTCGAGATATTCTGGATCACTTTCGAAACATAAATATAAAAAAAAAACTAAATATGAATATACAAAACAGAATTTTAATCGGGTACACATAAAAAATTTCAAATAGGGGCTCGTGAACAATACACATTTTAACGTGTCTTAAAAAAATGGAATTATTATTTTAAATACGTAATTTCTTCCCCTTCAATTGTAATTAAAAATTTTCTAATTCAATTGTAACATAATTTTTCCCTTCCATTTTAACATATGCTTTCGTGTTTTTTAACACTAAGGGATTTCATTGTTATCATCAAGGACTTCTTCGAGTTATAAAGTAGTTGCAACACATCTGGTAGAAGTGGAATCATCTCAAGGAGGTGCAAAATAATTAAAAATGATTAAAGATCAGGTATATATGGAAATAAATGGTGTTCTTGTTGTTTCCCCCTTCTTTTGTTTTAGACGTTTTCCATTTAAGTCATGGACTTGGACATGAAGTAAGAAATGTGTAGCAAGAGTAGGAAAATAAAAGTTGATCATCACTAATAGTATGAGAAACCTAACAACAACAACGAACAACAAAATCTGATCACTTATTCTCTATCAAAGTTATCTAGCAAATAAAATGTTGACCACCAAGAATATCACAAACCTAACAACACCAACATTTCCATCTTTATGCATTCAATTTTATTAACATTAAAAACCCATAGCCAATACACAAAGAAATTATGGAGATTCCTAAATAATGAGGCAAATGACAACAGGGGGAAGAAGAATGATAAACACAAAAAAAACAATGTAGATATGTATTTTGTTTTGCAGATGAAACAAGATTAATTTTTAAGCATTTGCTTTGAATTTATTCTTTTTCCTTTAAATTGTGATTTGATTATTTGAAGGTGACCTAACTTTTCCATTTATTTTTCCGTACGCATTCGTGCTTTAGAAAGCTAACATTTTAAAAATCTTTCCACAAATTTTTTTTTGTGTCTATGTTTTCTCTATGCATTACCAATTTTAGAAAAAAAAATTCCATTTATTAACTGAAATTTTTACTGAAATGAAATAGAGTGAGGCTGGGAAACCATGCATGTTTTGTAAACATGTTTTACAATCAGGATGATGTGGCATCGTTAGAGGGGAGTTTTTACAACTTTGAGATACACATAAAATCTTTGGGAATTTCATCATTCTTACGAGATCATGACACGTCATCCTGATTGCAAAAACTTGATTTCCTAACATTTTTGAATGAAATATGAATACTGAAATTTGTGGAAATGAAATGAAATCCGAAATTTTTAAAGTGTTTTACCGGCAAAAGCCCAAATAAAAGTTTGGATTTGGTGAAATCGAAAGAAAAAAAAAATGAGGTCGATTGCTTGATTGGACGGTAAGTGGTGGGCAGTTGGGTATAAAAAAACTATGAAAACGTTCCCTTTAGTCCAACAAAGCTTAAGTTTGATTTTCATGTAAGGATCTTTATGATAAGATGCATGTTTCTACTTGAACACGACTCACACTCGTAAATCTAAACATGTAATGACTTGAACATGAATAAAATCACGTGTTCATAGAAAAAAGATATTGACTGAGCTCCCCATGTCCACCAACGATCTTTTGACGCCCCATTTCGATATTGCAATCATGATAACCAAGGCATCGTTGTTCGGGGAGTAGATCCCTTGCATGTCCTGCTCGGTGAACGTCAAGTTCGGTATTGGGTGTTCTATTCGGGGATGATGGACGGGGCGGTCTCCGTAGTGGGGACTTGTCCGCAACTCTCGGATTGCCCGATTACCTTGACCGGTTGGATTTTTCAGCCGAATGTGCGCATTGTTCAAGACGTAAATGACGTCCACAATCTTTTTTTTGGCCTATGGGCCATTTATTCTTTTTCTTTCTCTTGGGGTTGTTTCTCCTCAGAATTATGCATTCTGCGAGTCTTCCCCTTCGAACCCAGTACTCTATCTTGTTCTCGAGACTTTGGCAGTCCTGGGTGATGTAACCGTGGTCATTGTAATAAGCACAATACTTGCTCATATCATTCCTTAAACGATCGCTTTTGATCTTGGGGGTCACTTGATGTCATCCCAGTTTTTCATGGCGAAGAGGATTTTAGCCAAGCTGGAGTTGAGGAGAGAGAACTCAGTAAACCTTGTGCCGAAGTAGTTGGTGGCTCTGTTGGGGTTCGCCTTGTCAGACTTGGTCTTCCTGTAGATTTTACTCATCCTCATTGCACCTTTTTCCCTCTCCCATGCCCCTGGCCTGGGGGCCTGTTTGGCTTCATATTCGCCTGTTTTCTTAGCGGCAAACATCTCATCTAGAGTGATATGCTTCTGCACACTTTTCAACAAGTTTGCCATATCCCTCGGGGGTTCTAGGGTGAGGAAGTTATAGAACTGACCTCCTCGGAGGCTAGAAGTGAAGGCGGTGATCAACGTGTCTTGCAACCGTCGATTAAGGTCAATTCGTTGTTGAAATGAGTGACGTACTCTCTGAAGGTCTCACCCTACTTCTGTTCGAGACTTAGCATGTAGTGAGGCCATTTTATGATTCGTTGGCTTCCAATGAACCTGGTGATAAACACCTTCGCCATACCTAGAACAAATCGGTAGACCTTGACTGAAGACTATGGAACCACGTCACTACAACCTTCTTTAGGTTGGTGGGAAAAGTTCTGCACGAGATGACTTATGAACTTTCTTTCAGCCCCATTACGTGGTGGTAATGACGCAAGTAATCTGAAGGGACGAACTTATTTGGCAGGGGTGCTCATGATCTTCTTCGAGAATGGAGAGACAGTGAGGTCGTACAAGACGTCTGGATTGGTTGCCCCAGTCGAAGCAGGTTCTTGATCGTTGTACGGTCTGTTTTTGGGGCATGATCCCCATTATCCTTTAAGTTCTCTTGCTAGCCAGCTCTTTGTATCTCCCTGGGGAGGTTCTCGCTTTCCTGGACGCACTCTTGGGCGTCCTCTCTTGTGTGTGATTTCCCCAGATCTCTGCCACTTTCGAGTGGCTGCTGTTGATCCTGAGTAACTTTTTCCACCACCTGCGCTAGGTGATCCATATGAAACATGATCTGGTCTATACGAGGGTCAGTCGGGACTATCTCAGTGGCTCGGCCGTGCGACTGTTCTGCTATCTCGTTTGGATTGGGTCAACCCCGTGGTGGGGCTTCTCTGGCCGGAGGGTTGTTTGGTTCAACATTGTTGAGCGCGCGAGATCTGTTCCATCATAGAACTCGAGCTTTGGAGGGATGAACTTCTTTGGCAGGTGGCACTTATGATCTCTTCCGAGAATGAAGAGACAATGAGGTCGTATAAGACATCCGGATTGGTTGCCCCCGTCGAAGCAGATTCCTGACCGTGGTACGGTCTGTTTTCGGGGTGTGATCCTCATTGTCCCTTAAGTTATCTTGTCGGCCAGCTCTTTGTTCCTCCCTGGGGAGGTTCTCGCTTTCCTGGACGCGCTCTCAGGCGTCCTCTTTGATGTGTGATCTCTCGGGATCTCCACTACTTTTGAGTGACTCCTATCAATCATGAGTGAGTCTTTCCACCACCTCGCCAGGTGATCCATGTGAAGTAGGATTTGGTCTATGTTGGGTCAACCGGGCTACCTCAGTGGCTGAGCCGTGCGAATGTTCTGCTCCCTGGCTTCTCTGACTGAACCAGAAGATTGTCTGGTTCGACATTTTTGGTGCATGTCTCAATCTAAGGCAATCCAAGAGGTAAGCAATATTTTGCTCATTGTTCTTCTTTTATCCTTGAGTTATGTCATTTTCTAAAGTCATGCAAATCTTATCCACATGTTTGGGGTGGCCAATTGTGAAGTTGAAAAAACAAGCCAATACTTTAGTTGATATTATAAAGGCAGCGACTACTCCACAACACCATTAGTGCTTTCTCACACCATTCAATTCTCTCACACCACTTACTTTCTTTCTCACACCACCTGTATAAACAAAAAACCCAACTTTTTTCCCCTCCCCATTCAAATCGACAGGCGATTCCTCCCTCCCCCATTCGAAATTCTTCCCTTCCCACATTCAAATCTCTTGCAAATCTCTCTCCACATTCAAATCTCTTGCAAATATCCTCCCTCTCCTTAAAAAATCTCTCAAAATCGAGACTCTTACATATCGAAACCCTCTAATTCTCCAAAATGCAACAGCTAAAAAACGCCACCTCTCAAGCGCAAAATGCAGCTCTCTTGCCACTCAAACTCTTCTATAAGTGAGTCATACATTCAATCTTTGGGTTTAGGATTTTCGTTTGGATTGTAAGTGAGTCATCCATTGTTTTCTTTTGTGCATTTGTATATTTGTTTTCATCTTTAAAGTAGAATTGTTTTTTTGTGCATTAATCGTTTAGTTCGTCCCCTGGTAATGAAAGTAATTGCGAAGGCGGATTTGGTGGTCACTAGGGGTCCAAATTGGTATTTTTCTTATTAGAATGTATGGAAATGAGATATATAATGTTTTTTTACATCTAAATTGGCTAAAGTATTACTTAAAAATTAGTAGAATTTATTGTGCAAAAAAATTATTTTGAAGTATTTTTTCATTTTATTTGAAAATTTATCATGTCTTTTGTTGGCCGTGATGTTGGTGAGGATGATCGAGGTGATATAGGTCAAAGACCCATGACAGTGTCTCACCGAAAATAAAGAGCAGAAAAGGGCAAAGAACAGGTAGAAGAACGAAAAAAATAGGGACAAAGAAGTGTAGAAGAAGATGAGAGAGGAGCAAATGGGGATTCAAATAGATGCTCAAGAAGCATATAGACAAGTAATTGTATCGCAAAGTCAACCCCAATCAGAAGTGCAAGCGGGTTGGAGTGGTGCGGGTATTGGACATGAAGATGAGGAGTTAGAGGAGGGTGAAAACGTGCCTGTGGATGAGGAGGAAGTAGGGGATGGTGAAGAAACAATTGTAGAGGAGGGTAAAGAAAAAGAAGACGCTAGACAAACTTCTTATCCCGGTGGTTTTGTGGATCATTCCACATTAGACGATTACCATGGACATATTTCACGTGCCATTTGGGATGGTGAGCAGGGAAGTTAATATTTTTAGTTGGTTAAGTTATATAAGCATGTTATTTATATATATTTGGACATTAAATTACTTAATGTATATGTTTCTTGTATTTAGGAACGAGAAGCATTGCAATGTCGACATCAATATAGGAATTTTATAGATTGGAATTTGAAACATGAGCTGAAAGAAGTAAAGAGAATGATATACAATAGTGGTTAGTATCCCTTGATTAAATATTGTAAAGATCGTCTTGATAAGATGACTATTTGTGCTTTCGTGGAGCGTTGGCAACCTAAGACCAACACTTTACACCTACCTTTTGGAGAGATGAGCAACACCCTGGACAACGTCTACCGTATAACTCATTTGCTGATTTTTGGTAAGCCGGTTAGAACGACGATAAAGATGACTGTAGATGAATGTGTTACATTATTGGTGGACGGTTTGGGGATTGAAAATAAAGAAGCAAATGTCCATATCAAGAAGAATGGTAGATCTATGGAAATGAAGTTTATTCAGGACCAATGTTGTAGACAAACTACGGAAGCTGATTCTCTTGAAAGGAATGAATAAGTGTGTAGGGGTTACTTGTTTATTTTGGGTATGACTATATTTGCTATTAAAAGTAGAACAAAGGTTCATATTGAATATTTGAAGATACTGATGAAGGTGGATGATGTTAACAACTATGCATGGGGCGTATGAGCTTTATCATTCTTGTTTCGTCATGGAGGTATGTTTCGAGTTTTTTATTTTGTTAATTACCCTTATAATATATAAGAATTTCATAATATTTGTTTATGTTGTTTTCGTTTATAGGCATGAATATATGATCACTTCAGACTCTGGGGTAATGCAAAACTGAAGTGAGATGCTAGACTCCCCACCATAGCTAAGTGGGAACCCCCACAAATTGTAGGGGTTTTGGACGAACAAATCATCACTCTTAGGGAACATCCCGAAAGTGGTAAAAATGCATATTTAAGTTCAATAAATTGTTTTGTATGTGTCATATATTAATAAGTTTTAATTATTATAATTCGCAGGTACTGTGGGACCCTTACGTTGAGTCCAAGGGAAACACTCCCCTTCATGGCATCACATGGTTTATAGGATGTTTGTTATGCCCCGACATAGAAGAACCCTATCACCCCGATAGAGTTATGAGACAAATGAAAAAGGTACAAAGGTACAAGTCATCACAACTCTTCCAAGCCAAGCCAAAATGAAGAATAAAACTTAATCTGGCAATCACTATTTCGTGAAGTAAAGGGTTTTGTCTTCGTTCGCTGAAAGGTGGCATTATCATGTCGTGCCAACTAACAAGGTGCCCCCATGAAACTTCCATGAGACTGTACACATGATTACTTGGATTGGTTTCACCTCATTAGTCATCCCTTCGTACAACCACCGAACAAAAGGAGAAGTCGTCCCCTAAGAGGACATTTGTTTTTTTTCTTCAAATAAGTGTAATATAAAAAATTTACATGGTTTGCACTAACATCTAGTGTTTCCCTGCAGAAGATTGTCATTGCTCAGGCTCGTAAGTTGATCAATGCCTCTATTGAAGAAACGGGGAATGTTGACAGGGATACGTTGCTCGCTCGACAAAATAAACTACGGGATTTGCTAGATGAAATGTCTATGCCCGTTACCTTGGAACAAGAGGAATAAAAGCCTGATGTAAGCCCCAGTGTTGACAATGGTGAAGTTGGTGGTGGAGGAAGTGAGCGTAGAAGCAAATCGAGGCATTAACAAAGACACTATGCTCGAAGGCAAAGATAGTGTCTAAATTTTGTAAACTTCAGGAAAAAAAAAACCTTGGGAAAATATTTGTTAAGAAGCTATAAGTTTTGTAAACTTTAGAAATATTTTTGTAAACTTCAAAAATATTTTTTAACAAGCTATAAGTTTTCACTTATGTTCGATATTGATTATTCCATTTGTTAAAAAACTTTATATTTTAAGATTGTTACAATCAATTAAATGTGAGGCTATTGTTGTAATAAAGTAACAAACAATGTGAGGCTATTAGTTTAGGTTCGAAAAGAATGCGACAATGTAACAAAGCGACAAAGTTTAGGTTTGATGCGACAATGCGAATAAAGTCAGAAAACAAAGATTGAGAAATTTTTTTTCAAAAAAATGAATTTGAGGAAAAATTGGCAGGTTACTGTTCGCAGCGAACAATGCGGACATTTTGAAAAAGCTCGTAGGGTTCCAGGCGTACAAAATTTTTTTTTCAAAAAAATTTCTTGTTTGCAGTGAAGAATACAGACATTTTCCAAAACCTCTCCTGAACCTCTGCAAACTTTTTTAAAAAGTCCACATTGGTCCAGGCGAACATGAAATTTTTTCAAAAAAAATGTTCGCTTGGAACCCTGCTGGCTTTTTTCAAAAAGCCTGCATTGTTTTATGCGAACAGATAAAAATCCTGCATATTTTTTCTGAAACTCAGAAAATTTGTCTTGTAAAACTTTTTTTTTTTGTGAAAATTAGTTTTCTGAAGTTTTTGTGCATTGTCGAATCAAACCTAAACTCGAACCATACAAGTCTTCCGAACTAATCATTTATTTGAATTCCTTACAAGTCGCATTGTCGCATCAAACTAGATTTTTCTAAAGTTCACTACAAGAAAACAGTAATTTAGCGACGGTGGCCAAAGGAATTTAGCGACGGTTCTGACCGTCACTAAATAATACAACGACGCTTGCCCAACCGCCGCTAATAAAGGCGTCACTAGGTCATTCAACGACGGTTTTAAGCAACCGCTGGCATAACCGTCGCTAAATACTATATAGCGACGGTTTAATGTAGCGACGTTTATAACCGTCGCTAAATACAATATAACGACGGTTATAAACCGTCGACAAAATTCGATGAACAATCCAACCTTTTGCCTTTAGCGACGATTTGCAACCGCCGCTAAATTCCCTTTGATAATTCAAATTTTTTTACCATATAAAAATCACATTTTCCAACCTGTAGTGTTTTCTTTTCATTGGGTGCAGATAATCTATCCAACATATGCACTACAACTTTTAGACTCAAATATAAACGTCACTAAACTAAACTCATATGATACCATCATCATACATTAAGGGAAACTTTAATTTCATTTCAAAATCAATATTATACATGGTCCAGAAGAAAAATACAAATTAAAATTGTTACAAATTGTTAATGCTTACATCTAATAAAATTGTTACAAATTTCCACAAGTTCCCAATGGAGTCCCAAAGCTTGCAAATTTGATGGCAGATATGGACTGTCCTGATGCACAATGCAAGTGAACCTTAGGCCTATGAAGTGTCTCTGATTTACCATAGCTTTCAATGTGCCAATTCTTCAAAGTTGGGTGCCATTCAGCAACATCAGCACAGACACTGTTAACCGATCTTTTAACAAGTGTAATGCCGGAAGCATCCCCACCAATTTCCTAAAAAACTACCAAGAGATTATTTGTGGGCTTTAACCAAGCTCGAGGCACATGATACCTGAAAGTTTTCATTATTTCATATGTTAGAAAGACTTGGACACAAGTGAAATATACATTTTCCTCTTTTTTATTTAAAAAGTTGTTACCATCATTGGGTCGGCTTGCCACAACCCACTTGACACTTTGGAGGTCAGTATGTTCCAGCATAGTTACATTCGTTGCAGTCTCCATCAGCATAAGCTGTCCAATATCTTCCAATACTCTCTCCATTGATCCACACTTGACCCTTTCCCATGCTCCCTATGTCCAAAGCCAATGGCTCGTTCCCCCAAGGTGCATCAAAATGAGACTGCAAATTCAAGAATTAACTTTTTCAGTATATAAAATTACACTAGATAGCTAGTTGTCTATGTTTCCTGGTTTTGTTACCTTAAACCATGTCAAAGGTTGCTGTTTCTGTGCAACGACACATCCATCCATTCTGTAGATGACACCTCATTGGGAGACACAAGATTCATAGCTTCTCCTTTCAGGCCAATCTATACAAAGCAACATCTATTAGACTAAATGTAGAAAAAATAACATGAAAAAAATGTGTAGGTGATAAGTGCATTTGAGCTCGAAGTACAAAATATCTGACTTGGTAAGACCATTTCTGATAGGACAGGTCCCTCTTTCCCTCTTTCAGACCATGGAGCTGAACAGGACCTAGGACTCCCGTATTCAAAGTCTCGAAATGTGCCCCATTGTTCTTCAAATACAATAAACGGAAAGTAATAAGTCAGAGAAGATAATAACTGTAAAACACGTTACTATAAATCTTGAATTAGTGGCTCAGTGATATCTGAGGGGATTTGGAAGGTTCATAGCATGGTTTTTCTATGAAAAAAAATTCAAAACCAGATTCAGTGTTGACGGAATTGTATTCAGATATAGTCTTTAAAATTTTGATCAAGAGCAAATAGGTATAGAAACTAACCGGTAAACCAACAGCTATACTGAGAAGTGCAATTTTATTTATCCCTGCATGCAGGTTGACTTTGCCCATAAATGAGAATCGCCTATTCTCCCTTGTGCCATGGGCCGATCCTATGATAAGAAAGCAAGAGAATCCCAAATTTTGGCGATGAGAAATACTTTATATTTTTTAACTACCGTCTAGGACAAATATTGTTATATTCAAGTGTTGAAAAAGTACGAGAGCATACTTGAAAGTTGCCCGTTGATGAACACATGCATAGCATGGCCTTTTGAGTCCACTGTGAGAGTGGGCCATTCACCACCATTTAGAAAAGGCTCGGATGGATTTATTTCAACACTGAGAACACCGTACAATTGCAAAGTTAATGAAGGTAAATATGCTTTATCTTTAGTTGACTACTATTGAAACCGTTTAAACCTATGCAGCAAAGACATACAGATACATTTTTCAGTATCCAATGTGTCATCACACAGGTATAAGAATATAGCATGTCTATGTTTCCTGCCAAATTGCTCATACTCTCTTCTGAGAGCTCACCTAGTGATGTACCACAGATAGTCGCTGGAATCCCTTGTAACATTTAGCTGCTCCAGGAGACCAAAAGATGTGATCATCCCATTGTCACTCAGGGAGCAAACATCTTCATCGTACATCTGCCATGAAAGCATGTTGGCATTGCTGAGCAACATTTGCATTTGTGATGTTTGGACTCCAACCTATGATGGATGCACAACAATATATTAAACACACCGAGTTATCCAATTATGACTAAAATGAATTGCTGGGCATTATCAAGTCATTCTAATACAGGTATAACAGCAAAATATATGGGACAAGATACTAAATAATTTATTTTAGCGTCAAGTACCTTTGCAGTATTAAAAACAACATTCCTGCAATCAGGAAGGATGCTAATGGACCAAGGTGGGAGATTGTAATGCATGTTATTGAACATAACCCTTGCGGCAGATTTTGAATTGTAATTTGAGAGGAAAGCCGCACAGTCACCCGATTCCGTAGAGAATACATGGGCCTGGAAAATGCAAATAATTGAACTGGTCAAGTCTGGAGTCCTCATTACCAAGTGTGGGGGAGGCGACAGAGAACACTACTAACCTGTTGATAAGCTCCCAAAGAAGTAACAATTGGATCAGCTGAGACTAAAGCTCGCTCGCATAACTTGATAGACCTATGGAGCTCTTTCAAATGGCCATATTTAGGTTGCCTGATCAAGCCTGCAAAGTTGCATGGATGAGCATTTAGTTACCATTTGAGAAAACAAACCATATTTAGGAATGAAAATGAACATTTTGCTAGAGTATTGGAGTACTCAGTACAGCCACAGCGTTCTCACCATATTCATCAATGGGTGCATCATAGTCATAACTTGTGGTGATGAAAGGACCTCATGCAGTCCTCCCAAAATTGGTTCCTCCATGATACTGTTCCAAGGAAAAGCAAGGAGTTCAGTAATATGAGACACTCTAAATCTTTGAGACTTCAATCTTAACAGTCAAAAGAACTCAGTAAAAGAAATGCCACATCATTGCCAACCACATTTTGCCAATAACAAGATGCCCCTGGTTGACAGAAAATGTGGCATGTATGCTTCTAGGAATGGAGAAATTGAAACTCTTATCCAATATAGTGTGTTCAATCTCAACTCCAAGAAAAAACTAACCATGTAGTAATTGATAAAGGAGCCTCCCTTCTTTATGAAACGGGCTACTGCAAATGCCAAATCCTGAACTGGTCTTTGGTGAACTGTGCCACCAAATTCTGTAAACCTATTGATCAAACAGAGACAGAAGATTGAAAGAGTAAATTTCACAATTTCATCTGGTCAATTACGAGTAAAGTATAAGAATAAAACAAAAGTGAATACTAACCTGAGGAGCATCTCTAGCAAATCCTGGCTCGCCGTCACTCCCATACCTGTCTTCAGGATCAACTCCAGTGTCATCTATGAAGTTATCATCATACATAGTCCTGACACCCTCCTTGTCATCCTAGTTCAGTAACGCAAAACCAGTCTTAAAATACAAAATTTCTTTATACCAAAATTCAATAGTACAAACCTAACAAACCATCTTCAACCAAAACCAATACAATTCCAATAGTTTCTATCTATAATCCTGAAACACATTAACTACATTGCTAAATAATTAATTATTCACACAACTTTTCATCGTAAAACACATACAAACATAAAAAAAATTACCCAAAAATTTAAAAAATTGGGGGATTTTCGCATACCAACTCATTACATTTTCTCATATAACCCAAAAATTAAAAAATTGGGGCAAATTCAAATTACCTCAGAATCAGCCCCTGCAAGAGTATCCCACATTTCCTTCATCTCAGGATCATCTCCCTGATGTGATTGTAGTTCACCACCTTCACGAAAGCCTTAACACGGGACTTCTTTGCAGTCTTCTTGGCCGAGTCCTTGCGAATCATTTTTTTTGGGTACTTTGAGATCCCAGCCACCAAGCAATGACCGTATGCTCTGTCACGAGTTCCATCGTCGTAGCTCTTCATGATCACTGCTTTCCTACCTGCGTATCGCCCTTGCAGGATGATCACCGTCTTGTTCGGCTTTAGAAACTTCACCATTTTTAGTTTGCCTCTCCTTCCTCCACTTCTCTTCTCCCTTACTCTTCTAGATTAGGTAGGTTTAGGGTTGAAACCTCATCCATTGGATGGTATTAAGATCTGAAGCATAATCAAGATTTATTAATTGCACCCCATTTGCACCTTTTTCCACCACGCCGAATCTAGACCAAGCATATAACGACGGTCAGCACAGCCGCAATTAACAACAACCGTCGTTAACCAATATAATTTGACGTCGGTCAAAGAAACGTCGTTAAATAAAGCATTTAGCGGCGGTTTTTGCTAACAGTCGCTAAATACCCACCGCTAAATTCCCATTTTCTTGTAGTGGTTTTTCTAAAAAAAATTCTGATTTCGCATTGTCGCATCAAACTAATCCTTTTTTTGATTTTGCATTGCCGCATCAAACAAAAACAAAAACTCAAACTAAATAGAGTCAAATTCCATATAATATATTAACAAAGTCAAAAACTCGAACCATACAAGTCTTCCATAAAAAATAAACAATGGTGACTTTTCTAACAAAATAATGGTTCTTATGTCAAAAAAAATTTACATTTTCCATTTACAATTTGTCATCACAATAATGGTTAGATAAATACAATATGTGCATCAGTCCAATATGGTCACCACCTCATTCGACTTATTCACATTCTTTTTATTCTTGTCATTGAACTTCTTCACCATTGTCGCACCAATACCGAGCTGGATCGAAACTACTCTTCAACGAGATTGCCAAAGGAAACCTGTGACACGACCAAGTTGGTACTATAGGAGGCAACGGTGGGTTCAGTTGCATATGAAGGAAGATATAGTAATTGCTCTGAGCCAAGTGTGCCATGAAACAAACGCGTCATTCGTCAAATAGTGGTGCTGGGTAAACATATGGAAAACAGGTCGTGCTTTGGTTCCCATAACAAACTAAGACGCATTGGTAACGGTTCACTACGAGCTCTAACATATCGGGGTCCATAAACCAACTTTCCCTGTCTATCCGCACCTGACCTTCTGAAATTAGCAAAACATCTTTGACAACCTTGACCCCTAACTCGTGCCACATTGAAACCCACAACTCTTTATTACTTTCAAGCTCCATCAATATGTATTTTCGTACCTGTTTCCAACTGTTTTCGTCGTCATAATGAAGGAATTTGACTATGCATCGAAAGCCACAGTTTTTGTCGCTTGGAACGTTGTCAATGTTGTTAATATAATCCCGTATCCAAGACAAAATCTACCTCAACAATCTATTGTTATGAATTTTCGGCTTCTCTTTTTTATTGACAACTTCTTACTTTTGCCTTTCATTTCTTCTTGTGCCATGACGTATTCATGTCCCGATGGATCCCTTTTTATGGACCTCTCGTGCTTAGCCAACTTATTTTTTTTAAATCTCCCCTTTCCAGCCACAAGTGCTAATGGTTCAATCATCACACTGTCACCCGGGGAACTCAACTCTATAAGCTTCATCTTCATCACCAACTTCTGATCATGAGTTGACTCATTAAACCTATTCATAGGGGTGTCGACCACTGGGTCTATAATCACATCGCCACATTCACGAATAGGTGTTGTGCCAAGTTGAAGCCAATACTTGTCTATGGTGCGTATTGGAATTTGTCCTGCGGGAGTTAGATAACCTGTAAGTTCATGAGCGTAAGGTAACCCATGAGTCGTTTGAAACATACAACCACACTTGAGAGGGTCAACCCCCACATTTCCACACCTCCGAATTTTTGAATTGATCAAATCAATAGCCTTGTACGCCACCGACCCATGAAGTAAGCCAAATAAACTGAACATATGGTCGGTGTTCACCTTCTTCAGACTATGATGAAATGACGATTCTATCTCGACCAGTTGGATTTCGATCATATCATGCATATTTGTCCAAACATTAAGGAATATACCTTGTGAATCTTCCAACGAGTGCTTCAACCTCGAGTGTGCACCTTCAACTTGATCGGTTGTCCGTTGGCAAAAATGCATAAATGTATCAGTCCATACACTGACAAAGTACTTCTTATAGGGATACCAAACTATCTTGAGATATTCCAAACACTTTGGGTATGATGTCAATCTTCTATCAAACTCAATTGTGGCCTTGTTCCATTTCTCTTATGTATTTGATCTATACAAATCTAAAAATGAATCTATAAACTCGGCCCACTGGTCATTGTCCTCAAAGTGTTTTTTGCAGTTTTTCTCAACATTTGTGTTGATGTACCATGTGCACAATAATCTCACTGCCTTTGAAAAAACTCGCTCAATAGCCTTCATCAAACCCAATTCTCTATCAGTCACAAACACGCTTAGCAAGTTGTCTAGCTCGAAAATTCCTACAAGTTTTTCCAATGCCCAAGCGTATGACTCTTCCTTTTCAGAACACATAAAACAAAATGTAACATTTAAGGTCTTTCCGGTCGACGTCACACCAACAATCTCAAACAACGACATCCTAGAACAATTCATTTTATATGTGCAATCCATAAGCATTACTTGTGGAAAACACTTTGCCAATGGAATAAATTTAGGATGCGCCCAAAAAATGTTGGTGATTCTATTCCCCTGGTCAACATTATGCCACTCTATGTATTTGTGTTCCCTCAACAACTCTAGAGTATGTTGCAAAGTCGTTCTACCTCTTTGTTGGAGTGCCTTTATCTGACAAATTACATGTAAATATGTTTCAAAGATATTATTTGGATACATCTCTTTCAGCCGAGACAAGATGTGGCGACGGTTCACACCCGACTTCGTCATATTCTGCACATAAATAATCTCCTCTTCATTCAATTTTCCAGCAAACGAGTGACAACAAATGAGTCTGATCGATGATGATTGTGGGTTTCACATGTCACTTGCAACATCCAATGGTCATTCTTCAGTGGGATCCCTCTCAATTGAAATTTGCAGCCACACTTCTTTGTACTGTTTGATTAAACATAATTTTTTAACCTTTTATCGGACTTCTTTCCCCTTTCACAACCAAAATGGATCATTCCATTCCGTCTTTGATTAGCTGGTTCTGATTTAGTGATAATAAGTTATTATCCCTACCGATGCCTTGGACCCAAGTTATCAACGCAGACCTAGATGAGAATACCTAAAAAAATTTAAATATTTGTTAATAACAACAATATATTTATAACAACGAAAAATTGTGAAAATAAAAACACACAAACTTTCTTACCTTGTCCATAACAAATAAGTGACTATCATCAACTACCAGTGCCAATGATATTTCTTTATTGTTATTGTCACCACTTCCATCAACATTATCATCATCATTCTGCATAATGATTCATTTTATAATTAGTTTCATATATTAATTAAAATTGTAATTTACTTAACAACAAAATGGTTGTTACCTCTAAATGGTTCGTTTCTGGGTTCTCAACATCGTTATAAGGCATCTCTATACTTATTACATCCATTAGAAATTCCTATGCATCAATGTATCATACAATAATCAATCAATTATATTGGGAAAAAAATTTAGATGCAAATTAGAGGAATTTTTTTTTATGCAAATTACCTCCATTGAAATGGTTTGTCCTTGCTATTTAAATTGATCATCTTCTTCACCCTCATGTTCACCCTTAAAATCTTCATTTCTAACATCATGAACTTCACTAAACCCTTTCATTTCTATTTAATAAAATCAAATAAGTTGTTCCAAGTGAAATGTAGTGGAATGCAATCGAGGAGGGAGAGATAGGGGAGTGGAGGACGAGGAGACCAATGGTTTTTGCTATTTCCCTTTGCGCTTTTGGGGTTTTTGAGAAGAGGAAGAGATAGGAAAGAGGAGGAGGATGACGAAGCTCGCGAGGAAGTGAAGTTTGGGACGACACGCAGCAAGAAGTGTGAGAGATCGAAGGGGGAGAGGAGCATTTTTTTGGGGTTTATTGCGTTTTTATTTGCTTTTTGGTTTCTTTTTAGGTTTAACATATTTATTGGTGGTGTAAGTAAGAAAAAAAGTGCAATGGTGGTGTGAGAAAGCGGTTATGGTGGTGTGGAGTAGTCGTTGCCTATTATAAAAAGTTTCAGAACACCAAATTGACATTTTTGTAACAATCCCCAAGACAATATTACTTTTGAGCTATAACAGTCTACCAAACAATTTTACATATTTTCACAGACAAAGTGATACAATAATTGTATCACCATGAAGAGTATGGTGCTACAAGTGATACTATTCATGGTGATCCAATTTATTGTATCACTTTTTTATGAAACTTTTTTTTTTCATTTTTTTGACTGAATAATTTAGTTTTGACTTGAAATTGTTTGGTGGACTGTTATAGCTCAAAAGTGATATTATTTTAGGGGTTGTTACAAAAATGCCAATTTGTGTAGTGTTTGAGGTATTGTACATTGAAAGAGAACCAATAGATCAATAGAAATGGTTTATTTTTCGTACTTGTTTGGCCAATTTTTTTTTTTTTTTTTTTTGGTTTTTGTGTGAACATATTGTTGTTGCTGTAAGCTTGCCATGTTTTGCATTTTCGTACTTTCATTACTAGTACACGTGTGTTTTATAACCAAGATGTTTGTGTATAAATCCTTTGGATGATTTTGATATGTAACACCTTGTTTTGTATTTGATTGAATCAGTTGTTCTGCATGCTAGTCTCACTTTTGGTAGTCATGTAGTTTATTCTTATGCATTTTTATTAAATGTTAGGAAATCAGGTTTTTGGCAATCATGTTTTACAATCAAGGTGACGTGGTGTGATTTTGAAAGAATGATTAAATCTTCAAAAAAGTTTGTGTATTTCGAGGTTATAAAAAAACCTCTTCTGACGATGCCACATCAACCTGGTTGCAAAACATGGTTGTAAAACCTGGTTCCTTAGCCTCACTTAAATTGTTTGAAAACATGAGGTACACTTGGTAAGAACTTTTCTACTCACCCTGGTGAGAGAGTACTGATTAGGGCATGAGGAGAGTGTTTAGCATGTGAGTGTCAACTCTACCTCTCTCTCTAAAGGGGTATAATTGATATCCATATGTCGGATACCATCTCAATCACACAAACCCCAGGACTAGGTTGAGTAGATCTCTTCCATTTGTAATGACTTGTAATGTCGCAATTCATTAAAACTTTAAATGGTTGCATATTATACAATCCTACTAAATCTTTTGTACACATCCGCGATACTCCCATTAGAGGGTGTGCTAATCCGAGCATACAATTTTTACATGAAAATACTTGGAAATCAGATTTTTGCAAATATGATGGTGTGTCATGATCTGGGAGGATAATGTAATTCTCAAGATATGTATAAGCCTTTCTTATAATGTATGTCACTCAGGCTGCAAAAACCTGATTGCATCGCAAAGCTCATTTCTACAACTTAAGGATAGAAGATTGAATGTCCAATTAATGTGATATCTATGAATGTAATAAATTTTGATGTGAACATGTCATGGATCTGGAACCATCAAAGTAAACCACAAGAACAAAAATAATGAAACTAAAGTGGTCTAGTTCCAAGTGAAAGTACGTAAAAGCTATCAACACAAACCTTGATGAGAATACCTAAAAGAATTTAAAAACTTGTTAATAACAACAATGGAAAATGGTGAAAACGAAAACACACAAACTTTCTTACCACGTGATAATCACATAATTATAACATTATTACCTCTTATTATATTTTTGTTAATCCTTATTTTTATCTTATTTTAGATTAATTATTAAATTTTTGTGTTTTTGTAGAATTTGGAGCAATAATGAAGAAATCAGAGAAAAATGCAATGAACAAATCTCAGATGGTGACTTCAGAGGAAGTGGAGGTGAAAATAGCCTAAGCCCATAACTTAAACCCAAAATCAAACCCTTAAACCCAAAACCAAACCCATAAACCCAAACCCAATCAAACCCAAAGAATATTCTCCCAATTATCCCATATTCAGTTTTGATTTTTTTCCTTAAATCACTCATTGAATCCTCCCCTTTAAGTTGTCCATATTCATTTTTCTAGTTATCTATAAATACAAGGGAAATAATGAGAAAAATGGGAGGAAGAAAAGGGAAGAAAAAATAAGCAGAAAATCAAACCCTCTTCCTTCACAAAGTGATTTTCATCACACCCATCTCATCATCATCCATCTCTCACTCCCTCTCTGTCCAGATCACTCCGCCATTATCGCCACCAGAGCCACCACCATCACCACAAAACAGGGGCGTGACAACCCTGTTTCACATCAAATCTTCACCTCGTCACCGAGCACCACCATCATCCACCATTTGTCCCTCACTCTCTCCGCCACCTGGAAACAAGTCGGAGTCATCACCATCCACACCGTACGCGCAATCGGACAGCATTCACAGCCACAGCAGCCAGCACCGAGCAGCCACGCTGCAGCCCGAACAACAGCTAGCATCGAGCTCTCTCTCGGCCTCTCTTCGTCTCGTCATTTCTTCGTCCCGACCTCTCTTCGTCTCGCCCTCCGACCACGCCTGCGCAACCCGTCTGCTGGCAGCGCTCCTGCTGATCTGCGGAGTTTCCCTCCTCGCCCTCTGTTCAAATCGAAGAGGAAAGGTTGGGGTGTTATCTGCACCCCACTTTTTAACCCTGTACCACCACTGTTTAAAGAGAGGAGCGCTACTAGCATCCAGTAAATCATAAGAGCACCCCGGCTGGGCATGGCCTGACGTTATTGACATCCTGGAAATCTGATGTACCACCCCACTGGATCTGGCACTGTTTGCAACCTGCTGATCTGTTGAGTACCACCGCACCGAGGCGACGACAAACCAAAAGGGTTGTATAATTTATTTTAATTTATTTTACTGACTTAAATGCTTAATTGTTAATTACAATTTTATTTCTGAAATTTGATAAATTGCTTTCACCTTTCATGTTCGATTAAAATTTGATATGTTTGGTAGTTAGATTCACATTTTATCAATATTCAAAGCATGTGCCAAAAATTATTAAGCTTAGACTTTGATTAAGTGTGCCTTAAAAAGACACTTAATGTTTGGTAAGAGTTTATTTGCTTGAGATAAATTGTTAATGTTTGACAGAAACTTGATATGATTGGAATTGGATTATAATGATCACATCTTCGGTGCAAGCAAGGGATCCTCACCCCTAAAGCTTCTCGTTTATAATTTCAGTAATTTAGATTTAAATATATTTGCTAACTCATTGGTGAGTCCAAACCCCACAAAATCCATCTCATCCATCTTTTCCTTTTATTTTATTTTTCTTATTTTTAATTTATTTTTAGTTTAGTTTTAAAAACACTGTAACCCCATTTTTCTGTAAATTAGTATAGATAAATTCTAAAATTCAATTGCAACCACTTTCCTCGTGGGATCGACCCGTACTTGCCGTTGTCTACCAATTAGACACCGTGCACTTGCGGTTATTACAAGTGGGTCAAATTAGCCTGTTTATTTTGGTCGGTTAAACCCGCATCACCACGTCCTTAACAAATAAGTGACTATCATCGACTACCAGTGCCAATGATATTTCTTTATTGTTATTGTCACCACTTATATTAACATTATCATCATCATCATTATGCATAATGATTCATTTTATAATTAGTTTCATATATTAATTAAAATTTTAATTTACTTAACAACCAAATGGTTGTTACCTCTAAATGGTTCGTCTATGGGTTCTTAGCATCGTTATAAGACATCTCCATACTTATTACATCCATTAGAAATGCTTACGCACCAATGTATCATACAATAATCAATCAATTATTTTGAAAAAAAATTAGATGCAAATTAGAGGAATTTTTTTAATGCAAATTACCTCCATTGAAATGGATTGTCCTTGCTCTTTAAATTGATCATCTTCTTCACCCTCATGTTCACCCTTAAAATCTTCATTTCTAACATCATCAACTTCACGAAACATTTTCATTTCTATCTAATAAAATCAAATAAGTTGTTCCAAGTGAAATGTAGTGGAATTCAACCGAGGAAGGAGAGATAGGGGAATGAAGGAGGATGAGGAGACCAAGGGTTTTTGCGAAGAGGAAGAGATAGGGAAGAGGATGAGGACGATGAAGCTTGTGAGGAAGTGAAGTTTGGTCGCTGAGTTTGGGACGATACGCAGCAAGGAGTGTGAGAGATCGAGGGGGGAGAGGAACATTTTTTGGGGTTTTTTTGCATTTTTTTCGATTTGCTTTTTGGTTTATTTTTAAGTTTAGCATATTTATTGGTGGTGTGAGTAAGTAAGAAAAAAAAATGCAATGGTGATGTGAGAAAACAGTTATGGTGGTGTGGAGTAGTCGCTGCCTATTATAAAAAGTTTCAGAAGACCAAAATAATATTTTTGTAACAATCCTCAAAACAATATCATTTTTTAGCCGTAACAGTCCACCAAACAATTTTACATATTTTCACAGACAAAGTGATACAATAATTGTATCACCATGAAGAGTATGGTGCTACAAGTGATATTATTCACGGTGATCCAATTTATTGTATCACTTTTTTATAAAAATGTTTTTCATTTTTTTGACTGAATAATTTAGTTTTGATTTGAAATTATTTGGTGAATTGTTATAGCTCAAAAATGATATTATTTTGGAGGTTGTTACAAAAAGACCAATTTGTGTAGTGTTTGAGGTATTGTACATAGAAAGAGGACCAACAGATCAATAGAAATGATTTATTTTTCGTACTTGTTTGGCCAAGCTTCTTTTTATTTTGGTTTTTGTGTGAACATATTGTTGTTGCTGTAAGCTTGCCATGTTCTCCATTAGTAAATCTGGTTTTTCTGTTCTGAATAAAAAATAATCAGAGTGACATTAGCGAGTGCCAATTCTATATGGAGATGTGGTCCAGAGTGTAGCAAAAATTCTGGTTCCATGATGTCTGCCTGAAACAGAGGTTGCCACTTTACTCCATATTATTGCAAATTGAATCTTATTATTTAAATGAGAAGAAAGTATTCTCACTCATGGTTGCTTATCATTCACTTTTGCAGGGCCTTAACGATCATTGTGTTGCACAAAGTTAGCAAGTTCTTATTTTGGTAGCTCAAGTGTCATAGGAACTACAGTACTAGTTGGTGTTTTTTGGTTCTAGGTGGATTTTGTATTCTGATGTCTTGGGGATATTGATGATATCCTCTAACTATTTGTTATCCTTTGATCTGTATTGAATCAATAACTACTATGCTTTAGTGCTTATTTTGGTAGAGATTGGTATATATCATAATTCTTTGGCTTTTGGGTGCTGTATTACTAGTTTCTTGTGGTTTGGTCTAGAGATTGCTCTGCGAGTACAAGTACTTCTGGCTTAGCTTTGGTTATATTAATTGATGTTATTGAGTTGACATGTTTTCTACGTCTAATGTTATTGCTATACTTGGCTGCTATATTGTCTAGAATGTACAATTGGTGGCTGGTTTTGTATGTAATGTAGCGTTACTCAATTGGCAAAACATTATCAACAACCACACAATCATCTCCATGAGGTTGGACCTTCTACACCTTTATCAGCTTTAAAGCCTTAGAAATCGATCTTTACTTGGGATTGATAGTGAATGGAAGTTTTTGTCATGCAGTCAGCAGTCGCACCCTTGTTTTGGTGCTCTTCTTATTTTGTTGTCCATTAACTCATATGTTGCCTGAGTGCTGCGCTGCAGTAGCTTCTGATTCCAGACAGGGTAAACACGACTCGGAAATGTCTTTGCATGAAACGGATATACTATGGAATTTGCAGATAGAAAAGTGTACAATCCAAATTGAATTCTCGACTGATGTAAGCGAGTAAGCTCGTTCCATAAAACTTAAATAGCATAAAAAGGCCTTTTAAACATCAAGTGGGATTCGCTTACTATTCACCTAGTACATGAATTATATCCTTTCCATGTCACTCTGCTAGCTAGAATCTAAACTTCAACATGTCAGCCATTGATATACAATCACCTCTAAAGCTGTGCTTGAATTAGCTCAAGAGGAATTATCTTGCCCTTGAGAAAGCTTTTGCACAATCTTGTCCATGCATCCCTGTCTGGCTCACGTGCTTCCATACTCTCCATCGCCACACCCGCATGATGATCCTGCCGACAAGTACAAATCAGACAAAAAGAAAAGAAAAATATTAAGGACATCTGTTTTGTACAGCTTTCTTTGAAAACAAAGTCCACCCTCTAGAGAATGAGTTCTTGATAAAAAGAGTAACCATCAGTTTCATGAAACCAATGATTTCCTTACAATCAAACATGTCTTAAATTATTTGAGTCTGAGAGACGTAAAGCATTCCAACAAATTTGGATTTTGGACAGCAGAAACGAAAGTTTGCAACTTTAAAAAGTAGTGCGATTTTGTTTACACCAAACAAGGTACAGGGGTCGATTTCTTGGTCCCGATTTCTACTTTATCCATCTTTTTCTATATCAATTATTGCCTAAGTAACTATCACAGATATATAGAACAAAATCACAATGAACTGATGAGAAAGTCAATAATGAACACAATAATGCAAAGCAAACAAACCTGAATAACATTGCGCTGCAGAGATCGATCCATGAGGTGCAGTAAAATGTCTTTCGTGTACTCAGGATGACCTTGGATACCCATGATATGAGACCCACAACTGAACATCTCTATCCCAGTTTTGCTTGACGATGCAATCACCTCTGCAGTTGGTGGCAGCTCTCTGACCTGGTTTTTCATGACAAATGAAATTATATTGTCATACAAATTAAGTGTCAATTAAAAGGCATTGCAAGAAATATTATTTACAAACCTCGTCTTGATGAAATTCAAACACTGAAAGTTTAGAAGGCAACTGCAAGGAATTGAATAGCATGGCAGTTGATAAATTGATTGATCTCACACCAATATCCCATCCTGTAAGTGACCGCCCCGTCTTTCCTCCTAATGCACGACACAAGACCTGTAATCATCATGACAAATACCCACAACAATGATTTCAATAAATTTCATCATGTTAATTAAACAAACCATTTCCAACTCAATATATAGGTGGCCTAAATACAACCGCGAAAGCAAATCATTTATAACACGATACATAAACCCATGATTTTAGTAGAAATATCACAATATTTGGTTATATATCAGCTCATAACAGATACAGTCATTATTATAACTTGACATAGATAAGAATCACGATCGATACAAGGGCTACACTGTGATATTGTGAACACAGTTTTAAAGTACTTAGGACTACTAGTACTGTCTACAATTACTGATCCCATTCTAACTCAGATGAAACATGAAGCCTCCTTGATCAGAGATTTTACGCACAAAATGCATCCACTCTAGCACTGCAAATAAAGGTGGGGAACCATAGTGGCAAAATTTGAAAAGGCTAGGAAACCATTTTTTGCAATCATATTTTGTAACCATGGTGATGTGGCATGATCTTGAAAGAATGATAAAATCTCCAAAGTGTTTATGAGTATCTCGAGGTTGTAAAAAACTTCTTCTAGCGATGCCACATCATCATGGTTATAAAACATGATTACAAAACCTGATTTCCTAGCCTCACTCGGCAAAATTAGGTTGATAAGATAAACCGCTTTGTCAACAACCACATCGTTTGTTTGATCGTGGGGTTCCGATGTGTTGTTAGGCTAAACAACATTATCCCTGTTGCTGATGCCTGACTCTGGCATTGATGCTCTCAAGCTACCACAACTACTTGCACATTAATTTTCCCTAACACGTGATATTGTACCTGCATCACTCGCACCAAAAAAAGAGGGGGAATTCTAATTGGCGAGGAAACGGGCGAGGGAGGGGGGTTGGAACCCTCCATCCCCCTCGAGATGTGTGAAGCCCCTCGCCCGTTTCCTCGCCAATTAGACAAGCCCAAAAAAGAGATTCCACAGCGATGCATAGTTGGTTCGATGATTTTGGGACTAGTTAAACAAGTTCATATAATGTATACCCCGTCATTCCACACATATCTTATAGTATACACATAACAAGCTCTATATTTAAAGATATCTAGATATAATGGTTTTTGTGTACATCGCTTTAATTTCATTGGTTACATTTTAAGGTTAGTACAAATCGACCAAAAAGGCTTAATTAATAAATTAAGTATTTTTTATTCTCCCGGCCATAATTTGGCCTCAAACGTTATGTCAACCTCTCAAAAGGCCGATGGGTCATCACCCCACCAAATGTCTTAACTCCATTAGAACTCGAAGCCTCGCCATGTAAGTTTTATTATTATTATTTTTTTGCTGGCTTCGTTCCCTTAGATCATTTTTGTATTTTTAGAGCGGTGTTTCAATTCTTCATAAAAAAAAAATTCTCATCGAATTGTAGCTTCCACTTAGATAACCATTCGACAAAACCCAGAAATCAAATGGCAAAAAACTCGATAATCAAGTACTTATCATCGACAAATAGACGGTGGAGTCCGTTAACAACTTTGCTTCCATGACCACAGGATGGCTAATACCCAAAAAAAAATGCCAAAACTTATTGTCTTAAACATTAAAAAGTTTCCAAAATCAACATAAATAAGCACATAAGATCCAAAGATAAAAAACATCACCACTCTAAAAAAAAAAAACACACACACACACAAATCCAATTCACGGAATGAGAAATCAAGCAACCCCATTTCACCGAATATATAATTTATTAAGTGAAAGAAAAAATCAATCGAATTCGAATTCATAAAAAAAAAAAACACACCTGGTGTCCAAAGCAAATACCCAGAACCTTTTTTTTCATGGAATCCAGTTTCTTCAACATGTTCACTAATCTACAGATCCAAGCATCATTCCCATGAGCATCACAAGCACTACCAGTGATAACAAACCCGTCGTAGTCTCGAAGCTCTTCGTCCTCCGGAAACTCCCCATTAGCAATCCTATAAACATCCCAGCTCTCTCCTTCTTCCATCAAGAAGTTGACAAACACTCCAAAGTACCCTCCATACTTCTTCTTGACATACTCAGAGTCATGCGCACATAGAAGCACAGCGAAGCGTTTTTTGCCCATTTTGCAGTGAGAATGGGAAGTGGCGAAGTCTTTCTTTGAAGTGTTTTAGTGAGACTGCACTCTTCTTCTCCTCTGCAAAACAGGGAAGAAGAAGAAGAAGAAGAGAGCTATAGATGTGTATAGGTTGATAAGGAGGAATGAACGAATGGAGTGTTTGCTCTCTTTGTGTGACTGTTTATAGTTGATGGGTTTTGGATATGGGCTTGGTTTGGACTTAATTTACATTTTTGTGTCCAAGTGTCTCTATTGGTCAAAAGAAGTGAATACCACTTGGAAAACATGTTCAATGAGGCAAGAAAAGAAAGATGAGATAAACTATCAAAAGAAAATATATGCTCAACCGCCTGGTACTTGTGTCCGGTTACTGTTCGGAGAGGGTGTTCCGTACATGAGTGTCAATTTTATCTCTTTTTTTATGAGTTTGGAGAAGATGGAGAGGGATAGAATTAACATTCACGTGCTCGACACTCTCCCCAACACTAATCAATGCTCTCTCCCCAAGCAGTGTAGAAAGGTTCAATATCAAAATACAATTTTACAAAAAAAGGAAAAGAATTCGAAACTTGTGATTTTCCGTTCAAACATGCTCATGTGACTTGCTTCGACCTAAAAGGAATGAACGCATTTTTTATTTTTTTTTAACATTCCATGTGATTCTATATTGAATTTTGTTTTTTTGAATTTATTACTACCAACTTGATTGTAGTGGATGGTATCATATGTCCAGGAGTTTAAATTTGCAACGACCAAATAAAATTCTATTTTATCTAAATATATCATAATGCTATATGACATTTTTCACTTTGTCCACAAGGACTATACCTGTACCCGATTATCTCTTCCAACCCAAAAACACGAGTGACTGCATGGGCTTGTCGATTAAAATTGCCTAAGAGATCGAGCTTAATACCAGTCAAACCACACACCAAGAACGCACACTACTTAAACGATCGATGTGGACTCAACTACTAAAGCTAAGCACATACTGCATGACTTTAATTTCCACCATGAGAGCTAATGCTAAGCTTTACATATAACTTTGTCATGCAAAGAGGGAGTTTTTGCATAAACCCTAGTTATAAAAGCTTCAAAGTAGACTTCACCCCCAAGAAAATATTAGAAATGTGGTTGTTATTGCAATGCAAGTAATGGTCATCACCATGAAAGTAAAGTAAGCATTAACCCCAAACAGGAAGAAGTGGTTTCCACGTCTGATGCAAATATTTGATTCGTTTTTCCTATATTGTTGAAATGTCTTTTCATGCCATTATAATTCAGTCATAATACTTGGTGGGAGACAGATTTTTGGAAGTCCAGACCCCCAACTCAAATTGTCTCGAAAATAAAATCTTTCAAGGTCTGGTTGTACGAAAATTAGGCATATAAATTGAAATTGTTGCTGTGAATTCGATTCCGATGCCTCTTTTTCATACTTGAATTTTCATGAGTTGTGGAAAAATAGTCTTATGAATAATCGATTTTCTACAGTAAATAAATAACCAAACTACGAAAATCTGCAAACAAGGAAAATGGATTATATTTCCCAAGAAAAATGGCTAACCAGACATAACTTAA
Source organism: Berberis vulgaris (assembly GCA_963556465.1). Classification (NCBI taxonomy): domain Eukaryota; kingdom Viridiplantae; phylum Streptophyta; class Magnoliopsida; order Ranunculales; family Berberidaceae; genus Berberis; species Berberis vulgaris. The sequence continues at coordinate 7,798,743 of OY747137.1, forward strand.
GGTATGTTTTACTTTGCTGGTTCTGCAACTAAACACACCGTAAATTTCTAATATGATCGATCTTGTTATATACTTTAATGTTTTACTTTGCTGGTGTAAATCTAGCTCCATCATTCTACTTTAGTAAGTAATACATTATACTTTCAATAGCTTTTTATTGTGATATATGGAAGTGGTACTAAAATAAAAAGTCTATATATATATACATTTTTAAGCATACTTTAATGTTTTACTTTGCTGGTGTAAATCTAGCTCTATCATTCTACTTTAGTAAGTAATACATTATACTTTCAATAGCTTTTTATTGTGATATATGGAAGTGGTACTAAAATAGAAAGTCCATATATATATATATATATATATATATCAGAAATTCTAAATGGCGAGGAAACGAGTGAGGGGAGTGAGGTGGAGGGGGGTGGACCGTTCACCCCCTTTGGGATGTGAGCGCAAAAATTGACGGTACGCATCCCAAAGGGGTGAATGGTCCACCCCCCTCCACCTCACTCCCCTCGCTCGTTTCCTTGCCATGTAGCATTGCTCTATATATATACATTTTTTTAAGGTTTTATTTTTCCATATCTCTAGTAATTTCAAATGAACATTTTCTCAATTATTTGGTCCTACTCTGTTTACACAAACCCCAAACGGAAGAAACTTCACTTTTCCGAAGCAATGGAAGTCAATTCCAATTTCCAAATGCATTTGAAGCAACATGTACCCATTTTTGGCTTCATTTAAGAAAGCTTAAAGTATAGATAACAAATGGGATTACGCTATCCTTATTATTGAGCTTCATTAGATAAAGGGTGACGTTCACGTCGGGGGGAGTGGTTATGGCGTAGGGTCCCTCACGTTCCTGTTGGTGGTCTCAAGCTAATCCTTCCCGTCGGGGGGAGTGGTTATGGCGTAGGGTCCCTCACGTTCTCATGTGGTGTGTGTGGAAAGAAAGAAATAAAAGGGTATTTGAAGGACTCAACAGATCAGAGCACTCTATCTTTATCGAGATTAGAGAATTGCTGTGGAGGATGGGTACGGCATGTAATTTGTTTAGGGAGTTGGGTTTTGACACTTTCATAGTGTCTTGGCATTCCTTGATATAGGAATGTTTCTCTTTGTAATTTGTTTCCCTTTCTTTCATTAATAAACATCTTCGTGTTTGAACAAAAAAAAAAAAAGATAAAGAGTAACTGTAAAGCGAATAAATTTATTTTTTAGTAAATAAGTTTTATCTTAATTTAAAGTATATGTACTATGATTGTTCCTATGACATACTCAAATGAATTAGGAACTTGCAATTTAAGCTCTTCTGAAAAATTGCATTTATTCACTTGAAAGTTGAAAGGGTACGTTACCCATTTGAGAAATTTTACCAAATACAAGGATAAACTCAACTAAGGATGAGTATAGTATTGTAAATTGAATCACTGAGGCATAAGTGTTTTTCACGAGCTTGGAGGTGTTGGATCAACATAATTTCACATCAAGTAGTAAACAACATCATATCACGTATATAAACGATTGATATGTCTCAATAAGTGACGAGACTTTTTGGGAACAATTGAGTAGTTGAGCTCCATTTGTCATGTGGTGGTGCCAATGGGCTTCGCTCTCTTCACCCCTTAACCCAACACACAACACTATCCTAACAAAAAGTTTCAAAGAGCATCCACACATTTGTTATTTTGATAGCCTAACCCCCACTTTATTAAATTGTAGGGAATGCTATGTCAAAGATAATAGATTTTTTATTAGGTTTTTAATTTTTTATTTTTATAACTAATACATTTATTCAATTGTTTAGTTTGTTTACCTATTTTAATTGCTAACTTTTAACAATTCGAAAATTCTGGTTATGGCTCGTACTCCATTGATCATTCTCTAATAATACAAGCATTTAAAATTTAAGCAGAACTTTATAATTCCTAAGAGTGAAATTAAAATTGATAGGTTATGGCTAACCAGCACAAAAGAATTACAGTGGTACTTGCTAGGAATCTATGGAGTTGTTTCGAAGAACTTGATAAAAAAGATCATTAAGCACGCTATAGTGTACTTCAGTGCACTTTTAAAAGACCTAAATCTCTAAAATCAAATGTCAAATTACTGATCTCATTAAAATACCCTTTAAGCTGACTTCAGATAATGCGTGTACGGCAATACAGTGTGTCTATGTATCCAACCTTTTTTTTCTTCATTAAAATCATTATTTATGAGAAGGAATTGCTTAGGTGTAGCATGCGTTGTCCAATATTTTATATATCGATTAAGGATTTATTATGTAATATTATTATCTTTGTCAACCAAATGAAATTACTAGGAAAAGTTTTTGAATGGAAATTAATTAATTTATGTAAAACATGATAAGAGGTTCGGAGGTATGTTGTGGCACATATTAAGTATATATATGATTATAAATTGCATGCGCGGAATTATTCCACTGTTCAAATTTTTTATTTTAAGTTTCAATATACATAATCTCGGGGATGGGCTTTGATGATGATGAAGTTTCAATATACATTAACGATCTCGTTGACAATGAGAAATTGCATGGCACTGCGAGCCTCTCCATTAATAATATACTTCTCGATAAACTGTATACGTACCAGTGTTCCTTTATTTATAATTTTTCTTTTGCCTAAGTGATAAGAGTTGCTTGTTAAACATTAGTCACGAAACACACTTACAGGCATCTATCTATCTTGCCCATCTTTTGATATCAGCTAATGAGTTTCATATCATAATTTAAACCATTCTTACGGATGTATGATTTATGTTACCTACCTTACACAGATCTTCACTTGGTTATGTTATTAGATATCACCAACCATTAATACATGCTGATTCAAATGCTTTATGGAAAGTATATGCTCAGATTCAAGGACTGTGATTTAGTTTTTTGAGTTAATTTTGGTCTCCTGATTTTAAGAAACATTTTGGTGTGTAAAGAAAAAAAACGTAAAATTTTGAGGATAAATGAAATATATATAATGAATTTCGAGAGTATATGAAATATGTGAAAAAATATACAATTAAATAAATCTATTAAACACATTAAACGAAGCCTAAATACCAAGAAATGAAATAAACACGACATCAATATATGTGTAGAAAATCAGGGAGTGGTTTCAAAAATCAATATATAAGTAGAAGAAATGATAATTAGAAAATCAGGGGTGGTAAAAAAATCAATAATTAATTAATTGACTAAAAAATGATAATTAGAAAATAAAAACAACTCGAAATTTATGAAAAAACCCTCGAAAAATATAATTTTTGTTAACTGATTTTTGTATTATGAAATTTACAAACAATCTAAAAATTTATGAAAAAATCTTGAAAATCCTAAAAAAAAAATGTAATTATTTCTTTCGCCATTTTTCTTTTCATAATTAAAAAAAATGAAATTTTCGCTGAAATTCCGCGAGATTTCCCAAAATTTCATTTCTTGCTTAGGATATTAAATAAGCAAAAAACACACTGGCACATAGAAAAGGTATTAAAATAATAGGGTATTGGCACTTTAGGGACATAAACAGAGTACTCTTCTTAATAATTTGACGCAAGGGTGTGTTTGGTTGGATGAAATCATATTCTATTGGAATCCACGAGGAGACTCCTACATTTAAGACTAAATTGAGATAACACTCATTATCCACTATTAGATTTTGTGATCTATAATGGGAATGAAAGTCTCATGAACATGAGAATCATACTCCTTGTTACCCCCAAAGCATGTGAATCTCATTTCATGTGACTTTCATTCTCACCACTGATCACAAAATCTAATGGTGAATTGGTAAGTGAACCTCAAATTAACTTGATTGTAACTAATCCCATCATGGATTCTCATGAAATATGATTCCATACAACCAAACACACCCTAAATGTCTGACTTCACATTTCTTTGACATGGATATATGCATTGCGAATTACAATGAAACCACAATAATAGGGTTTTTCTTCATCCTACGCTATAAAACTCATCTTACACTTTCATTGCATTACACTAACTGAAATGATTCAAAATTTTGGTCGAAGCACTAACATAGAAGTCCTTCATTTTTTTTTTGTTTTTTGTTTTTGTTTTGTTAAAGCCATAGGTATAATATATAAATAAGCTAAGTCTGATTACAAACTTGTCGCCCATCGACTGCAGCTAAGTTATGAGCCTCTACATTGAGGTCTCTACAAACGTACTTACAATTCCATGAGGAGAGCAAAAAGAAGAAACGTTTAATATTACTGATGAGTGGACGCCAAACCTAGTCCATAGAAAAAGTAGGGTGAGAATCATCATCAAGGAGAGCGTCTATCATATTCGTTGAATCACCAAAAAGGAAACAAGTCTTCCATTATTGTGCCTGAATAAGGAGCAGAGTTGCATCTCCTGCGTAGCGCTTCGCCATAGTGTTATCCAAAACCTTTCCCACGATCATGCAAGCAACAATAACAAACACGTGTCCATGAAGATCCATCACAATCAGTGTTCTGAAAATCGGCCTAGGCGGCGCCTAGGCACTAGAAGGTAGAAAAACACCCAGATTAATGGCTGGGCGGGTTCTGGACAGTCTGGGTGAGTTTTTTTTTTTTTTTTTTTTTTTAATAAGGCTAATTGTGTTTTTATTTTATTTTTCTTTCCTCTTTTTTAGAAATAAACAATTTAATTGTTTTTTATTCAGTATATGTCTAAATGTAGCAAAGGATGATTACTTAATGGAATTCTCAAAGAATCTGCCGGTACCAATTTTAGTAATGTAGATTTTATCAAACATGACTGAGGTTATTCATGCAATTTGAAGAAAAATAAAAGAGTAAGTCTGGATATTTGTCCACAAATTCAACTTTGTATAAAGTACCCATCATGACCAACTTCAGTCATTTGAGTTTTAATAAATTTTGTTCATGATTGTTAATTTTGCATATGTATCTTGGCATTAAATTGGATGTAATTGATAAGGTATTATGTTTAACTTTTGTAAATTATTAAAGTTATAATACAAAACCTAAGACCGCCTAGGTGTCGCCTAGGCCCCTAGGCGCTAGGCACCTGCTCATCGCCCGCCCACCACCTAGCGCATTTTAGAACAATGATCGCAATAACACCTATAACTCCCTGTTTGGAATGAGAAAAAAAACAAGCGTCAAAACTGACTAAGATCGTGTCCGGGTCCAAGACAAAAAGAATAGGTTCCAGCTGATTAGATCTGAGGTTAAGTCTGTGGTGACATGCTGGCTGAATTTGGGCCTGAATCATTGCAGTTCGGGCTGTCACAATCTCAGAAAGGGGTTGAGCGTGGTCTTTTGGTGAATGTGGAGGTGAAAGAGGCGACCTGATTGTCCGTTTTGGTTGTTTCAAGAATATGGGAAATCGAGGGGATACCTAGTGGTGGCTCCCCTAAGCTGGTTGTGAATCAGTGTTTGTGCCAGGACAACTAGGTATGATTAAAGGAGGAGAGAAACGATTGAGTGCAAACTTTAGCTTTGTTGAAAACGGTTTGATAGTGAATATGCCAGATGGTTAGTACAACCACTACACCACAAATGCTTATTCATAGCGTTTCAAAAACGTTATTGTAGGATATCATAGTAAACGTTGTGTCTGCCTATAATAGTGACTGGGTTATTTATAGCCTCTCAAAGTATTGCATACCCTCTCAAAGAGTTCAGCACCAATAATATATTCAATGATTACTGTCAGATGAGTAGGTGTTAGCAGTACCTGAAAACAATAAACAATTTCTTCTCATTATAAGCTCATCCAATCAATTTTATCACACACAAATACTCACTCTCTCCATGGAAACCAAAACAAAAGGGAAATTGGTTCAATGGCCTTAATTAATCCCTTTATTGAAAAGGGTATCGTTTGATTAATTTCTTATCAAAACCCTGAGAAGAAGGCTTGAATTGAAGCTCAACACCTGATTTTGTCAAGGGGTATTACTTAAATCTCTTAAAAAGCTCATAACTCATTGAGTTCTTTCTCTTTTCAATTTCCAAGAATAGAAAACAGATGAGGTACCTCAAACAAATAGAAGCATCTTCAATTGTTTGAGCTTGAAATAGATCACTAAGATAAAGACATGTAATAGTAAACTCGCCTATTTGAATCTAACAATATGGATTTGAATCTAACAATATGGGGATGTTTCAATTGGAGAAAGAAATAGACGAGCACCACAAAGAACAACAACGAATCGACAACGAGATCGAGCAACAGAAAGAGAGCCACAGCTCGAGAGCGAGAGAGATGTAAAACGATGGAGTGAGGGAGGGAAATCAACATAGAGAGGGAGAACACGGAGAAAGCGAGGGCGACAGAGATAGCAACGGAGAGAGGGAGCAGGAGAGAGCAATGCACAAAAAAGGGGAGCGAGAGACAGAGGGAGGCATTGTTCTCCCCTTCTAGGTTAGATCGAGCGCGCTTTCAAAATTTTGGATGAAATAATAAGCGGTTTTATGTATTTGATCTCCCCCTTTTGTTCATAGCGTTTTCAAGATTAAAATATTATTAAAACTAAACTTTTCATAGCATAAGTAAAAAAAAAAATGCTATTACCAAATGCTATTAATAAACAATTGTGGTGTAGTGAAAAGAAAGAAAACCTTCGGTAACATTTGCTCCTCCAATGCAAATCAGGAACTTGGGCTAGTAGCATGGACTCGCCTAATATTTCCTAAAGTCTAAAAAACCAATAGTTTAAACCTTTGTTATTTTATCACTATACCAAGATAGAGTTCAGGGCGGCACCAGAACTTACCTTAAGGTTGACGGATAGTTCATACCCAACTTCATTACCTGCAAAGCTGCAGAAACATTCAAAGATATTAAACATACAAACTACACATGGGATGCACTAAGAAAAAACAATAAAAAGGAGACGATGAGAGCGAATAAGGGAAATAGCAGAATTAAAATTCAGAAATACGAAATACCTTGCGAAATCAGTTAATTTGGTTCTCCTCGTGTAATCAATATAATCATCGATTAGGTTTTCCTCTCGAAATCTGCTGAATCAGTGAAGTGAAAATGAGAATGAACAAAAAATTCTGAAAATAAAAAAGAAACCAAATCAAAGTTGTTACCTTGTTGAATGAGTCGATTGGGTTTTCTCGTACTCAATAGAATGGATTCAATGGTTAGTTGACCAATTAAATTGATTGTATGGCAGACTGATTGACACTGATGATGGGTGTGTAGATATTGACTGACACTAATGATGGGTGTGTAGCCCTAGATGAAGAAGAATGAGAGTTGTTGGCAGAAGATGAATGTTGTGGAAGACAAACTTGCAGTCATCAATGAGGACTATTCGCTTGGAGAAAGCTTTCAGATAGGTGGAAAATTTGACCAAATTATTAAGCAAAATATTAGAAGAATGGGGAGGAGGAAAACCTTGGGAAAAAAGGCTTCTTCAAGCTTCAATCGTGGAACTGTGGAAGTGATGGACCAGCTGCTCTTTGAGCTGCCAGGTGACGTTCCTTTCTCCTTCCCATTTGATACACACAGAGAGAAAGAGATCAAAATTGCAAGCAATCAAACGAGATTGGATTGACTGAATAGAACAAGCCCTATAAAATATGGGAGAGGGAAGGGACGGCTAATCCAGCTCCACCTGTGACCAAGATGGTCTGCTTCTCATTTCTTCTTTTTCTTTCTCCTTGCGTTCTCCCACTCCCCTGTGTGGTCTCTTTCTGTATCTCGATATCTCCTTCGACCTCTTTTTCTTCCTGGATTTGTCTTTAGATCTCTCATTCTTTCTCTCATAGAGAGCTGTGTAGCTTTTGGTTTGAAAGAGGAGTGAAATATTTGGGCGAGAGGGAGAGAGGAGAAGGGTCGCGCTAAGTGAAGTTTTTGGGTGAGCGCCAAGAAGCCCGCCTAGTTTTACATAGCGTTTTTACCATTTCAAAGTCATAAAAATTAACTTTTCATAGCATAATTGTAAAAAATGCTATCAATGATGATGTGTGGTGTAGTGAACAGTCGTAACTGGGATAACATTTCTTCTTTCGCCTCAAAATGAGCCTTGGCTATGTCCCACATGAACTTAAAAAACCTTGAAACAGAGTGAAGATTGATATTGGTAGTGCGCCAGTCAATAGGAAGGAGAAAGAGCAGCCAAAATCTATTGATGCGCGGACATAGAAAGAAGATGTGCATGACATCCTCTGTATGATTGTGGCAAAAAATGGAACAGTCATCGATAGGTGAGTGAAACCTCACTAGGTTTGTCATGGTCGGGAGAATGTCTTAGCTGATTTTCTTGAGAAGGAAGAGGGCGCAGGGTGGGGCTTTGATTTTCCATAAGGCTCTAAGCTAAGTAGCCCCAAAAGTGATGAGGGTTGGGTTTGAGGTTGAACTCTCAGAATGTTTCACAGTGAACGCTTGGGCGACACTTTTGACAGAAAAATAACATTTTTTGTTAGAAATCCAAAGAAGTCGGCTATTTGTAGCTCTAAATAAAATGTCCTGAATATCTCTAGCCAATGAGATAGTGAAAAAGGAATTGATTAAATCCGTGTTCCAGCTAATGTTGTGACATGGAGAAGAGATCCACAAATTATGGATGGTCTTAGGTAAGAGAGGATCCAGAGGATTGGAAATAGAATCTACTAGCGACACACCTAGTTTTACCCAACAATCTTTCTAGATGTCAATCTGGTCGCTAGACAAAACTTGCCGTAGTAGATGACGCTTCATTTTGGCCAGAGCAGTGAGATTACCCCTCCAAGCGAAGGGGTTTTGATATTTGAAAGATACTCTTTGAGTTGAAGAAAATAGCCCTGAGTTGACGGGTTCGAGAGTTATGGGGAGAGAAAATAACATTCCACATGCTTTTTGCCATTAAGGCAAGATTATTGTTTTTGTTGGAAGGAATGTTGAGCCCCTCAGATGTCGGGGCAAGGAAATTTGGTCCCAATTACACATGTTTTGGTTTGCTATCAGTTGCCCCATTCCACTAGAAGTTTCGCGCGAGGTAATCGATTTTGTTGGATATGGTGCTGGGAATGAGGAAAGTTTGCATAGTGTAAACTGGGATATACTTAAAAACATCTTTAATCATCACAGTTCTACCCACCTGAGAGAAGACTTTTGATTTTCAGCTAGAGAGTTTAGCATTAACCTTGTCAATTAAGAATTGGAAGTCACTAGCTTTCTTTTGGAGAAAATCAAAGGTGATCCAAGATATTTATCCTTAGGGTTGTAAAATTTTGATCCCAGAATTCTGTTGATCATTTTGGATTGTTTTGGGTTAACATTAGAAATGTAGAAAACTGAGGATTGATCATAATTGACTCTTTGACCCGAGGCAACGTAGTAATGCTAGAGAATATCTTTGACAATGCGAGCTTCAACTAAAGAACTTGTGCAGAACAACATGAAATCGTTTGCATAAAGCAGGTGGCTAATGGAGAGGGAATGCCTTTTAATTTTGATACCTTTGATAAGGTCATCAGATTTTGTTCGAGCGAGTAGCCGGGAAAGGGCCTCTGCAGTCAGAATAAAGAGATAGGGATAAAGAGGGTCTCCCTAACTGCCTCTAGAAGGCTTGATGGGAGGTAAAAGGGAGCCATTATTGAAGGGACAAAGTGGAAATGCATTGCTCGATCATATGTATCCATCCCTCCCCGAAACCCAGTTGTTTGAAATTTTGGAACAGGAAATGTCATTCAGCTCTGTCATATGCTTTGGCTATATCAATTTTGATGGCCATCCAACCTTGTTTCTTTTTATAGAAATGTTTCATTTGGTAGAAACTCTCGTGTGCGAGACTAACATTATCTGCAATAGAGCGGCCTCTTAGAAAACTACCTTAATTAGGAGAGATAATGTCGTCGAGTAGGGGGTTTAAGTCTATTTGCAAGGATTTTCGAGATGACGTTATAACAAAGCCCTATAGGTCGAAATTTATCCTGGGAAATAGGGTTAGCCATTTTAGGGATCAGGGCTATGAAGGTCTCATAGAGCTTAGGGTCTATTTGCCTGGTAGTGAAAAAGTTTTGTACTACTTCAATCATGTCAAACTTCACTATGTCCCAATAGTATTGAAAAAAAAGGCATGAAAATCGTCCGGATCAGGAGTTTTATGGTTGTCTATGTAAAAAATGATGGCTTGGATATCTGCAGCACTAGGAATAGCCAAAAGGGCCTCGTCTTCCAAAGAGATGACCGGGGTGAACATGGACAGTTTTTCAAGGTTGGGGATCGGGCAAGAGGATTGAAGATATTCGCGAAATAATTATTGAACACATTCCCAACAACTTCCTGATCGGAGTGCCAGGTATTTGCATCATCATTTAGTCGCAAAATAAGTTTATTTTTTTTCAGTCAAAATTGAAAGGTAAGATGAAAGAATTTGGTGTTCTTATCTCTTTCGCTAAGCCAGGAAATATCTTACTTATTTTGCCATAACATCTCTTCTCTAACAAAGAGTTCAGAGAGCCGATCTTCCAACAAAAATATAGTGATGACATTATCCTTTGAGGGTTGGTCGTTTTAGAGTTCATCTAAAGCCTTTTGAGTTTCCAAAATTCATAGTTGAATGTTTTAAAAAAATCTTTCGTGTTCCAACGGGATAGACAATAGTTTTTTTTTTTTTTTGAGGTAGAAATTGTGAGCAGGAGTAGTGTGCCACCAAACAAATTCTCGCCATACCCAGTACCCGATTCAAGTGAATCAGAAAGAACAACACATGAATCTGAATCAGATTCGTCTGACTCAGCAACCAAGCCACTTGAATGTGCATCTACAACCAAGTCACTCATTGATTCAACCTAACATACGGTCACTGGCGATCCTCAGCGACTCACTGGCTCAAGATCGCTCTTTGCTCTCTCTGCCTGACTCAATGATCCTCAACAATAGTGACTCAACGGCTCCCCTCCACAATAATTCTCTGCAGGATCATTCAATGAAAGTCAATGACCAATTTTCAATGGGCTTAAATGAGCAACATTTAATGTCAAAGCTCACTAATTGCACCCACTTACAAACAAATCCAATGGTGAACACTTCATCCCATCAACAAGATCAAACGAAGTTTAGTTTATCACATCCCAAAATTGAATCCAATGGGTCTCAGCACGACAACCCAATCCACCATATCCACTATAGCTCCACTGGATCTTGCTTTTGTTTGCAGTCTACTGGGCCCAATCCTTTTTACTATTTTCAATCTCTTGGGCCCAATCCAATAATGGATACCCGCCACCTATTCTAACCCCGTGGGCCCAACCGAATACCACTATCATAACTTTGGATACAAACCACATATTCTTCTCTCTGTACACCCATCTTCTTCCCCAACCTAACACAACCATCTCAAATCTCTCACTTCGATGAAAGCCAACTGTTAGCTCCAATGAATCCGTCCCAATTTCACACTTTTCTCCCTCACAATGCTCTCAATTACATCCCTGCGCCCACCATCATTCCCTCCCCATCCTCAATTTACAACAACCCACCCACTCGACTTCACCCATCAACTGAACAACTCTTTTGTTGGACATGTTAAACCTAAATTTGGATCAAATCCTATCTTACTTTCATCCCAATCTCCCATACAACAATCCAATTCCCATACTACGTGGTACTATTATGCTTCCACCAGTTCTCTCCATCACAACATCAGGCCCACAACAAATCACCTCACATGCTCAGTTGCAATTTTTTGAGGATGAGGATGATGACCCAGCTGAGGTACCTCGTGCTCTATAGACATAGGTGGTGTCTAACCAATTGCCATCAGATGATATAGACACGATGGCAACAATATACCCTTTGCCCACTGAGTCTTCTCAACTTATTCCAGCAATTTCATATCAGACTACAATCACCACGATTGATATTGTAGCTACTTTATCAATGGTTACTACTAAGGCCTACCACTCCTCACTTGCTATGTATAACATGAGCCCACAGACTTTGCTTTTATCTACTGATCAAAAGCATAAGGCAGTTATCAAGGCTAGTAATAAAACAAGCACTAGGCGGGAAATGGATTTGAGAATGGGCAAACAAAAGCTAGAGCTATTGGATTCTGAGCCAGTGCTTGAGCAACCACACAGGAAAAGAACCTCGGACTCAAGCTCGGGTAGGAAGAAGAGATCGCATTTTGGGTCTAATTGGAAAAATCAGTCTCAACACACTACCTGGAAAACACCAATAACTATCAGTCAAGTTCAGTGTGCTACAACCATGTTAATGCTACAACTATTGTTCATGTTAATGCTATTGGTTCAAATGTTTATACTAGTCTTCCCATTTCTGCTTCCACTCCCCCCAGTGAGGTATTGATGACCATCGATGAAGGGTCACCAAAGTACACATGATTCTTTCATGGAACACAAAGGTCATGGGTCTCCCTATGTGTTTCAAAATCTAAAGGCCTTATCCAATTAGTCTAATCCATACATCATCTTCCTATTAGAAACCAAAGCTTTCTATACCGAGATGGATCACACACGCCAGAGACTGGGTTTTAAACATGACGTTTCAGTACCAGCACGGGGACAATCCAGAGGCATTGCTCTTTTTTGGAAAGAAGGTATTCATCTTAACATCCTGTAAATATTATTTCAACTGTACAATTGATGATTACTATGCTACTTCTATTTAGTCGATTATTTTTGTGTATGGAGAACCAAATCCCGTTCTTCGGGTACAATTTTGGAATACTATGTCCAACATTTATGACCTGCAATCTCTTTCGAAAATGTTCATTGGGGACCTTAATGCTATCTTAGACCTGGGAGAAAATAGACCAACTTGCTCAAATCTCAGCCATCTCCAAATTTTTATTGACAATCATAACCTTATGGATTTCCCTCTGAATGGTCACAATTCACATGTAACAATAAGCACAAGGACAAGAATGAGATCAAAGCTAAGTTGGGTCGCATCTTAGTATCTACTGACTGGATGAGTTTTGTTCCCTTATACTACGACCCGTACTATCCACACTTCGACTTCGGACCATAGAGCTATATCTCTCCAACTTGAGTCAAAATCCCAAACCTCTCAATTTTTTTAAAAGTCCTTCATTGTTAGTTTTTGCGAAACGAGATAGTAATTGAATTAGAAGTCCTATGTTGATGGTCATGGAATATGATTCCATGCAACCAAACACTACCTAAATATCCTACTCCACATTTCTTGACATGGATACATGCACTCTGCGAATTGAAATGAAACCACACTAACAAGTTCTTCTCCATCCTAGGCTATAAAACTCATCTTACACCTTCATTGCATTATACGAATTGAAATGATTCAAAGTTTTGATCCAAGTACTAACGTAGAAGTCCATCATTGTTGGTTTTGCAAAACAAACTCCATCATTTGCAGAACAAGATAGTAAGTGAACTACAAAGATATAAAACTCACCTTACACCTCCATTGCATTATACGAATTGAAATGATTCAAAGTTTTGGTCCAAGCACTAACGTAGAAGTCCATCATTGTTGGTTTTGCAAAACGAACTCCATCATTTGCGGAACGAGATAGTAAGTGAACTACAAAGAGGAAATCAAAATTTTATTTTTAATAAAAAAAAAAGTAAATAAAAATATGGGGTGAGAGAGGCTCGAACTCTCGACCTCAGGATCACTCGCTTAGCTATGAGACCTACGCGCTAGCCAACTGCGCCACCACCCCATCATGTTTCAAAATATAATATATTTCATGTAATAAATTAAAAATAAATTTACTGCATTTATCATGCTCAGCCATGGATTGTGATTTCATTTTTCGAATTTCGGTCAAGATATAAATTTACAGCATTATAGCATAGCATGTTAAAATATACGGAATTAAAATATTTCTTTATTTTCTCAGAAAAATTTGACATATTTCAAATTTCTAAAGAGATTTCGATAATTTCAAAAATATAAAACATTTAATCACATTCCTTGTGCTCAACTAATGACTCCTGGGCCTAAAGTCTCTGCTTCTGTGCAACACATTTTGATTTGGCATCTGGTTAGGTTACTTAAAACCAAGCTTTTTTTTAGCGAGTTTAGAGATGATCATATCACATTGGAGCCGGAGGGTCTCAAAATCATATCCTAGGTGGGTATGTTTGAGACGAAACTCAAAGTTGGAGATGCACTTGCTGCTCGATCATTGAGGTAAAAAATCTCATAGTTTAAACGAGATATCAACATTTACTTAAAAGTGACAATTTCAACAACTATACCAATCCCTTTACAAGAGCTAAGATTATATCCTTTTTTCATTGTAATAAAAGACAGTTCGTTAGTAGAATTAATAAGTTCTTAAAAGTTCTCATAAATCACCTTTCAACGTTGTGGTTTTCTCATCTTTAATTCTAATCTAAATACTGATGACGATTGTTCAGTGTAGTATTTGAATTGGTGAAAATGTTGATTCAACTTCATTAATCAAGAATCTATATAATTTGGGGAAAAGCACAAAAACATCTACACAGTATGCATCACAAGTGGCCCCTTATATTTATTCTTTTAAAAAGTCGAAAATGGCCTAAATGTAATGAAACGGTGGATATCAAACATGGAATGGTCTTCTCTTCTTCCTTACCCTTGTTTATTCAGTTCCAACCAAGTTCATTAAGTTTTCTGAGAAGTGGGCATGGCCAATGATACTCCCTGGCTTGGTAAATCCTTCCATTGTTGAGTCACTGTTTTTATTTGGGTGAAGAACTGAACGCCTGCTTTGCCTGCAACCCAAAAGAAACGGAATGTTATGCAACTCCAATTACATTATACAAATATACGTAGCATATATAATGGGCAACGACATTTGGAACGTGCTTGGCCGTCAAGGTGTTCTTCTGATTACTCTGGCAAGTGGCAACACTAAAACCACACCCTGACCACATTATATATTAATCGACTCCTAATTACTACTCCAGAACTAGTATAGTACAGGGTGCATAACATTAGTTTTCAATCAGAAGGTAACTTTACATCTCTTACCATAGAAATTGAGATCTCCTGCAAATGATGCCTTGGATCCGGTGAATGAGAAAAACGGTAATGGAACCGGAATGGGAACATTTATACCAACCTAAGCCAACACCAGAAATGCCAGGCATCAATAATTCGAAGCACGGTGACAAAGATAGTATCACGGGTTTGAGGTTTGTGCAATTCATAGATTTCCATAAAAAATAGTTACACGGACCTGGCCTGCTTCAATCTCGTTCTGGAATTTCCTTGCAGCTACACCAGAGGTGGTAAATATAGATGCTCCATTACCATATCTGAATAACAAGAAAGAAGCGATTTATAACAGACTAATCCTGAACAGTCGATAATTAATAGAAACGTGAGTAAGAAGCAAGTGGTTACTTGTTACTATTGACAATTTCTATAGCCTCTTCTAGGCTGTCAGCCTGTATGTGGATGAAGGGAAAATTTGGTCATACGGTGTAGATTTGGGCTACTAAGTGGCTTAATAACAAGATCAAAGGAATTAATATACCTGCATGCAAAGCAAAACTGGACCAAAGATTTCTTCCTGTTGAACAACAAATGCTAGAGTTACACAAGTTGAGGCTCAATGGTGTATCAAGGAAAACAAAGTCCTGCAAAAGAGTTACAAGTACCTCGTAACACTCCATGTTACTTTTCACATCTGAGACGATGGTAGGACCAATGAAGTTACCATCCTCGTACCCTGGAACCTAATATGAATTCACGACAGCACAATTATAAAGCAGGTAAAACCACAAATAAAATTAAGCTACTTTGCCATAAGCCTTTTGCTAGGGCTTAAGTATGTACCACGGCATTTCTTCCATCAAGAACAAGTCTACCACCACTATCAACACCACTTTGTACTAATCTGCAGATACGGTCCTTTGCCTATGAATTAAAAAGCATGTCAAGAACAATGAGACAACATTGAGAAGTACATATATGAGCAGAAAGTGAAATGATAAACTGACAACATCCATATATTTGTTGTTATTAAGGACATATTTTCCATAAATAACAAAGCCCGGATAAGTGAGACCGGGTTGAGTTTCTTGTATCTAATCTTTGTACCTAATCCTTGTATTTAACTTGGCCAATGCAAGAGATACAGTAGAACGTAGATCTAAACTTAAAATGAGATCCCTGTAACTCTCTTAAAACATTTGGACCATATTGAATCTGATAATAGTCTCCAAAGTGATAATACAGGTTAGTTAATGAAAATCCTTGAGCTACGGGAGTACCTGTTTGCTAATCACTGGACCAAGGTCTGCATCAGGTTCACATCCTGCATTTACTTTAAGTGTTTTAGCACGCTCTACAAGTCCTTCCTCCCTGGAAAAACAAGGTTACCATTTAGACAAAATTCTGGCTATAAGTACAAGCAATACTATGTAAAGTAAGGAAATGAAGCTACAAATCATTTAGATGCCACATAAAAATTTAACACGGGGGCAGAGAAGATTGAAAAACAGGTATAGAAACCATGGCAACATGTGAACTGATAAGTAGCGGAAATGTGTGGCTTCTTGCTGACATTGAGCACTTCTACCGTAAAACATCTAAACAAATAATTTTTAAGAACATCTTGCTTATTATTTTGGATATCACAACTACTTTTTCTCATATACAAACATTAAACTGGTAGATAATAGTTCATGCAAGAGGACAATGAATCCACATACGGAAGGAGCACCAAAAATGGTGCATACCAAAAATAATAATAATAAATAAATAAAAGGGGTTTTTAGACATAACCCCTAATGCTAATTTGAAATTTGACATAACCCTTGTAAGATAAATTATACATACCCCCTAGCCTACCTGAAGATATTTTAACATCCCATTTTGTCCATGGAGCACGATTGACAAAAAATCCGTGGTGCAACTCACATGCCTCTCTTACCTAAGATTATTCAAGTTTAAAATTTGATTTTTATTTTTTATATTTTTAATTGATCAAAATTTTAAGTTGCACGCTCATTTTTGCCAATCATGATCAGAGGTAAAATGGGAAGTTCAAATATCTTCGGGTAGGTTTAATTTCTCATTTTCCGGGGGGGTATGTCCGAAAATCCCTAAATAACAGAATTAAACTGTACCATCGCTTTGAGTCTCCTACAAAAACAGCTGTGCTGAGTGCCATGCACCTTTGCCCTGCTGCACCAAAACCAGCAGCTACCAGGGCATTCAGAGTGGCATCTACACTTGCATCAGGCATGATAATTGCGTGGTTCTTTGCTCCCATATTGGCCTGAATACAACAATGAGAACCATTCAGCTTTACTACACAGAACAGCTAAAAGGACTATTCATTGTCTAGATAAAAAGTATTACCTGAACACGTTTCCCAGTTGCTGATGCTCTACCATAAATATGCATCCCGGCCTTGGGAAACAGAACAGTAAGCAAGAAATTGTATATATAAGTTCTGTAATGCTCGTAATGAAGCTTGCAATGGCTTTTACAATCTTAACAAATCACAAGTAATAATATTTGTGGGACACCAAACCTAAACTGCCTAAACTGTTCACCAGAATGATGCAATACTTACACCATCCTTGGTGGTCTACCACCCTGTATATCACAACTATTAATAGGTAGGATTATTTTCACCGTGTTTGCTTATAGTAATGAACATACTACAACTCAAAATGTGTAAAAACAATTCTCTACAGCATTAAATGGTATTCCAAAAGTTCTACCAATTATAAACCCTCTACTAGGAAAAATAGGCAAATGCTTCGCCTTTTACTTTAAAGATCATAAACATCACACATGATCAAAATCTATAGTGAAATAAAACCAAACAGTCAAACAACCCCGTAAGTATAGGGAAATTTTTTCTGCACCCAACGGTTGATTAAGGAACCCAATCACATTTTTCTTAAACTTCTTTTTTTCAAGATGACAAGGGAGCCCATTATTAAGTAAGGGTACTGTCATCATTTTGTAACAAACATGTAACCATAAGTCCCCACTTCCCTCTGTGTCTCCATCTTATCATATCCTCTAAACAAGTTCCACCATTCAGTTTGTTCAAAAGATGAAATCTTTTAATAACAAACTTCAATTGCTTTTTAACTTAATTTGAAATCAACACCTGGACTTAGTTATTTTAGCATTGATTTTATGCTTGGTCAGGTTATAGCATTCAGTTGGCTCAAAAGGTGATTCATCTTTATCTAATCAAGCCAATAACCATATAAAAACACATATTTTAATTCTTCTTTAGAGAAAAAAGGTACACAGAGAGGTTCAACAATTTCTTCTAGAACAAGACCTTCATAACCAAATCTTTTAACCCAATGGTCTTTTAACTTAGATATAAACAATATCTTGGAAGATTGAAGAAAGTGGATCGGAATAGCTACCTAATGGTAATTCTAAATCAAACAACATCTAATCCAATATAATGGAGAGATTGATTAGTGAGTTTTGGAGAAGATATCAAAACAATAGGGGTGGAAGGGGGAAGAAGAAATTAGGTTTTGACATTTAATTTTGGATAAAAACCAGAAGAATTGTTGAATTCTACAAAACCACCACATAAAAATTATGTAGTCTAATATACCCTTGGTAGTTTCAAACTGTAGAAAAGGTTGGTTGATGAGAGCACTCAAGTATTCTGGGGTTCCCTCATCAACTGATGGGTGTAGAAAAGATTTCCTCAGTATAAGAAATCAAATATATCTAGCTAAGATACAGAAACTTACCGTATTGGAACCGACAAATGATATAGCTTTTATGTCACTATCATCACAAATATTATTAACAACATCCTGCAGAAGTTGAACCGCAATGTCAGTAAGAGAGAACACTTAACTGACAATAACTACAAATCAAAACAGGCAAT
Source organism: Berberis vulgaris (assembly GCA_963556465.1). Classification (NCBI taxonomy): domain Eukaryota; kingdom Viridiplantae; phylum Streptophyta; class Magnoliopsida; order Ranunculales; family Berberidaceae; genus Berberis; species Berberis vulgaris. The sequence goes on from OY747137.1 coordinate 7,817,564, forward strand.
TTGCTCAGTCACCAAAAATACCAAATAGAAATAGCCTTCCCTATGACAGGGATTCTTTTTCCAGAAGATCCAAAATTGAAATAACTATTCATGGTTAATAACACTATAGAAATGCTTCACGACTCGTAAGTAAATGCAGATTCCCATGTGAAATGAGGTGAACAAAATGAAGTAAACAACAGGAACATGAAGGGATTGGAGCAAGATCTCACATTGGTGCCATGAACAATATTTAGGACCCCCTTAGGCAAACCAGCTTCCAAAGCTAGCTCTGCAAGGATCATTGAAGCCCCTGTGGAGACCAGAGTAGCAATGATCTTAGTCATGATACAAGTTGAAACAAAGAAAAGAAGGGGAAATAAATAGTTTAAAAAAAAAGAGAAGACAAGTCCGGATAAAATTTATGGCTCTCAACTAACAATGTCATATGTATCAACATGCCACTGTTTAATCCAAACCAAAATCATAATAAACCCAAAAAGACTGGTTGTGGGCCAATTCTATCAACCGTATGCCATTGCGTCAAACAAGAGTCGGGCCACAAGTTACTAAAATAAAATGATTGGTGCCCATGGTATTTGATGCATGATTATGATTATTAACTACTAAGGGTATATTATCTTTACGTTGTTATAATAACTCTAGCTGGACACGCTCTCTAGTTTATTTTGTTCATCTTCAATGAAAAATTAAATTAAGAACTTTGATATCCTAATTGTCACATAAATTGCATATAATCACGTAAGTTTAGACTTGTCTTCTTCTCTTCTTTTGAATATGAATACTTGTTGTATGGATAGTCAGTGTTTCCTTCTACATAGTTCAGTGTTTAACATGTCATTCTTGTTTTTCTTCTAGGATTCATTGTTATTAGTCAGTAGTCACAGTGCACTTGTATTTAGTTTGTGGTTAGATACTGCATGTTCAATTTTATTAGAACCATTTCAATAAGCATTTATCTTTGACAATATAACTTTTACAGATCTAAAGTAGATCACTGGTCTGAGTACCCACAAATTTTTAATGGTTTTGTTCCTGTTCTACTTTTCTAGAGATCACACTCAAAACCTCAAATAAACGGTTTTTGGTTTCTAATGCTTAAGGAACTCGTCCAGAACCGGATCCTTGAGATCTCTATACCATCAAGTAGTCCAGCCCATTCAAGTAAATGAAATGTGATGCACCAATATGGTTATGAATTATGTAAGCACAACAGTATGAAAGTAGTAACACCTGGATCTTTCTCTGATGGTTTTAAAACGAAAGTATTGCCACATGTCACTGCTACTGGGAACATCTGTAAATATCAACAACAGCCAAAATTTATGTGACTTAAAGAGATGCTACAGAAATATAATCTGAAGCTTACAAGACTTGATAACCAAGTAGACCAACTCTATATATAAAATTTCCAAAGATCTCTCTAAAGTGTCATTTAACAAAAAATTATAGCTGCTCAACCATCATTTAAAGTAGTAACGACAAACAATCACCGAATCAATCAGTCAAGAAACGAAAACAATCTGAAGCACCAAAAAACCCTTAGATAGCCTATGATTAACTGTGAAAGATGAAAGAAAGAAAGAGAGAAGTAATCTTGTGAGCTTACCCACAAGGGAATCATTGCTGGAAAATTGAATGGGCATATCCCAGCACAAACTCCAAGTGGTTCTCTAATACTATATGTATCGATTCCAGTTGACACATTCGAGACGAACTCCCCCATTTGCAGGGTTGCCATTCCACATGCATGCTCCACTACCTCTGCAAAAGAAAACCCAAAGCTAAAATATGAACACATTTCTCTATAAGCACCAACCAAATCAATTACAAGTCAATTGTTCAGAAACAAACTGACCTAACCCACGGAACACATCACCATGGGCATCCTTCAATGTCTTCCCTTGTTCGAGAGTAATGTTCATGGCAAGTTTGTCCTGAATTTTCATTATAAATCATGTTATATAACGAATAATCAGTTCAAATTATAAACACCAGAAAATAATCATTCTCATTACGAAAGAAAATCAAGTTCATCTTTTTCCTAACGCACTACTCAAAGTCTCTACCTATGAACTGTTTGACCTAGAGTTGGCATCAGAAATTACACAATTTGTGAAATTATTCACTTAAATATCTAAACAACAAATCACGAGTTCTCGATGCGAAAGCACGTCAAAGTTCCATTTTGTTCCTTATCATTTACCTAGGTGTTTACAAAAATAAGATTTCGAAGCTTGAAATGTGAATAGCCAACAAAACATTCGAAACCATGGGTTTAAACATTTATACAACAGAAATCATAAATAGTCAATTCAAACACAATAATTTCCTTATCAACTACTAGCATTGTCTCTACAAATAACCTCTTGGGGCTTCAGTTGTGCAATTATATAATTCAGTGATGATATAAATTCTAATTTCTAAGCAACAAAAATAAATCACTCCAAGTAAGAAATTTTCTTCATTAATTACTCACAATGTCTCTCCGGATGAGCTCTTGTAGCTTGAACATGACTCTTTGCCTAGTCGTAATCGGTGTATTCCTCCAACCAGGAAAAGCCTGCTTCGCCGCACTCACCGCGGCTTTAAACTCCTCATTCGTAGTCAATGGAACTTGCGAAACCACCTCTTGTGTCGCCTATTATTATCCAACAAAAACACTAACTTAGCATTCAAAAAAATCAAAAAATTACTAACTTACATCAAATCAATTCTCTCCAAAAAAAAAACATGTCTAATAATTAATTCATACCGGATTAAGAACATCTATAGTCTCACTCGCCTGCGATTCCACAAACTCTCCTCCAATAAAATTCCTAATCCTCAACTATACCAATCAAAACAACCACACGATCACAACAAAACTAGAAAACAAAAAATTTGAAACCCTAGAAATTCAATGTTTGGGTAGAAAAAACTTACTCGACTTGTGTGATTGATAGATGGATTGGTTGCTGTTGAGAACTGAGAGATGCCAAGAGGTTTCATTGCATTCAAAAACCTATTACCACCTTCAGAAGGAAAAAAATTTTGATTGATCGATCGAAAAAGAGATTTTAGGGTTTTATGATTCAAAATGATTTTGATTTCTAAGCTATAGAGACATAGATACCTCTTCGAAGCGAAAACTGCAACATTTTTTTACACTCTTTTTACTGTCTGTCTGTGTGTTTCGAAATTCGATCGTCTCTGAAGGTTTATTATATAGTGACTGCTGTTGCTGACGTGTAATGCACGTGGACGTGTAAGTGATAAGTATTCTTCAATTTTTAAATTATAGATTCTCCTAATCTTCTAAACGCATTTTTAATTTAATTTATGTCTAATTCTGTTTATTTTTATTATATTTTTAAGGGCATCCAGTCGAGGTCCGGTGTAAAATTGAATGAAGTTTGATCCGTTGTGATAAGGAAGAGATGCATTCGATAATCTGCCCCCACTTTGGATATACTAAAATAGAATTATATATACTAGAATATTCAAATATTTTTTATTTTATTACAACTTTTCAATGATAAGTAAAAATTATTATTGAATTTTGAAAAAATAATTATTTATAATTTTAAAGTCTATGTATAGTTTACAAATGATTAAGGGTTTTGAATAATTATGTTAAAGACTTTTAGATATAATTAACAATATTTGAAAGAAGTGTGTTTTGATCGTAAATAATCTAAATATGGAAAGTTAAAATGGTACATATGTAATAATTTTCCATTTAAAATTATGAAATTACCCCTGGTCACTATTCACGTATTTATTGATTTTCTTGTAGATATAATAGAATTTGAAGGGTATTTTAGACAATAAAAAAATCAGGACTATGACACACATTCACTATTCCTAAGGGAAACTTGCATTATATACTTTAGACAGACTTGGAGGGAGATGAAACAAACAATTTCTACCAAATTTTCGAGCGAGCTATTATGTGTACTTAGTTTTTTAGTAATGTAACTTTATAGCTTTGGATACCCACCTAACCTCTTTCCGAGTTCAACCAAACATGGGTTTTGCACATCGGCTTATATAGGATTAAATAGATGATCAAACTCAAATTTTTTATTACAATTGAATCTCTATCTTTATTGGGCCTAACTTGTAGGCTCATAATTATGCTCATATGTAAAATTGGGTTGAGTTAGCCTTATAAGGGATTAGGGTTGATATTGAAGAGTAGGAGTGACATATTTGGCATTCTTGCTGATGATACATCAAATTGTCACTCGATCATGGCCATACATGTGGCGCAAACCATCATAAATAATGGAAGACCGATACAAAAGAGATAAGAATGGAATCATCCATCTCAATGAAGGAGGAAACCGTTATAATAAACATCTCTTTCATTGCGTCATTCGAGTTTAAGTCATGCACGTAGTTGAATGCACTCTTCAATTCACTCAATATATAAGGTAAGGAAAAAAGTATGAGAAAGGGATTTGATTATTCTATCAACACTATGTAATTTTAACCGAGTTCTATTCAGATTAATCTTCATCTCCAACAGAGTTACTGACTAAAACATCGGAGTGTATTTGGTCACCAAACAAATGGTCTTTGGCAATCTAACCTTTATTTTGCAAGTCGAATTTACAAGAGACAAGATTTGGTCGCTTCAGTTTTGTGTCGTCCGTGAGGACAAATAATCGAGGGGAGACAAATCATCAGAAAGCGATTCGATTATTCTATCAACACTATGCAATATTTAACTGAGTTCTTTCCTGATTACAGGGGCGGAGCCAAGATTGCAGATAAAGGGAGACAAACAGTACACAATTATCTACTAAAATATTAAGAAACTAGGTTTTTGCAATCAGGGTGACATGGCATGATCGTGAAATAATGATGATTAATTCAACTATACAAACAGTATACATAACATGATTAACTCAATTGTAGCTAGCTAATTAAGAGCTTCCATTTTTTACTTGGAAAAGACAAAAGCATGCATGGTGATATAAGATGAGAGTTGGCGAGGAGCTGACCTCTGGCTTTCTTTCTAGCTTTGCGGCAGCAGAAATGTATAGTCCAAGTCCAAGGAATAGTAGCAGCAGTAGCCTAGGTAGCGTATCTTCTCTAGACTGGACTGGATAAGTGAATTTGTCGGACATCAATTTTATTTATGGAATCTTCCTTCCTCTTCTCCTCCCGATTTAGTTATATGTTTGTCTCTTCTTCTTTGAAACTCACTCCTAAGTCAGAGCATCCGAGGATAACACTTACACAACCAACCCACTTTATTTTATTTTCTTATTCTCTTGTCTGTCTTCTCGGAAGGAAATATATGTGCGTGTATAGAGATAGAGATTTCTTATTTTGGGCTAGCTTAGGCAAAACAAACAAACAAACAACTTAGCTAAATTGAACTACGACATCGTGTTTTCCCAACCGCCCCAAACCCAAATGATTGTTTTTTATTTTGAGAGATTAGAGAGTCCCCCCCCCCCCCAATTAGTCTAATTTGTTAACTAATCTTTTATCGTTCTTACCACCATAGGCTAGCTGAGTCTAATGTAAGATAATCTTAATTCTTTCATTTCTTTTATTTTTTAACAAAACAAAAGAAAACCAATGATGATGTATAATTTCCCTTCCCAATTGTCCCCAACTCAATTAAAAATTTTAATATAAATATGATCACATGCATCCCAAAGCAAACCTGATACCTTTCTTTTGGTCTCTTTAAGAGAGAGAGATTAAAAAAAGAGAAAGATAGATAGAGGGTGGGTGGGAATTTTTTTCTAAAATAAAAAAAAGAGAGAGAGAGAGATGGAGTGGGATTGGGATTGGGATTGGGATTGGCGAGGGTGGAGTTTAAAAAAAAATTTATTGTTTTAATTTTTAGTGAAGTCAAGAGTCAAAATTGCATACAAAGGGGGGTAATGTAAAAAATATGAGTAACTTAGTGGGATTTTTTTAAAAAGATAAGGGGGGCAATTGACCCCCTTACCTAATACATAGATCCGCCCCTGCTTGATTAATCTCTATCTCCAACAGATTTACTAACTTAAACATTAGAGTGTCTTCAACCATCAAACAGGTGGTCTTTGACAATGTAACATTTATTTTGCAACTAAAAACCAAATTTGGACGCATCACTTGCTATTTTCCCAACTTTACCAATCTCTAAACAGATGGAATTGATGGATTCACTACAATTTACCATGCAACAGTCCAATACGCAAAACCCGCTCACTACCCTTGCGAAGCTTCCCTTTGTTGCATGCAAAAGTTATAATTTGAAATCTTATTCACTACATGGCGGTAATTATTTACATTGAAGCTAACAATGCCAAATCGATTGTTATTTACAAAGTCATTGCTCAAAGAACGACCACAAATTACATTCTAAGTTCTAACAACTACTCTTTACTCATTGTAGGGTTTTCATTTAAACTTCTACATGTTATGTCCATTCATATATCCATACACACTTTGCCTGCTCTGTCAAGAAGAGGTTACAGATTTGAAGTAACGGATGGAGTAGTGTGAAGAAAGGCGTGTTGGGTAAAACATATACAAAATAGGTGACACAAGTGAAGGCATTTTTCGCGTTTTAACTTAGTTAGGATCTCTCTGTCATCTCGGTTTTGAGTTTTGGGTAAAACACAGACACTTTTTGATAAATTGCCAACTCTCTAAAAGCTCGAACTTGTAGAGAAGGTGAATCCAATCATATATCAAGCGAAAGTGAGAGCGGCGTCGTGAGATTATAACTATATCGGTGGGTATCAATCGTACAACTACACCGTAAATTCACACGGTACTACCGTGGATAAGTACATGGGTAATTTAGGCCCATGAATAATTGGAGTGGGTTTAATATTCCAACACTCTTCTTATTGGTATTCACTTGGAAAACGAAGTAATTCAATGAAATAAAATGAGTGGTTATATCCATTCGATCCATACATGTGAATCAAAAGTTTTAGCTTTTTACGCGATTGTTGAAACATATTTTCCATATTATAATTTAATTTGTTTTTTTTTTCTTTTTACGCAATTGTTGGAGATATTCTAATACATGTAACATTTGGCAATCAAAAGCTCAAACACTTCTAATTCTTGTAGATGCACGAGCTACTTCAAAGAAAATAAAAATAGCCCAAAAGTTATACTAAAGTCGATCAGCTCCATAATTAAAAGTTATTCTACCATGCAAACAATTTAGATGTGCTCCACATAAATCCCATCAGATTAAGACTCACATTAAAGTTTCTTTCCCTTCACAGGCGTAAGTTTTATATTGCGAAGCTTATTGTTAGGGATCATTCTTGATGACTCAAGAACCGATATAAGTGACATGGATGGGTTTGGTTTCACGTTATCTTACAATTGCTATTGGAGATAGTGTGTGGGTGTTTGTTGAAGAGATGGTGAGGATGGATAGATGAGATGGGGTGGGGTTAGTCATGAGGTTCTTGCAATTTTGGAGGTCATGGACAGTTTTGAGTGACAGCTACATTTTCAGTCATAGTGTTCTTCTCACTCACGAAAATCACGAGTTCATGTTGTTGATGAGGGCAACTACAATAGTCAGCCAACCAGCTATGCACACTCACTTATTGTACAGCATGGCAACAATTGCTTTTTATCGCACACGGTAAGGGTATGTTTGGTTGCACAGACAATAGAGATGAAATTTGAAATCGTTTTTGTGAATTCGATTTTGAGATCTTCCTCTCAAACTTGGAATCCCATGAATAGTGGAAAAATAGTTTTATAAAAAATTAATTTTATGTAAGTAAATAGATAACCAAACAACGAAAATCTAAAAGTTTGCTAAATCTTAGTTAACATTATATGAATCTCAATTTAGTTATAAATCAAAATGAAAATAAATAAATTATAATAATCAAAATGAGGGTTCAAACTTCTATGTGTTAGACTGACGTGATAACCAACTACACCACGAAACCAATCTGGTAATGTGGTAAAATTTTAAGTTATTTAATAAATACATTTGTTGCACATTCTCATAAATTCTTTCAAGGTTAAAGTGCTTAAGCTCTAAAAAAAAAAAATGAAGAACAACCTATTTTCTTTCCCTCTTTATTTTATCATTCCAAATGAACTGCATAAGGTTACAAGTTTTCAAACTTATTAGCATAACTTATACACATTGAGTCCTTGAGATCAATGCGAAAATGGGTAATTTGGTTTTGTTTTATTTCAGATTGTCCTCATTTTTCTTTTTAATAAGTAAGATCTTGATGTTGATTTTACGTAGGCTTTTCAAAATGTAAGATCTCAAATTATAATCTAAAACAGTTCTCAAAAATAAAAGAAAAATATCAAGCCAGAGACAGATTATGGTATGTGTACAATAAAGTGATCCAAACCAAACATGTTGATGATAAGATGAGAAGTTGAGTACAAGTAGAAGAAGGCGAGTACCATACTTCCCTTTCTTATATGGAGTACCCAAAGATCCCATACTAATATATAGAATTTTGCAGTAGATCATAGTAGTGTCTTGTGAAAGAGACGGATCGAACAGTAGTTATATCTCATTGAACATAAGCTTTTTGCAGTAATAAGTGGTCCATAAACACTCAAGACTTGTGGGTGGTCCAGTCCCTCCAAACTAATGGTTTTGGATCGAACTTGGGAAGAGAGGAAAAACTAACAAGATTCATTATTAAATAAAACATGAAATGGTTATTTGAAAAAAAAAAAAAAAAAAATCGTATTAAAACTAGCTCGAGCTGGTAGAGAGGGCAATTCCGACAAATCTTTCTTATATAAAGAAAATAGAAGTGTGCAGAATTTTATTTGATTGCACGGAAAATAGACATAGAAATTAAAATCATTCTATGAATTTGATTTTGAAGCCTATTCTCGAAGAATTCCCTTGAGTAGTGGGAAAACAGTCTTATAAAGAATCGATTTCATATTAGTAAATAAACAACCAAACATCGAAAATCTATATAACTAGGAAAATGACTAACCAAACATACCCTAAAAAGTAAAACCCAAGCAATCAGAGAATTCTGTTTTTATCCATCATATACCAAGTGATCAAGCACAATAGACAAGGGAGGAAACTTTAAACTCAATACATGCTAAAGGGGAAGAGGAGTATTTGATTCTCAACATGAGCAACCCCATATACAAAAAACAAAGGGGTATATGTTTTTGGTGAAACCAACATTCAAACAATATGTAGAAAACATTGGACATCAACCTCACCACACTTGATTGAGACCCATTTCTACAATGGAAGAAAGGAAGGAATGGCAAAGAAAAAGCAAAAGAAAAACTTGCTCAAACAAAAGAGATTCTAAAGTAGTACTCTTTGGATGTATGGGCTCTACCTCCAATGCTCTATAGAAATATATATGAGCAAGAAGAAAACCATGTTCACCATACAATACAAAGAAACCCTAAAATTCCATTGTCACCACTTCTCTCTCTTATTCATTCATTCATTCAAATGTTAACAGTATAGTATTCAAAACACTTTCAATAAACCACTACTTTTTCAGACACCACTGAATCATACTACATTGCAACTTTTATTGTGTTAAAAAAATAAATAAACAAAAACATAATAAGAGATAAGAGTAAAAGAGAGACAGATCGAGCTGTAGGTGTTTGTCTTGGCAGGGCTAGATAGCTAAATAGAAACCTCTCCAGAAGCTAAGACAGCTACTATTTTGGTTTTATCTGGAGATCAGTAGCAGAAGAAGCCTGAGTGAAACTCAGATATCTCTGAGAGAGTTGATAGTGAGAGTTCTATGGGGACTGTGCAACATAGAACAAATTCAAACATATCATACCATCGAGTCTACCTACATAATAAAATAGCCTCAAAACCATTATAGATCCCAAGGACATGCTTCAATATGAGAAGAAGAATGTAATTTCATTAGACATGAAACAAAACTCTACAACAATGGATAGATAATAATACCGCATTTACCATGCGTAAAAAAATAACACATGCATATAAACAATCCCTAAACCTGTGTCAATCGGTGCTAGCTTAAGTGATAAGATTTGTAGCGAATGAAATTGTTAGAATTATATCTATAGTTTAGCTGAAAAAAATAAAAATAAAAATCCGAAAACCTACCTTAAAATAAAAAATATGGTCAGGTCGAAGGGAGGCACTAGCTCCATACCATGATTTCATGCTATAGGTCTCTCACAATCGAATGCATAAGTGAACCCTATATTTGTTCATGCATTTCAAAGGATACAAACAACATAAAATTGAAAAGGAAAACAAACACAAGACAAATAAAAAAAACAGAGATAGGAAAATAACAACACAAGAAGACTGTCATCATCTTTATCATCATAAACACAATCTGCACACAATGTTCATCATTAAATAACAACAAAACCTAACAACTCTGGATCCCCCACCTCTCCATCACCCATGTAATGATGACTACCCTGAAGCAAACCAATAACACAAAAGGCAAACTAAAACTGAAAAGAAAGAAAGAAAGATCAGCACTAAAAGTTAACAACAACTCTGGATCTCCCACCTCTCCATCACCCATGTAATGATGACTACCCTGAAGCAAACCATGAACACAATAGGCAAACTAAAACTGAAAAGAAAGAAAGAAAGAAAGATAAACACTAAAAGATAACAACAACAGTCTCTGACATGGGTGAGCTTTATCTGATTCTTCTGTTCTCTTTGTTTCTATCATCTTTGTTTACTAATGCAAACTAGTACTACCATGCTGGCTCAACTCAGTATTCCATCCTTGGATTCCACTCCAGTTGCTTGTATTTCCACCACCACTTCCACTGCAGTTGATGTTGATGTTGTTGTTGTTGGGGGTGGTACAAGGAGAATTTGTGATTGGGTTGAAAGAGTTGTCGAAAACCCACTGATGAGTACTAGTTGTATTGTCACCAAAGCCAATGGGGTCTGGCTTTCGCACCAGCTGGTTTTCGAACAAAGCACCGGGTTCCTTCTGATTCTCCTCGTGGAGCAACAAACCAATCCTTTGTTGTTGTAACTTCCAGTGCAGGTCTTGATTGATGCAACTCAAGGACTCGATTGAAGATGCAAGAATATTATTAGTGTTGAAATTCATTGAAGCCATTTCTTGATGAGCTCCCGCGTTCATGAACAAACTTCTAGGCTCTCCTGATTGCTGTGGTACTGAATTGCCATAATAATTATTGAACCCCATTAAAGAGCTCAAACCAGCCATCGACATATCTCTGTCGTAACAAGTAGGGTTGAGACTGAGACTTGGGCTATTAGTACTAGTAATAATTGAACTTGTACCAATGTGTTGAATTGCAGCACCCCCAAGTTGATGAAACTCCAAGGAAGGATTATTGGAAAGTTTGGGATCATTAGAGAATCTTGAATTTGATTTGATCTTCTTGTTTTTCCGACAACCACCGCCAATTGGAACGTTTCGAAGCGCACCGCCTCTAGTCCAATACCTACGACATGTCTTGCAGAAGTGCCTTGGCTGGGAGAGACTGTAGTTGTTGTAGTAACAAAATTTGGTGTTGGGAGAATCACACCTAGGACACTTTGGGTTTTGTTCCGGTGGTCTCAAGTGTCCAACCTTACTACTTACGGATTCTGGCTTCCCCGGAACTTGGCTTTCTGATGCCATCATTTGATGAAGATGAACGAAGAGTAGGTAATAAGAAGTGGGTGTTGTTTACTTTGGTTTTTCTTGTTGTGAAGGGAAGAGAGGCAAGAATTTAATGCTTTCATGCATGAAGTTTAGACAGAGAGGGAAAATGAGAGAGAGAGATAGTTTGAGGAGTGCTTGTGAACTTCATCAATCAAACAAAGAGGAGGGATGTTTATATCAGTGTTAAGAGAGGAGAGGTTTTGGTAGAAAGAGAGAAACATGAAGAGAAGGATGAGCAGACTTGAAAGGAAAGGAAAAGAAGTGAGAGTATATATTGCATAGAAGGAGAGATAAGAGAGAGTAGAGACAAATGAATTGTATGTTCTGATCCTGTTCTGACACAACAGAGTGCCAATGCCAATTGTTGGAACAATACAAATGGATTGATGTGTTGTGTTGTGTTGGGGTATGTTTGTGTTTATGGATGGATGGTTTAGGGGTGCTTGTTTTTCTTCTTAATTTAGGTTTGAATTTATCCAAAAAATATCTTATATTTATATATTTTTTAAAATTCTAGGATGTAAAAGTTTAATATACATTTTTGCGATTATAAATAAAGTTATACATGTGATTGATGAATCGCGGAAATGTATATGCCTGGTACTTTTGATGTACACTCTCGATCGCATCGCAATATTGGAGATGCTCTACAATGTTCATGGGCGGATCTACGTGTAAGGTAAGGGGGTCATTTGCCCCCCTTAACTTTATAAAAAAATTCACTAAATTACTCGTATTTTTTACATTGCCCTCCTTTAAAATTTTATGTTGTCCCTCTTTATGAAATCTTGACTTCTAACTCCACTAAAAATTAAAACAACAAATTTTTTTCTTTTTTTTTTTAAACTCCACCCTTACCAATCCCAATCTCACTCAATCTCTCTATTTTTTTAATTCCCATCCTTTTTTTTTTAATCTCTCCATCTCTCTCTTAATTCCTCTCAACTCATTTTAATCCATTCACCCCCTACACACGCAGAGAGCAACAAAGAAATCAAAAGAGAGGTGCCATACATGGTGGGTTTGCTTCCCATGTGATCATATTCATATTAAAATTTTTAATTGGGTTGGGGACCGGCCGAGAAAATTTTACATCGTCATCATCATTGGTTTTCTTTTGTTTTGTTAAAAAAAAAAAAAAAATTAGAATTATCTTACCTTAGACTCAGCTAGCATATGGTGGTAAGAGTGATAAAAGATTAGTTAACACATTAAATTAATTTGGGGGGTTGGGATCTGATTTGTTTTGCTTTCTCTCTGATCTTTCAAAATTAAAAGTAATCATTTGGGTTTGGGGCGGTTGGAAAAACACGATAGTTGTAGGTCGATTCAACTAAGATGTTGTTTGTCTGCTTCACCTGAGCTAGCCCAAAAGAAGAAAACACTCTCTCATGAGTGAGTTTCAAAGAAGAAGAGACAGACGGACAGATAAAGCAGGAGGATAAGAGGAATGAGGATTCCAAAAATAAAATTGTTGTCTGACAAATTCACTTGAATCCATCCAGTCCAGTCAAGCTACTGCTGTTACTACTCCTTGGACTTGGACTTGGACTATACCGTCTTGCTACCTCAGAGCCAGAGGTCTGCTCCTCGCCAACTCTCATCTTATGCCACCTTGCCTGCTTTTGTTTTCTTCAAGTAAAAAATGGAAGCTCTTAATTAGCTAGCTACAATTGAATTAATCATGTCATGTATATTGTTTGTATGGTTGAATTAATCATCATTTTTTTCACGATCACGCCATGTCACCCTGATTGCAAAATATAGTTTTAAAAACTCAGTTTCTTAGTATTTTCGTAAATAATTATGTACTGTTTGCCCCCCTTTGTCTGCAATCCTGGCTCCGCCCCTGACAATGTTACAAGTTAATGACTTCAAAAAAATTATGTATTGAACTGAACTAACCAGAAGAAATGATAGGTATTAATTATGTGCTTCAAGGAAAAAAAAAGCGTGAGCAGCAAAAATTGTGGTTGTCTGGAAGCAGTATAGCAAGAGATTCATTCATTCTATCTGATCGAGTTCAGTGGTGTGCTAGCTCTAGCTCGTCGTGACTCAACACGAGATTCACGCTTCATACTGTTGGCCGTTTAGAATCTATATTTGTCATCTCCTTAAGTTACAATTAACATACTGTTGGCCGTTCAGAATGTATATTTGTCATCTCCTTAAGTTACAAAATTAACACTTGTACTTTATTCTTAATAGTTAAACAAGAAATGCACATTAATAGAAAGAAATGCACTTGAATCAACTGTTTGTTTCATTTCTGAGTGAGCTGCTAATTAGAAGATATAAAATTAAATGTGTTTGTTTTTACGTGTTAATTTGAAGTTTTTTTTTACATTTTTATCTACTACCACAACTCCCACCGCCATCACAAACCACAAACATTAACTCCCTTTCTCCACTTGTTTTTTCTCATCCAAACACCATGGAGATCCTTGTCCACTACTATAAAAAAAATTATATATCCTTCTCCATTCCTTATACAATCTTAAGATAAAAGAGAAAGAAGATAAAGAAGAAGAGGAGGAGAAGGGAAAGAGAGGTTGGTGGTGGCGAAACTGCTCGTGTGATATATAGGATGAGAGAAGAGGAAATGGTTGGTGGAGTAGAGGGGTAACACAGTATTCATTAATTAACCATGCAAGTATGCAACCATTTAACTAAAATTCTGGGTAGTAACCGAAGATTTTCTCAAAAAAGGTTATTTAAGCGGTATCTCCACCTAGTTTCGTAACACACTGAAAGTCTGGTTTCAACCACCAATGTGCTCCTAATAATCGGATGAAAATGAACATTATTTTATTATTTTAAAAAAAAAAAAAAAACTTTATTTGTTCACGATGCATTACCTCCACCACATTTTCACCCCAAAATCCATGACTTATATGTTGGTTTTGGGCAATTGTTGTTTGAAGCTGTTGGAATGAACTATTTTTACCTAAAACAAAAGGTAAATGTCAGATCCTCCTTGAACTATATGGCGGGGTCTGGTGTTGTTTCTTATTTGGACAAGTGAAGATGGAATCTTGACAATTTAGATGTTCTTATGAACCTATCATGCAAATGCATCTACAATTGCTATGTACGATTGGATGTTCAGAGGATCTGACAAAGGATGTACGTACCTGCATTAATCATGTAAATCTAATAAGAGCATCCATCCACAGCTCTCGTAGAATTGTAATTTATTTATTTATTTATTTATTTATTTTAATTCACCGGAACGACGGAGGAATGGCTTTCGCGCACAATAGCTATCTTTCCAACACCATCTGAGAATGAATATGCCATCTAGACCGCACGGGAGATTATGCTGGGGATTAAAGTTCCAAACACACTCTAAAATGATGCGCTTAGCTACCTTGATAATTACATATACATTACCAACGAAATTCAAATTAAAGACTTTATCCCCCATAATTAAGGACTGAGGGGGAATACCTGACACTCTCCTCATTGAGATGGGTAAAGACAAAATTACCCTCACATGTTCAACACACATTATTTATAAAATTTATCCGATTAATGAATTTGGAATTAAAAATTAGGGAATAAAGAGAACAAATTTGGTTTGTTTTTTTTAAAGGCTAATACTCTATGACACCACCAGTTTTGCTGATGGACAAAATCACCTTTTTCTTTATGTGTTGAAGGACATCACCAATAAAAATAGTCTTTCTTCTTTTTGTTTCTCTCGGGAACAACAACCACCACTATCGCACCGCTAGTCGCACTACACCTTCTGACGCCAAGCCGAGCCGCACCTCCCCTCCCCACCTTCTTTTTTTCCTCCTCTCTTCTTCCCCCCTCTTCCACTTTTTCTCCTATCTTCTTCTTCTATTATCTTCCTTTTATCCTATTTCCCCCCGCTTTTTCTCCCCTTTCTTAAGAACAATAGTAGGGAAGGACAAAGCAACAACAACCATCTCATCCCGCCCTTGTCGTCCTCGTCCCTGTTTCATTATTATTATATTTTACAGAGACATTTGATGATGTGCAATAAATGACGTAAGATCTGATCTCACGACATTCACTGCATGTTGTTGAATGTCTCTGCAAAATAAATAAAAAAAATTATGAAATAAAGGACTATGAGGGGTTGTACGACTAGCGGTGGGGCAGGGCGGGGTGGTTGATGTTGCGCCGTCCCTCCTTGTTGAGTGCTGAAAAATAAATATTTATGGCTTAGAGGATGTTTGTTTTTTGTTATAAATAGAGTTAGAGGTCTCAATAAGAAGTTGGACACTCTGTTTAGAGTGTTTGTTTTTTGTTCTAATCAAAAGTTGAACTTCTGATTGGTGTAAGCAGCAGGGGGTGCTAATCACTTAATGAAAATTCATTCCAATAACAATCTCACAATAAATTTTTATAACACTCGTCTCCATGCTCATTGTGAGGTCCCTTTGCCAACAATATTAACTTTGTTTAACACATATAATGCATAGTCTAATCCACTATCCACATTATGAACTGCTTGTGTTATCAACCATTAGTTCTTGGCTTTATATTTTTATTTGGTAGAGAAGTGCATGTACTACAGTTTAATTCTTTTGAAGAAGTAAATTTTATTTTTGTTTATCTTTTTCAATTGTTTTTATTTCTTCTTTAACTTTTAGTTTATTTTAACCATCCATTATTTTATTCATCTTTATTCTTTAAATTAAAAATCATATTTGTCTTCTAATTCACATGAAGTAGTCGATAACCTGCAATACACTTCAACAATGCATAGTGGAAGTAGGGGTTATCGACTGTTATCGACTACTTCATGTGGATTAGAAGACAAATCTTATTTTTAATTTAAAGAATAAAGAAAAAAGTAAAATAATGGATGGTGAAAATAAACTAAAAGTTAAAGAAGAAATATAAACAATTGAAAAAGATAAACAAAGATAAAATTTAAGAAATTAAACTGTAGTACATGCACTTCTCTACCAAATAAAAATATAAAGTCAAGAACTACAACTAAAAAAACTCTATACAAAAAACCCTCAAAAAAAAACTCTCTAAAAAAAAACTATCTTTTATGAACTCCACGTATGGGTAAAAAGAGTTTGAGTGAAATACGAAAACATAGTTTGAGTTAAACAATGAAACATGATTGAATGAAACAAGGAATTGTTGAATGAAACAAGGAATGGTGTTGGATTTGAATAAGGAAACGTATCTTGTAGAGATTTTTTTATGATAAAGTTAGTCATTTGGACGTAGCTTGACTTCACGAGTCTTTATGAATGCAATTGAACTCTCATTGAGCATTCTAATTGTTAAATTTAGCCTTATTATAAACTTTATACATAATTTGATATTTGTAATTGAATTCCTACAAAATGCACAAAAAAACACGTAATGAGATATTTTTATTTGATAATTGAACTTAACAATTATATATTTACGGGTGTAAAAATCAATGTTTTTGATACTTATCAATTATCTCCACCCTTTTGTCCATATTTAAAGTGAATGAACAAAATGAGCATCAGCATCACTAGCTCGTTTTACGGCATAGAGCACTTAAAAACCATTAGATGGAACAATCAAAACAAGAAAAGCTCACAAAAAATCAAGAGTTTACTGCATAAGCTATAGATAAACCAAAGTAACTTGCACAAACTTTAAAAACTGCATTTGGGACGCCTGGCTCAGAAGGTGTTTAACCACCAGCTGAGTAGAACCGAATCGAATTGGTCTGGAACATCCTTTCCACTGGGGAGGCACATTCTGCAGTCCATTTTCTAACAATTTACACATTCATTCGCCTTCAATGACAATGCATCAACATGTTATCCACGTCAATGGCAATTGCATTTGACCCATACTTTGTCTAAAATGACATGAGGGAAGAGCAAGGAGAAAAGATCAATCTAATTCCTCATCGATTCTTTGGTCACTGGTAAAGTCGTGCTCCAAGGTTCAGTCCACTACAGATAAAATGAGAATCTCAGATCTTTCTCCTTTTTTACACCAACATACCTTGGAATAAGAATTTAAATAAAAATAAAAAGCAAAAAATTGGACACTAAATTAAATGGCAAATACAAAACTGCCAACTGAAAAGTATTTTCAATAGCAACATAAATGCTGTACAGTAACTGTGATATTATCTTTCCCCTGTCCCAAAGCCCATTTCCCTTGTACCACCCCTCCCATTCTCTTCCTTTCTCACATGGATTTCTAACACAGTATTATCTACATGATTAGTTTTCTGCATTGCCCTGTATTGTTTAACCGAAACCAAATCCTTCGTTGGCTTCGTGAATAGCTAAAAGCAACCTCTCCTCCAGATGATGTTTTGAAGGATACTCAGGTAGATCCAACTGGTTAAAGCTGCAAATGGAAGAAATATAAACGAATTTAGTGACTGGCAAAAATCATTAGAGAAAATCAAAGATGGGATTTCACGCAGAACACACCATGTATGAGCGGAAGGCAAGTGACTAGCGCTTCCATAGGCTTTGTGAATCTGGAACTTCTGTGAGCCTGAAATTCCTTGAAGCGCACTAAAACCTTCCAAAGGCACCTGCATCATGGTTGGAAGTAATAACTTAGTACATACCAATCAACACGAGACCTGTTAAACTGTGGAAAATGCAAACTTAAATAGATAGCGAGACAACTAAAATGATCAAATACAATTCAATACCATCCTTTAACATATACAGAATAGTCTAAGAAACACTTCCAAGTTTTCTGTGTATAATTTAAAGCATAGTTTGTAGTTGTATATGCAACTATCACCATATACTCTGGCCTTTGGGATTGAAAGCCAAGTGTGTTGTAAGACATAAATAAATTGAAAACAGATGAATTTGCTCAAAATTATTGAAGTCACGGAGTTGGGAACGGGATCAGGTACCTTTGATGTGCCTGTCACAAACTGCAGGAGACGAGCTTTATCCTCCTTGCTGAAACCTTGGACTACCTCCCAAAACCATTGGATAACTGGAGAAGCAGCACTGTATCCAGAATACTCGGTATTTGCCCTCATGTCGTCCACTGAAATGTGAAGTATAGAAGTTGGATTAATTTTTAAGGAGATCTGAGTGAAATCCTAAACCATGCCAATGTATACAAGTGGACGGACTTAAATTAGTTGAATTGATTAGAACTTACAATCAATCTCTGGAAGCCCGCTAATCAACAATTCCAGTTCTTTGTCATTGAAAATAGATATTAGATCTTTAGAAACCAACTCAGTGAAGCCTTCCAAGAATGCATTTATCTGGGGCCTGATAGCAGTTGTTAACCGATGCTCAGCAACAAGATCAACATACTCATGTTTATTCTCCTCGGTGACTCGAATGTTACGCCCATTTGGAATCAATTCATAGTCAGTAACCTGTATTTTGCATTGGAAAAAAGGAACTTAGGTTAAGTACCATGTTAAAATAGTTTTATTAACGAATGATCGAACAGCCAGTATATGGAACAATGCAATTACTATACCTCTGCCCTCTCATACAATATTAGTTTCTCCTCATCAGCATCCATGCTAAAGGTAAGGTCTAACACGTCACTTATATCATTCTGTGGAAACCATGCCACGATAATAAGTTAGTTCTTATTCGAAATATCCAACCCTCTATTAATAAAATATAAGTTGAGAAAAAGCATACCTCAAGCATCCACTTCAGATTTTTTATTACTATCTTATTCGAAATATCCAACCCTCTATTAATAAAATATAAGTTGAGAAAAAGCATACCTCAAGCATCCACTTCAGATTTTTGAAGTAATCGGGATCTATAGCTTCAATATCATGATAGGTTACTTTTGCACCTAAGATATGCTTGTAGAAAGATCGAGTGAAGTGAACATCAAGAAGTTGTCCATCAAACAGTGCTTTTCCAACCTAGAAAAAAAAAAAGTGATTAGAAGCCAATCAACAAATGCAAACATCAACGAGGAGAAAATTCTTTAAGTTCCAAAATTGTTGATTAGAGAAAGGTGTGTACCACTCGTCCTACGAATTTGAAGTATGACAGATGTTCTGTCTGGTAGACTGAGTTTGGATTTGGCTGAAAGGTTGATTCGTTACCCACTGTTGTAAAAAGTAGTGCCCCCTTGTCGAAAATAACCCTAGATAGCAACTGATACCACTCCCTTGTAAGTCCACCAGCATCAATGCCTTCCTCTCCTTGGAAGTGAACCGTCAACCTCCCCTTTAGATCTTGAGTTGAACGCATGCGGAGTTGATTATATGAATCTTCAAGGATATAAGCTCGTCTTACTGAGATTCTCAAAGGACTGTGATGATGATCATGTTGGTGTTTTATTTTTGATCGGAAGTGAGAACGTTTATTATCAAAGTCAATAAATCTTGGAACCTTCAGCATTAGAGAGAAAGACTTTTCAAGCAGACTAGGGTTTTGTCGGATAAATGCATTTAACAGCTTCCGATGCTTTTCCGAGAACTTGACAAAAGCAATGTGCCTTTCATCAAACTTTGAAGAAGTACTTGAGGTTTTCTGTTGTCCGGCAGAAGTGGACTCCTCAACTTCAGAAGTTGAAGCAATACTGAAGTCATTACCTATACCTGATTGCCCAGAATGTAACTTTTCGCAAGTCACAAAAAAGGACTCTATATATGGCAAAACATTTTGGGTACCAGCAGGAAGTGGAGGCATTACACCAGCTGCTGCCGACGTGCTGGCTCTAGTTGCAGTGGGATCAGGTGCACAGTCCGAATAACTCTCTATTTTGCTTATACAAGTGCTAAGCTCCAACCACAAGGGTTCCAACGCAGCATTGATGTCAGATATTTGAAAAAGGGCATCAGTATACTCTCTTCCAGCCACAAGATTGGCATCCTTCTCTTTCTTATTCATTGAGGAAACCAAAGAGCTTAATGCCTGCAGAACCCTTAAGATTGCAGTCCCATCAGTTGAAGTCGTACTAAGGAGTGCTTTCTCTGTTTCGCCAAATATATGCAATTCATTTAATGCAGAGCTAGTCAAGTTTTTCATGGAATCTGCTAGCTCCGAAATAAACAGAAGACAGTGAACGGGAGCAATAGCCACCAACTTCTTTAGCACTTCAGCCACGAGAACGTACGCACTATCTGACAAACTAAATAAGAAAAAAAGGTTAATACACAAATATCACTGCTCTTAAACCAGTTCCATGCACAAAAAATATTTAACCGCAAGAACATGTTTGAGGTAACACCATCCAGTCAATCAATAATAATTTGAAGTTAGAAGTGAGAATCATGATTGTTGTCAGAAATTTCAGAATTTCTCTTGTTTGGAATGCATACACAGAGAAGGGAGAAGACTCTTGGTGGATAAAGTAGAATATCATGATTTTTATGCATTTTAGTTCCTAATAACTAAGTTTTAATTCCCACCATCCCATAAGGAGCTTGCGTCAATTGAGCTTCCATTTCTCCATGAAGGCGCATATATTGGTAATGAATAAAAACTATGAAGTCAAGACTACTGGCCAGACAATACTTGCACTCCGCCACAACATTTTTCTAACAGATAATCATGTAAGCACCAAGAAAATAGATAAGTCTTCCGATGTTCAAATAAAACAAGTCAAAGAGTCTTGAGAATATGCAACACGATAAGCATATAGAAAAGGATGTCCGAATTGTTCAACATACCCTTCCCGTGCAAGCAGAGAGCATAGCAATCGAAGTTCTCCTTGTGGTAAGCTCGGAAGTACAGAATGCAAGTCGGGTTCTCTGCTCACTCCAGAAGTTGATGGTTTAGAGACTTCATCAGTCTTGTCCAATTTATCACCACCACTAGAAGAGCCACCATTGTCACAATTCATGTCTGTATCAGATGTAGCAGTCTGAGGAGCAGAAGTCTCTTGCGCAGGAGATACCTCGGGCTTGTCAGATAATTTGTTGTTTTCCGCATTATCAATTACAACTTCCAATAGATTAAGCAACTGAAAGTGAAAGGTAGAAGAAAATTAATATCCACCAAATAAAAAGAAGAAATTTTAAGAAGCGGCTGTTGTTGACAGTAAACCTGCTCAAGATGAGCTATACTCCTCAAATAAAGTGGCTGGTTCAAAAGACTCAAAAGTAAGATAATGGCGAAATCTCCATTAGCATGCTTTCGTACTGTATCCTCCTCCATAAGCATGACAGCTTTGCCACGTGTTTGATCAGGTTCCAATGATTCTTGAACTGGTGGTTGAGGCAGCTCAAGTTGAAGCAAAAGCTTAGCCACATAGGAGTGATGGCGCGCTAAGTAGGTCAAGGTTTCTAGAACGCGACGAGACACCAGAGGAGGGACTCCTGCACTCCAAATAATATAGAAAATCAGCAGTGCACCCAACAAACACAGACCCACATTACTTATCAGTGAAAACAGGCCCACTCAAGTGCCACCCCACATTATTTATAAGACACTAACCCAGCGTTGGTACAAAATATAGGATATATCAATTTGGATATTAACTAGTCACTAAGACTGTCCACAAAAAAGTCAGGTTAACAGTAACATGGAGAGCATCTATGTATTTAAATAGATTGTGATATTTTATGAGAACACATCTTATAATACTAAATAATGACTAGAAATCATCCAAAACTCTAGACAACTTTTTAGTTAGGATCTAAGGAGAGTGCAGAAGCCCAAAGAAAAGCTTTACCATTCAAATATTGCGGACGAGAGTACATAACATAATTCTGACAAGCATATAAGCGATAAGATGGCTCTGCACAACCATGATTGACAGACTTTCTCGTATCCAGCAACAGCATGTCCATCAAAATCTGAACCAAAGCTACTCTTGTTTCTTGGTGAGCACAGAGATTCAGGAGAAGCCTCTGTAACTGACCTTTATAGAGGGGCTGCAAAAGTTCATGCATTAAACTTTGCTGCTTAAAAAGATGAGCACAGATCAACATCAAAAGCAGTAAATTGTACCTGAACCACACGGAGCAAGCGAATCATGGATTTCAGAGCTTGAGTATCAACCAAAGGAGCCCCATCAGCTTCTACTATTTTCCCTCCCGTAGATCTACGTGACAAGATGCTTCCTCCACCTCTGATCAGGCCGGACATAATTGTTTCACCTCGTCTGGACGATTCACCCCGACGGTTTCTGGGATACATGCCAAAAAGTGTACGGCTATGATAGCGATGCGCAAACCTTTCCCGCAGCATATTTGCCTCCGCAACAAGGGCAGGTGTTAAATTGGCCAATATAGCATCGGAGGATGTAAGCAATACCTGAACGGGCAAATTTTTCATAAAGTCAAGCGGAATAAACATATGTTCTAAAAGTAGAATAAGTACAACAAACCAAGCAGCACATTACCTCTTCTCGTAAATCTGAGGGAAACGTAGCAATAATTGAAACGGTGTCCATCTCAACAGGTTGTCCTTCCAATTCCTGTGATTGATGCACCCGCTGAGCTTGTTGTTGTGCCAGAACCTCTGCACGTATGTCTGGGGGAAGGGCTGCCAGGAATTCAGGATCAATATCCCCAACAGATTGTGGTTGAGGATTTGAAGGCTGTGCCACTTGACCATGTTGAGTCGAGAGAACCTCAGCACGCAACTCCTCAGGAAGGGCATCCAGGAATGCAGGGTCAATAGAACTTGAGTCAGCTGCAGTGGTGATTTGTTGCTCCTCAGTTGGAACGCTCTGATCTGCTTCCTGACCTGGAGTTTCTGAAACTTCACTGACACTTTGTAGAGACGCGTCTCTGTTGCTTGTAGGAACAGTACTTCCAGATGATATATTTGATCTCCTTACACGAGCTGGCTGAATTTCAGCCAAAGGAAATCTCTCAGTAGAACCTTGCCTTTCTCCATCATCGTGGCCATCAGCGCTTCCTATTTCGACTTCTAGGCTACGCAGACTTTCCCCTAGAGTTGCGCCGCTGCCACCACTCTCTTGACTTACTGCCTCGACATCCCGAACAACAGCATCATGCATGTCAACCGATTGACTGTGAGTACTTGGTGCATCTGCTTCTTGAAGATAATCATTTGATTCTGCTCTGTTAGGTCCGGCCACCAGTTCAGGATTGGAAGGTGCAAAAGAAACACCCCCATTGTTTACATTGATTTCACCAGGACCTTCAACTCTTACTCCAGCTGACTCCTCTAACTCATTATCCTCTGCTTTGGCTTGAGCCCCCCCTATAGGTTTATCATTCTCAGAAGGCTTTTCAGAAGACGGCCTTCTCAATTGTGTAACAAGCAACTCCTCAAGGCCTTGAGGTATAGCAGGTACATTTGATCCACCACGTGGCTGACTATCATTTCCCCATATGTTCATACGGTGACCATGCCTTGCACTCCTCAGCGAACGATAAATATTATCCAACCGCGATGAGACATTCTCTAAGCTTCTATCCATAGATAAAATATCACCCGCATTATCTGGAATTCAAAACAATTACAATTTGACAATCACATCATCAGCTAATACCAAAATTAAATTGCAGACAAAAAATAAATTCACAAAAAGAGCTCACCTGACAATCTGGTGTGAGATGAATGTGATGCAGAAGGTTCAGTCAGAAGTGGATGTTGAGATGTACCACCTTGATCACTAGTTCTTCCCAAAAGATTGTAAATGGATGTAGTACGTCCTTGACGTCTAGCACCAAACACTTCAAATGGCATCACATGTAGTGAATCATTGGGGAAACTATTCTCCCTGCCGAAAACCTCTATATGGTCAAAGACATTTATTCCATTGATGCCTTCCTCCAGCCTGAGTATGACCCCATCTTCATCATCATCATCTTCATCTTCTTCGTCCAACATATCCTCATCAAATTCATCCTCGTCAATTTCATGCTCATCTTGATCTGTGTCAGGATGGGACATATGATGAACCTCATCTTCTTCCAGGTCATGATGTTCTTCATCATCGTCATCGTCATCTTCATCTTCTTCTTCATCAACTTCTTCTCCATCATCACCAGACATCTCATCATCGTCATCATCTTCGTCAGCAAGATTGTCTTGCCCAGTGTGTTGGATATCAAACCGAATTCCCACTGTTCCTACACCATTTTCAAGTCCAACAACATCCTCAGAAGTTTCATGCATAAAATCATCCTCCGTTCCTGGAGCAAAGCCTCTGTCCAGATCACGGTCATGTTCCATATCATCTGTAATGGACTCCGAGCTGCCAGATGTTTGAGCAGCATTGAAGGACTGATTATGACCAGAGGGTGCCTCATCGTTATTTGGTTGGTATGTATGTTCCAAAGGCTGAAATCTGTCACCACCGGTTTCTGTTCTGTCTGCTTGGTTCTGATCAGAAGGCTTCACAGCATTCTCACCTTTCGCTGAATTAAGATCAGCAGAATGAACATGTTCTTTGGTGACCAACTCCAGAGCCTTTACAAGCCCAGTGACAACCTTAGGCGAATCAGCATGATCAAGATCCAAAATTTCTAGAGTTCGAGTAAACGTTGGCACCAGGCCAACATCAATGAAAGTCACTGAGGCCTCAGCAGAAATAAAAGATCCTGTGATCGAACGAGCACATAGAATATCATTGACCAGATCAATAAACGAATGAATGATATAATTTGGTGGCCTGAAACCATCAGAGGAGTCAACAAATTCATTTAACACACTACTGACATCCGCAAATATCCTCCTCCTTGCCTCAGACGAGCGGATAGTACATGCCACCAGAACCTGGCATGCCCTAGTTGCTAATCTTTGCCTCCAGTCCCCATCAGCCTTCTTTTCTTTCTTGTAGCTTCCAGAACATGGAACTAACTTGTGAAGAATATAATGAAATACTCCCCCACTGCAGTTTAAAGCCCGTTGATGAGGGCCTCTAGAGCTGCTCATTTCTGCATCTTTACGGAGAACGACATGTACCGAAGAAGAATAGGTCAATAGTATATCACACAGCAGCTTTAAAATGTAAACAGTCTTTGCAAGAGATGCTGAAGCTTCCTGGTCATTAGTTTTCCCCTGTTCAGATACAGATGCAATTGCTTTTCCCTTGCCCTTAATTGCAATGTCATCAATGTCCATATCTGCTATAGACGAACCACCAAGAACTTCATCTACCAGACCATCATCTTTAGAGGAAGGTACAAAAGTAAGTACCGAATCCAAAAGTAGCTCAATCACAGTTGTAAAACTCGGAAGAGGCTTTTTGTGGACTTTCACGTTTTTCGCATTTGAATCTGGAAGCTTCCCATGCCCATTCCCAGAAGTAACCGGGGTCATATCATTTGATGCCATCTTTCCATCAGCAGTCGGTTGTTTGTCTTTCTCCAGTGTTTTATCTTTTTCTTTCTCCTTGCTCTTGTCTTTTTCACGGTCTTTCAGCAAGACAACATATGGCCGATCACCTACCATTTCTATTTGACAAACAGACTGAGCAGCTTGCAGAAAAACCATGGGATCCCTTGTAACAACAGAAGCCAAATTTAGAAGAAAATTTCGTGGAGTGAGCCTGCCATTGGAGTGTCTATTTGTAGCAGCCAGAAAGCTATGTCGTATCTCATGTTCCATTGCTTGCTGCAGTGTTTGGGCATCCTCAAGAATATGGCGGACTATTGTTGAAAGAATATTGTCGAAGCCAGGAAAGAGACACCTTGTAGGTAATGAAAGCAGTGAATGCAAACCTCCAGCATCAAGAAAAGTGACAGCAACTGAATGAGTTCTGGTAAGTGTAGCGCATAGCTGAAGAACGACATGCATCGTTTCAGATGGAAGTGGATTCTTTATGCATCTACAAGCAATCTCAACAAGTCTCTTCCGATCATCTAAATCTATATGGAGAGGATCTAATCCCAACGAGGCCTGCAATTTGTTTGGCTTTTCCCCATCAATTATAATTGGGGTCTGCTGAGTACTGACATCATCATTTTTCAACTGCTCTGGGAACTCGGGCTTCAATTTTGGATCCACTTGTAACAGCCGATCTATAGCAAGAAAAGCAGTAGTGACCCACTTTGGGACTTGGAGTTCCACCCCATCATGCAAATTAGGGTCCCACTGAGAAAGCAAATCTGAAGCAATTGTTATCAAACCACTTTTTGTAGCAACTTCCCGGGCCACTGTATCTTCGTGGAGAACCAAGGCGAGAACATGAAAAAGAGCAGATAACATCCTGCAGTTCCCACTGTCAGTAATGGAATTACAAAGCTTCACATTGTCAATTATGAAGGAAATAACTTTAGACCGGAATTGCCCATCATTATGCGAAGATATCATCACCAGCAAGTCCCTAACTGGAAAAGCTAAAGGTTCCTTCACCTGCAGCAGCCGCATAGATGTGGATAGTAACTCATCAACAGGAGGAAGCTGCACCGTCTCTTCCTCCTGCTCTTGATTATTTGCATCTGCAACATCCTCCTCAGTAGTGGAGGTCCCAGAACCAAGCGACATAGCAAGAGCACGGGCAAGTTCATCATCTTCTTGAACTTCCTCTGGATGTGAGAACAACCATTCCATTGCCATCTCCACACTATTCGTCCCCACCTGCCTCAAAGCTTCTTCTGCCCTTGACCTGGAAAAGCCCATCTCTACAATCATTGAAATAACCGATTCATCTAGAGGTGGGCCAGATATACGAGCTCCAGTAGTGTTAGCAACATTTTTCACTTCAACGCCCGAGTATATGTGCCGGATAATGGAGATAACTGTTGCAATAAACTCATAACTGCAGTCAGTAAAATGAGGATGAGTCCAGATAGGAAGCACAGCTTTCAATACCAGGGACTGCAGGACTTTTACAAATGCCTCTGCATCTCGAGGAAAAGGCACTTGTGCATTGGCAAGAGGCTGTGCAAGCAAATGCTTTGTGAAGGGAGACAGTACAAAGGATGATGTTACTAAGTGGTCCATAAGTGTACCATAGCTGGCTAAGGGACCGTATATCCATGATTCATCCGTTTCTTCCTTTTGATCCTGCTTTAAATTTCCATCATCGGTCTCCATAGGAGAAGCAGGAGCCCTATTAACAGCAAACATCAATTGACTGGTAGCTTCAAAAGTGGTCAATACAGCTTGAACAACTCCCTCGCCATAAAAGCAATTCAACAAAATGGGATTGCAAGAATCTGGTTTTTCCAGCAGAATGCCATCAATGAAGTCAACGACCTTACCCAGATAGCGACACTTCGTAGTTAAGCACACCTCTGACCTGGAAGGATCTACATGGCCCTCAAAATTCAAGTGGTCCAAGGCTATGGAAGCAAATGTAGAAACAACAGATTTTGCAGAAGGGGAAACATTTAGAGAATCGTCTCGTCGACGAGACGGTAGTAACATCGCTTTCCCCAATTCCAACAACAAGTGGCTAATATGAAACGAAAGTGATCTGATCATGTCACAGCAGGACGAATGATAGGTTCTCTCCTTGTCAGCTTCCTTGCCAGCGTTGCCTGCAACATCAGGAGAAGCAGATAGATGCATTTGACTAGTCCCTAACCTTGGGTTTGACTGAACATCCATACCCAATCTATGCTGAACACCAGTAGCACGGCCAAGATCACGATACAAACTTATAAGGTCAAAAAACTGAGATTCAAAACTCCATCCTGACATTCTTCGTCTTAGTAATGGGTCCAGGAACTGTCTAAAAGAGTTAAATCTTTGCTCTTCAGGGTCTGTTGGATTTGTCTCCGACTTCTGTGACTCAGTAGTAGAACCAGGGACTGTATCATCTGTACTAAGCTTGGTATCATCAAGAAGAGCAACCTGCCATAAAACTTCTCTGTGAACACGTCCAACATCTTCAAGAACATCTTTGCTTCCATTCCCGAATTCGGACAGCAATGCAGTCACCCATCTGTTGTCTTTAGATGCCGCAAGAAATAGAAGATTCTCAACAATAAAAAGAGATGAAAAGAGGCTTTTATCTGGTGCAGTTTTAGGATCCAGTAAAAATGAACCTGAAGCAGAACTAAACCCAGACAAGGCTTTCTTCAAATGATCCCTCAGAGAAGAACAAAAAGCATGTGCCAAAGGAGCAGAATGATGCTGTGTAAAACCCTTAAAAACCACAGTGCTATGCAATGCAATAGACATGCCATCAGATGATTGTGCAATAGTAGGCCGCAACAGAAGCCGCATCAAGGCTTCTATTCCTTTCTTTTCCACAAATAACCTACATGTTTCAGTATTCTCCATTGTTCTGTGGACCAGTACCATCACATGGAAGATGCAAAGTTGAATGAAACGCTCAGAACTGATCCCGTCATTAGAAGAATTCATTGCATTAACAAAGCAGCTGCGACCTTCGTTTTCCCTGTCATCAGAATCCATTTCCATTGCATTTGTTCCTTCTCTTTTCTCGGACGGCCCAGGGGATGTATCATCCCCTAAGGAAGCAAGTTTGTCAATAATCTCAACAATTATGTCAACACCAGTACCTCTCAGTGAAGAGACATGGCGCAGCAGCTCCTCAACAGCATTGGCCAAAGGTACAACACCCTCATTCATTGCTAATACATACTTCCTAGTTGTGAATATGTCCACTAGAAACCGTAATGCCAAAGTTTCCTTAACTGCTTCCAAGCCTTTAGCATTAAGACATATGGCACCAAGACCGTTCGGAACACAAGTAATAGCCTTAGAAGAAGGGAGTACTCCAGCCACAACCGAAGATAAAAAGGCTTCAGGAAGACCCAACTCGTGCAAAGCATTGAAACATGTTGGATCCTTGTGGATGATTTCACTCATAAGAGTAACTGCTGCTGAATAAATGTCACCTCCAAATTTCTCGACGTTTCTAAACATGAGTGACAGTGAGCCAGGTAAAGAATTATCATGGGAGTTTGGGGACCTCAAAGAGTTAGCAGGGGCATACGTAGCAGACCCAAGTGCCTTCAACAAAGCCCTGATAAGCCGCTTCTGTGAGTAAAGAAGATCATCGTCACATCTTGGTAGTTCACCGACGATCATCAGATTCTCACTTGGACCAGCCACACCAATAACTCTATTGACTTCCGTCTGCAACCTATGAGACAAAAGCTCTACTCCACCAAGGTCTTTGAACAAAGACACAGCTGAATTACTGTAATCCATAAGTTTTTGCAAAGCCTTCACAGCAAAACAGACCAGATGCATGTGGGTAGGATGGACATCCTGAAGTAGAGGAAGGAGGGTTGGAACCATTCCCGAACCTCTGATTGCACTTCCAGAAGTTGAAGAAGATATAACATGTAGTAGGTAGAACTGCAGAAGTGCTTCAACAAATGAAAGAGAAGATGAGTCACAGGAACTATTCAACGACAAGACTGCCTTCTGAAGTACATTCAGGAGAATCATACGGTTCCCTCCAGCAGATATGATACTTGATCCACTCAATATCCTTGCCCTTTCATGAGATGATGAATATGCAGCTAACTGCGCAGCCAATGCAAGCATGGCAAGTGTTCTAATTGTTCCAGGAATAGCTTCTTCTTCAGACCTGACAATTCTGATTAACTCGTTTGTATACTCGGGCTCATTCGCAAAAAATGAAACAAGTTCATCATGAGCATCACTAGATTGGACAAGAACGATAAATGCAAGAAGAGAAATTCTGCTATACAGCCGACAGGTTCTGGGAGAACGAAATGCGCGGGCATATCTAATCCTTGTCAACAATGAGAACCTAAGTTCTGCAGGCACATTGTATTGCTCAATACACTGTTTTAGAAGCAACAAATCATCCTCTTTTTGCATATGGAGATCGGGGATGTGGATAACGCACAAGTTGGAAGAATTTTTTGTATCACTTGTCCCACCAGATTGCTGAGGATTTGCACCATGAAATTCAAAATAAAGAGTTGAACTTAATCGATGCTGAGACTTGCCACCTTCATTCTCTACATCAGAAGGAAACAGAGATAGTCCGTCCTCTTGCATTTTCTCATTGGCTACAATACATGAATGTAAACCCAACCCTTCTTCTTTGCTCCCCCATCCCTGTGCTAGAGACAGGAGACAGTTGTTAATCGAGCCACACCCAATCAATTTTCCACTTACATGTAGTTTGGAAGGAATTATTTTCACCAAAGCAGAAAGAGTCTCTAATGTAGCAATGACAATCTCAGGATCTGTTGATGCCAATAGGAGCTTCAAATGCTGATCAAAACAAATAAAAGGATATCTCAGTCACGAAATACAAAACCATGCAGAAAAGAGTATCAAATATACAAAATACAAATTCAAAGACAGTTAATTTTATAGTAGACTTTTGAAGAACGGAAGTTTGTGATCTGGGCCCACCACGTACCTCTAAACCACCAAAAGAACTCTTGTTATGACAGTTCTCCAAAATCATTTGCATCACTCTTAAAATTTGGAGAACAGCATGCTTTGGAAATAGATTATCATCATCTGAAATATTATCAGATAACAGGAGATCTTTTCTACAGGAGAGGTATGTCTTGAAGTAAGTATCGAAATGTAGAAATAGAGGTCTCCAGTGGTGAAAATTTCCCTGAATCAAACAAAGAGATAAACACACACATGAGACAAATAATATGAGATATTAGCAAGGAATAATGAACCCTATCGAATAACCAACAAACATGAATTAAAATATAAAAATAAAAAGTACCTTGTTGAATTCCCAACGAAAGCCTGATAAAGGTATAGCTATATCATGTAGCGGACTCTTGATCACCTTGTCAATGAATGATTTAACTGCAGGTGGCTGCAAACAGAATGAATAAATTAAAAGTTAGAACTACTGAAACACAGACTAATAGGGCATTGTCGTGTCTGTGTCCGAGACTACAACACGACACAGTCCCCTTACATATGTCTCGGCCACGGTCCCTAACATGACATGGATAAGGATGCTTCAAGCACTTATCAGGTACCTTTTTTTAAAAAGCCACCCGTAGACACTTCTTAGATTTGAAAACTAAAAATAAAATAATTGTGACAAAATTAATTACCATAATAAGAATGGTTTACCTTTGTAATGAGATGAATTTATCATATAGCGGAATAAACCTATCTAAGATGATTTCAACAAGAATAATCGCAAAAGGAACTAGAGAAGGGCTACTTATAGATAATCTCTTACGCATATATATATATATATATATAGAGAGAGAGAGAGAGAGAGAATGTGTGTAAAAATGAATTAAATGTCCTTGAACGTGTTGTTTTGATCAAAAGTTCAATGTAAGGAAGACTAGCTTTTGGAGATATCTGGGGCGGGAGACGTCCACGTCCACTACTAGGAATCTTAAATCAAAACACCTTGGGGATGCATCTTATTAAGAGCCTATCTCTGGAAAAAATAGATACAGGAGCTCTAATGTCATTTTCCTGCAGATAGTATGGATACCAAAGCGGTTTCTTTTATAGGCTCAATAATTTAACATTGATCTCTCAAGGAAAGGTGCATGCTTAGTTAAAGACGACCAAACAATTAGTCAAGTCGCATCTAGAATTGGTAAAAATTCTTACTTTATTTATACAAAGGAACAAAATCATTAACTAAAATGATGGCATTGTGATGGAAAGAAGAGAGAAATCAAACACACCCCTTAGCGTAAGGGAGGGCCAAAACCAAAGACGAACACCAACTTGAGCTTGTTGTCAAGTAATATCAGGAACATGGTTGTAGGGCCAAAGTTGACCTTAAAAGATTGCTAGATACATTTTACTTGGATAATGGAGTAGAAAGAATCAATCTAGCATTATTTTGCCTATCAATCTTCATTAATCTCGTACCTAATTGGTCTGAATTCCTACAAGACCTTTTCTAATTCCTACACGATTGTCTTTATCTCCTTTACTTATTTGGTGCAAGGATCTTATAGGCATATTTTACCCCCTCGAGGTCACATTTGAATGTTAGTTTTTTTTTATAGGAGAAGTTTCTTTGTAAGTTTATATGAAATCAACAACAAATTGATTACAATAGTTTCTGCTCGCATGTGTGTATGTAACACCTTAGGGTCCAATACTTCACTTCAGAGGTACAGATCTTAAAATTTTATTGAAAATTCTCCGAGATACATAAAGGAAAATTTCGGTATCAGTTGATAGAAGAGGCGAGGCAAGAAGGCAGGCCATATACTGATTGTAGTTGCTCATAGGGAGGTTGGCAGCTCCTAGTAAATCATCCATTACTTACTCTCGAAAGTACTTTTTTCCAAATAGAGGTAACAAAATGAGAGCTACCTGTAAGACCTTTAAGTTTGTCTCCTCTTTCTTTCTCCGCTATCTTCTCACTCTCATGAGGCAGACTTTTGTATGATTGCTTTGTTTAACACTTCAATTAAAATAATAATCAATCTGATGAGTTTACACCATATTGTCCACATTAGGGATTATCACATGTTTTCTTCATGAAAATCCAGTCTAGAAATCAAATTCCACAGTTGAACTTTTCTTAAACTTTAATTGGCACAATTGCATAAAGACCATCCCCAATAAGAGAATTTATGAGGACTGTGGATGCTCTTGCAGAGCCAGTAGCTCATATCCAAAGAAACCATTGAAGTACATAACATCTTATCAATTACCGAATCGTCACATCAAACTACTACATTGCAGCATTGCCATACACTTCTCCTAATCAACTTTGGTATAATTGTTTCAACAATTAAACAATACTGCTACATAGCAAAAACACAACCAATCCCCTTATACCTAATATCAATTTCAACTCAATGTCGCCCTTCTCACTCAAACAAAGCAAACACATTCATATACAAACTAAACCTAACTATACAAACTAAACCTAACTGAACCCTACACTGATTCACAAATCCTCAATCACACAAAGTGGAACAAACAAACGAATCGATATTCAGAACATTTTTTTTCAACAAATTCACCAAAAACTCGAACTAAAACCCTAAAAACAAAAGCATGCAAATAATCTCAAAATCGCAACTTACAGGTTCGGTCTCGAGTTTGAGAGAAGGACCCACGGCTGCTCCTTCGCCACCTGACAAGAGCTGCCTCAGCCGCGACGGCAAGGTCGATCTCAGCCCCGCCATTAGACCAACCTCCTCTTCGACTTCCAGAACTGCAGAAACTCAAAAGAAGATCGTAAGACTCAGTTCAGTTCAGATTGAATCAGTAAATAAGGTTTTCGATTCTAAACACCTCTCGAAGAACGAAGCGATTGAATAGAGATAGAGAGAGCGAGCGAACAGAGAGAGATTTAGAGGAGGAACGACTGATGCGTACACATCCGCTTGTTTTCGAGAGAGGGACGAAACCCCAAAGCAAGAGAAAAGAGGAGAGAAGGGGAGGAAAAAGGGGTCTCTTTTTTGTTTTTGGTTTTGGGTGTTTTGGTTTTTTTTTAACCCACAACTAGTAGAAGAGGAGAGAACGAGAAGCGATGGGATTATATAGAAACAATAACAATATTACCGAAAACCGAAACTATACATTTGCATCGCTTTCTTGCACAAGGAAATATGGTTTTATTTATTTGATGAAGTCGGTTGGTGTACACGTTTTTATGATGGTCCATCTGGTAGTGCCGTACACGTGTTGCTTGAATGGACCTATTGAGGAAATCGAGATTTTTTCATTGGGTAATTTGTCCGAGTGGAGCTGTGTTACTAGGTTCATAAGTTTGGAGGAGTAGGGGATCACGAACAAAAATGGGATATCATGTTCTAAAAAAGCCTTGCTACGTATCCGGGCCGACAGTCAATCTCGTGTCAAGCCGGACCATCACCATCCATCATCCTAGAAATGCTGAAAATGATTTCATCTCTAGGATGATGGATGGTGATGGGTCGGTCTGGCTCTCTAATTAGGGTTTCTAAAATTATTGGAAGCAAAGTAACTAGAATGGAGTTTGTTTAGGCAGCCAAGCTTTATAGCCAATTTTTTTTTCAAGTTTAGTGTTTTTTACATTTTTATCCCTTTATTTAAAACACAACCATAAACATTATTTATAGAAGTGTAAAAAGTCCAAAACCTAACCAAAAGTAGCTATAAAGCCTGGCTGCCTAAAATTAGGGATTAGAATGATTAGCATTTATCGATTTTGGCTAATGGGTTAGTAGCTCGGCTAATAGACTTGTTGGATGATATCATAATTCTAGTGTTTGAACCTTGACAAAGTATTTTATGGTTCTAGGATCCGATAAAAAACATGGTACTCTTAAAAAAAAAAAAAAAAAATTTGTTGATTCTTTTTAATTTTTTTTATATAAGATTAAATTTCACTAGGTATGGATAGAGTTTACTGAGTTATAATTTGTCTTTTGAAATTAGACTTGTGGTGGGGATGGTTTTATAACGATTTTACTGGTAGACAGTTGTTTTATAAGTATACTTTAATTATTTTGGGTAGTTAGTCACAACTAGTAAGGAGTTGAAAGACGTGTTAGAAATGTGTGATTAAAGAATTTTGGATTGCTGGTTAAGTAAAGTTGCATTATACTTTACGATTCTAGGGTTTGGTCGGTTTTACTTTTCGTGTCAACGGCAATAAATTCCTACAAACATCTGCAATCTCAAATCTCAAAAATGAAAATTAATTGTGTTATGCCTAGACTTGGTTTTCATCCACATAACTATGTATACATTCTTTACATGTAAGAATGCTCAAATACAAATAAATTAATTGAAGGTCATAATTAAAAAAAAATGAATTTTTTGGTCAAAACTTACACATGCCACTTATTTTTTTCTCGTACGGATATAACAAGGTTCGTATTTTTTTTAAGGGTGGCAATTAATAAGTTGGGGATACTAGGGATGGGCATCGAGGAATGGACCAATTGAGAAAATCGAGGTTGTTTCATCGGGTAATTGTCCGAGTGGAGTTGTGTTAGTAGGTTCATAAGTTTCGAGAAGAAGTATCAAATCACGAACAAAAATGGGGATATTGTTTTATAAAAATATTGGAAGCAATGTAATTAGAATGATTGATTTTGGCTAATGGGTTACTAGCTCGGCTAGTAGACTTATAGTGGATGATATCATAATTCTAGTGTTTGAGCCTTGACAAGGCGCTCAATGGTTTTAGGATCCGATAAAAAAAATGGTTACTCTCAAAAAAATTTGTCAATTTTTGTTAATTTTTTACATAAATCAAACTTGGCTAGTTATTGATGGTATTAGTTCTTGTTATTTGCTTATATATGTTGTATTTTGTTATTGCTTTGTATTTGTATTATCTCATAGTTTATTGAGTTAGTTTGTCTTTGCAACTAGATTTGTGGTGGGATGGTTTTATAACGGTTTTACTAGTAGACAATTGTTCTATAAAGTGTACTTTAATTATTTTGGGTAGTTCTTCGCAACCGGTCAGGAGTTGAAAGATGTGTTAGAAATGTCTGATTAATGAATTTGGGTAGTTAGTTATGTAAAGTTGCATTATACTTTACAATTCTAGGGTTTAGTCGGTTTTCCTTTTCGTGTCAAGTGAAATGGTTGTTACATTCGTTTCCCTAAGGACTCTTCCTGATTTAAAAAATGATTTAACTGTTGCACATACTAAGCTTCCCACAATGTTCCAAGCTCTTTTATTTAAAAGAGCATTGGACCATCTGGCCCAGAGGCCTTACAAACAAGGTTCGATACCTCAATATTTTTTATGGGTGACAATCAATGAGTGGGGGATACTAGGCATGGGCATCCCATCCCACGATCTGATCACCTCCCATTCCGTCCCTTTTCGATTTTTACGAATAGGAACTGGTCATTGATACTGGAAAAAGTGTTTTTTTTCTTTTGTTCCAGCTTATCCTATGATTTGAATGAGTTGCACATACACCCTAGTATATGTTCCCCGATGCTGAGGACAACCCTGAAGAGCGGGGGATTTTGTGCTATTTTTTATTGGTTTTCTTGTGTTTCTAATAAGTTGTTTAATAGTTGGCATGCTAAATCATATACAAAATGGGGCTGGTTTAGATCAATACTAACTGGATGATTATTATTTTTTATTTTTTTATTCTAGTATTAAATAGAAGAAAAAAAAACATAATTATCCGGTTAGGAATTGAACCAACCAACTATCCTTATCCCCTCCTAGTAACCTTCCCCCAAAAAATCGATTTATGAAATTAGAACTCGAAAGTAAACTTATCAGTAAAAAGTAATAACGATATTTTTTATACCTTTTTTTTAGTTCGGATGGAGCGGGATGATAAATTCTCATTCTGAATTTGTAAACGAACAAGATAAGATATCAATAATACAATCGATGTCTTTGGGATCCTTGAATGGAATGACAGTAGACCGACATTTCTATTGAGGCGTTGGCTCTGTTTCCTTGGTTCTAAGATGCCAACGTATTTTGTTTCATGAGTGCAAGTCGATTTTCGCTCCCTGGTTTGACCTTATTCCTGCTGACCTGCACAAGTAACGCAAGTGAGCCACAGACCACTGTGGGGTGGTCGATGACACTCTGATGCTAAAGTCAGACGGGGATCTGAGGAAGGTGTAATGTTGTAACAGAGAATTTGTAGCGTATCTTAGCTTACCAACTTCATGTCTTATTTATAGTGCAAAGAGTCCTGATTCAACCATGTCATCGTAGGCGTAGTTTAGGAAGAAGATTTTCGTGGATATCTCTCTCTAATTAAGAGTCGTGTTGTAGGAGAGAAATTTTTTGTTAGCTCTGCACTCCTAGATACGTGGGAGATAGTTCTCAATCCAAGAGCAATTCGTAGAAGAGAGTTTCCCTGTGTAGAAGATACTTTGGAATTTGCTTCCTAGTTAGAAGCAGATAGCAGCTGTAGTTGCCCGTCCGAAGCTGATCCTCAGGATACTTGCCTAAAGAGGGCTTATGGGGTATCGTGGATAGCTGTGAGATGTGTGGGCCTAGCATGTTATGTGAATTTGGGCCCGTTTGACGGACCGCAGTTGAACGGGCTTAGAACCGCTTGGGCTGGATTTGTATTGGGCCGATGTTTGAGCTCGTAGTTCCTCGATATCATCATGACATGTGTTCGGCTCAAGAGTGTGATCGTTTTCATGTATCATCAGCTATTCCCCCCCCCCTGAGTTAGTGGGGTGTTTACGTTAGTCCATTTACCCGATGAAAAGGCATTTGTACCGTCGTGATGATTAGACCTGAAGCGGTGGTTTTGAGCGGCGCATGACATTTAATAAGTACGCGACTGCTCAAGGAGGGAAAGTTTGGTTTGCCTCCCCTATAAATATTTACTATTCTGGGGATGATTTCTCCATTGTTATATGGGCTATCTTTTCGAACCGTAGTATCTGTTATTTCTTCCAATGGTCGACAGTGTCAAAATTGCTTCCAAGGATCTGTTATCCCTTGCCTGTATGAATCTCTTTGGTGATAGTTTGGTCGACATAACTGAGTTGATCAGACTTCGTAATTTGTA
Source organism: Berberis vulgaris (assembly GCA_963556465.1). Taxonomy (NCBI): domain Eukaryota; kingdom Viridiplantae; phylum Streptophyta; class Magnoliopsida; order Ranunculales; family Berberidaceae; genus Berberis; species Berberis vulgaris. The sequence continues at coordinate 7,855,454 of OY747137.1, forward strand.
TCGTATCCCTAGAGATTTGTATCTTGTTCCTGTGTATGAAGTGTCAGGTCCGACTGTACCTCCTCACGGATTTATAGGCTTGCACCGAGGTATGTTTGAGTCCGATTTTCGATGCCTGGTGACGTCTAGCGCTTCTTTACTCATTTTCGCTTGCCTCCCGCTCAGATGGCGCCGAGCGAGTTCAAGATACTTTAGAAATTATCCTGAGGGCTCATGACGTTGATCTTCGTTTGACTCCACCGGTGATTCATCGTCTGACCAATGTTCGGTTGGATTCCAGATTTGTCCACCTTGTCTACGTTTGACGGTGAGCAGCACCGAATCCTGGGAGTAGCAATGGTTCTTGGCTTCGGTGGATTCTGGCTACTTCAAGCTCAGGGTTATGGCACTGTCACGAACCGCGAGGGAGTGGAGGCCACAACCCTTGTTGCTGACGCGGTAGTTGATGAAATGAGGGCTCAGCTGAGGGTTACCGATTTCGATTTGGTGTTGACTCGTGCCGAGCTGAAGCGGACCAAGGCAGAATTGGAGTGCCTAGATACTGCTATGGACAGATGGGCCTCTGAACGAAGGGTTGAAGAAGTTAAGAGGAAGCAGTCGAAGGCGGAGTGGGCCGTCGAAAGGCAGCGGCTGGAAGTCGCGATAGACAAAAGTTTTCATCGTGTTCTAGAGGCAGAACATATGTTGTTCGAGGAGCGTTCGCATTATGAAGTGTTGCTGGGTGCGGTAGATTTGTATGTGTCTGGCAGGAGGCCGCTAATCTCGTCCGAGGTAATTCGAGGTAGACTAGAGCTCCTGGAACTGATTAAGGGAGAGTATCCCGACATTGATCTCGACTTTGCCTGCTATAGGAGGGCAGCTTTTGGGTCGATTCAGCGAAGGGAGTGCTCTGGCGCTACGAGGCTAACTAATGAGGATGATGTTTCTCCTTAGATTGTAATGTCCCTTTTTGGGCGAATATCATGTGAACATGTTTTCTCTTTTGAATGAATGTATTATCCTGCCTTGCATCGTCGTATTTGCTTTTGTTGCTTTGTAGATTGTAGGGTTTGTACTTTCAGGTGGAATTTTTTTGTCAGTCCAAATATATTGTTGTGTTGTTGTCGTCATCAGTTTCGAACTGATTAAGCTTTGTTTGGTAAGTTCGGCGATCATTTTCTGTATCGAGGGTAATGATCCATTGGCGAGTAATCGTCACCAACGGACAAGCGCTTACTAGACTCCCACTTCCTCAGCCATCGCGACCCATGCGGAGCGGATTAGGCTTTGGAAACCAGAAGCCATCGTCATCAGTCACGAACTGACTAAGCTTACCTAGCTAATTCGGCGATCATCGTCTACATTGAGAGCAATGATCCCTTGGCGAGTCGTCATCATCACTGAACAAGCGCTGACTAGACTCTCACTTCCTCAACCGTCGTGATCCGTGCAGAACTGATTAGGCTTTGGACACTAGAAGTCGTCGTCATCAATCGCATTGAGAGCAATGATCCCTTGGCAAGTCGTCGTCATCAGCTGACAAGTGCTGACTAGACTCCCATTTTCTCAGTCGTAGCCGTCGTGACCCGCATGGAGCAGATTAGGCTTTAGACACCATAAGTATCCCTTGGCGAGTCGTCATCATCGGCTGACAAGTGCTGATTAGACTCTCATTTTCTCAGACGTCGTGACCCGCGCGGAGCGGATTAAGCTTTAGGCACCTGAAGTCATTGTCGTCAGTCACGAACTAACTAAGCTTACTTGGCTAATTCGGTGATCATCGTCTACATTGAGAGTAATGATCCCTTGGCGAGTCATCGTCATCAGCGGACAAGCGCTGACTAGACTCCCACTTCCTCTGTCGTCGTGACCCGCGCAGGGCGGATTAGGCTTTGGGCAAATGTCCGAGTATGGCCATAACCGGGGTTAACGAGGGTTGTAACGGGCATTAATGGAAGTTTTGGTAAAAGCAAAATATTTTATTGATAATACTTTTTGAGATGCTCTACATTCCATGGTCGTTTTAACCCGTTGTCATTGGCCTCTTCCAGCCAATATGTTTCCGGCCTGTTAACCTTAGCAACTTTGTAAGGTCCTTCCCAATTTGGATGTAGTTTTCTTGCCCCGACTTCTTTGGTGTTTTGCTGGGTCTTCTGTAGTACCCAGTCTCTCGCCTTGAATTCGCGTGGCTTGACCTTCTTGTTGTAGTATTGGGTCATCCGTTGTTGGTAGGCGGCTATCTTGTTTGCACATCAAGCTCTACCAGAACCATAGCTTTTGACCCGTATGCTAGGGCGAAGGGTGTCTCTTCGGTAGGGATTATTTTGGTTGTTTGATATGCTCAGGCTTTTGCACAGTTTTTTAACCTTGCTACCTTCGAATTGGGTTTCGTTGTTGCTGACCAATACTCTGAGGATGCCAAATCTGCAGACGATGGCGGCCCATATGAATTTTTTGATCTAGACCTACCCTATTTTGAATAGGGGCTCGGCCTCGACCCACTTGGTGAAGTAGTCATGACGACAAGAAGAAATTTTTTACCAGTCGATGCCGAGAACGGTCCGACGATGTCCATTCCCCATTGCGCAAACGGCCATGGACTAATCATTAGAATTAGTGACTGGGGCGGCATGTGGGTGTATGGTGCGAACCTTTGACATTTGTCGCACTTGCGGACTATATCTTTGGAGTCAGGGCCTTGTGGGCAAGGGTTATCCCGCATATGCCGCTGTGGATAGCTTTCAAGACTTGTCTAGCCTCTGAAGGCAATAGACATTGGATCAATGGCCTTGTTACCGATCTCCTGTATAACTTGTCGTTTAGGAAAGTATATCTTGCTCATCTGTTGTTAAGTTTTCGTGCTTCGACCTTATCTATTGGTAAGGCTCCTGATGCTACATATTCTAGTATCGGAGTCATCCAATTGGTCTGTGTCTTCGCGACGCAGATATTCCCGTGCTCTTCTTCATCGAGGCTTGATTTCTTTTGATATTTGATGAGGCCACGCTGGAGGCCAAGGCTTATTTCGCTAGCTCGTCAGCCTTCTAGTTATCGTCTCGGGGGCACTATGTGAGCTGACAGTTCTTGAACTTGCTCATTATGTCGAATACCTTGTTGCGGTAGGCTATCATGTGTGGATCTTTGCTATTGAAATCTTTTTTTACCTAGTTGACTATTAGTCTTGAGTCGTTGTATGCTGTTAGGCGATCTATGCCGATCCCCAAAGCTAGCTTTAGGCATGACATAAGAGCTTCGTATTCGGCCTCGTTGTTTAAAGCAGATAAACCAAATCTGACGGGCTTTTCGAGAGTGAAGTTGCTAGGGGAACGGAGAGTGATCCCTGCTCCGCTCGCTTTATCAGTTGAAGATCCGTCACAGCGCAGTGTCCAAGCTTGGACATCGGATTCCATGAGTTGGTAGCCTACTTTCGGTTCTTCTTCGCCGGTGAATTCAACAATGAAATCCGCGAGCGCTTGGGCTTTGATGGCGATTCTTGGATCGTAGTTTATGTCAAACTGCCCGAGTTCTACTGACCATTTCACCATCCTACCAGATAGCTCAGGTTTATGTAATACCGAGCGGAGTGGGTGTTTGGTCAGTTTCCTGGAGGATATGACTAGCGCCATTGCTAACTTTTATAGGTCCAGATAGTGTGTTTATGCTTCTACGAAGGTTTTGCTGGTGTGGTATACTAGTCTCTGGGTTCTATGGTCGTCACGTACGAGGGCTGAACTGACAGCGTGTATGGAAACATACAGGTACAAATATAGTGTTTCACCTATCGCGGGCTTCGAGAGTAGCTCTAGACTCCCCATGTATGTTTTCAAGTTCTGAAAGGCTTGTTCGCATTCCTCGTTCCACGGAAATCCTTTGCTCCCTCTTAGTATTTTGAAAAATGGGAGGCATTTATTAGACGACTTTGATATAATTTGTTTAATGTTGCTACCCTCCCAGTCAGACTCTGAACTTCTCTGATATTAGATGGGGACTTCATGTCGAGAAGAGTCTGAATCTGTTTCGGATCGGCCTCGATTCCCCTTTTGTTAACTATATAGCCTAGGAATTTCCCAGACTCGACTCCGAACGTGCACTTTTGTGGTTGAGCTTCATCGGGTATTTCCTGAGTTGGTCGAATGCTTCAGCAAGGTCTCGTACGTGGTTGGGGCTACGAAGGCTTTTGACCAGCATGTCATCGATGTATACTTCCATATTTCTACTGATTTGTTGCTTGAACATTCGGTTGACCAATCGTTGATAAGTAACCCCAACATTCTTTAAGTCGAATGACATCACCTTATAGTAGTATATTCCCATTTTTGTCACAAAAGAGGTTTTCTCTTAATATGGGGGGTGCATTAATATTTGATTGTAGCCAAATTATGCGTCCACGATCTGATCGATCCGGGGGAGTGGGAAGTTGCCCTTGGGGCAAACTTTGTTTAAATCGGTGTAGTCTACGCACACTTTCCACTTCCCATTTTTATTGTTTACGAGAACGGTGTTTGTCAGCCGGTCGGGGTATCGTGCTTCCTTGATCATGTTCGCGTCGAGTAAACATTGTACCTCATCGTTTATGATAGCATTTCTTTCGGGTGCCATGACCTTTTTTTTTTTTTTGGTCTGATAGTTTTCTTTGAGGGATCTACTTCGAGGCAATGGGTGATTATTGACGGATTGATCCACACCATATCCTAGATAGTCCAGGCGAAGATGTCCTGGTTACGCTGCATTAGCTCCGTAAGTTGCTTCACTACTTCCTTGTTTAAGCGAGAGTCGATCTGGATGGCCCTACTTTTCCGAGGGTTGTCAAGGTAGACCGTTATGGTTTCTTCTTCTGGCTGACCGACATTGGGTCTGCCCCGAGGGCTTACCAGTGCCTCATTGCCTAGTGTCGATTGTTCCTTCCTTAAACCTCGAGTTGGGCGGAGGATAGCCTTGGCCTTTGGGTTGACTGCCAGTTGAGGATCGTCGGATAACGAAGTCGTCATGTATTGGCATTCCCTGGCCACTAATCGGTCTCCTCTCAATGTACCGATCACTTGGTTTGTAAGATACTTGACACACTAGTGCAAGGTGGAGACCGTTGCCCCATCTGATGTAACCAGGGTCTGCCGAGAACCACATTATACGCTGAAGGCGCATCGATCACTATGAACTCTTGAAACAGGGTTTTATGAGTCGGTTGCTTTCCCGTTGTTATCGTCAGCTATCTCACCATTGAAGTCGGTCACTGGACGTGCATGCTATGAAGCGTGCAGAGGAACATGACGTTCATCGAGCACCCAATATCAATCAGGGATCTTTTTACCTCCCATCCCGCAAGGGAAACTGTCACCACCAAGGCTTCATCGTGCGGGATTTGCATGCCCAGGAGGTCCTTCTGTGTGAATGTTAGCAGTGCAGATGAGCCCTGCTTCTGACCATGTAGTGTCGGCTGCCCATCGCATATACCTTGAATCCTCAAGCCTCATAAAGCCCTTTTTTCTGGACCTGTTGGATAGTTCAGACTCTGAGTGTGCTCCGTAAAGCGCATGTATCCTGCTGACCGAAGGCTTCCTGGGTTTGGTCATGTCCCGCTATTCTCCCTGGATGAAGAAGCTTTGTGCTTTATTTGCCGAATCTACTATGTTTGCCGGAGGATCCGGTGTCAGAAGGTTGTCAAACTCTCCTTTTCGCAGACCATTAACGAAGGTTAAGACGGTCGTTGCATCGTCGCATGAGCATATGGTGTTTAACTCATTGATGAATCGGAACTTCGCTTCATTGATATGAACGTTTGAATCATTAATTGGTCCAGGTGTGTGGGAAGAAATCATACATCCGACTCGGGATTCAACGGTGGTGTCGTGTGCACCGGGGTGCGATTGTGTTGCCCGCGCTCGACAGGAACCGCAGGGATGGCCTGAGCGTTGGAAGTGTCCTCTGATTTTCTGTTGTTGCATGACTTGGTAACCATCTCTCTGGGATTTTTTAGGAGTCGACGCTTAGTGTAAAGTCAAGAAATATGTCGTCCTCACGGACGACGCCAAACTGATACAGTCGATTTTCGCTATCTGCTTTGACCATGTTCCTGCTGACCTACACAAGTAACGCATGTGAGCCACAGACCACATGGGGTGGACGATGGCACTCCGATGCTAAAGTTAGACAGGGATATGAGGAATGTGTAATGTTGTAACAAGAAATTTGTAGTGTACCTTAGCTTACCAACCTCATGTCTTATTTATAGTGCAAGAGTCATGGTTCAACTAGGCCACATCGTAGGCGTAGTTTAGGGAGGAGATCTTCGTGGAGATCCCTCTATAATTAAGAGTCGTGCTATAGGAGGGAAGTTTCCTGTTAGCTCTGCACTCCTAGATACGCGGGAAATAGTTCTCAATCCAAGAGCAATCCGTAGAAGGGAGTTTCCCTGTGTGAAAGATATTCTAGAGTTTGCTTCCTAGTTGGAAGCAGGGAGCAACTGTAATTGCCTGTTCGAAGCCGATCCTTGAGATATACTTACCCGAATAGGGCTTATGGGATCGTGGATAGTTGTGAAACATGTGGGCCTAGCATGTTATGGGAGTTTGGGCTCGTTTGACGTACTGCAGTTGAGTGGGCTTAGAACTGTTTGGGCTGGACTTGTATTGGGCTAATGCTTGAGCCCTGTAGTTCCTCGAGATCATCATAACACGTGTTCGGTTCAGGAGTGTGACAGTTTTTATGTATCATCAGTCCCTCTATCTTCTATGGATATTTTTGGGAATGATCATACTCATCCCGATCTAGAATATGATGAGATCGAGATGAAGATTTCTAATCCCACTCATCCCGCCCCGTCCCGAACTTAGGTTAGAAATTAGAAGTTTAGAACAATAGAAATTGGAAGTTGAAAGAGTGAAGAGTCTGTGATACGGAAGGTCAAGAGCTTCCATAGTAAGTTGAATGTCAGTATCTAAAAATATTTAAATTAAGCCCTTTAACCTCGACGGGAAGTTTATCGTTTAGAAATCAAAATCAACTTGAAATGTTTGGGTTAAAAAATCGTGCATAGATATATGAACCTTTTCATAAGTTGTGACACTAAATACATCTATAAACAAAGCAAGTACGACATTGTAACAAGATTTGGTTCTCCAAACTCCCAAGTATTTATAAAGTGATAAAAATAGTGAAAATCTATTAAGCATAGCTAGGGGTGATGATCATCTAATGACCACTCACTCAGTACTTAACCCCAAATGTTCTAAAACTATATACAATAATCATCATCAGAACATTCCACTCCAATAAATTCACTTTCAAATCATATATTTTTTGTTCAACTATCATACAAACAACTCAAGCACATATTGTTGGTATCATACACTGTCCCCTGCAAGTATACTACTCTACCAAAACACAAATTTTAACTCTATGCTAATGATTTACAAACTCGTCAAAGCCCTAGTCTCAGAATAAAAAAAACTGAGAGGTGGCAACACCAGTGGACGTTGATGTAATTGTTGGTTCAATATCATCAGGATGAAACACCTTTGTATGCTCATTAAACAATTGTTTTCATCATAATTTGCATGATATCAAACCTGTTGGCAAAGAACCCTTCCATCGAAGGCTCATTATTGCATGATGATCACATCTTGTCCCTAACTTGTTTGGGATGGGACGAAGTCGGGATGCGATCTATCTCGTCTTGATCCCGAACGAATGGAATGGGATAGAGATGAAGTTTATCCCGTCCTGTGCCCACCCTAGGGGATACTTTACTGAAAATTAAACTAAAAAAAAAATTTAAAAATTTGAAGAGTATGAGAAATGAAACTTACATAAATGAAACTTTGCGACACTAAATCTCTCACATTATTTTACAAAACTCTCATTATCTCCTTTTAATTGAATTCTACTTTTAACTCTTTTCATAAACACCATAACCAACGCCATAGCCTTCACCACCTCCACGATCACTACTACCATACCATACACATCACAACCACCACCACCACTGCCATCACCCACATTTGCAATCACCATCACCACAACCACTTTTTCGATTTGCTTTGATTTTCTTTAATAATTAATGGCCACATTGTAGGCGTAGTTTAGAGAGGAGATCTTCATTGAGATCCCTCTCTAATTAAGAGTCGTGCTATAGGAGGGAAGTTCCCTGTTAGCTCTGCACTCCTAGATACGCGGAAAATAGTTCCTAATACAAGAACAATCCGTAGAATGGAGTTTCCCTGTGTGAAAGATACTCTGGAGTTTGCTTCCTAGTTGGAAGCAGGGAGCAACTGTAGTTGCCCGTTCGAAGCCGATCCTTGAGATACTTGCCCGAAGAGGGCTTATGGGATCGTGGATAGCTGTGAAACATGTTGGCCTAGCATGTTATGGGAGTTTGGGCCCGTTTGACGGACTGCAGTTGAGTGGGCTTAGAACTGTTTGGGCTGGACTTGTATTGGGCTAATGCTTGAGCTCGTAGTTCCTCGAGATCATCATAACACGTGTTCGGCTAAGGAGTGCGACCATTTTTATGTATCATCAGTCCCTCTATCTTCTATGGGTATTTTTGGGAATGATCATACTCATCCCGATCTAGAATAGGATGAGATCGAGATGAAGATTTCTAATCCCGCTCATCCCATCCCGTCCCGAACTTAGGTTAGAGATTAGAAGTTTAGAACAATAGAAATTGGAAGTTGAAAGAGTGAAGAATCTCTGATATGGAAGGTCAAGAGCTTCTTCCATAGTAAGTTGAATGTCAGTATCTAAAAATATTTAAATTAAACACTTTAACCTCGACGGGAAGTTTATCTTTTAGAAATCAAAATCAACTTGAAATGTTTAGGTTAAAAAATCGTGCATAGATGTATGAACCTTTTGATAAGTTGTGACACTAAATACATCTATAAACAAAGCGAGTACTGACATTGTAACAAGATTTGGTTCTCCAAACTCCCAAGTATTTATAAGGTGACAAAAATAGTGAAAATCTATTAAGCATAGCCAGGGGTGATGATCATCTAATGACCAATCACTCAGTACTTAACCCCAAATGTTCTAAAACTATATACAATAATCATCATCAGAACATTCCACTCCAGTAAATTCACTTTCAAATCATATATTTTTTGTTCAACTATTATACAAACAACTCAAGCACATCAAAATCAGTTGTTGGTATCATACACTGTCCCCTGCAAGTATACTACTCTACCAAAACACAAATTTTAACTCTATGCTAATGATTTACAAACTCGTCAATGCCCTAGTCTCAGAATAAAAAAAAACTGAGAGGTGGCAACACCAGTGGACGTTGATGTAATTGTTGGTTCAATATCATCAGGATGAAACACCTTTGTATGCTCATTAAACAATTGTTTTCATCATAATTTGCATGATATCAAACTTGTTGGCAAAGAACCCTTCCATCGAAGGCTCATTATTGTGCATGATGATCACATCTCATCCCTAACTTGTTTGGGATGGGATGAGGTTGGGATGTGGTCTATTCTATCTTGATCCCGAACAAATGGAATTGGATAGGGATGAAGTTTATCCCGTCCTGTGCCCACCCTAGGGGATACTTTACTGAAAATTAAACTAGAAAACAAAATTAAAAATTTGATGAGTATGAGAAATGAAACTTTGCGACACTAAATTTCTCACATTATTTTACAAAACTATCATTATCTCCATTTACTTGAATTCTACTTTTAACTTTTTCATAAACACCATAACCACCGCCATAGCCTCCACCACCTCAACCACTGTCATACTGCTGCCACCTCCATGATCACTACTACCATACCATACACATCACAACCACCACCGACATTGCCACCACCACTGCCATCACCCACATTTGCAATCACCATCACCACAACCACTTTTTCGATTTGCTTTGATTTTCTTTAATAATTACCAAGCGCATGTAAAACAATGTATTGCAAACTAATGCAATGCAAATTAATACATTTTGTATCAATTTGTAAAATGCATTATTTTACAGTGTGCCAAGCAGAAACCTTGCAAATAAAACAAAGTAAACTTATTTAAGGTACACGTTATAACTCGAGGGAGAACTTTGTTCGTGTGTTAAACAACAACGACAATAACAATTATTGCCTTTCCATCGTTTGCAAATTTGTATTCCGTATGTATATTACTCTTTATTCTTCACAGAGCTTTTGGTTTGCTTTCCAGTACATATGGCTCTAGCTTTTGGTAACCTCAACGATGAAGTTATAGTGTGTCGGAGACTCAAATGCAAACACTGGACAAACTTCTAATCCAGTCACAGCGATTGTCATTACATAAATCAATAAGAATTACACCAAATAAAAATGCGTATTTTTTTCAGCATTGCATGTCCTAAGGTTCAAACCATGCAAAAGTCATTTAAAGGGTTGTAGGATCAAATAGCAACTAAGTTTGTATTATCGTTTCCGTGATAATGTTAATGAATAATAATTCTACAGTGCATCTTTCTGGTGTCTCTTTGGAGTTTTTTGACACTTCTACTCCTTCTATGAATGATATGTAGTTGCGTTTTACAGAAAACAAGTAAAAAACCCAAAAGAAACACCAGAAAAAAAAACACCCTCGAATTATTCATTACTGAAACTTTATTAGATAGCGATTCTTATGAAAATGATAATAGATTTCCTACATGCAACGAGTTTCCTTGGTCAACTTGGCCACCAAGACAATTAATAGAATTGAAACTTTATTAAGGATTACTCTGTAAAATAGGAATAAATTTATTATTTGCAACGTTTCCTTGGTCAATTTGGTAACAAAGTTTTGAAAAACAGAGTTTATCAAGTGAAATGAAACCCTAGATCATCATCTAGTATAGCAGGCAGTCTAGAGAGGATTTTGTTCTTTGGGAATAATCTCATCATTCTTCCAACTAGTAGGAAGCAAAGATCCTAGTTTCGGAAAGGAAAGTTTTTGAATCGAATGGACAACGACATAGAGCGAGTTGAATGAACAACAGAGCAATGATCAACCAAGAATATCAGCTCAGTTATAAGAAATTGCTCGATGCAAGTTACTACAAATTCCTACAGCCAAAAATTATTATAACGAACCAAATACCTAGAATAATGCAAATAGTGAGTGACTTCAGAAAGTGATAGAAACTAAGGGACCAGAATATGCTAAAATGCCGAAAGCATTACATGCAACATATTTTGCAATTTGTGATTTTCAACTAGTATCTTGTTTTCCCAAACAAAGCCACACACAAAATAATGAACAAAAACATTCAAGTATTCAAATCAGAATCAAATCGGGAATCCATCATTAGACAAAACCCTAAATCAGAACCAAATTCAATATTCGTTAGAGCACGTTCTAAAACGATTTCACCATCAATAACACTTCCGGAAGGAAACTAATGGAATTTTTTTTTTTTTTTTTTTTAAAGATGGAATCGTTCAATTTATCATGGGCTTTTTAATTGAATATGGGTTGACTTATGAATTGCAAGGCCCAATTAACTATGAAAAGTGTGGAAAAAAAAGGGTGGCACTGGCAAATGTGATGATGGACACTTCGAATGTTATTGTTGTCAAAATTTACACGGATAATATTAACAATTGGAGATCATCTAAAAGTCACAAGTATGTTTATGTGTCTTGGATCATCTGAACTGGAGGACTTAGGATAGTGAAGTGAGAGCTATTTTTTGTTAGGAGACATTGTTGATATCAAGGTGCAGAAAGATGGGATTGCGGGCCAGACATTTTCTTGAGTCCCAGGGAGAAGAATCTAAGCCTACATTTAGCTTTGGGCCAAGAAAGGACCCTTGCACTCATTATTATTCAAATTTGATGCATCCCTTTCCTTTGTGAAAGGCTATGGAGCCAGTGAAGTCGACACCACTTTAGTATCGTAGTACTGGTGTAAAAGCTTTACACTTTAATAGACTACCTTCTTAAAAGCTGTGGAAAATAACGCTACTGCATGGCCTATATATTACTTTCTTATCACGATCAATGGATTTTCTCATCATCTCATAACATCAGTACTGTAGAGTGCACGTATGCAAAAGAATGAATAATGGTTGTCACAATAAGTGAAGAATGCTGAATTAATACGCACAAAAGGATCACCTTCAGAATGTATAGTAGAATTAGAGTACGGTGGATATTTGGAGGATAGGACATACAATATACATAAATGTGGAATTAAATATTAAAACCCACCCACACAAAGTAGACCGTCAGCTTCAAATCCCGCCACACAAGGCTGTTACACCCCACATATGACTTCCAGCGATTCACAAAAACATTGAACAATTTGTTGTTTTTGGCCTGCCTACCTTTTTGCTTTAGAGGCGATGATATGACTTTTTCTTGAAGACTTCACTTTATTTTTTTTTTGTGTTAAAATCTCTAAAGTCCAAACATAATGGAAATTAAATAATAAAATATAAAACAAAGCAAAAAGTCGAGATGTTTTGTACCTGGGTCATAGTTCATAATTCTACTCATTTCATTAGAAAATCATAACTATATAAAAACGTAGGTGGGGTGTATGACAAGATGACATATCGAATACTTAATCCCGCATGCCATATTCTTTTAAGCACTTCGTGTTAGGCAAGAAATGTTAATTAAATGTGCATGATGGAGGTGTACTTTAGTGGTTGATCTCGCGCTTAGCTCACGAGCAATTATTGAGTGGTTATGTTAATTATTAACGACAAAAAACTTGCGCCCATGTCATACATGAAACCCACAAACTTATTCAGGCTTAAAGCATCTCTATGATTATTAATAACATATAACAAAATTCTTGATTATGACATTTTTCATTTTTATTTTCACCATCTTCCACATTATAGTCCCACTGATCCATGTCCATGTCCATGTCCTCCTATATGTATTTCGAAAGATTTTAATGATCTTTGCTACATTGACAGTTTTGTTGATGGATAGTAACTGTGCATAAAACCCAAATAAAATCAGCCTAGGGTTAATCAGTGGATCGATATTGTTTGTCAATCTTCAAACATTCCTCTTTGAGAGTATCGTAATTATGAAACTCATATCTTCTTAGGTGAGGGATATTTTCAATACTGACTACAAGCATACATAGAAAACTTTGCATGAAAATTGTGTTTTTCAGATCAAATGGCAGTAACCCGAAGCGAACCAAGAGATGTTCTCTCTGAGAGAACGCCTACTCTTTTATTTGTTTATTTATTTATTTTTCAAGATAAGTTCCCATCAAGAACAAACATATCCATAAATTACATGATTAAAAATGGGCATAACTTTGAGTCTTCGACATTCAGAGACAAGGATTCAAAGCAGAGACAGGAGTTGATCTTACAAGGAGAACTCTACAAACTGTGTCTAGATCCAGATCCCATTCCAGACATTACTATCAGTGGCCCATCTCTTGCAACAGTTGGTCTGAGGCTGAGTCTCTGACAATAATAAGCTAAATCACATACAACATCATCACTAAACAGTCTAAATGCAATGCATTTAGCATCCCTTCCCCCACTTGATTGAATCTACTAAAAGGTTTTGGATGGTGGTGGTGCCAGTATCTTCTTTTAGCACTGTGTTAACATCTCATGATCTGACCATCACTTCACCTTGAGCATGCCAAGGATGCAAATATGTAACTATCATTGGTGAGCAAAAACTGATGTAATTTGAGGATGCTTTAGTACTTGAAATATGAAAATCCTGAGTGCTTTGAATCAAATTTGAGATTGTATTTTTATAGAAAGGTATCTTAATTACATCGCTTGAGAGTGAAATAATAAATTTAAGTTGACAACTCGGGTGCCATGCACACAAGACAATCCTACATATGTGGGTAAAGTAGTTCCCACCCAAACAACCGCTGCCCATATTCTTTTCTAGCAATGGCTCAAGGAAGAAGCTCAAATAGAATTAACTTTGAACAATCCGTTGCGGTGTGAAAGACACTCACAACCTAATTATTAGGAGTGGGCAATGTCGATTCAGTTCGGTTTTGAGCTCCAAACCGATTTTATTCAATTTGCCCAATACCCAAACCGAAACCGAATTTTGTATTTGTAAACCGATGAATTTGGTTGAACTGAATTTCGGATCGGTTCGATTCGGTTAGGCCGAAATTTCGGGCTCAAGCACTTGAAAGACTTATTAAAACATGTCCAATTTTTTTTATAGACCCAATTTTTAGCCTAAAATTGAAAACTTTGAGAGAAGGGGGCGATTCAGTACAACAGGGTGTACTGCAGTGCATTTGTTGCACTAATTAGGTATTGACACCTACCTGTTAGTTAGTTATGTATATATATATATATATCTAATTAATTGATCGGTTCAAAACCGTAAATCGATTTTGAACCGTTTATAATCGATTCGGTTCTTTTAAATTATTTTCTTTCTACCCATATTTCGGTTCGGTAACCGAACCGAATTTGAAAATCGGTTCGATCGATTAACCGAATTTAAATCGATTTTTGCCCACCCCTACTAATTATCAACCATTTCTTTATTTTCTTTACTTTCCAATATTCAAGGATGGAAAACATTAGCTACAATGTCAATTTCAATCCTTTTAGGAACAAGAGAAAGCTCCATTGAGTCCATGAGTTCACACATTATTATCTTTTTGAGAAAATATCTGACAATGAAGCAAGGGCTCATATTCTCCATTGAAGTGTTCAATTATTCCCACAGACATAAGCAACAATGTGCGCTGAAAAGTAAAGATTTCAAAACCTCACTTTTTCTAGTCTTATCCATTTGAACCTCACCTGACCTTTCTCACTCAGTCCCCCCTCCCCTCTATTGAATGATCCTTGCTGGCTATGGTATGCACTTCTGTACATGTTTTACAGTTGCATTCAATTGATGGAGACCAAACAAATCGGGAGGAATCCATCGGTTGTGGTCCAACAAAACAAAACCATCTTTGGTCCCCAATTCAAGTCGATTGATTGATCATAATCTATGACTAGCCCAGATCAAATGCCAAAAACTTATCTATCTCTTGCTGTCATTGAAAAATGCATAACTTTAAGATGCCTGAGAGCTGAGACTGCTCTTTTCCATACATGTAAAATACACAAATATACATCTTGCAGCTGCAGGTGCAGGTGCACCCACACAATTTATGTTTGCTTATCGTCGGACCATGCAAAATAACGTACAATAATTGACAAAATCATGCATGGATTCCTTGAGCTCTCATCATATGGGATGAGCTCCGTACCGATACGAGTAACAGAGGTAAGGAAAATAGTTTCAGCATATAACTCCACATGGTTTGGTGCAGTACATTTCAATAATTAGTGGGACTCACCATGAATTATTAGGCACACTTGAAAAGAAGGTAGGATTCCTTGATAGCTACTAGTCTATGCATCTTTTGCATTTATTTTGCCTAATAATAGTAATATAACAACAACGAATTAATTGTTCCAGGACTAAAGCAAATGATGTTTTTTTTTTTTTTTTCAATTTTTCCTACAATGGTTTTCAAGTCAGTTGATCTGATTTCGAAAACAATCAGACCAACGACTGTTCAAAAACTAAGGAAGATTACTTACACATTGTCGTGTGAAAGAATAGCTTCCAACTTTACGCTTCTCATTGTCTGACTTTCCTCAACAAGATTCTTTTCTCAACTGCAAAGTCCGGAGGCTTATAATGAACATTCATGAGCGCAAACTTGGCTTCTTTTTCCTTCCTGGGGATAAAGAGTGACTCTACAATGTCTCGCCACCCCAATTTAATAAAAGATTAATCTACCAAGAGATCCTGCTTGTGGGTTATAAAATGTACCCATTCTTCTCATATCCTGCGAGTGCAAGATGGCAGTATTCGCCGTAAGTGCAGTTGAACAAGCAATACATTCTCCCTTCTCCTAGCTGCTGAAAAAGAAAGATCACAAAATTGATACGAATTTTGGAGTATCATTTCTCCGCCCTTCAAGAGATCGATAAAAGTACAACTTCTGAACGGGGTAGCTTAAATCTCCTGCATCCCTCTGTGACTTCCCAAGGGAGTCACTTGGTTCATCCTCCTCGGAGATAATTTCTACTACCAAGCGAGGCATTCTACGAGCAAGCTCTTTACAACCCCCAAGAGTTAACTTACAAGAAGACATCCAGACAAACCTCATGTTATAGTAGCGATCTAAACTAGAGAACAAAGCTTTATCTCCGAATGGACTATCTCTGATCTCAAGCTTCTGCAGTTGAGGGCATCCCTGAAGTACGTAAGTCAGCCCTATGTCGCTATCCCCTGCAAAAGCGACCGAAAGTGTACGGACTAACTTCCCATACTGCCCAATGTAGTTGAATGCTTGGTCTGTGAGTAGACCGGATACAGCAAGCCTCGTGAGCTTCTTACAATTCATGACAATAGCTCCAAACCCTTCGTCCATGGGTTCTTTGGTTAAGTGATCAGGCTGGTGGAGTCCCATTATACAGAGACGGAATACCACGAGATCAGGACAGTTCTTTGACATTGCCACAACAGCTGCATTGGTCATCCGCTGGCAGAAATACAGAATGGATTCGAGCTTCCTACAGCCCTCAGATATTGCAAGAAGCCCAATTTCTGAGACTGGAGCGTTGTGCTCATCATTAATATCAAATGGGAAAACCCTAAGCTCACGCAAGTCCTTGCACGTTGCAGCCACAGCCTGTAATCCTTCGTCACATATGGAATCGAGAACCTGTAATCGTACAAGATATAAGAAATCAAACTCTGCATAAAATTTATAAACTCATTAACATTAACGAAATAAGCATCGACCGTACCCATAGAATTTGGAGCTTATGGCAGTGGCGAATGACAGATTTAAGTTGCTCGCTGTTGACATGCGCATAGCTGAAATTGAGCATTGTGAGATTGCAGCAAGCAGCGTAGATTGCAGGGAGATAGTCTGGTACAATATCCTTGAATCCTGACAGGCACGTTAGATTTTTGCAAGCAGCAAATGCTGAGGCAAGATCAAGTTCTTGCTCCTCTTCTGGTACAGCATCCATTGTATTGAAATTAAATGACCCCGTCCCTAAATGTGTAAGCTGTGGAGCTCGAACCATCAAACAGTGAAGCTTCCCAAGTGAGATGTCCCCATTCAACCCAAGCTTCCTCAACTTAGGCGACCTTGCAACCAGCTTCTCCAATGCCTCAAAATTTATAGGTGCTTCAATGCACTCGAATATAAGAGATTCAAGACTGGTCAAGGTATCAGGGAAATGCGATATCCAGTCCACATTATCATCGTCAATTTGACATTCAATCAAATCAAGCACCTGAAGTTGTCTGCAAATTCACAATATGATTCTAATTATCGAAAAGAATTCAAAATCAAACTAGATCTTACAATTCACGTCTTCTTCCTCAAAGAGATTATTGATCAACAGTAGTGTATAATTATGGAAAATCAAAATCAACTAATTTTACGTAAAACTACATTTATGAACTCCGACGCAAACAAAACCATCCTATAACAAGTCTTGACTTTCGAAACTCGATGTCAAATTACAGTTATGGTTTCTATCTTATGAAATCACAAAAGGGGTTCTAAAACCAATTCCGAATCATTCAAATTATTCATTTCCCAACAGATCTAACATAATCATTCTACAACCAATAACAAGATGTAATTCAAATTTCTTCAACACCAAAATCATAACCCTAAAGTTAGATGCAATTCAAATTCAAAGTGATTGAACAATAACACATGAAAATAAGCTAAAAAAAAATCACAACAAACCCACAATATACCTGCATTTCTCAGCCACATAAGCAAGCCCAGCTTGACCAAACCCCTCACAGAGAACCAAACACAGTTCTTTAAACACCGGAAACGAAGTCGAAATGAGATTCAAATCATCATCGGTAATCAACATCCGCTTCAAAGAGATCTTCTCGAGCCCAGGATAAGCCACACTCATAGCCGAACCCCATGCTGCAAAGTGTGCACCCCAATTCCAAGGCAACAAATCGAAGTCAGCAAATCTTGGTTTGCCCTTCAAGCACAAGGAAGAAACCCTACGAAATCGCTCAACAACTCGCTGAGGTGACACAGCATAGCAGTTCCCTATGAAGAGTTCAGACCGAGTTAACGCCTCAGCTCGGTACCATGATTTGCACACCAACGAAGCCGAGTTCCTATCTTGCCGTGATGTAAGGAATATTAGGACATTTTCGAGCACTATCTCCACAACTTGATCTGGAAAACAATTATTTCCACTACCACTACCACTCCCACCATTTCGATTGCTCGCACTAGTACTACAACAACTTCTGATTTTGTTCGAACCGTTGTAAAGACTATTGTGTTCAATACATATTCCCTTTTCTTCTTCTTCTTCACCGCCGCGGCTTCCATCAAACTTTGTTGCATTTTGATTCATAAGTCTTTCATTTACATGTCTTCTCATCTTTCAAACCACACACAACTTGTTAACTTCTACTTCAGATCAAAAGGGAAGAGAGGAGATATGGGGTAGAATTTCTATATGGGGTAGGGACATACAGGAGGGAGGGGAAGAAAATAAACAATGATAAGGAAGTGTTCGAGATGTGGAAGAGTGTTATTTTATTTGGTTTTACATCTGTAGTCTTCTCTCCTCCCTTCACCAGTCACCACTCTTATGTCTTCTGCATCAGCTCAATGGGTGCATTGGGACTCTCTATGTCTATGGTTTCTTCGTTCCTTCTCTCTTCTTTATGTATCCTTCTTCTCTCTTCTGTATTCTGTACTGTGTAGAGACACCCAATAGGCAAAGAACCCTCCAACTCACAACCCTTCCATTATTTGGGATTTGTTTAAGGGACTCACTGTACCTTTCTTATTTTAATTTATCTTTTGTATTTTATGGTAGGTTTTGAAATTGCATGATCTAGGGGTGTCAAGTGTTTTGGTTCCATTTTAACTCCATCCATTGAAAAACTTATAAAATAGACATTTTGCAAATTGTATAGTTGTTTTATGTGGTGTATTTGATTTGAAAGAAAATGTTTAGATAAGACCAATGAATGCGATTTTTCAAAAAAAATGTCAAAATTTTACGAATTTTTTTTTTTTAAGTTACTGAAAATTTTTTCGATATCCGAAATCTTCATTTCTTTTGTTAGGCCAATCTCAACTTTACTACATTTTAACTTTAGTTTAGTATTAGAATTTTGTTATATAAATCATTTTTATTTGTATGACATTATGAATTTTGTAGTATTTTATTATAGTATGTAAAAATTTAAATATTTTGAATTATATTGATAACTTTAAAATTACAATTGAAATTTTTAGACGAAACATTTCTTAAAATCATCATATCAAAATTACCAGAAAAATGAAATTACAATCCTTGAATAAGACAATATTGGAAATAGAGGGAAGGGGAGGAAAATAGAAACAAACTATTTGAGGTTGTGGATGAACAAGTTATTCGGATAAAAACATTACTTTTGAAACAGAAATTCTAAATGTTGAGGAAGTGGGCGAGGGGAGGGAGGTGGCGGGGTGGGGACCGTTCACCTCCCTCAGGATGTGTGCCATCTTTTTTGGTGCACGCATCCTGAAAGAAGTGAACAGTCCCCACCCCGCCACCTCCCTCCTCTTGCTCATTTCCTCGCTCGTTTCCTCGCCATGTAGAACAACTCCTTTTGAAAACAAACAATGAAAAGCAACACTTGAAAGTGAAAGCATAAGAAAATTTTGGATTTGGCCTTTCATATAGAGACGTTTGAATCTGATCTTACTTTCGGTTCTACTTCAAGTAAAAGTGTTGCCAAAACCATTAAATAATGGAATTTGACATTATTATGTATTTGAGGAAATAAAACACCGCGTCAATCAATGTTCTTTATTATACATTTTTTGATTGTTAAGCGAATAAAGTAAATTTTGTCAAGTGCAAATAATTTTTTTTTGTTTTTTTAAGATTCGAACACAAAGATATTTATTAAAAAAAAAAAGATAAACAAATTACAAATTCTAAACAACAGATAAATAACGAATATGTTGCATAATTCTAAACAACATTGGGAGGATGTATTACCATTCCAATGGAGTAACTAAACTCCGTCAAAAGGCTAATCGATGGCTACGGCACTTAGCATTTTTTGGGGATATGTTTTCTTACTTCAACCATCAATGCTCCTTGGTAGGGACAGAGATAAGGTTTAGATGATCTCTACATGACCACAATATTTGTCCAAAGCTTTAATGAAGATATTGAAATATGCTGGGACAAATAAAATTAGACGATAAGTGCCATATATACAAGCCAAATTATCGCAAGAGTATATACTCTGTTGATAATTAGAAATTAAATTACATGGTCTAAAATTTGACGATAAGTACCATAAGTACCAAACGTTTTGCATTCTATGGATTTTTTTTTTCTTAAATTAATCTCTAAGAAGGAGAGGCAATTATGAGATGTCTGACTTTTATTACTTGATAAAAAAAAAATTACACGAGTCAAAAGTATATTATGTTTTTACCCGAAAAAAAAACTGAAAACTTAGGGAATAGGGACTAGTATCATTAGCCAAAACGACTAGGAGTTAGATAAGAAATTGGCACTTGCTGGTATGTGAGCTAATACCCATTTCTCTAAATTTTCTATTTTAGTATATATATCACATTCAATCCTTCTCACCGCCCAATCGCATTTTCAATGTTTTGTTGTGTAGTAGAGAAGAAAGAAAGAAATAAAAAACAGACCCCTCCCATTAGATGTTGCTGACTTAGCATCATTTGTCACTTCTACACACTCACATCTAACCTTTTTAAATGGGCCCTTCATTTCTCCACCAGCTCTTTCTTCTACCTAGCCTCCTCTTCCTATTATCTGGTTGGTCTATATGATCTTCTTCCTCTTTATGAAAAGTTATGTTAATTTCTTCTTCAAATTCTTCCTCTTTATCTATATTTGCTATTGCTTTTTTTTTTTTTTTTTTTAAACAATTTTATCTCATCTCTTTAGAAGAATAGAAAATGATCATTAAGACTTAATTTTTGTAATTGTAGATCATATAAAACTTAGCAATTGAAAATGCTTAAAAAAGTTTATTTTTTGTAATTCAAGACTATTAAATACTACAAACTTAAATCATGGCTAAAATATATGTAAAAAAATAACTATACTCAAATTCCTAAGCACTTATTATTTATGTATTCAAATTTTAGTTACTTTAAAATAAGCGAAATATGCAATTTGACATTTTCAAAGTTGTTTCATATCACTAAAACACAACTCATCGATTCTTGCTGGGTAATTTGAAAGTAAAAAAATAAATATAAAAATATTAAAGTAAACTTATGATTAGTTTTAAAATCATGGGTTGAGTTTGTGGCTTTTAAGAGTATTTAATTATTAAAAATGAATTTTTTGAAGCATTTTCAATTATTAGAGTATGATTTGATCTATAATTACAAAAAATAGACCTTTTATAAGTCATTTTTCCTTAAAAAAATAACAAGCATTATCTATAAAAATGATAGAAGTGTAAAAAAAAAATTAAATTTAAAAAAATAAAAACTAGCAAACATAACTGACTAGAATTGTTGTAATTTCATCCTCCAAATACTACTGTATTTCCATGACCCATCTATCATGTAGAATGGCTCATTTTCAGGGAATTTTGGCAGTTACTTGTTCCAGTGGCAAGTGACTCTTTTATATCTTTTTTGATAAGGTCAATTAGTATTGGAGGTTTAATCTTTTGACCATTAAAGTCTCTTAACTTAGGCAGCCTTTGTAAAAATTTGCTTGAAAGTTTTTCTTTTCTTTGGTAAATTTACACATGCTACAGTAGTTATGAAAGTGACACCCTTAAAATGATGATTTTACATAAAATAACAAATATTAATCTAACATCTTTAAGAAATATATGTCTGAAAAATTATATATGTGAATTCAAAAATATTAAAAAATCAGGTTGTTGCGATCATGCTTTGCAATCAGAGTGATGTGGCGTGATTTCGAAAGAATAATGAAATTCTCAAAAAAAAATTGTGTATCACTGTGTCTTGGGGTTGTAAAAAATCTCCTCTGACGATACCACATCATCCTAGTTGCAAAATATAGTTGTAAAACTCGATTCTCTAGCCTCACTCATGTGAATTTGTACCATTTTCAATCAACAAAAGAAAATTGCTTCTTTTCACAAGGGATTTGCTATGTGTACCCGACTATTTGGTTTGGTTGCATCAATTATTTGTTGTACCAGTAGTTTTGGATGTTTCAACTTTGTTGCACCAACTTAATGTATGTAATACCGACTTATTATTTTTTTTGTAATAATAAATATCATTTGGTACGAAATTTTTTCATTTATGATAATTAATTGACTATTGAATAAAAGAATAATAGTAACCAACATCTATAAACTATAAAACTAAAATCAGTTACGCATTCGTTAAATTTCATTGTGTTCATTAACCATACAAGGGTTGACAAAACCAATACGTATTAGAAAAAAAAATACAAGTCAATACATAAATTTCAATTTTGTTTTAATTATTATATCAAATTTCAACAAATTACATTCAAAGCTTAAAAAATTCGACATCCAAACATTTACGTTAGAGATCATTTATACAAAGTTCCCAATCACCAATATGAGCAACATATTTTGTATATTTTAACGTTAATAATTTTTGGTTGGATACACCAAGTAATTTTAAAAGCTAAATCTAAAAGATAAAGTCAGAGACATCGAGCCAAACAGTCGAATACACTTAAAAACTCTCTTTCATGATATACTTAATGAAAAATTGTAATACACATTGTTGTGTATACACATTTTGATACTTTATTCAAAATTATGTTTTAAAAGCGTAGTCTACATTGTTGCCCACACCACTACTAAAAAAACATTTTTTAAAGGTAACAATCATTGGGAAAAGCCACGAAGAAACTAATTGTGCAAGTAATATTTATTTTAAAAAAAACTTTTTTTTCCAACTTTTAAAGAAAATTTTAAAGAGTAACTTTTTACACACAGCAATATGTATTTACCACTCGAAAATTATAGGGAGCGACCACTCATTCCCCTCAAGATAAACGAAACTGCCTCGAGATGAGCAACATCTCGCCTCTTACCCTCGTTCTTTCCTTCGCTCCCTAGAAGGGCTCATTTAACACTACTATGTTTGTTCTCCTTTTAAACACGTTAGGTATTTTGTGATAATCAATTGTTCTCATATTTACAAAGGAAAAGACTTGTGTTTGATGTTATATGTATATATTAGTGTATCACTTGCGCCATTAGAATGGCGACACACTTTCTTTGTGGCATGCATATGTGCCTACGGCATCACTACCGTGGCATGCCGAACAAATTTACAAAATTCAAAATTTGCAACAACTTTTAATGGTTTAGAGATCTATTTAATTATCATGATGCATGTTATCATGTTCTATGCACATGTATGTATAATTCTTTCATTTTCAAGTCCAAACACAAACACCAAACCATTTTTTCGGCCTATGATGTTATTTACATGTTTATTTATTTCTAACGATAATAAACATTATGGTACAAAATCCAAATCATATTAGAAGGAGATATCTAGTAAAATCTTACCAGTATGAACCAATAAATCAATTGTGAGATATACTGATGGTTAAGTTTATCATTAACATGTTCCAAAGAATCTTTAATAACTCTAGCTAATTGCCCCAATTCTAGAGAGTCAGGCCTGTTGCGTTAGATCTGCGCCAGGCCTAACTTTCTACCATTCAATATTGTCAAAATGCGCAAAATGCCACATCTCGAGAATTGAACATGGTAGATAGCTAAGCTAGCGCACCATACTTGGCTCCCTAGACTAACTCAGCTAATTATGATTCGTCATTTCTATAGTCCATAGAGTGTTTAATAAGGCTGACCAAGTAATTCATGTACAATTCCATTACTTACATTTATTGTATGAATACTTGTGTATCTAATCGAATGGGAAGTAAAAGGTAATATAAGAGTTTTTTTTGTCATATTTTCCATTTTTATTTTTATTTTTCTTCAATATCTAATCTAATTTAGGTTTTCCTTTTGCAATTGAAATTGTCAGTTGAAGGGATAGGTCGCCAGCTTTTTATATTAGCAATCATTCGTAAATGATGAAATGACTCATCCTAAAAGGTGAATGAATTTTAAGTTCATCAATTAGCTTAGACATCAAGATTTTTATGATTTTTATTGAAGATGATAAGAAAAACAAAATACAATCATTTCTTTATCAAGAAATGCGTGCATTATGAAGATGTCAAAAAAACAAATTTTGAAAGAGATTCTAAGTCGAAGTAATCTTCCACAACAATTCCCTAATTTTGATAAAGATAAAGTGTTTTGATCTGTTAAGCCTTTAAAAAAAAATTAATTTCTCTCTTTTCACACACACTACATGAGCACACGATGAACCTTACGCCATAACCACTCTATGCTTCGGGATGAATTAGCTTGTGACCATCAACTTAACCAATCTAAAAGGGAACCTTGAAACATCAAACTCATACCAAATTCTAACAATAAATTTATTTCAAATGGATTTGGAGAATCTGCAATAAAGCATCAAGTGATTAAGAGTCTCGTCATTCTTATTACAAAGTACACAAAGGCTTCCTATGAGGATTCATCTCTTCTTCAACCTATCTTTAGTTAGGATCATCTAATGCAAAATTGACCAACAAAAGAAATTAATCCGAGGAAGAATATTTTTCACCCAAACCAGATTTTTGTGAGAGGAAATGAAAGAGTTGAAGTGGGTCTCATAATGAGATATATTCAGCATATTCGAAAATTCTTTCATCGAGAAACCCATACATTTTCCCTTCCACACCAAACTATCAGATCCCTCCGAGAGCATCTGACTATCCAACATGTGGATTAAATTGGGCCTCCTCTAGCTCCCCATCATTTAGGAGTCTCCAAAAAGAAAGATCTCAGGAATCTTCATTGGACCAAAATGTGCTAACTCTCTAAATTTTCTGTTTGCTAATGAAAAACAACATTGAAAATAGACCCTTAAGATATTGGTTGCTACCTTAAGGATCATGCTAGAAAGATATGAGATCGTCATTGCCACACGAAGCGAGGCGTGAGGGTAGAAAATACTGGCACATCGAGGAATGGACTTCCACATAGAGCATCTATAGGGAGTGTACTTTGTTCTGGTATCTCAATCTTGTATATTTCGCTCATATTTATCAATGATGAGTAATTTCTATAAAATGTCATTTTCTTCTGTAAATCGTCAAAGCCACTTGAAAAATAATGCTAGATTGAAAGTACTCACTTGGCGAATACCTAAACCACCTCGAATTTTTCAACAACAAATTTTCTCTCAACCCACAAATTTTCTGGAGGTTTATGTGAAACCCCAAAGGAAATTGTGCATGATTTGTTCCATTTTGGCTGCCAATGAAGAATGAACCTTGATAAGAGACATAATTAACATATGGATAGAAGCTAAAGTTTATTGGACAAGTGTTAGTCTGTCTGCTTTCGAGAGGAATTTGCGCTTTCAAGAAGCTAGTTTCGATTTCATCATTTCGTTTGACTCATCTCATACAACTATATTTTTAAATCTAGCACCCAAAGGCATGCCTAAATACTTAACGGAAAGCTGACCCGCTGCACAACCAAATAAACCCACTGACTGTTTCAGATGAGGAACTTCTTCAATGGGCAACACCACTGATTTGTGAAAGTTGATTTTCATATATATATATATATATAACTTAAATAACTTTGAGCCAAATCATAATTCCTTTGAGAACAAAAACTTGAGTGGCAGAGGCATCACAAAAAATGATAGTATCATCTGCATACTGAATAATGGAAACATGAGGACCACCATCTGCGATTGAAAACTCTCTAACTAGACCAACATCAACCGCTTTAAAAATCATCTGGGTTAGAACTTCTGCTGCTAAAGTAAAGAGAAGATGAGACAATGGAACACCCTTATGCAGGCCTCTAGAGTTATTGAAAAATCCATGCAGCTGTTCGTTAATCTTCAGAGATAAATTGGCTGTAGATCTGCAAGTGTGAAGCCAATGTATCTATTTGGATTCAAACCCCATCCGAGTCACTACCAAATCCAAATATCTCCAAAAAACATTGTCAAGGCTTTAAAGAAATCTAATTTGATGACGAGCCCTAGAACACCTTATTTTTTCCTGAAATCAATAATTTCATTGGCAATCAAAGGGCT
This sequence comes from Berberis vulgaris, assembly GCA_963556465.1. Taxonomy (NCBI): domain Eukaryota; kingdom Viridiplantae; phylum Streptophyta; class Magnoliopsida; order Ranunculales; family Berberidaceae; genus Berberis; species Berberis vulgaris. The sequence continues at coordinate 7,881,614 of OY747137.1, forward strand.
ATCAACCACCTACCTTCCACTGACTGTTGCACTTTGAAAAGTAGAAATAACTTAATGAATAACATTTTTCAATCTATCAGCCAACACTTTGGCAAGATCTTATAAGTCTTGTTCAAAATACTAATAGGTCTGAAGTCCTTAACTGTTCGCACTCCGACACATTTAGGAATAAGCGAGATGATGGTGGTGTTCAATCACCAATTCAAAAAATTCTTAGTATTAAAATTATCAATAACTTTAAGAAAATCAACTTTGATTACCTCTCACATTTTCAAATAGAATTCCATTGAGAAACTATCAAGACCCGGAGAAACTTCTGATTTGAGTTTTTACATTGTTCCTCTAATTTTCATACCTGAAAAGTTCTCTACCAAGGAGTTAGCCACCAGCTGGGAGATTGACTGAAAAGTAATCCCCGAGAAGAAATGTCGCCACTCTTCTTTTTCGCTGAACAACTTCTTGGAGTGAGAGACCATGATTTCTTTGATGTTGACTTCATTTACTACCATCTCATGATCCATGCTAAGAGCTTCAATAGAGTTAAACAGTTTACGTCTGTTGGCCAAGTTATGAAAGAATTTGGACCCCTGATCCATATGACAAGCTCAGTTGACTTCGAACCTGATCATCCAAAACTCCTCATCTCTTTTGGTTAAGTTTGTCCACTCCCGATGAAGTTGCACTCTACAATACCTCTCCTTAGCAGTCAGGTCTCTGATCTCTTCCCCAGCATCAATGTTAGCAACCAAAATAAAATATTTTGAATGCATAAGTCGGTCTTACCCCAAACTTTAGTCCTCCAACTTTTAAGGTTGTATCCGATCGTCTTTAGTTTCCACCATATGCAGTAGCCAGGATGACTAGATATCATTGAGCTGTTCCACCATGATTTCATCTCCTCTGTCAGGGTTGGGTGATCAAACCAACCGTTATCAAAGGAAAATAGACGAGAGATGCCACCAATAAAAGAGTTCGCCAGCAGAATCGCGTGATGGTCAGAACATGCCACTCTCTTGAGCCATTCAACTTTATCGCCAAACTTAGCAATCTAATCCACCGAAGCCAGAAATCGATCAAGCCGACGAAGAATAGGGTGTTCTCTTCGATTTGACCATGTGAACTTTTCCCTTTTTAGACTGAAATCAGCGAGCTCCACCTCATTAATGAACTAATTGAATTTCTACATACTAATGAACCTCATTCCGCAACCTTTATTTACGTTCATGTGATGGACAACATTGAAGTCTCCTGCTAACATCCACGGATATTGCACCCAACCAGCAATGTCATATACCTCTTTCCAAAACTGCTCTATTAGAGAAGGATCATACGGTCCATAAATGTTTGTCCCTGACAAAAAAAGTTGTCTGGGATTATTTGGAACTGAATAGAAAGAGAAAAAACCCATTTCAACACTTCCCTCATCTGCAAAAAGTCAACATCCCAAATAGCTAAAAGACCTCCTGAACTGCCAATGGATTCCACCATAGCCCAATCAAAAGAACTGTCACCCCACAACTTCCTCATAAATTCTCTACAGCATCTCTCCAATTTTGGTTCCTGGATGAAAACAATATCTGGACGATTATCTGAAATTAATCTTGGACAACCCCCTTGCCTCTTCGAATTTTCGAGCCCCCTACAGTTCCATGAAAGAATTTTGAGGTTCATGATATGTGTGCTTTTGCATGTACATGAATATATATTTACCTATACAAAAAATAAAATTGTATATATTTACCATTGATTCCCTTAATTTATCAAAATAAACAAACACTGTTATTATTATTATTATGTTTATATAGCAATAAATAACAATATGCATGGTAAAATCTTAAAGGGTTGAATTTACCAAAGGGTGTACAGGCCTTGAATCTCATTTACCTCTCCATACAGACAAAACACTCAATTACATAAACTAGCTTGTTATTAGTTTAGTCCCTCAAACAATCATCAATAATCATGAAAACTTCTATGATCCAAATTCAACTAAAGCATGGCCAGCCATGAATGACTAAATTATTTAACCACACATTGGTTAAATTATCTAAAGATCAACAAATAGAAAACCACACATTGGTCACAAGAAGATAATAAAGGCAATTGGTGCAAGTGTTGTGTTTTGATTTTTGTTCTCTGATAGGGCACCAAGAGGAGTTTTGTAGGAAAAAATTGGGTCTTAAGGGCGGAGGGAAAACCTCGGATCTTGGTAATGAGAAGTTGCCCAAGCCAAAGGTTGAACCCAACACTGTCAAGCAACAATATGTCCTCGTTATCAAAACAGCTAAGTCTCTCAATCCTGCAGTAGGTCCGAGTAGCTTAACGAATAGTTAGGGGGAGGAGATTAATGAGGAAGTTGGGGAGAAGAGGCCGGTGGCCATGGATCCGGGTGAGGTGGTGTTGTCAAACAAATTTGAGTCGCTCACGGCAAACATTGATGAAGAGGAGAGTGAGAACATGGTTCATGTTAGTGCTGAGCAGGTTACAGAAACTACGGAAAAATGCCTCCTAGAGGCGGGATATACAACTTCGGAGATTGCAAATGCTATTAGAATTCAAGAACAGCCGACGCAGCCAACAGATGACATAATCTCAGGGGCCAAGAGTGGTCTTTCCGACGACATGCTATATGACAATATCCGCCCGGAACATCACATTGTGGCAAGGTCGCACGACGACTTTGGGGATGCTCAATTGGGACATCCTGGACCAGAGACTCGAGCTGCATTAGCAGGGGAATTGGGAGTGGCTTCGCCCCAACCAGCTCACGGCCCAAAACAGAATGCGCTCACCACTAGTCAAAGCCCTGAGTCAGATCACGGTCTCAGCCAGTCCACGGCTCTGGGCACTCCTCGGGTCCAGCTTGATCACGTCCCCACTCGAACAGGACAGCAGTCAGACCTCAGCCCACGTCCGAGCACGGCCTGCCCACGGCTTCCCAGTCCAAGACCCCAGCCTCTCCACGACCCCAACCCAGGGGACGTGCTACCTCAGAAAGCATGCGTCTTGCTCGCCGTTGGTGATTCTTTAGTGACGCAAACAAAATCGAGTGAAATGATACAGGAAGTAGAGGCTGCCACGGTAAAGCCGACAGTGATGGAACGTTTGACAGAGGTTATGGCCAAGCGCGCTCAATCCGCGGTAACTGGTAATTTTTCAATGCCCGCGGCAGCCAGGAACGACGAGGACGAGAGTTTGATTGAAGTCGCCATCCAGTTGTTTGAGCGGAACCGTGTTTTGCGATCTATGACCACTACTACACTTGATAGCGCCACAGATGATGGTGACGAGGCTGCGTCGGAATCGGAGTTGGGGTCGGAATCACATGCTATTAATGATATAAATTTGGGAGCGCAGTCCGATAAGGATCTAGTCAAACCGGCGGTCCTTTCTGGCAAACGTCGTAAGACTAAGAGGGGTAAATCTTCCTCCCGCGCTTAAGATGATGGAAAATTTTATGTTTTGGAATGCACGTGGGATTGGTAATAAGGGCACAAGGAGGAGGATAAAAAATATGGTTGTGGATCATAGAGTCAGAATCTTTCATTGCCAGCATTGGTGTTATGTTGGCTTTATGTATTATGGTTTTCGGATGCGGCCCAATTTTTTGTTTTGATTATATCATGGGTAAAGTCATCATGTACCCCCGTATTGATTGTAAATCAATTTTTTGATAAGTAATAAAGGTCTGGCATTCCAGAGGTGCCCCTCCACACTGGAGGTTTAATAATTAAAAAAAAAAAAAAAAAGTTTGTTATTTGACATTTCTCTTCCCACACCATAACAATAATAATATAAGACCCTTTAATGATTAAGATGAGGGCTATAATTTGGATTGGAAAATCCGATTTTCATGAATTTCGTAAAAAAAAAAAAAAAAAAACGATTCCGAACTATCTGAATATATATTTTATGATATTTGCAATTTCGAAAATTTTGGAATCGAATTGGAATCTGTTTGAAATATCCGATTACGATCCAAAAATTACAAAACTTGCCGAAAGTGTTTTGATCCGAAAATTTCTAAAAAAGATTTTGGTTATTACATTCCGATATGAAATTTTCTGTTTGTTTCAAAATTTCATTAGATAAATGAGATCTCATTATTATATATTATATTCTAAGTTATAACTATATGTTTGCACTTATTATAAAAATAAAATAAGATTATGTATTAGCTACAATTATATATTTGCTCTAATCATACAAATAAAATAAGATTACGTACATTATGAGCCCCAATGTACCTAATAAAGTTTGTCTTTTTTTTTTTTTGAAATAAGATTATACGCTGAGTTTCGGAATCATAAACGAAAATTCCAAAAAAAAAAATTTCGATAAGTAAAATTCCGAAAATTTAATTGAGTCTAACTCCATTTTTCGAAAACTCAATTCCAATTTATTTTTCAAAAAAAACATCATCTGAAAAAGTGAAATTCTAAAATTTTCCAATTTCGATTCCAAAATTTTTGGAATGGAAATTGGAAACGAATATAAATTCGAAAAAATTTTAGAACGAAAATTGGAACACCCATTTCCAAATCTATCCGTTTGAAAAACAACCATAATTAAGAGTTAATAATAACGTTGATCGATTACTCAGGCATAACTCTCTCTCAATGCCAATGGTGTTATGGTCGAGTGGTTAGGGCTGTGTGGGTTTATCCCCTACGTTCTAGGTTCGAGACTCGTCGGCAGCATTGTTACTTTCTTATGGTGTTGACTTATAGGTTGCACCTTGTTGATAGATTATAGGATCTTATAAAAACCCAGCTGTCTAACTGCCCCAAAGAAAAAGGTGAACGAAATGCCTTTTCATGAAAGCGAATACATAGGCATACATGTTTGATTTAGAAAAGATAAAAAGCCATATTGTCAATTACGAACTAGGGCTTGACTTGTATTAGCAAATCTCTTGATTGTCATTCATTTTCCAATATATCGGCCCTAAATCCATTTTGATGCGACCCAATATCTTCCACATATCATATTTTCTTCGTCATGGTATATTAGGTAGATTGATTGCCATATAATACTACTAATCAATCATACCAATTTGATTATCAAATTATTGAGAATGGTCTAAATGTCTTATAAGGTTATGAAGTCAAAACAGAGGAAGACACGCAAATCAAATGTCGAGTGTATCTTTGAGCATGAATTATAGATCTAATGGCAAAATTTTCAAACTTTACTCTCAAAAGTACGTCTAAGATGATCATTTGTAATTTCTCTTGTTGAAAACTTGGAACACAACTAGTTTTGAATGATTGAATGTGGATATGATCCAATTATCCCACAAAAGCACACAAGGAAAACTACACTGACCTGGAAATCAGTGTGAATCATTGGATAACCGGTATGATAATTCAAACATACATATCTTGAGATTGAAACTTGAAAGTATGGTTATTCTTTGAAAACGAAAATGATGATAATAAATAGTATAAGTGGTTTACCAAAAATTTGGACTAACAGATACATTTTGAAAAAGAAGGATGAAGAAGTCATCATGTCGATATAATTGTCGGTACAATGTGTACTTAGATTTAGGTTTTCTTGTGGTAGTATTGAATGGTTCATAATGTATGTAAATGGTTGGATGAAGCAAATTTTATCCAGGTTTTTGCAACCAGGGTGTGCATCATGATCTTGAAAAAACGATGAAATCTTCAAAGTATTTATGTGTATTTTGAGATTGTAAAAAACTTTCATATCATCCTGATTGTAAAATTTGATTCCTTAGCTTCACTCGTTACACAATAAAGAAATTTCATAAACCTGATTGCAAAAACTTGATTTCCTAATCTCATTCTTTGGCAAAAGATTTATTGAAACTATTACAGTAAAGTTTTCCATAAATGATAGCATGAGAAGCAACATCAACCAAAAGTCATTTATCCCACACCATCCAAACCTTCCTCCTCCATGTTAGGATTTTCTCCTTTTGGACTTCTTAAAATGTGTTAAAAGTCCCTGAGGTTGGCCAATTATGCACAATCGAGAAATTTCAAAAAGCTTTCTTTCACTGTTTAACATGTAATTTGGTGAGAATGTTTTTTGGCCTTCAGAGACTTTTGTCCCTCTATAGGATTAGGAGGAGTGTTATCTAATTCTAACCTTTCCTTTTCAATTCTTTGAATATACACAAATTAGGGTTTGTGACTAGGAATTACCAGAATTTGAGTTCACTCAAAAGGGAAGTTTGCTTTCAAGTGAGCTAATGGTTTGATTCTTTTTATTGTGTAGCCTTTATAGCCTTTTATGTAAAGGGAAGCTATTGTCAATGGTTCCTTTTCTTCTATGCAACACATCATATACTATACTTGAATTAGGTTGTGGGTGATTTAGGATTCCCTTTGGATACCTTATTGTCCGAAATATGGATGTATACGAGGTCGTACGTCTTGTAGAAAGATACGGATTCGATTATATCAAAGCAAAAACTTCTAAATGTTAGTGAATGTGATTAGAATGAGATAGCAGCTATTGCCGTGATCTTGCTCTTATACAAAAAAAGAAGAGAAAAAAAGATGGGAACATCATTTCCAGAGCAATAAGGAAAACATAAAAGTGTCAAAACATTGATAAACAAAAAAATTAGAGGTTCCATCTTTATTCAATTTTTTTGATTAAATAACAACTAATGATGGTTACTATAACGAAGAATGTCAAATTATTGATTTTTCTTTGTGGGATGTAGAATTTATGTCATTGATCAGATTCTTTTCCACAAGAAATTATTCAGATTCCATAAGGTAAAGATATAAAAGTTATTTTTATTATACCTTTCCGTATGTCAACGCGTTCAATATATATACTTATGTTGTGCTTAGAATATATTCCAATAAGTTGGTTTCCTAGCATTTTTGTAGTGTGATTAGATGGTTGCCATAGATCCTCTCGCATGCATTTTATGATTCCAATTTAGAATGGTTCATCCAAACTTGTCATGTAAGCTTAAGCCAAAATCTACGGCGCTCAACAAGAGTTTGACCCAACGTAACACCGTGTGTATATGGGATGCATTGTGATTGTGCTATTGTTGTTAGACCATATTTTTCAATCATTTGCTATTGAAATTGGATTAATGGAAAGGAATTAAAGTAGAATACATATGACAATATGTGATCGACGCATTGTGGAGGAGCTCATCAGGTGGCCATTCAATGGGTTGGGCACAAGCACAAACAAAAGTTGGGCCTAGGTTGGGCTGGCATTGAAGAATCAGGCCTATGGGAAAAATCTATTTGGGTTACTGATCATGACCTAATAAAAAAAAGCCCCAAAACAAAAATATTGGGCTCAAAGCCTGAAGTGATGCTTGCTGGACTTGCTCTCATTGCTGCTGCCTATTTGGTGACTACTCAAGCTAAAAAAGAAGGTGGATCAATTTGAGATTTTGAGATTAAGGGTGAGTGCACTCCAAGGGCCATTCAACTGTCTAAAAAAAAATATAGTTTTATTTTGGGGGGACAAATAGCTGTTTATATATTATTTTGAGTCGAAAAATGTTCAAAAATTAGTCATTTAAACAAGGCACGGAGGTTCCACCCAAATCAAACAGGCCCATATCCGGCAACCATTTGGGCTGAAAGCTCAATGTGAGCTTTGGCCTTTCAGTTTGAGAATGAAAATCCAATCTTAAAGCTCAACCAAAATGGCTTCTGAGGCCAAAGGGGCTGTGGTCGATTGGTTAAGGCGTTGTGGACTTGATCCACAGATCTTTGCTTCGAGACCCACTGGAGGCATCTTTATTTCGGGGTGGTGTTCGACCCGTAGGTCGCATCTCGGGACTAGGTTACGGATCCTAGGCTAAAAAACCGGCTTGCCTTTCAAAAAAAAAAAAAAAAATGGCTTCTGAGGAACATTGGAGATGTTCTTACCCTCACACCCTGTGTAATAGCATATCTGGTAAGCATACTCTCTTAAAAGCCAGATTTGATGAATAACAATGAATCTCACAGGGGTAGAGGCAGAGCTATGTCTCACCTATCTCAAGATAGTATTTAAAAAAAAAAAAATTTGCTGTGTATTTACTCTTGAGTAGGGGTGGGTGGACATCCCATCCCGCAATCCCGATCATGTATCGGTTTCATTTTATCTAAATTTTTTTGGGTCCTTTTGGGATTGATCAAACTCATCCCGATCTCATCCCGTCCCGATTTAGAGTGAGAAGAGATCGGGATGAAGATTTCAACCTCGCCTATCCCGTCAAACATATTTTTATTTAATATTTATTATTATTAATTTTAATCAAACTAGTATTCCAAATGAAAGTTTAGGACATGTTGAAATTAAATCAAAACATATAATGTTTGAAAATTTACTTGCTTGATTTGATACTTTTTGTTCATGTAGAAACTTAAATTTGGATATTTTAGGTCGAATAGAAACCATGAAAATTTACTTTTTCACATTTTAGATTGGTTATAGGACAATTATTTTTGTAGAAAATAAAGACAAATGATGGTTTGGGTAAGTTTGCCACTATGAGTTATGTAGTTGGAGAACATTACTCCTAATTGTATCTTTTGTGAATGATATTTCAACTTTTGCGAAAATATGTAAGATGGATCTATGGAGCAGCTTCTTCCATCTCTCGTCATTTACTTGACAAACTTAATTCCATTGTATGCATCCACAAATTTTAATGACATTTAATATTGCTATGATGAAAGTTATATATACATAAATTTGACATTAGTGGTGCATGATAAATGTGAGATGAAATTCTTTTATTATTTTTCATTGGATATCTATTTTGTACATGTTCGCCCATTCCCATCCCGTCCCGAACCTATTTGGGATGAGACGAGGTCGAGATGAAGCTTATCCCGTCCTAATTCCGAACGAGATGGGATAGGAATGAGGTCAATCTCGCCTCGTGCTCACCCATACTCTTGAGACTCACACACACACACACATATATATAAATTTTTTTTTTTATTGCCTCAATAGTAGATGTTTGATTTTTTTTCAATATTTCTAGGTATCGAGGGAGGGGGCGAGGGAGGGAGCCTTACTCGCACGTGCTTTTCTAGTGCGAAAATTAAAACAAGGGATCCCTCCAAAACATTTGTTTTCCCTCCAAAATCAGAATTGTTTTTTTCTTTCCCCAAAAAATAGAGCTGCGAGGTTCTTCACTTTCTGATTTCAAACAAAACAAATTAAAGCACCCTCCCAACAGTGTTGTATCTTCGTCTCCAATGAGCTGTTGTTTCTTCTTCTCCTTGCTGAACCTGCGAGAGAAATAGAGATCAGAGAGAGAGAGAGGAACAAGGCAGGACGAGCAAGGTTGCTCCTGGTCTGCTCCCCTGTTGCTGGCTCGTTGGCGAGGTGGTTAATTTCCCTGTGTCTTGCTGCTGCTGATTCGTGCTCGCTAGTCACCTGCAAGATATAGAAACAGAGAAGGGGAGACGAAAGAGAGAGAGATAAACAGAAGGGTGAGGGCGTGAGAAGGTGGTGTTTGGCGTGGTGTTGACAAGTCCATAACCAAAACCAACTTTATTGGTTGGTTAAGTTGGACAGACAATACCAACAATTATACCTTGTAGTTCACCTTACAATTTACAGATTTCGTGCATTTGCAAAAGTTGGAGCATGACTCTACCCCCATAACAAGTTGTATCGAAGTTGAGAGCCCAGCTGCAACATATTGGCATCTTATAATGTAGGATTTATTGTGTGTTATTAGAGATCGAAAGAGGTTTATATAAGAACACAAAGTGGAATGCACACAAGCAAAGTAATAAATGTGTACATGAAACATCAATCTGCTGTATTACAGAGATCTGTCATTGAGCTATGCATTCTACGGTAGTGCCTTTGTCGATGTGATTAATTTGAAAGTAAGAATATTTGTTATGTTGCTAGAAGTCCCAAGCAAGTTGTGTCTAATTGTACCGACTGAAAGGCCTGCTCAAGGTCTCTTTGGACAGCTATTAACTTATTCATATTATTTTCCATTTTGTTGTATTTTTCCTATTAATAGATGTATGAAGATATCGTAGAAAACACTTTGGATTCCACAAAATTTGAAATATTAGATTAGAGGCGAATTATTTGGGGTCAGAACAATAAAAAGAAATGCATCAATAATACCAAGGAAATAAAGAAAGATGTGATGATACTAATCATTTTACACTATTGAAAACTGATAGTTTCTAAAGGAAGTTTATGAGAGAAAATTCTATTGTATTTGATGTTAGAAGTGTACATCTTACAATGTTTATATAGACAACATCAATGACTGAATAGCTGTCAAAAAACAGAATAACAAATGTAGTAACAGATTGACTAACAACCTATTATCCTCATAATCTGTCTAGCGTATTGCTAATAGCAATAGCTAATATCTACGTATGCTTAACATCCCCCCTCAAACTAAGTGTAGATGCATCAACAACACTTAGTTTGTCACGTAGCAACAAGAATCTGGAATTACCAAGAGCTTTGGTAAAAATATCAGCAACCTGATCAGCAGAAGAAATGTGATGAACATGAAGAAGCTTGCGAGCAACCTTCTCACATACAAAGTAAATATCTATCTCAATGTGCTTAGTCCGAGAGTGAAGAACAGGATTGGCACTAAGAATGACAATGCCCTTGTTGTCACACCATATATTGGGGGTGGAACAATGAAGCCTCAGTTCACGAAAAAGAGATTGCAACCAAGTGAGCTCTGCCGTAATAGAAGCAAGACTTCGATATTCTGCTTCAGTACTACTTCTAGAGACAATGCTCTGCTTCTTAGATGACCAAGAAATGAGATTAGCACCCAAACAGACACAATAACCAGAAGTAGACCGTCTGTCAGTAGGATCAGAAGCCCAATCAGCATCACAATAGCCAGACAACTTAAAAGGAGTCGGAATTATATGAAGTCCATAAGCGGGTGTAGCCTTGAGATAACGCAATATCCTTTTCACCACTCGCCAATGAGCTTCAAGGGGATTCTGCATGAATTGACAGACTCTGTTCACTGAAAAGGCAAGCTCAGGTCTGGTGATGGTAACATACTGTAAAGCACCAACAATGCTCCGATATAATTGAACATCTTTGACTGGATTACTACCCGTAGCATATAACCTTTCACCACCACTCATAGGAGTAGGCAATCCATTTGCATATTGCATCTTAGCACGACACAAAAGATCATTGATGTATTTGGACTAAGACAAAAAAGTCCATTGGCAGTATGTTGAACCTGAATGCCAAGAAAGTAATGAGCAAGCCCAAATCTTTCAAAGAAAATTGAGCATTCAGTTGGTGAATTAGCTGAGAAACAACATGTGAATCCACACCCGTGATAAGAATATCATCGACATATACCAAAACAAAAATAGGAGATGGAGAATGCCTGATGAAAAGAGAAGAATCAGACTTAGTAGAAGTGAAACCAAACAAGTGAAGAGTATGCCTTACTTTATCAAACCAAGCTCGAGGAGCCTGCTTAAGACCATACAAAGCCTTGTTAAGCTTGCACACAACATTGGGTCGGGAAGGATCAATGAAGCCAGGAGGTTGCATCATGTAAACTTCTTCTTGTAGATCTCCATTCAAAAATGCATTGTTGACATCTAGCTGAAATACAGACCAACCAAATGTGACTGCCACCGAGAGCATAACTCTGATTGTAGTAGGCTTTACTACTGGACTAAAAGTTTCTACATAATCAAACCCAGCAACCTGTTGAAACCCTCTAGCCACCAAGCGTGCTTTGTATGTATGCACTGTGCCATCTGAGTTCTCCTTGATCTTAAAGAGCCAACGACAACCAACAATGGATTTGTCCTGAGGTAGATCAACTAGTGACCAAGTATTGTTTCTTAGTAAAGCCATATACTCATCTTGCATAGCTGAGAATCAATGAGGAGTATCTAAACCTCATTCAAACAGGAAGGTTTAGCAGAAGTCATGTAAACCTTGGGCTTGTAAACACCAGCTTTGGACCTAGTAACCATTGGATGACAAGGAGCAGCACTAGGAGTAGTCATAGGACTAGTAGCAGGAGCAATAGTAGGAATAGAATTATCCACTGGATTGAAAGCAGTGGTAGAATTATTTGGACTGAGAGCTGGATCAAAAGAAGAAACCATTGGACTAGATGATGGAGTATTACCAGAATTGAACAACCTACTGTCAGTAGATGTAGACAGAAAGGGAATAGCAGCAGGAGTAGGTGTATTGTCAAGAGGAATGGAGGTGGAAGAATGAGTATGCCACCTAGTATAAGGAAAGGAAGTATCATTGAACAGAACATCACGAGATATGTATAATCGACCAGTAGGTGATAGGCATTTATACCCTTTATGTTGGAGGCTATAACCAAGAAAAAGATACTCAACTGAAATTTCCTAGAATTATAAGGTCTAGTGTTAGGAACACAGGAGCAACCAAAAACCTTTAGAGTATGATAATCAAGAACTTTGTGGTAGAGAGTTTCATATGGAGAAAGACCCTTGAGAACAATAGATGGAACTCTATTGAGAAGAAGCACTGATGTTCTGTCTGCTTCATCTCAGAATTTCATGGGAAGTGAAGCATGAGCAAGAAGAGTTAGAGCAGACTCTATAATGTGTCTGTGTTTTCTTTCAGCAACACCGTTTTGCTGATGTGTAGTTGGACAAGCAAGGCGATGACATACCCCGTGTTGACTTAAAAACTTTGAAAAAGATCTATACTCCCCTCCCCAATCAGACTGTACACACTTGATAGGAAGACCGAATTCTAACTCAACTTGAACTTTGAACTTAAGAAAAGTGGAATAGGCATCAGACTTGTTTTGTAAAAGAAAAACCCAAGTGAAACGACTAAATGCATCTATGAAATGAATGTAATACTTAGACCCAGATGAAAACATGGTAGATGCAGGACCCCATAGGTCAGTATGAATTAGTTCTAAGGGTTTAGTATACACAGTAGAAGAACTGAAAAATGGGAGTTTGTGTATTTTGCCTAAGCAACAAGAAGAACACAAATCCATATTGTCACAAGTAGGAACAAAAATATTACATTTTGTAAGAATTTTCTTTACAAGTTGGAATGATGGATGACCTAATCTAGCATGCCAAAGAAACAACGAAGAAGATGACTTAGAACCAGTAGAATTGACAGAAACACAAGCATCCCTATTGGCTGAAACACAACCATCCTTATTGACTGGAATGCTGGAATGTTGACTAGAATGCTGAGATGAAAGACGGACTGGAATGCTGGAATACTGAAATGCTGCGAATGACTGGGATGTGAAGATTGCTGAGATTGCTGAAATTGACTGGAATACTGAGATGGAATACTAACTGGAATATTGGGATTACTTCTGATGGATTATGACTGTGAGTCAGCAATGAAAGACTTGGACAAATCAGCAATGATAGATGCAGACTTTGAATTAGCAAGGGACATTGATGGAAAGACATAGAGTCCTCTGTTAAGCTTCCCTTCCAAGAGAATCTGATGTGTGACCTGATCCTTGACAAAACAGAGATCAAGATGAAACTCAAAGAAAATACCATTATTCCTAGCAAACCTAGAAACACTTAACAGATTCTTAGTTAACTTAGGAACCTGAAGAACATGCTTAAGATGTAACACTCTTGAAGAATTAGAAGATAATAAATAAGACTGACCAATGTTCTCAATTTGTAATGCTGAACCATCTCCAACAAAGAGTTGGTCATTGCCATGATATGGGACAGATGACACTAAGCTCTGTGTATATGGAGTGCAGTGATCAGTAGCTCCTGAGTCAGGGTACCATCTACAATTAGAAGGTGTAGAAGCAACACAGGATTTCATCTGGGACTGTGATTGTGCTCTCCAACCAGGATGAGTAGACTGAGCAGAAAAAACATGACGAGGAGTTGAATTGATTGGTTGAGATGGTAAGCCAGAAGGAGATGTCTGAGAATTGGAGTTCCATGGATTTGAAACATTAGTGTCAAATCGATTGTAACATTTGAATGCAAGATGTTCAAGTTTGCCACAGATTTGACACTGTGGTCGATTAGAATGATTACTAGATCCAGATCCAGATGGTCTAAACCCTCTACCAGAACCAGATCTTGAGCCTCTTGGATTGAATGATGCTCTGGACTGAGGTCTCCAACCCTGTGAATTTGATACAAAAGATCTAGGTGAGGGTTTGTAGGATGTATGAGCCACATTGATTGAGCTCGATACATCAAGTTCTTTAGCATGTCTTTCGATTCTGGATTCCTGAGCAAGCAAAAGAGACTCAACCTCTGCTACACTGTAGTCATCTGATCTAGAGCTCACTGATACTACAAATGTGTCATATAACTGTGGTAATCTATCAAAAATAGCATTGATATGATCTTTTGGAGACAATTGATGCCTTACGGATGCTAATTGATCGATGATAGATTTAAGTTTCAGTAGGTATTCATTGATAGAAAGATCTCCTTTCTTGAAGTTTTGTAGTTGAGATCTAAACTGGGAGATCTTGGCAACAGTTTGAGAGTTGAAGAAAGTTTCAAGAATTCTCCAAATGTGTTCAGAAGTTTCACAACCTACTAACCTTGTAAGCAGAGATTCAGTTATGGAAGAAAGAAGTCATGAGAACAGAAGTTGGTCATGCTGTTCCCAGTTGAGAAATTCAGGATTAACACTATTGTTTGTTTGATCTTTCACAGAGAGAAATCTTAATGGAGGTGAAGTTTGCTCAATAAACTTATGAAGTTTATGACCTCTAATCGTTGCTAACACTTGTTGTTTCCACAACAAGTAATTTTGTTCATTCAATTTCACAGACAAGGCATGAGTAAACATCACTGGTTTTGACTCTGTCATGACAGAGTTTGTGAGTGATGCAGCATTGGAGGAGGTTGAATATGCCATTGATACTACTCAGAAGTCTTGAAATAAAGAAGAAGAAGAAAAAAGACAAGGAATTGCTCTGATACCATGATAGTTTCTAAAGGAAGTTTATGAGAGAAAATTTTATTGTATTTGATGTTAGAAGTGTACATCTTACAATGTTTATATAGACAACACCAATGACTGAATAGCTGTCAAAAAACAGAATAACAAATGTAGCAACAGATTGACTAACAGCCTATTATCCTCATAACCTGTCCAGCGTATTGCTAATAGCAATAGCTAATATCTACGTATGCTTAACAAAAACCAAGTATTTTTTCTCATAATTACAAGCACGATATACAAATTTTAAAATAGTCAAAAATTGAAATCTCCAGTCATAGTATTTGATGATTTATTTCATGAGATAAAGATTTGGAGACTTGCATTCTTAGCAGAATTACAAATGGGACATGAATGAAGCTTAGAGTCGCAATCCTTGCAGAGGCAAAGATGACGGCATGGTAGTACTAGAACCGATACTTCATTTTCACCGCAACCTTTGCAATATTTCCGCTGCTTTAGCTCACAGTTCTCTTGAATGATTTTCTTTGATATATTGTACTCTTCATTGTTATCATCCTCAATAAGCACTTCATTGCAACAAGACTGAGCCTTGTCTGCTCCAACACCAGCCACACCAACTCCTTCACAGCAAGACTAGTCCTTAAGAGTCACAAACAATATCACAACCCCCTGCTCATCTCTCTTTCTCCTCCCTGTTCCACCACGCCAAACACCACCTCCTCACGCCCTCACCCTTCTGTTTATCTTTCTCTCTCTCGTCTCCCCTTCTCTGTTTCTATATCTTGCAGGTGACTAGCGAACACGAATCAGCAGCAGCAAGACGCAAGGAAATTAACCACCTAGCCAACAACAGGGGAGCAGACCAGCAGCAACCTCGGTTGTCCTGCTCTGTTCCTCTCTCTCTCTCTGATCTCTATTTGTCTCGCAGGTTCAACAAGGAGAAGAAGAAACAACAACTCATTGGAGACGAAGATACAACACTGTTGGGAGGGAGCTTTTATCTGTTTTGTTTGAAATCAGAAATGAAGAAAGTGAAGAACCTTGTAGCTCTGTTTTTGGGGGAAAGAAAAAAACAATTCTGATTTTGGAGGGAAAACAAATGTTTTGGAGGTATCCCTTGTTTTAATTTTCGCACTAGAAAAGCACGTGCGAGGGAGGCTCCCTCGCTCCCTCCCTCGATACCTAGAAAGATTGATTTTTTTTTCTTCTCTCTTTCAATTTAGCCTGGGGTCGATACCTAAGTCATGCACTTTAGTAAACATTTGCCACATTTTAGGATTTATAGTTTTTTTAGCTCGGAGATAATTTTTTTGGCTCCGCCCTGGAATCTCTCTACTTCAACGACATTGTCAAAGCTCAATGACATGTGAGCATTTGCGTCAAATAATTATTTGATTGAACTTTCCTAGGGAATCGAGATTTTAGTGGGGTACTTTCTCTCATGAGAATCAAATTAACGATGTGATGCAGTTTTTGAGTTTTCTTGAGGTTGAGCTTTTCATTGGAGATGCTCTGAATCTAGACTATTGAGTTTGTAAAACTTGATGATCGCTTGTTTAGCATGCCGACTGCACACGCTGAGACGTGGTTGGATGGCACTCACGAGACCTTACGGTACCAATAACCAGTCCATTATTTCTCTTACACATGGCGTTTACACGGTGGGGCAGGCCTTGGTTTGAAAACCCCAACTCCCTGAAGACGCGCATTTCTCTCTCTCTCAAATAAACAACATACCATACCTGAAGATTCGGGTCTGCTCTGTCCAAGATCCGCTGTTGAAGGTAACGAAGAGAAATAAAAATGGATCAGAAAGGTGAACAACAACAACAACAACACACAGCAGATTACGCACCGTACCCGAAACTCGACCCGAAAGACATCACACCTCCTCCTGCTGCTGCTTCATCAACAACAACATCAGCAGCGACGCCTCATTCGGTTATTTGGAATTCGGAAAACAACGTCGAAGCTACAACAACTATGCCTGCTGAGTCCAATCCTTACATCTCTTCATCTCCAGCACCGCCCTCCTCCGTCAAAGGTACCTAATCAAATCTAGAGAGTTTTAGGATTGAATTTGAATTTGAATTTGAAGGAGAGATTGTGAATTTTAAATGTTGATGTGTTTTGTTGTTGGTGAACAGAAAAGATGGATTCGTTAAGAGATACGCTTGGGGAATGGGGGAAGCGGATGGTAGAGGCGACCAAGAAGGCGGAGGATCTCGCTGGAAACATGTGGCAACACTGTAAGTTCATTTGATAATAAATTTCATTTAGGGATTTTGTTGAGAGTGAGAGTGAGAGTGAGAGTGGGAGCTAGATCTATTTCATAAGAGTTTCTAAATTATATTTTCGAGAATAAATAATGAATATCGAATGACTCAGTTCGATTACATTGTTATCATTATAGGAATTAGGTGGCGTTTGATTGATTTTTGTTCTTATCAATAACACTTTCACGGGGTGTTTGTTTTTACTTTTAATAGGTTTTGAATTTAGAACAATTTAATAAGCACAACAAGGAGGGAGGTGCTTTAGTGCTGAATGCTAAAAATAAACAAACGCCCCCTTAGTCTTTCATTCTAATATGGTTATGCAGATCAAATATTTGATAAAATGTTAAGAGTGGTTTGAAACGGATTTGTGGAGATAGAATGTAGCAATGAAGAACACCTATGAGTTGAAGTGATAATATGACCTTCTTTTAATTGAATACTACATCAAGTTGGAAGCATGATGTAGATTTAGAAGTGAACATTATTCAGTCAAAACATTACCGGATCATATTTTCTTGAATGTGATAACTAATTTCTAGACTTAGACCTTTTGAGTGTGGAGTGTGGATGACACTTATCGAATAACGGGGACGACAACAAAAAAGGTTAACTCTCATCCACTGATCTCATGATTCTTACTCAATAGAGTCATTGAGAAACTCTTGAACAAAGAAATAGCAACACAAATTTCCGCATCAATTGAAACTCAACTTACTTGCATAGTTGCGTGAATCCTTCAAATGTCATTGGCCATTTCTCCCAGCCTTCACGAAGAATTCAGTGGGAATCTACGTGAATGAACAAATCCTGGATGTTCACGTCCTTTCATGAGTTAATGGAATATAATCTCTTATTTCTCTTGATAGATCAAATGGAGAATGGAAGGCAACTAATGAAATAATTAATAGTCTAGAGATTGGTGCAATGTGTCTGGTTCAAGCGCTCAACCTTAACTTTGTTGTCTGTATAGTGAACTTTTATTTGAACCATCACTTAGAAAACCCCTTGCAGATGTATGGTGTAGATAGTGAAACACAATGCCTCTGCTATGATTCGTATGCAGTCCCTAGCTTTGTTTCCACATACCACAAGGATGTGTCAGGAGCATTTGGAACATTTTTCGATGATTTGCTACTTCTCTTGACAATAATTTTTATTGCTGATTTGCCACATCATGTCTTGCTTCCATATTTTTCTGTGATCCGACAAGCCGGAAGCTTCTCGTGGAGATTCTGGTTTGATATTATTTATCAATTATTTTCTAAGTCATTTTTTTGCATCAGCTGTTTTTCAAGTAGTGTCAATGATATTAAAAAGTTTCTTACTGGACCATAAATTACTGTCTTGTAAATCAGTGAAAACAGCACCCAGTGTTACTGATGCTGCAATGGGAAGGCTTGCACAGTCTACAAAAGTTCTTGCGGAAGGTGGTTATGAGAAGATCTTTCAACAAACTTTTGGAACAGATCCAGAGGAGAAACTTCTAAACTCATATGCATGCTATCTGTCTACTTCTGCGGGTCCAATTATGGGAATATTGTACCTATCCTCGGCAAAGCTTGCTTTCTGTAGTGACAACCCACTTTCATATAAAGTTGGAGACAAAACTGAATGGAGCTACTACAAGGTAGTTATTTTTTCCATCGACGAGCTATATGCAGTACTTTGTTGTTGAATATGCTTGCTTCCTCATTTTTTTTTTAATGTTTACTGAATCAAACAGAATGTTTCCTGTTTGTAAATCCACATCATTTTTACTTCTGAGGAAAACATTTGAGGCTCTATTGCTTATGGTGCATCAAGCCGGACATTTCAGAATATACATGTACACACACCTTTTCCTTTTAAAAACAAATTTAATATTTATTGAAGAAAAATACAAATATTTGCAATGGTCCAAGTAGGGGTGGGCATCCCATCTCGCGAACCCGTCCCCATTTTTTGGGTCATTTTGGGATTGATCAAACTTATCCCGATCCCGTCCCGTCCTGATCTAGAGTGGGATGACATCGTGATGGAGATTTTCAATCCTGCCCATCCCGTCCCGTCCCGAACTTATTTATTTAATATTTATTATTATTAATTTTAATCAAACTACTCTTCTAAAAGGAAAATTTATGATGTATTGAAATTAAATAAAATATCTATTGTTTGTCGTGTAGTTAAAACAGATAACGGACCCATAACGGTTCAAGAACGTTATAACGGGATATATCGGGATATACGGTATATAACGGAATAAATTTTTAATATCCCACAAAGTATTAATGTATTATAGCATCAAAAAAAGTAAATCACGTTCGTAACATTAAATCCAAAAATAAAAACATCTACCCTTCATATGAGAGTAAGATCGCAACAAAGATTGCGATCGACTCTTCATATTCTTCTTTTTCTTTTTCTCTCGTTCTATGTCAAACTTTGAGGTCTGGTTATCTGTCGATTGGCGACGATGAGTTCTAGTTCTTCCTCTTTCCTATGAGTCTAGGGTTCTGGTTTGATCGAAAATGAAATGAGCATTATTTATTTATTTATTAGAAAAAAAACGTTAAAACGACGTTATTGAAAAAAAAAACGTTATCTCAATAACGACCATATAACGCCGTTATCGAAGCTGTGATACCATAACGTGGTAATGTCATATCGGCTCGCCCTCCGTTAAGCGTTATATCGGCGTTATAATGCCGTTTTAACTGCACAGTTTGTTTGACAACTTACTTGATTCGGTTATCTTTGTTTAGATATAAACTTTAATTTGAATATTTTATGTCAAATATATAAAACTTATGAAATTTTTTGTATTTTCACATTTTAGATTGATTAAGGACAATTATTCTTATTGAAAATAAAGGCAAATTGATGTAGTCGAATCCTGCTCTCCTTGACCTGGACTTGCATAGGAAACGCACGCGAGCTAAAGACCATCGTTGAGGTGGCCGATGACACTCCGATGCTAAAGTCAGACAAGGCTGGAGGCAATCTTAAAGTTGTAAATTGGGTTTTGTAGCATACCTTTTATCATCAACTTTGTGTCCTATTTATAATGCGAGAGTCCTCGTTTGGCTAGGCCTTAAGTGGCGTAGTTTAAGGAAATATATCTTACTGGAGATCATTTTCTAATTGGGAATCGTTAATGTGGGTGAGTTTCCCTACATGACTTGTACTCTTAGATCTACGGGAGAGATTTTTCTTTGGAGTGTTGTCCATGTAAGGAAGTTTTCATGCACGTCGTATACTCTGTGATGTGTTTCCTAGTCGGAACCACTGTGTTGCTAGCCTGCCCGTCTTAGGAGATCCCCCAGAGACTTGCCTGATTTGACCTTACGGGTATTGGGCTTTACCATGTGACGTGTGGGCTTAGTAGGGAGTCGCAACTTGGATTCAACTCTCTGGATTCTGCCGAATTGGGCTTAATGCTGTTTGCTCTGCTGATGAGATCATCGTGACGCGTACGGTGCGGATTGAAGGACGGTTTGGTGTATCATCACAAATGATGATTTGGTTTAGTTTAGTTTTATACTATGAGTCATGTAGTTGGAAATTTGGTCAATAAGCAATATTTTTCAAATGTGAGAACTTATATCATTCATACAAGATAGAATTAGGAGTAACGTGAGATGAAATTTATATGACATTTATATTGTTATGATGAAAGTTGTATTTACATAAATTAGGCATTATTAGTGTGAGCAATGTGTGATTAATTTTTTTTGTTATTTTTCATTAAAAGACTATTTAGTACATGCTCATCCCGTCCCGTCCCATCCCGAACCCGTTTAGGATGGGACGAGGTCGGGATGAAGTCTATCTTGTCCTGGTTCCGAACAAACGGGATAGGGATGAGGTCCATCCTGTCCCATGCCCACCCCTAAGTCCAAGGCTCCTAATTTGGATACATTAGCAAGAAATTGTGTCCCCTCATAATGTGTTCCCAATTCACAATGAAATCTTGAAAAGCGGATGCCTGTGAAATACAAATAGGAAGAGCAAATATACCAAAGGAACCCTATCACATCCGTCACGATACGATCCTTGGATGAGATAGATAGCTCAAATACCCCTAATGAGACATCAATTAGTTGTACGATCATAACCGTACAGGTAGCATGGGCCAACCCTAACACAAGAAAGGCTTCACCGTAGTCCATATGCAAACTGTTGTTCAGCTCGTAAGTCAGGTGCCAAAGTCCAAGTCACGCCAACCCAAGAGGCATGGGACTTAAGGCTTGGTCCAAGACAATAAGGCTCGAATGCAGATCTCATAGCTGACACATGCCTGAGATCCACTCACACGAAATCGGATCTTAGCCCAATTAAACATTTGGTCCTAAACAGAACTAAGTGCCGAAGAGACTCAGTCATGCACAAGTAAGATCTTATGTGAGATCTCTCTCCAATCTCCATCACGCCCTGGATCTCAGGGACAATTGGTAAGGGAGCACTCACTCTAATAGATAGGTGAAAGGAAAAAGAAAGGTACACATACACATTGCAATTTACAGTCTTTACTCTTCCTTGCATCGATATCTAACTTAAACATTGGAGTGCCTTCGGCCACCACAACTGTGGTCCCTGGCTTAACCACTGCTCATTTTTGCAGGTTTGAAATTTGAGATCACTGAGATTTAAGATCAGTGAGGATAGATTTGAACACATCAACCCCCATTTGTCCATTCTTGCCAAATCACCCAAACAATCTCACATGGAACGAAATAACAATACATGGAACGAGATACCAATTCAATGGGTGCTAGCTTAGTTGGTAATACTTGTCACAAATCCAATGTTCGAACCCTGCCAAAGGCATTTAATGAATCTGAGATCCAATATATTAAAAAAAAAGAATAAAAGAAAGAAGAGATTCCCAGTAAAGTCTAGGGGAGTAACTCCTTAATGTTAGTTGGTTACCGAGCCTTACCATTTAACTTGCCAAAACTAATTTTGTCCCCTTTCTCAAGAAGCATCCCGTGAGCTATGCCTTTTCACAAGCACGTATGCAAGGCCCCGAAGGATGTGGAGGCAGCTACCAATTCTAATTCCCATCATATTTTGTTTGATCAACTTTTCTCCAAAGGCTATCTGCTCTTGTTTTCATCTCCAAAGCCACTTGCTCATGAGGGTCGTGTTCAGCTTGTTCGAACCTCCAAGCCACCCTTTGAAATAGAAATCAATTCCCACCTTTAAAGGGTGAAACTTTTTATCTCTTTTTTTCCCGCCCAAACGGACATGGGCAATGGAAAAGGAGACATGTGGGTTATAGGGATATCGGCGAAGGCACTCTTAGCCAAAATAGCCTTCCTCCTTTAGAAAGCAACTTACTCTTCCAAGAAGCCAACCGTTACCCCAAGGTGTCCACCAACGTATCCACAACTTCCATAGTATGTGAAGAAACTTTTTAGTGCACAAACCAAAGCTGCAATAAAGCTTCAGAAAGTCGCTCTCTTTTAAAATTCACATATGACGGCATCTCTAGTTTTGAAAGCCTGTTATTTGTTAGCTTGGAGAGAATCTTCTCGGCCTCCATCCAAGTCATATTTTACTTTTCTCTTTGCTAGTCTGCTAGAGCCATTGCACTAAACAGTGATTGGTACTCTTCTGTACATGACCAAGCCATCCTTTCAAGATTAAATGATACTGAACATTGAATTATGGCCACTATCACATGAGATGCCCTACCGAAACCTTCTTATGGGCAAATCTCTTAGTCAAACTAGCTGGGATTATCAGTCTTCTTTTTGTATTCTAGCCATTCAACTCCACCTAGGGCCATATCTGCCGTCAAAGCATGTGTGTTTCACAAAGGTGTATTGACTTAAAAGCCAATAATGTTTTGCTACCTTGGAGGATTATGAGGAGCTGCATACTCAGTTTTTAATGGTCCACTTAGTACTACAATGCTCTGGCTCATGTTGGTTTCAACTTTCTTTTCTATAAGATGTAGAAGAACACTGGGGCTGATGATAGCTAATAATTTATGTATTTTGTAGCATTGGTTCATTTTTCCCTTTGAATATGATAGCGATGTGCGTTGTTGTAAAAGCTTACAGGAATTTCTTCTATTGCAATATCTAATAAAGTATTTTGAGCTAATATGTAATCCTTTACCCCACAACTACAAATTCTAATAGATCTTATAAATTTTCTCATTGGAAGCTCATATCTTGCTTTGAGATCTCTTTTTAATCAGTTCATCTGGAATTGGTGGCAGTACCTTTTTGCTATCATTTGAACTCAGATTTTTCTTCACAGGTGGTTATCCACATACATCAGCTTAAAGCAGTCAATACTTCAGCAAGCCCCAACAATCCTGCTGAAAAGTACATCAATATCATGTCAGTTGATAACCATGAATTCTGGTACATCGGCTTTGTAAACTATGATAGTGCGGTGAAACACCTGCAGGATGCATTGCAGACCCGCAACTTGCATTCAGTGTGATGCTGGAGAGATCATTTGTAGGAAGTTGTTGTCAAGGATACATTCTGAGTAGCTTGAAATATCCGAGAAGTGTTATGTGCATTTTAGTTGAAGTCTGTTGGTCTTCAGTTCTTGTAGTGATGTAGAGTGTCAGCTTGTGATGTACCTATTGAATTCTCCCACCAAAGATTATACTTTGTAGAAGATTTATTTCCAATAAATAAGTGCCTTTATAACTGTTAAATAAGTGCCTTTATAACTGTAAAGGTTTAGGTTCTCATGTTGTTCTTTTCCCTTGTTGGTGCAAGCTCTAATCCACAAGATTCTCGTTAATGAAGGCACCCACTTCTGGTTCTTCTGTTTTCTCCACAAAATGTCGTTTTTCCCTTTTTTTGGTGCAAGCCATAATCCTTCAGATTCTTTTGGATGAATGCACCTGTTCTTGGTTATTCTGCTTTTTGATTTTTAAATTCTAAAGGAGGCTGATCGTTGTTGATGGCCCAGGTTTTGGACGATTAAATTTTGGAAAAAATAATCTTCGGCAAATTTTCATTATGAAAAAATAGTGACGGAGAATCAACTCCCCAGTCTCTAAACCCCAGCTGATGAGCACAAAAACAATTGAAATATATAATGTTGAAAGAGGTGAAGTGAGACAATACAAAGAGAAGAGAGATTGTATTGAATGGTGTAATCTATATCTATAGGCAACGACTACTTCACATCAGCTAAAGTGTTTTTTCACACCATTTAACTCTCCTACACCACCTGCTTTATTTCTCACACCACTATTCTTTCCTACATTACCTATATAAACAAGAAAAAACATTTTTCTCCTCATTCAAATCGAAACGCAAGTCTCCCATTCAAATATTCACTTTCTCCACATTCAAAATCGATTTTGACTCCTCTTGGTTCAATTGCTTCTTCCCTTCTCGCATCTTCCCTCTCGCAAAACAAGCAAGCAAATCTTCTCTCTCGCATCTTCCCTTATCTTGGTTCGATTGCTTCTGCAACCCCTCGGATCCATTCTTTACTAATTTTCAGAAAAACAAAGTAATCTCATGGAAACTTTAGAAAAAATTTCAATCACAAAAACAAAGTAAACTTTCAGAAATCACAAAAAAGCTATTGTTCGCATGAGACAATGCAAGGTTTTTGCAAAATCTCACATTGATATGGGCGAATAGTAAAAAAATTTGCTAGCGAACATGAAATTTTCAACAATTTTTTCAGACAGATTTGCGTGACTTTAGTAAAATGGCTATAACTTTCTCATTTCAAAACATTTTCAAGTGATTCAAATTGTGTTTATTAGATAACGCAGAGTATCACAAGTATTATGTTTTAATCAGCTTGAAAATCGGTCTCGATCGAGCACATAAATTGGCCGAAAGTTAGGGACACTATCCCATTTTCATTGCAAGACAGATTTGCACGACTTTAATAAAGTGACCATAACTTGCTCATTTCAAAACATTTTTAAGTGATTCAAGTTGTGTTTATTAGATAACTCAAAGTACTACAATTTTGATGAGGTTGAGAATCGGTCTCGATCGAGCATATAAGTTGGCCGAAAGTCAGGGACACTATCCCGTTTTCATTGCGAGACAAATTTGCGCGACTTTAATAAAATGACCATAACTTTCTCATTTCAATACATTTTCAAGTGATTTAAGTTGTGTTTATTAGATAACTCAAAGTACTAAAACATTCGTGTTTTGATGAGCTTGAGAATTGGTCTCAATTGAGAGTTTAATTTGGTCGAAAGTTACCCTGTTTTCTTCAAAAACAGTTTTTTGGGTGGTGCGGGTTAGTAGAAAAAAAAACACCAAGAGTGCATGGGTTCGATTCTCATACCCAACATTTTTTATATTTATTTATTTTTCTGATAACATAACACTTAAAGCAACAATAGTGCATGGGTTCGATTCTCATACCCAATATTTTTTATATTTATTTATTTTTCTTCAATTGTTGATAGTGGTGATGTAGTAAAGGATGAAAACTCATGATCATATTTTGACAATTTTTAAACTTTCAATATTTATTTATTTATTTATTTTCTCATATTTCAATATCTCTTACACTCTTTCAATTTATCTTAACCTTCACTTACACTCTTTCATCTCTCCCGCTTTCAAATACTCATCTTTCAAGTATAAGTTTATTATTATTTTTTTTATACTAAATCTATTTTGATTTGTACACATAAATTTATAATTGGGTGTTTTTGAGTATTTGTCATTGTGTACAATTTCAAATTTATTGGGAAATTATGAAAAACATTTTATATTGTGAAATGAGTGGCTTTGTATTGTAACTTTTGTGTGTTTTCAATTGATTTCTTAGGCAAAGTGAATGTGTTCATGGTGACGTAGGCACAAACGAGTTGGCATGTCACGAAGTTTACCCAAAAAATCATATCGTGCCAACGACACGGGGGATACACTAGTTAAATATACAAAACATGATGGTGTTTGAGGTGAGAGATAAAAGACGACTGAGATTTACCTAAATATAAGAATCTAACGGATCACATAGAACTTAAAGCACCGTGAGTGCATGGGTTCGATTTTCATACCAAATATTTTCATATTTATTTAATTGTTGATGGTGGTGATTAGGCATGTAACTATGAAGGATGAAAACTTAAGGGTGATCATGTTTTGACAATGCTTTTGGTGAGTCCCACCCGAGTAAGAAGATTAGAAGCATACTTAGCTTGAGAGAGATAATATTCCTCGGGGTTAGAAGTGATCTCAAGCTGTAACGACCCGATCCGCACAGTAAGATATTGTCCGCTTTGGGCCCAACCGGCCCGCACGGCTTTAAAAGGCCTCTTACTATTGGGATCCAACCTCGCACATATATAGCACATCACCATCCCGCACTCAGGCGATGTGGGACTATGATCTCCCATTGGTAGCTAGTCTAACCCCTCTTGGGATCCACAGGCCTGTTGGGCCTATTGGGCTCCAACCCTCACCCTCAGGTCCGCCCACACAAGGGTCTCACAGTCCACCCCCTTAAGGCCCAACGTCCTCGTTGGCCACACAGGCACAACGTCCACGTTGCCCGAGGGCCCACCTCCACGTGGCACACTTTCGGCTGGGTCAGGCTTTGATACCATTCTGTAACGACCCGATCCGCACAGTAAGATATTGTCCGCTTTGGGCCCAACCGGCCCGCACGGCTTTAAAATGCCTCTTACTATGGGGATCCAACCTCGCACATATATAGCACATCACCATCCCGCACCCAGGCGATGTGGGACTATGATCTCCCCTTGGTAGCTAGTCCAACCCCTCTTGGGATCCACAGGCCTGTTGGGCCTATTGGGCTCCAACCCTCACCCTCACCCTCCCCCTCAGGTCCGCCCACACAAGGGTCTCACACAAGCCCTAAAAAGTAATTAAGCTTCCCAAAATCTTTCATCTCTACTTGTTGACTGAGATAAGTCTTGAGATTCGAGATTTCGGATGTGTCATCACCGGTGATAATCATATCATCTACATAGAAAAGAAGAATAATAGTACCCTAGTCTGATTTGTGAATGAAAATAGCAAAATCATGTGAGCTGAAAGTGAATCCGAATCCCCAACAATGGTGCTGAACTTGGCAAACCAAGCCCGATGAACTTACTTGAGACCATAAAAAGCTCGACGAAGTTTGCAGACTTGATGTGGAGGATGATGAGAACCAGGACGAGGATGCATATAAACTTCTTCTGTGATATCACCATTAAGGAAAACATTTTTCACATCCATCTGAAATAATCCCCAACGACAAACTGCGACAACTGCAATTAAGCTGCGGACTAAAGTGAGACAGACAACTGGAGCAAAGGTTTCCTCATAGTCAATCCCATACTCCTGGGTATACCCCTTTGCTACCAAGCGAGCCTTGAACCGATCAATAGACCCATTAGAGTGGATTTTGATTTTGTAAACCCATTTGCACCCCATATCATGTTTGCCTTTTGGCAAGTCCACTAGATCCCAAGTGTGAGTGTTTTCGAGTGTCTGTAGTTCATCAGTCATTGCTTTCTGCCAAAGAGGGTCAAAACTAGCTTCAGGATAAGATTGAGGTTCATGGTGAGAAAGAATATTGGAAAAAACAACACAATCACAAAGATGAGCAAAATGAGTTTTTACCTGGTCACTTCGTCGAGGAGGGATAGTAGGAGCTGTTGGAGCGGATCCATCGGAAGAGACAAGTAGCTTAGGAGAGGGCAAGGTGGAGAGCTCATGTGAGGAGGAGAGAGGATGTGTGGGTGGAGATGCCGACTCAAATGAAGAGTCCATATCATGAGTGTCAGGAAAAAGATCTGTAGAAGTGTCAGTGAATAGGAGAGGAGTAGTGGCGTGCAGTAGGTGAAACTTGGAGATGGAGTAGAACATTTTGTGTTCCCAGAAAACAACATAGCGAGATACACGGAGGCGTTTGGAGTGAGGATCCTAACATTTGTAGCCTTTGTGTTCAATACCATATCCAATGAAACAACATAGGCGAGATCTAGGTTCCAACTTTGTGCGCTCATGAGGCTGAAGAAGAACAAAATAGACACAACCAAAAACCTTAGTAGTACTATTGTTAGGAGGTTGACCATAAAGACGCTCAAATGGTGATTGATTCCCAAGTATAGGAGAAGGCGCACGATTCTTGGTGTAAACGGCTGTAAGATCAGCTTCGTCCCAAAAATTTTCAGGACATGAAGCAAATATTAAAAGAACACAAACAGTGTTGAGAATGTCTCGGTGTTTGCGCTCAGCGCGTCCATTTTGTTGAGAAGTGCCTGGACAAGAACAATGAGGAAAAAAGCCATGTTGGCGAAGAAAGTTAAGGACCCCTGAATCAGTGTATTCGACATCTTTGTCAGCACGAAATAGGGCTGAAAACCGAACCGACGGTTCGGTTTTTCACTTAAACTGTGAACCGAACCGACTCAGGTCGGTTTTAAAATTTTCAAACCGAAACCGAACCGACCATTAACAAAACCGATCCGAAACCAAACCGATTTTAATCTATGCAAACCGTAACCGAACCGAACCGACTAAAATCGAACCAAAACCGAAATAAAACCGAATCGACAAACTATTTTAAACATATTGTATTATTTATATATAAAATATATATTATTTATTATATATATTTGGTCGGTTCGGTTTGGTCGGTTAAAATCACGTATAAACCGAAAATCGAACCGACCACTTCGGTTTTGAATTTTTTAAAACCGAAACCGATCCGAACCGAATTTAAACCGAACCGATTGGTTCGGTTTAGATCGGTTCGGTCGGTTTAATCGATTTGATCGGTTTTTTGTTCAGCCCTAGCACGAAACACTTTGATATTGCAAGAAAACTGAGTTTTGACCATAATAGCAAAATCAAAGTATAGCTGAGGTAATTCAGATCGATTGCGCATGAGAAAAAGCCAAGTGTAACGGGAGTAATCATCAACAAAAATTACAAAGTTTCTAGAGCCTTCTATAGTAGTAGTAGGAGATAGACCCCAAATATTAGAGTGAATCAAGTTAAAGGGTGTAAAAGAAAAAGATTCACTGTTATCAAATGGTAATGCTGTTTGTTTTGCAAGTTGACAGGGAAGACAATCAAATTGCTCTTTACTGACAGACCCTAAATGACCACTAGTTACTAAGGATTGAAGACGACTAACAGAAGCATGACCAAGGCGAGAATGCCAAAGACTAATGGACGGGGTGGATGAAACTGGAGCTGCTGTCTAAACGGAGAAGTGAGATGGAATATGGAGGTTGATTAACTCAAAGTGTCGTATAACCTTATAGCCTATCCCAAGAGTTTGTCCCGCCTTTGGATTCTGCACACAACAACCAGAAGCAAAAAAAAAGGACAGTAAGACCTAAGTCACATAGTTGACAAACAAATAAGAGATTGAAAGTTAACTGGGGAATACAATAAATATTAGAAAGAAAAGTGTTTAATGTGGAAATTTCCCAATATGGCTCACTTTCATGGGAGAGCCATCGACAATTTGAATGCCTGGAGTATCGCTAGCCGTGCGTTTGGTGGAAAAGATGGTGGAATCAGGTGTCATGTGATTACAACACGAATAATCAAAGAACCAAGATGAATTACCTGAGGTGACTGACATAGCAGTGGAGGGCGGATTACCAGAATGAATAAGTACTTGTTTGAGAATTTGCTTTATGTTAGAAGTAGAGAAAGATTTGATAGGAACAGTAGATGATGAACCATCAACAATAGTGGCAGCGAATCTAGGAGGAGCACCGCGAGGCATTTATTGTTGGGAATGTCTATTAGGATTTTGAAGACATTCATGTTAAAAATGACCAGGGGCTTTCTTATGGCGGATTTGGCAAACTCGAAATCGGCAGTCTAAGAGAGTGTGATTTGCTTTCTTGCAGTAATTGCAAAATTGTGTGAAAGATCCAAATGAATGACCTTTGTAGTTTGGTTGAGGTCCTCTGGGAGTGGCAAAAACAACATATATAGGAGTGGTCTTGCGAGTGGCCAGGATAGTATCTGTAGGGGTGGACTTGTGAGGGGTAAGACGAGTTTCCTTCGAGAGAAGTTCAGTAACAGCTTGATCCAAATTAGATAAAGGACTGTGATGTAGGAGAGATGCACGCACATGCTCAAAGTCTTTAATGAGAGACACGAGGAAGATAACCAAGTGTTGACGATCCCGATAGTTAGAAAACTTTTGGGCATTCTCGGAATCTATAATTTTGGGTTCTGAGGAAGCAAGTTGGTCCCAAACATAGTGCATCTTAGATAGAAAAGTGTTGATGGATTGTCCGGGTTACTGTTGCATGCGATGTAGAGTGCCCAGAAGTTGGTATTGATGAGACAAATCAGAGGTGGTGTAACGTTTCTCCAGAAAGTCCCAAAGTGACTTGGCAGTCTCGAATCTACCAAACTGGAGACTGATGGAGCGTACACATGTGTTGCAAATCCATGTGATGATTTGGTGGTTTTTGCTATCCCAGTCCTCAAGACAATCCATGTATTTGGTGTTGTCTTCTTCATTGTCTTCTTTTGGCTCGGTGATATGGCCTGTGACATAGCACCAAAGCTTTTTGCCCTTGAGAAAGCTGGACATAGCCTAAGCCCATACGGTATAGTTGAGCCCTTCCATAATGATGGTAATA
Organism: Berberis vulgaris; assembly: GCA_963556465.1. Taxonomy (NCBI): domain Eukaryota; kingdom Viridiplantae; phylum Streptophyta; class Magnoliopsida; order Ranunculales; family Berberidaceae; genus Berberis; species Berberis vulgaris. Next base: position 7,912,379 of record OY747137.1, read on the forward strand.
GGTTGTGAGATCTCAAGACTCTATAGTTAGATGGGGAGCTAAATGTTGACCTTGAAAGTTTGTATCCGACAGTACAAAGTCCAAAATCAGGAGGTCAGAGTAACGCTTGCAAGAAGCCGGTTTATGGCACAAGTGACAGGAGATCACATGGTCTAATTAAGAATTGTCCTTGTGCTACCACTTTGTGGACCGATTGATATGAGAACGATGTGTGCCAAATACGCACTTTAGGGTGTGTGGTAGTCACATAAATCTTTCTGATGTGAAGGATCCACTAATAGTGGCAATCACAGAACGTACTTAACCTAAGACTACACAAGAGGTCTACCTAAGACTATATGAAGTCTTTTTGATGTGAAGGATCCACTAATAGGCCAATGACCACTAAAATAATGGCTCTGATACCATGTTGAAAGAGAGGAAGTGAGACAATACAAAAAGAAAAGAGATTGTATTGAATGGTGTAATTTGTATACAAGGGGGAGATCGATGTCCTATTTATAGGATTTACAAGGGAAAGAGTCCTAATTTAGCCAATGTGGGACTAAACCATGACTTGTACATTTTATACATTAACATCCTAATTTAGCCAATGTGGGACTAAACCATGCCTTATACATTTATACATTAACATAGAGAATACTGATCGATTTAAAGAGAAAGACAGGTTCTTTTTTAGTGTTTCTTATTGAGATCATTTGAGTTAGAGAAATGTGAAAGTCGACGCTTGTTGCTTGATCAAAATGGTTGTTCATTGCACATGATGAAGAAAAAAAGGCGTTCGAGTTAGAGAAATGTGAAAGTCAATGCTTCTTGCTTGATCGAAATTCAAAATAGTTGTTCATTACACATTGGTAAATTTTCATTCGGAAACGGTAGCAATATAGAATAAACTCCCCAAACTGTAAACCCTAGCTGATGAGCACAAAAAAATGAAATAGTGAGTGGTAAAAAGAAAATGATTGTTTTCAATGTTTTTCTTATTGAGATCATTTGTGTTAGAGAAATATGAAAGTTGATGCTTCTTGCTTGATCAAATTTGAAAATGGTTGTTCATTGCACGTTACGAAGAATGAATGAAAAAAAACCCGAAGAACAATGAAAAAAAAAAGTTGACATGTTAGAGAAATATGAAAGTTGATGCTTATTGCTGGATGGAAATGGTTGTTCATTCCAGGTGAAGAAAACAAAAAGAAAAAGGAAAAGTTACACTCCGTGTTAGAGAAATATGAAAGTCGATGCTTCTTGCTTGACCGAAATGGTGGTTTTTTTTTTGTTGTTAAATAGCATATTCATTACTTAATAACTATTACAGAGTCGGAGTCTTGCAGAGGCTGCTAGAGTGTGAGCTTGACAGTTAAGTGTTCGGTCAATATAATTACAATACCAAAATGTATTAAAGGAAAGTAAACGTCTGATTTTACTAATAAGATGATGCCAAACCCAGCGTGTTGACATCCTAGGGTCTTTCAAAATGGAAATCAAAGTCCCCGAGTCTTCTAGAAGTAATCATGTCCTCCATTGCTTTGCTTGAATCAAAAGAAATATCGTCTCAGCTACATAACCTTCTGCTATGGTACTATCAAGCACAAAACCTGTAATAGGAGTAGCTACTGTTGCTACCACCTCCCCGTGCATATTCACAACATGTACTCCAATCACTCCCTGTTTGGAATTGGCTAAAAAACTTGCATCATAAGTAACAATAATAGCATCCTGAGAGGGGGGAAGGGTGAAAGCAAGGGTAGTGGCCATATTAAGGTTAAGGGTACGATTCTTCGCACAATGAATCTGAGAAACATTAAGTTTCAGTTGAGAGTTGACTGATTCAGTACTAGGGCCAAATTGGATCCTATTCGAAATTTCTGGGGTCAAGCTAGGGATGTAAGGGCGAGGAACAATTTTTGCATGTTCAATCTCATAGTGAATAGTAGTAGGCTCAGAAGCACGGTGTTAAGTACTAGAGAACCGAAATTGACGCTAGGAGTCCCAAGTGCGATGAAAGTCAGCTAGGAAAGATGACAGGCTCAACTGCTGGTTGTTGAACACACATTTATTTCTGGTGTGCCAGATGGTGCTCAAGAAGGCTACAAATGTTGAGAATATTTGAGTTAGAGAAGGCTCTAATTTTGACACCACCATATCTGCTGAAGGACACCATTTATTAATCCATGCATGAAGGCTACATGAGTGATTCTAATAATTGGGCGAAAACTCACATAATCCTAACTGGCGAGTCTTGAACCCGCGACCTCTTATAAGGAAAGTGGGCGTTCGACTAATTGAGCTACAATTAGTGGAAACCACCACCTCCCTTCTCTCCCTATCTTTTCCTCTGTTCTCCATCACGAACAACACCACCACCTCCCCCCACTACCGCTACCGCACCTTTCTTCCTCTTCTTCTTCTCTCTTCCTCGTATTCGCTTCTCTTCTTAGAAGCAACCCCTACCCCGCCTCCGGCCGCACCACCCCTCCCCATTCCCGAATTTTTCTTTCTTCTTCTTCTTCCCATCTCCACCTCTAGTAAGTTTCAAATGGAGTTGAAGATCAACAAAACCTGCGATTTGAGCTCCATTTTAGTTCTTCCTTTACAATCAAGGTTCGAATCCATCACTGAAATAAGATAAGAAAAAAAGAGGAAGAAGAAAGGAGAAAATAGGTGTGGCCAGTGGGCGAGACAGTGCGGTGGTGTTGTTCCTGAAAAAGAAGAAAGGGGAAGAATAGGGAGAGAAATTGGAGATAATGAATTTATATTAATGGTGTTTTTAGTAGACGATGGTGTCCTTCAAAAAATAGGAGTGGTGATGTCTTTGTGATAGAAATAATGGTGTCAAAAATGCACAAATTGAGATTAAAAAACTTGCACACCCGGTGGGACTCGAACCCACAATCGCCTGATTAGAAGTCAGACGCCTTATCCATTAGGCCACGGGTGCTTACATAGGCATGGATAAGCATATAATATATAAAAGCACATACTTACAAACATGTTCCTAGAGTGGTAGCAAATCCTCGTGTAATTGCAAGCTTCACAACTGCGAAAATAGGCCTACAGTAACTATCATCACCATGCCAACATGCAATTGTTCCACATTCTTGAACATACATTATTTATTTCTAAACAATCAAGCAACTTCAAGTCCTCTATAAGCTTCTACTCCAGTTTCTCATCCTCCCCATGATCTCTCCAATGTTTTGCATTTGGAGAAAAAACATGATCCTTTTTTCATGGACGGAAATTTCACAATTTTTTGTTAGCAACAGAAGGATTAGGTCCAGTCCGAAGGGTCTTAATCCACTCCAAACCATCAACAAGTTTGTACTTCTTCCCTTGCTTATATGTCAGAATTAGACCCTTTTCGCAAACTTCTTTTTTGATCTCTTTCATTTCAATTTTAGGCTCCCCTTCCATCCTGATTGCTATATGCATTTCCTGAAGTACATTGTATACCTTGAACCCGACCATGCATTATTTTTGGGTAGTTTTGTTGTGTTTCTTTTTTCCCTTTGGTATTTGTAAAGTCATTGCAACCGCAATGCAAGCTGGTACATACTTTGTAATACCCGCCTAATTAAATAAATATAAAATTTCTTTTGTAAACCCTAATGTTGATGGGTTGTTACTAAATTGAATTTGGACTTGGTTTTGGGCTTTCATAAACTAAGGATTAGGGTTTTATTTTGTGAAGATTAAGGGCGAACTGTTTTTAGAATTTTAGTGGGGGCGAATAGCCACCCACCATTTATATAAAAAAAAAAAAAAAAAAAAACAAAACCTTTTTCCTTAAGTTTTTTTTTTTTTTTTTTTCTTTCTTCTTCTCGTTTCCTTCCTAATGGCGGCTGAAATTGGTGAGGGGATGAAGATGGGAAGAAGATGCGGTGGAGAAAGAAAGCTCGAGGGGGGAAGTAATGGCGTGAAGAGCGACGATGGATTGGCAAGAGATAAGGTTTTCTCTGCGTGAAACGGTTTGTCTCTGCGTGGTGGCGATGTTGTGTGTGTGCGAGCGCTGTGGTAGGTTGCGAGGAGAGGCGGTTAGATCTGAGCGGAAGCGGAGGCGGCGATGGTTGTGGTGGTGGAGGAGAGGCCTTCGCCGCCGTGCTCGCTGTTTCCTCATCTGATGGTTTGGCAGATCTCGAAGTTGAGGTGGGTGGAGCACCAAAGAGGAGGACTTTCAGGAAGTTCTCTTCCAGGGGTGTGGATCGGGACTTGCTCCTTGACATGGGTACCGAGGAGTTGGTTTTGAGGATGCAGGAGGATGGGAAACGGCCTGATTTGGTTACGATTGTGGTTGTTTGGCCTGCGTGAGGGGATCCTGCATCGTTGAAGATTGGGAAGGGGATTCATGCGTATGTTATTAGAGCTGTTTGGGGCCATTTGTGAATGCTTCGACTGCCTTGATGAATATGTACTCCAAATGCTGGGTGATTGAGAATGCAAGATTGGTTTTTGATAAGATGAGGTCAATGAATGTGGTTTCGTGGAATTCTAAGATCGATGGAGTTTGATCGCAAGAAAACTTCTGTGGAGATTGATGAAGTTCGATTGCAATTCTCAATAAAGACTCTGTGAAGATCGACTTCAAAGACCCTGTGGAAGAAGTGGTAGTGCGTGGTGATGGTGTTGGTGTTACTCGTTTGCTGAATGCGACTTTGGTTCTGCCGAAGTTTGAAGTTGCTGCTTATTGGAACGAATCCAGTGAGTTTTCTTCCTCTCCTCTACTTTTACTGTGAGTTTTCTCCATTCCTTTTTGTATGTGAGTTTGATCTTATGTCTTGTTTGTTCCTTCTAACTGTGTGTGCATGATTGTTGTCTTGATCTTATGTCTTTTAACTCCTGTACATAGACATCTTTTGCTTTTCTTTTAGCTTGGGTCAGTGACTTAATATTTATGATCATATCATGCCACTATTGTTCGCATAACTGACTTCCTGTTGGGCATATGTCTATGCAACAAAAGTATGCAACCTATATTATTGTTTATGTGTCTTATAAGCTTAGCTACACAATGTAATTTGTAATTGAAATGGGTGCTCCAATTGTGGCGTAGACTAATGTACCTCATGGTAGAAATAGATAAACACTTAAACAAAAAGGTTGAGGGGGGGTAGTGTACATGCACATTTATAATCTTAACATTGTTGAAGATTATGGCTTGTGGCGTTAGATAAACTGATTTATCAAAGATTTACATAATGAATTAGAAAACAAGTTGCTGTAAGACAGCTTTGTTGTCACGCCCTGTCATTCTCTGCAACTTGTTAGAAGTGGTAGCTTAAGGGATAGTGTCTTGTCTGTATTAGTTGTATGTATGATTAAACTCTTATTTAGTTTAGGGTTAGAAGAAAATTTCCTAGTAATAGATATTGACTGGAATTCAACTGAGCCATTGTTTTAGCTTGAGTATTTGTATTGTTAGGTGAATTTTGTGCATATTGTTTTCATATGATGAAAAGAAATGAGATATGTGAACTGGCAATGTGTCAAATATTACTTGTTCCCCAAAAGAATGGTGGATACTGTGATTGATTTATTTATGGTTGACAAAGCGTCACCATAAAAGAGTTTTGAGGATTTAATTATTTTTATGCTCTTTTCCACAACTCCGAGAAAAAAAAAAAAAGAATGTGAAATTTTTGTATACAGACTTGCTTGTATACATGTGATATTATGGGTATGCAGACTTGCTTGCATATCGGTGCACCGTTCCATGTGTGTTCGGTTGTACGTGTAGATTTAGGAAGAATACTTGCCATGGATCGGACTTCGGGTGTGATGACATGTTCCTCGAGGTGGCACCCCACTTGGAACATGTACGCTCCGAGTGGTTTCGAAGGCAAGGGAGGCACACTTGGGTGAGGTGTGTTCGGCACAGGAGGAGAGTGCGATTGTGGAAAAGTAGCGAGATTTCTTTTTGTGTATGTGCGTGATTACCTTAAAGGAAGAAACTAAATGCTCATTCAACCATTGAATGAGAACTACACGTCTTCCTAAAGGTAGAAAAATGTGTTTGTTTAATATTCCAATAATAGTCTAATATGAGTATGAATTGTATTGTTGTTGCATTTATGAGGATTGATAACTCATAAATTTTATTTATTAGTGATAAATGATGCATATTTATTTATTAGGATAATAACACCATTGCCTCATTGAGGAACTACCTGATGGTGTGGTTATTAATTGTTTGGTTTATTTTAATGTTATCATGTGCGGATTTATTGATTTTTGGGATGAAGTTTTCTCACACCAGCTTTATTGCTGACCCGAGTGAGCTTTTGCTTCTTGGGTACATTCCTTTTGGAATGTAGCCGAGTAGTCTTTCAGGTTTAGAGATTTTGAGCTGCATTACTGGAGTTCCGCTAGTGAGCTAGCCATGCCAGTCTTTTCCGGGTTAGATTTTTATTTGTTTCAGATGTTTAGTTCATGCTGCTATTTGTTTCTGTTATTATTGAATTCTCACGTCCCGAGTTTTGGGGGAAATGGATAATCCTACGTGGATTTTTAGGATTTTCGTTTCCTTCGAAAATCGGGGCGTGACATACTTCTTTAATCTCTTCCTCCAAATCTTTCTCTAACTCGCCACGAATTTTCACTTCTTCTTTTGACATAATACTTGCTCTACGTTGCTTTAATCCTTTGTTTGACAAATTTGCATATCCAATGTCAAATCTGTTTCATAATAACTAGTATTAGTGCAAGTGTTGTCTTGAATTACATGGCAAAACAACCATGCAACATACATAGAGTAAAACAATCAAGTAAAAATAATGCGGGGGTATGGTATTTTCCCTTGTTCAATTTCAATATGAAACAAACGTGCTAATGGAATGGTTAAGTGCTCCGAAACTCACCTCTTCATCATGAAACATTGTTTTACTAGATATTTGATTATGAAACTCATTAGCCTGTCAACTTGAGAAATCTGCAAAAAATTTATCAAACAATTATCATTGGAATTTAAATCTGAAAGAAAAATGTCGCATATCAATCGATAAGTCTCAAATCTGAACAAAACCTACCTTGCAAGTCCAATTTCAAGCTTCTCCCTTGTTGCTCCATGTCAAGAATCTGTCCTCATTGAACCTCTTCTTATTGCTCTTCATCCAATTTTTGAACACGTTAGATCGATTAGGACAGCTGGGTTTGGACCTCTATTTCACAGGTAGGATGAAGAGGATATTAATGGAGTCTTTTAGACAAAATTGATAGTTAGAGATATTGCTTTTGTAAGGATATTCAAATTCAGGCTCTAAATCTTACTAATTAGGCTGTTTCAGGCAGAGTTTGATACGAGCATTTGTTTCGAATGATAACTTCTAAATTACTAAAAATAAAAGATTCTTAAATTTATTGACAAACAACTGCAATTTTGAATCGTACATTTTGAAGATCAATGCTTTGACACCAAGTTAAATCACCCATTGTATAAACATAAATTGTTAGATAAAGCAAAACTAACATATAATAAGTGATATTCACATAATTATTACATAATATATCTATTAATTTATATATGTTGGTGTTTCGATTATTATATTTTATAGTAATTATTTCGTTTTCATGTCTTTGTAGGAATTTGAGTGTGAACGATGAAATCATATTAAGGCAACAATTTAAGGAATGACAATTGGTCGACTCTAACGGTGGTACAAAGTAGAGAGTCACATGTCTAAACCCGTAAACCCAAAATCAAGCCCATAACTTAAACCCAAGAACCTAACCCATGAACCCAAGCCTACCCAAAGAATATTCTCCCAATGATCCATTGATTCTCTCCATGAATCATCCATTTATCTCATCTCTATTCATTGTGCCCATTCTCTATAAATACAAGAGAAAATGGGGGGAGGAGAAGAGAATCAAGCATCAATAGCCAAAATCAAACCCTCTTCCTCACAAAGTGATTTTCATCACCATCACCACCTCCATCCACCATCACTCTCTCATCCACCATCTCCGGACAGCAGCACCGCCCCCCACCACCGTGTGAGCACCGCCACCACCACCGTGCGAGCACCGCCACCACCACGAAACAGGGGAGTGACAACCCTATTTCGCATCAGACCTTCACCTCGCCACCGAGCTTCGCACACCACTTCACCGTCATCAGCCCCTGTTTTCACTGTGCGAGCACCGCCACCATCAACCGCCAGAAACAGAGCCACCTCCATCACCGCCCTCTCTATTCCGCCTCGCGACAGAGCCAGGCAGACCGTCCGAGCCTCCAACACCGCCCTCTCTTCGTCTCGGCCCTCCTTCCTGTCTCCCTCTCTCACGGCCACCATCACTTAGCTGCGCGTCAGCGGCGCACAACCACCGCGATAGCAGAAACAGGGGAGTCTCCTCCCGATCTCTCCCTCTGTTTTTGAGTGTTCTCATTGCACCTCTTTCTTTTTTGCAGGTTCTAGAACCATTTGGAGGACGAGGACGCTCGCGAGGAGCACGGAGGAAGGAGTCAAACTGATTTCGGCTATTGGCACCCTGATTTCTACTCTGTACCACCACAAAGCATTTGCAGCCATTTTTCTAGGAATTCGTGTTCGGACCACCTGCTGAGTACCACCACATCGAGTTTGCGACAAACCAAAGGGGTTGCATAATTCATTTTGATTTATTTTACTGAATTTTGTGCTTAATTGTTAATTACAATTTATTTATGAATTTTTGATAAATTGCTTTCACCTTTCATGTTCGAGAAATTAAACTTGATATGTTTGGTAGTTAGAATTACCCTTTATCAATATTCAAAGCACGTGCTAAAAATATTAAGTTTAAACTTTGATTAATAAGATAATCCACATCATTATTTATTTACGATATTCACTACACTAAATTGACATATTTGTAACAATCCAAAAGAAATATCACTGTTGTGCTGTAACAGCTCACCAAACAAATTCACACAGTTTCACAAATGAAGTAATACAATAATTGGATCACCATGAATAGTATGGTGTTGCAGGTGATACTATTCATTGTGATCCAATTTATTGTATCACTTTATTTGTAAAACTGTTTTTCAAAATTTTCCTGAATTTACTTTTGACTTTTGGTTTTGGTTGCATAGAATTTTACTTTTGAATTTTCCTGAATTTACTTTTGGTTGCATAGAATTCTATGTCATGGGAATTCATGAAGGAACCCCTATATTTTAGGCTAATTTGAGGTATAACTCCACATGCACTATTTGATTTTGTTATCAATGGTGGGAATGAAAGTCTCATGAACATGAGAATCACATACCTTGGGAGACCAAAGAGTGAAATTTCCATGTTCATGAAATTTCTATTTCTACCATTAATCACAAAATCAAATGGTGGATGTGGAGTGATATATCAATTTAGCCTAAAATGTAAGGGTTCCCTCATGGATTTCCATGGCATAGAATTCCATACAACCAAACACACCCTAAAATGTAAAATCACGAAGAATTTCCAAAAGAGTAGGAAACGTGATCCATACACCCATGTCTAGACGATCTCAATCCAAATGTAAAATACATACAACGATTAAAATGTGGGTTATAGACATTGCACCATGCACATCCAAATGACAATGACCACCAAAACCATATGAAAAACGTGGGGAATTATTATTCACATGCTGAATGATCAACTAATCCTCTGAATTCAATTCCATCTGCCTAAGTTTTTCTGAAATTGTATCATCATATTGTTGTTTGTATCTATGATTATGAAAATTATTGCATGTAGGGACCCTCATCATCGAGGCTAGTTATTTCCGCAAAACTGTCGAGGAAGTGGATACCACCTTTATAGTTTTTGCATAAATAGAAGCTTATTCTCTTAAGCAAAGAAAGAAGAACGTGTCTTTATCCAATCCAGGTTTTTTTTTTTTTCAAAAATAAAATTGTACATAGAAAAATATGGTATAATGCATTTTAAAGCCGAGAGGGTGATTAATTAAAGTCTAAAACAAATAATATTATACCATGTGGATCACATCGTTGTTGTAGGTATAAGAAAATCCTTTTAAACAAGCCATAAGTACAACCCATTCTCCATAGCATTCCTCTCGCCTCAAAATAAGTCGACACAGTCAAATTGCTTTCCCCCTCAAAGATCTAATTAAAAAGGGTTGGAGCATATTTAGTTCAACTCCAAAAAAAAAACTTACCTTCAATTTAGGGAGAGTAGCCAAATATTTACTTTACCTGTCAATTTTAACCACATCGTTAACATGAAAAAATAGTGATTTAAATCATTATAAAAAATAAAACGGTTGAACCCATATAAGATTCTTAAAGGCTCAATGCAATCAAAATAAGAAACAATAATGCCACTTGACATGCCGTATGTAAGGATCATGCATATTTTATCTTAGTTATCATGAATTGTTGCCCAACTAACCCTTCTGATCAATTAGATTAATCAGTATTAGATGTCCTTTAGTCGAGCTCTGAACTTTCATGTGTTTCTTCCTCATTGACATTTCTTTAAAGTCCTAATATAATTGGACCAATCAGGGTGACTAATTAAAATAAAACAAATTGCTTTTCCATGCCGAAAATCATTTAAGTAAGACTAAAAAGGTAGGTAAAATGCATGACATGCACGCTATACTAATTTTAAACATATTGTTTTCATATTTACATGTTAAACTTATTAATTAAACCAGACCTGAAAGATATTGGTTAATTTCATTGTCTCACCCCCTCCCACAGTTTTACTTTACATATAAAATTTTGGTTTTTTAGAGGTATACATCTATAGCACATCACTATCTCACATGAGTCATCTTTTACATCCTATAAGCAAGACCTAGAAATAGCAATATGATTTCTTAATAAACTCATTTTGATGTCAAAAGTGTGATGGCTCAGTGGTTGAGCAGTGATGAGTGATATCACTATGTTACAAGATCGATCTCTGATGGCATTTAAAAAAAAAAAAAAAACTTAAAGTTTAAGTTTACATGTCATGTTACACGATAATCGTAAGTTTACCACAAAAAAGTGGAAAGCCAACTAATGAGACATGCCTAATAAGTGTCTATTTCATTATGAGTTATGCTTGCTTCGCTAATGAGACATGCCTAAGTTTCCTAATCTTTTCAATTCTAAATAAGTGTCTATATCATTATGAGTTATGCTTGCTTCGCTTGAAGTTCATGTCTGAGTATTGAATTTCCTATAACTCAGATAGACCCAACCATTCAAACGGTATGTTTTAACATGTTAATTAAGAACCAAACGTTCTAACGTGAAATATAAGTAGTTGATGGAGATAAAAACTGAATCTGAATTCAAATTCAAGACTATTATCGAATACAATACTAAAGGCTAAAAACAATAACCATTTGAAAGACTAACTAAGAAAAACCATGAACCAAAATAGAAGAGCTTGCCTCACCCATGAGTAAATATTTCCGATAATCTGAATTAAACTCCAGACCATTGTTGAGTTCCAAACGAAAACTTAACAAACACATTTTGCACCTAACTAATGAGGAACTCATGAAGGCCAAACCTAATAAACATGCAAATTGAGCTAATATCTTTTCTAATGAAGAAAATGTGAAAAAGAGTCCAATTTCATAAACAGAAAGAGAGAGAAGTAAAGAAGTAAAGCTAAATATATACTGTCTTCCATTATTCCCATTTTTAGGAGGAGACAAGTCACATTACCAACATTTTCAGAGCCCATAACACTACAACCATGCATGTTTAGGTATCAATCATCTATCACCTACACACTTCTTCCAAAAGCTTGTACCTTCTAACTTTACCTCTTAACACCTGTTTATTTGTACTAGTTGTCATTCTTGAAAGACTACTGGCCTTCTTCTGATGATGAACTGATGTTGATGATTCTTCTATGATGATTGGTGGTCGTTTCTTGATCATGGGGTTGTTGACATTCAACACAAAACTGCCTTTTTGACCATTGAAATTGCTCTGCTTCTTACAATTCTTCTTGTTTTGATGATCATCTTCATTGCTATTATTAGTGTTAGATGAAATAGAGGAAGAATGAGTTGTTGTTGTTGGTGATTCAATCTTTTCTTCTTTCTTCAAACACCAATTGCAAATTCTATCAGACCCCACTTTTGGGTAAAGATTGCTGCAATATCTGCACAAAAATGAAAGAAAACACAAATTAAATTAGAGACACCCCATTTTTCAAAATCTTAAAGAAAAAAATGATTGGGTTTTTGATATTTATTTATTGGGATTGGTTTAGTATGTTACCTGTGTTGAGATCTGAAGAGGCAGATTGTGCAGTGGAAGAGTTCATCTACTGAGCCCAAGTCACCACACATGCAACACTCTTTGGTTGGTGGTGGTGGTGGAGGTGGTGCCATTGAAGCTCTTTTGCTCATCCTTGTTTCATTCATGTGTTGTGTGAGAGAGAGATGGGTCACTATTTAAATTGAACCAGAGGCCTCAAAAAATAAACAAAAAAAAAATTCTGTGGATATATGATTTCCACAAGAAAGGAAAGAAAAACAATGTAATGTTCTTCCAAAAATTTTGAGAGCCAGGCCCGCGCCAGGTCAGCCCAATACCATCCATCATCCTAGAGATGATGGAAATGGGCCAATCTTTAGAATGATGGATGGTATTGGGCTGGCCTGGCTCTCTAGACTTGCGCTTCTATAGTACTGGTCACAAGAGTGTTATCGAACATTAGGACACTTGGCATTCACAAGTCAAATTAACAATTTTTTGCCATATTATTTTAAGAGAAGGGATCTTGATTCAACAAATTGATTTTTAGAAGTATTTTTAATATGATATATAAGAAATATAAATCTTGGCAGTAGATAGGTTAGATGAGATTTATTTGTTATTTATATGTCGATTTTATGCTTCTTGCTTTTGAGCACATTGATTTGGTGTGCATCGATTTTCCCATGATTTGTAATGATTTTTTTCATGTAAATCTACAAAATATTTTGTAATATTTTTCTCATCCATTCTCTTGGATTTTGTCATAAAAAAAAATCGGGAAAACATATACTCTGCCTCTTTACTCCAAACACATACTTTGAATGGACAACAGTATGTTAGCCAAATCGAAAATTTTAGAACATCGCGATATTAATTAGGGACACTTGGTTGTAGAGAATTAAATTCTTCGTATGTATTCAGAAAAAGTATGGTATGTGTTTTCACAAATAAAAATTGAATTATAATTTTGTATAACGACTAAATTCGTTCAATTTTCAAGTTTCTCACTACATATGTAGAATAATGGGGAGAAGCGAAAAATCACATTGTAATTATTTGTCACCATGAAAATGTTTTTCACTACTCATGACAATGAATTATTTGAGGAACCAAAATATCATGCATGTCTACAAAAATTTGAATTGGATGACCATCTACAAACTCCCTTGTGATAAACACAAATTCTAAACACTAATTAGTTCTTAGATGAAATATACTATACTAATAAATCAGTCGTTATGATCTCGTTATCAAAACCCTACTACAAGGAAGTGGTGTATTGGAAGGGTGCGTAATCTAAAATGAGGTGATAACTACTCTATCTCTGTGTTTTTTTTTTTTTTTTTTTTTTTTGCAGTGTACCCTGCGCCACTCCAGGGGCGTATAAAGAAAACAACGGTTTATATTTTTCTCATCCATTTCAAAGACCAGAATTTATATTTTGGACATCTCAACTTGTCTACCCCGGCATGACATGGTTGCTTACATCACACTATGCCTTGTTTAAACGATCCACATCACAAAAACAATGCTCATGGAAATGACCCCCAAATATCTTTGTCATTAATAAGGCTAATCGAGTTTTTTTCTTCACTATGTGTGTTGGACAATACTCCACGCGTACTAATAAAATTTCAATATACAATATTCCCTAATCCATTAAGGAATTGTATTCCTCGCGTGTAAGTAGATCTGTAAGTCGAGCATTTATCAATTACATGGCTAATTGATTAATTTCAATTCTGCGGTTTAGGTTAGGCCAGGGGCGGACTCAGGATTTTAGTTGAGGGGAAGGGGGCGAAATGGAAAATACTTATTGATTGATAATAGTAGTTATCAATGGTAAAGCCAATTTTTTTTCTACCTAAGCTAGTAACTAATAAAAAAAATATAGCTATAAAAATGCATTGCATATACCAAATTGAATTCAGTGTGGTTCAATTTTATGCCAAAATAAGGTCACTATCGATAACCTTAGCAAGGAATAAACGAGCATAATAACTAGAATATATAACTAATATCACAAAATAATTAGGATAAGTATCTAGGTGTAGCTAAAAAAAATTTGAAATTTGTGAACCTAATATGACCATAATACAATTTTATAGAAAAATTTGTTTATATGAGGCTCAAATTTTGTACGAGTTGGCTAATGGTATATATTTTCATTGAATTCTATAGTTATTATTTTAGATATTAATTTTAAATATTTTTTTATTGGAGGTTTTATACCACTTGTGAAAAATAATTCATTTCTTTAATGTTAATAAATTTTTATTAAACTAAACATTTTTTAATATTTGCAATTACTAAAAAAAAATTGCATTGAAAATAAAATAAAAATGCACTCAAAGAGTATCGAACTCAGGTCTTTTACTAAAAATAATAAACCTCAAACCACTACACCAACAAAGATATGTTTAGATATTTGTATAAACAATTATCATATTGTATTCTACATTATATAATCGATTTTTTTAAAACTAAAGTATATATACTAAAAATATTTTAAAAATTGAGGGGGGCAGCTGCCCCTCCCCCTCGCCCCTTAGTAGGTCCGCCCATGGGTTAGGCTATGTAAATTGTTCCTACAAATGATTAACAAATTTGAACAAAAATACCCATTTGAAAACTTATGATTATCGTAAAAATTAGTAATGTTCAAATTGCAATTACAAATTGTTCTTACTACAAACCGATTTGCATGTCACCGGGTGTTACTGATGATTCTTACAACATGATTTGCATGTAAAAATCTGACTGGATGATTTAATAAACTAAGCACCATTAGTTTATTAAAAAATAGAAGGAGCATGCATGTGTTTGAGCTCACTACAATTAATTTGTAATCATATTCATTGCCGTAATAAGTTAGGTATTATTAGTTGTTTCCTCTTTGCCATGGGCGGATCTACTTTATAGCTTAGGGAGGTAATTGCCTCCTTTAGCTTTTTAAGAAATCTCACTACATTAACAATATTTGCAATCTTGCTCCCTTTAAAATTTTAGATTGCCCCCTCTCATAGATAATAAAATACAAATATACACAAAATCGCAAACCCTTCGCAAGTTCACATCTCCACCTTCTCAATTGCCCAAAACGATTTCGATAAAGATCGATTTTCTCCAATCCCCTCCAATCACACAAGACGATTTCAATGGAGATTGATTTCTCCAATCGCACAATACGATTTCGATTAGACATAGATCGATTTATGGAGGTGGTCTCACTCTCTCTCTTGCTTGTTTGCTCCTCATCGACACTCTTCAATCTTCACGGTAGCCTGCTTCAGCTAAGCAATTGGACGATAACATTCTTAATATTAATAGTTGTCCACCAATTGTAGCTCAGTTGATCGGACATCAACTCTCCTTGAAAGAGGTCGCAAGTTCGAGACCCACCAGCTAAGATTTTGTAAGTTTTCACCTGATTATTAGAAGCACATGTGCTTCGTCGTGGATAAGCCGTCTTCATACAAGGTGGAGACAACGGATCGAAGCGAAAGCAAGTCTCTCTGCGAGATAGAGGCGACGAGGATATTAAGTGGCAACAATATTGTAGCCTTCAGGCCTGGTTTGGTAAACCCTATAGGGTCAGTTAAGCTGCGATTTAATCATATTTATTTATTTATTTTAAGAATAAATTATCTGTGATTTATTTTTTGTCTCCCTTTATCTGCAATCCTGACTCCACCCCTGCTTTTTGCACCATATATTTTTCTTAAAATTGCCCAATCTTGTGAGACACGCAATTGTTTTGCTCCAACAATACCTCATTCTCAAATTTAATCTGAACGTGCCTTAAGCGTTTCAATTTAACCTTTCAAAATGCACTCCACTATTTTCACGAAGAACTCCCACCAGTTAATTTAGCCTTTCAATTTAGCTTAGTGGTTAGTACACGTTAGAATTATCCATTTCAAAATGCACTCCACTATGTAATGAAGAACTCCCACCAAGTTCATCTGTTTTCTCCATTTCTGTCATTTATTGCTAAAGTTCTCTCTACATCACAATTTTGTTTTCAAGCAGACAAAATTTCAACGAAAGAACATGTTGAAGTACGCTTTAATTGCTTTGTTTCTTTTAGTGACTAAAAATGACATTCAAAATAAGAAAAGAATTACCCTATACCACAGTTGTGGCTTCATTGATTAACTCCAAAGCTTATAGATTGAGAGAGAGGACACTGAAGATTGTTGTTGAGAGAAATACTCAATGCCTCATGCAATCACTTTTTACGACAACCAATTTCAAATGAAATATTTGTTAACATAAAAGACCACCTATTTATGCCAAAACTAAAATCGACAGGTTAATGAAAGATTGGAAGTAACAAAAAGAATTAAAACAAAGTGAACAAACACAACTATTTGATCAATGGCATAGCATAATTGGACACTTGCTAGAAACACATTTGAATATGTCAATGACAAACCATAGAAAGATTTCACAACACAATTTAAAAGGATTGTGCTCTTATTCAAAAGAGCTTTGCTACAGAGCGAGGGAAAGGGGGCGAGGGATGAGTGGTAACCACCCATCTGTCTCGAGATGAGCGCATCAAATTTGAGATGTGCGATGAAGCTCATCTCGAGGCGGATGGGTGGCTTTCACCCATCCCTCGCTCCCTCCCTCGAACCCTAAAATTTTCCTATTCAAAAACACGTTTTTAATCATTGTATCATACAACTCTAAAATGATTAGCTAGCCTAACATTTTTTTCTTAATTATGAGAAGAAAATATGACCAAGTACATATATTAGTTCGACAATCTTCATCATTTGGCTGACAAAACATTATTTATTTAGTTATTGGTGTTTTGGGGGAATGTGGGGGAGCACAAACACATTTGGTTCTAAACACTTGGACTTCTTATTTTATATTTAAAATTTTTATCATAAATTAGACAACATTTGAGTTTAGTCTCTTTGGCATCTAGAATAGATGAATAATTCTAGGGAGCCTGGGTCTGCTGCCTGGGTTTGCTGCCTGAGTGGGCGAAATTACCCTTTTGTCCTTCATTTGTTGTCTTTATATTTAGATAGTGATTAAAAAGGCAGGGGCAAAAATGTAAAAATACCACCCAGGCTGCAAACCCAGGTAGCAGACCCAGGCTCCCTAGAAGCACTCAGAATAGATATTGTACTTTACTATTGTTATGACTGTTTGATCAGCCAAGTACGACCTGAATTTGGCCAAGAGCTACACCTGCAAAACCCAACAGTTTCACTTAGTCCTAAGCTTTGCTCTAATCTCACTTAGACAACAATTCTATCAAGTGAAGCTAAAAACCACCACCTCTGCCAATCACTGATCATCGTCCATCATCTTGTTTGATCATCAGATCGCCGTCCATCATCAAATCGTTGTCCATCACCAATCGTCGTCCATCATCTTGTTTGATCATCAGAGCGTTGTCCATCATCTTGTTTGTTCATCAAATCGTCGTCCATCACTATTGAGCATCATCAAAGAAAAATAGCTCTTCATCTCGATTAGCGTCTCAGATCAATGTGATTGTCTTCATCTCGATCTTGATCAACATAGATCTTCTTCATCTCTTCATCTCGATCAACAAAGATCTTCAAAGTACACCATCATCAACATAGATCTTCAAGGACTTCTTAGGGGTGGGCACGGGACGAGATATACCCATCCCTATCCCATCCCGTTCATACGGGATCGGGACGGGACGGGATGGAAAAAACCCCATCCCGACCTCGTCCCATCCCAAACGGGGACGGGACGGGATTAGCATGCCAATCTTCTTCACTTGCAGTCTGAGTCTGAGCAGTCTGCTGAAACTGCTGGACTGCAGTCTGCTGGCCTGGAACCGCTGCCCTTTTTAACTAACAAGCGAATTTCACAATACACCTGATCAGGCATTTTGCTTAATATTGACCAGTTCCAATGATTTCAAATGATAATATCAACTGAGAACCTCGTCTTCCTCCTGGTTCCCTGTACTCTAGACATTTTTTTTCACAAAATTTCAAAACTCCCATCAATGTCCAAGACTTGGGAGTTCAATGTCCAAGACTTGTTCATAGTTTTTTTATTTTTTATTTTTTTGAAAGAAGGGCTTATCAAAATGAATTTGATTTGGATTACTCATTTAGAGCAACAAAAATGGCAGACGCAGAGAATAAGGAATCAATCTGTGTTCTAGGTCAGGTATATGTGTATCCCATATTTTTCAAAACTTACAAAATAAAATCAATAGATGCACCGCCAGCCAGAAAGCCAAAATTTACAAAATGAGTTGTGATTCACCATGTATGGTGATGGTTAGTACAACTTATACAATTTCCAAATCACAGTATATATGGTTGTTCATTTTGAATCCTGGAACAGTACACATTCAAAAAAGTAGTTCAACTACAACTCATGTATTAATGGCTATTAGTTGGTGTACTTTGGAGAATACTGTAAAATGTTTCAATTTGTATCTTCGATACCTTTCAAATCATCTTTGAATTGAGTTGGGATGTCAAAGGACTGAAACTTCAAACTGATGTATATATAAGGTGCTTGACAATTGACAAATACACTAATCAAGCAGGAGACGTAGAAGAAAGGCAGAAAATATGTATAGTACCAGGGAACAACAAGAAAATGAGAAGAAACCCAATGTCCATGACCAATCTGGTCTATATGGAGGCTAGATTACTCTAGAAAATTGATCTTGTCTTCATAAGAGTTGTTCAGTAAGATGAATAGTCAACACATCTTGATGAATAGTCAACACATCTTGATGAATAATTGCTGTGTGTGTTACCGTAAACCATGTTAACTCTGCCGCTGCATTAGCAAGACTTCAATAGCATGCAAAAATTCTGAAAACAAGAATGAATCTCACTTATAGAATAATACTGAAATAAGAAAGCCATCCTAACCAGTGGCAGAGAGTATTAGTTTCAATAAAAGAGGTCATGAAAAGTTTGTGATTCTCCATGGTGAAACAAACATATACTTGACAAGGATGGATCATGAATGGAGTCTAATAGTAACAGTAGAGGTTATCAGCATTATGTTTAATTAGTTTTCACTACATAATGTAAGCGAATGCCTTATCAATAATTAATGCAAAACCAGTGTGTCGAAACATCACAATCCATATTCTGATCAACAATTACTTATCACCCAGTAATTCATTGGGCTGAAAACTAAACCAGCACTATGTCCTATGATATCATCCCATCTTCTGCGTCACCCTCTGACTTTTTGTTGCACATGATGAAATCCCCAAACTTTATAAGGTTCAATAAGACAGATGTAATGGAATTGATCTGAATATACATTGAGAAGGAGAATTGAGAAAGTGAGAACAGTATTACAAATTTAGAGATGTGTGAGAGATTCATTGAGATGTTAAAAAAGTAAAAATGTTATATACATCAGTATATTTGTATGGGCATCCACAATTCTAAAATAAATAATTAAATAAAAATATTAATAATTAATATTAATAAATTAGTTCGGGACGGGATGGAATTGGCGGGATTGAAAATCTCCATCCCATCCCATCCCATTCTAGATCGGGACGGGACGGGATCGAGATGAAATTATTCAATCCCATTAAGACCCGGAAAAATCGGGACGGGACAGGATCGGGACGGGAACGGGATCGCAGGATGGGATGCCCACCCCTAGGACTTCTTGCTTTGGGTAGAGATCTTCAAAGTACACAATCATCAACATTTTTTCTCTTAAGTTATCAAAAAGAGAGGCCTGATTTTCGAAGAAGAGAAAGGCTTGATTTTTTCTTCCCACGAGCTATTAGCACCCCACGATTCAGTTAGTACACCAACTAATTTTAAAAGATCAAACTTTTAACTGATTTTAAAAGTCAGTATACTACGTAGCCGCCGCCACCATGGGTGACAATACAAACAGTGGTTCCAACATCACCACATCATCATACAATAAGTCCAAGACTCACAATATTGGTAATGACATTTCCATTACAAAATTGACAGGTAAAGTACTCTTCCTAAAATCTCATGGCTCTCGTTCATCTTTAATCCTTGATACCGGCACCACTGATCATATAGTTCATAACCCTCATTTACTCACATTTTCCAAACCCATCCACAATCGAACCGTTGAGCTTCCTGATGTTACACTTACTGTTGTTACACACATTGACACCATGACTTTCTCTTTTTGTTTTTACCTTGCATGATGTTATTTGTGTTCCCTCTTTTAATCTTAATTTAATTTCCATTAGCAAACTCACAAAACATTCTTGTTTTTTCTCACCATTTTTCTCAACAATTCTTGTCTGATATTGGACCTTCGTTCGGGGAAGATGACTGGGACAACAACTAAGTTTGATGGTTTGTACTACCTGGATAACACCACCACCACAACTTTCACCACTTGTCACATCATTCAAGACAACAATCCTGTGTTATGGCACAACCGTCTAGGTCACATTTCGGATAAAACTCTCCATTTTCTTCCTGTCTCTTTTCGCGATGTTAGTACTTGTGTTCCAATAAATGTGTTATTTGTCCTTTGGCCAAACAAACTAGAAATAAATTTCATCCCATATTTCGAGTACTACTCCTTTTTCCTTATTACATGTTGACATTTGGGGAGGATATCACGTTGCTTCCCATTCCGGAACGCGTTATTTTCTCACCATTGTTGATGATTATATATGATATACTTGGATTTATCTCATGAAACACAAGTCTGACACACACACACTCTTAATTTCATTCATTAATTATGTTGAAAAACTAATTTTATTTCAAAATTCAAACCATTCGCAGTGATAATGGACTTGAATTTTTCCTCACTGATTTTTATGCTTCAAAAAACATTACCCATCAAACTTTTTGTGTTCTACGCCCCAACAAAATGGGGTGGCGGAATGCAAACATAGACATCTTTTGAATGTCGCTCGTGCTCATTTGTTTCAAGCACATCTCCCTAAACATTTTTGGGGAGAAACAATTTTCACCACCGCCTATCTTATTAATCACACACCATCCTCTGTTCTTAAAGGCAAAACGCCTTTTGAACTTCTCTATAACAAACCACCCACCTACTCTCACCTTCGATTATTTAGTTGTCTATGTTTTGCTTCCACACACGCCCAACGTCCTAGAAAATTTGATGCTCGTTTTAGTCAATGTATCTTTCTTGGATCCCCTTACGAGCAAAAAGGATACAAAGTCTACGATCTCACCCATAAAAAGGTCATTGCTTCTCATGACGTAATCTTTCAAGATGAGACTTTTCCTTATTTTTTGACAAAATGCACAATCACCTCGCTGACCGGTCCAACATACTTCCCTGATCGGTCACCCATGCTCCATTTTTTTTTATCCTCCAACGGTGTTTTTCTCTGACCGGTCGGACCACTCCCACTGACCAGTTTCCCAATCCAACGTCTCTGTCACCGACCGGTCAGAAACCTCGGAACCCCAACCCCAAGAAGTCGCCCCTGCCCCTGTTCCACCCTTAGAAGACCCCCTTTCCCACCTCGCACCTCCACTCATGCCACCCGTGAATCAACTTATCTTCAACAATATCAACTTGATGCTCGATTACCTTCCCGATCGTCTCATTCATCTGATTTGAACGTTGGGCCTTCTACATGTATTGTTTACCCCCTTTCTGATTTTCTTTCCTATGACCATTTATCCACCTCTTATAAGGCTTACACCACTTCTTTTTCTTTAGTCAAAGAACCCACTAGTTTTATGCAGGTTATGCAAGATCCAAAGTGGCGTCAAGTCATGAGAAGTGAGATTGATGCTTTAGAAACCAATAACACTTGGACTTTACAGCTTCTTTCTCCTGGGAAACATCCAGTTGGTTGTAAATGGGACTATAAGATCAAACTTAATACAAATGGTAGTGTTGAGTGCTACAAAGCCCATCTTGTGGCTAAAGGATACAGTCAAGTTGAAGGTATTGATTACCAAAAGACCTTTGCTCCTGTTGCTAAATTGACTATTGTTCGTTTTCTCCTTGCTCTTGCAGCCATACAGGGTTGGCATTTATGTCAACTTGATGCCAACAATGCTTTTTTTGTATGGTGATCTTTTTGAGGATGTGTACACGAGTCTTCCTCCTGGATTCGGTCAAAAGGGAGAGACTCGAGTATGCAAGTTGAACAAGTCCTTATATGGTCTCAAGCAAGCCTCGAGACAATGGTTCCTTAAGTTATCCTTTGCTCTCATATCAGCAGGCTACAATTAGTTTAAGGTTGATTACTCATTATTCGTCCGATCCAAGTATGTTGTTGATGTAATATTGACAGGTAATGATCTCCAATACATTGAAGAAACAAAACAATTTCTAGCTGCAAAGTTCAAGCTCAAAGATTTAGGAAAATTGAAATATTTCCTTGGCATTGAAGTCGCGAGGTCATCCAAAGGGATTGTTTTATCTCAATGAAAATATGCACTTGAAATATTAGAGGACACATGGTATCTTGGAGAAAAGCCTTCACGTTATCCTATTGATCAAAACTTGGTGCTCACACAGGATGATGGGGATCTACTACCAAATCCAACAACGTACCGCAGGCTCGTTACGAGACTAGATTTGGTTTATCTGTACATGTTCCAAGTCAGTTTATGGACAAGCCCAGAATACCACATTTGTATGCTGCACACAAGGTCTTGAGATATATCAAGGCTTCACAGGGACATGGTATTTTGTTTTCTTCCACCAGATCATTACAAATGAAAGCTTATTGTGATGTAGATTGGGCTAGATGTAGAGATACTAGGAGATCCATTACATGTTATTGTGTTATGCTTGGCAATTCACCAATTTTTTGGAAAGCTAAAAAACAAACTATAGTGGCAAGATCTATAGCTGAAGCAGAATATAGGGCCATGGCTTCCACATGCTGTGAGTTAACCTAGTTGAGGTACATTCTTAATGATTTGCACATTAATTATTAGGGGTGGGCAATGTCGGTTCGGTTCGGTTTTGAGCCCCAAACCGATTTCATTCGGTTTGCCCAAAACCCAAACCGAAATCGAATTTTGTATTTCGGTTCGGTTCGGTTGGGCCGAAATTTCGGGCTCAAGCACTTGAAAGAATTTCATTAAAATATGCCCAATTATTTTACAGACCCAATTTTTAGCCTAAAATTGAAAACTTTGAGAGAATGGGCGGCGATTCAGTGCAACAGGGTGTACTACAGTGCATTTGTTGCACTAATCATAATCAGGTATTGACACCTACCTGTTATTTAGTTATTTATATATATCTAATTAATTGGTTGGTTCGGATATAAATCGGTCAGTTCAAAGCCGTAAACCGATTTCGAACCGTTTATAATCGGTTCGGTTCAATTTAAATTATTTTCTTTCTACTCATATTTCGGTTCGGTTACCGAACTTAATTTGAAAATCGGTTCGGTCGGTTAACCGAATTTAAATCAGTTTTTGCCCACCCCTATTAATTATCCATATTGCATCTAATCCAATTTTTCATGAGCGAACAAAGCATATCAAGATTGATTGCCATTTGATTAAAGAGAAGATACAAGAGGGTACTATTCTTTTTTTTTTTAAATTAACCTTCAGGAGAGTGGGGCAACTTAGAGATGCCAGACCTTTATTACTTGATCAAAAGATTTTATACAAGTCGGGGGTACATTACGACTTTACTCGATAAAGGAAACCAAACCCCAAGAATTAAACCTAAACCACCAAAGGATTTAAAATCAAGAAAATCAAGACCTTATTCACCAAGAGGAAAAGCCTCTTAGGCCTTAAACAAGAAATTCAAAACCTTATTCACCAAGAGAAAATGCCTCTTGGTGAAAAGGCTTTGAAACATAGTGACTTTAAAATCCAAGAGAAAAATCAAAACCAAACGAAGCAACCAAACTAAAATAATAAAACAGAGATAGAAACTCTGTTTTATTCACAGCAGAATCCATGCTCCCATAACAAGCTCATAACATCAAGAGTTCAAAACCACTCCCACTGTCGTTCCAATGCTACTCCAAAAGTCGTTTCCAGTGCTGCTCCAACTGCTGTTTCAAGAACGTCCAACACCAAGGGATGCACCGCTAACAACCATGCACCGTCCAACTCCCTTGAAACACAGTACAGCTCCCAGCTCCATGCTATTTTCATTTAAGCTCCTATGCAACTTTTTATTGACGTAGTAAAAATTTCCTTATCTCTCCCAATGTCTTTCATCTACCTAGGTGGATGTAGGGCGTTTGGCACTTATCCAAACGAACGAGACCTGCTATTTTGGTAGGTAGATTTGAATTCGCATAATCCTGACTTATCCCATCCTTTTGCTTTTTATTTGCTAAAGCGTCCGCCACAACATTTGCTTCCCTGAAAATGTGTTTAACACCTATCACCATATCCTTGGCTAGCATTTTGATCTCCCTCCAATTATTCTCAAGTGACCAAGGAATTTTGTAAACTTCAAAGAACCATCCACGAACAAGTTTCGAATTCGTTTGGATAATCACCTTTTGAATACCCAACCTAATGCATAATCGAACTCCTTCGAACCGCTAAAACTTTCGTTTTATTATTATAACCTGAGCAAAAAACAAAATGATTCGCCGTAATGCAGTTACCCCTATCATCTCTAACAATGATACCACCAGTCGCTTTATTCAATCTAGAAGACCCATCAACATTAATGGCAACAAAGCCTTCCAGAAGAAAAGTCTAGTACACAATCCTACTTCCCCTATTAGTCACTGCTACAATATGGAACCCCAGAGCCTTAAGCAGCTCCTTATTAGCACTTGTGCGCTTGGGTTTAGAGAAAGAATTAGCCATCCGCAATCCCCTTCTGACAAGAAGAATTACCGCCAAAGCATTCGGTTTGTCACTTTCATAGACACATTAATGTTGCCAAATTAGCTCAAGCCTTTTCGGAAGTAGGCAACATACCCACTTGCGTACTCAAATTAGCTCTTCGGAACCAAACCTTCAGAACGGTTGAGATCTCCGCCGGTCTTCTCATGTGGATGTAAAAAATGGTGTGAAAATGCCGCCATATAGCCGACGCCATTCTACCGTCTATGAATAAATGCTTCAGAGATTCAGAATTCGGATTATCACAACATGAACATCTCGAGGCAAGACTGATTTTGCACCCGTGCAACTCCCCATCTACAGAAACACTTTTCGGCAACATTTTCCACACAAAAACTGAAATTCTAGTAGGCAGTAAAGGCTGCCAAATCTTCTTAAATAAATCTACTTCAATACCCCTAACCCGTGACAGTTCATAGGCTGAGCGAGTACTAAATATACCATCCACTTCCATGATCCACACACAAGAGTATTCCCTCTGCTCGTTACTTTGGATTCTCTATTCATAAGACAATTTTGCTAAGTTCCTTAGCAGAGCGACAACCATTTCGAATTTCCCTTCCTTAACTTCCTTAACCGTGGGCCACCTTTCTAAAGTTACCAACTCCTCAGGTCTCCTAAAAATTGCCATACCATTCCAATTATCATCAAAGAAACTGGAATTTCCCTATCCAATATGCCAAACATAGTTTCTAACAAAAATTGGTCTAGCTTTCGTAACCACCTTCATAAATGGCGATGCACCACTTTTCTCTTTCTGACCCATTAATGGAACTATTGCCTTCCAATATTTGCATCTCATAAAATTAGCCCACAACGACTCTGAGTTGTGAAGATGCCACAAAGCTTTTAAACGAAAAGCTTGAATGACTGACAAGAGATTTTGAACACCTAGACTGCCTTCATCCAATGATAAACAAAATTTTCCCCAAGCAACCCATTTCTTTTTCAACCTTCCTTCACAATCCCTCCAGAAAAAAATCGCCAATAGTTTCTGAATCCTCTTTAGGACTTTATGAGGAACACATATAGCACTTATCATATAAACTTAAATAGAACTTAGAACATGCTTAATTAAAATCAATATGCCTCCAGGAGATAGTAGCTTCGTCTTCCACCCATTTATTCTTTTTTGAATTTTGCTTACTAATTCATCAAAGAAATTAATTTTGCATCTATCCTGGTAAATAGGGACCCCTAGGTACTTCATTGGAGAACCTCTGTACTGAAAGCCAGTATATGTCTTCACCGCCACCACTATTTCTGCTAGAGCTTTTCCTCCACCATAAAGGAGTTTTTTTTTTTACAATAATTTTTTGACCGGAGGCCCTAGCATATCTCTCCAAAATTTTCATACAACCTGTAATCGGCGATTTTCTCCCATTACCTGAAATCTATAGATGAAATAACTCAGATCTAAGGCTTGTGTTACCTTTACGTAATGAAGCCCTAACAAAACCTTAACTTCAAAACTTGGGTTTGCCAAAGCTTTCCCACTTCAAATACATTTGATCTACAACAAAATAACATGTGAGGAATTCGAATGTCATGGGAAGCTTTGAATTTGAATACATTTGCTCAAGCCAACCACTCTTCCATCTTCCCCATGTTGAATACCTCAACTCTCCATCTCTACAAGGGTACGATCAGTTGGATGTAATATTTGACCGTCCACGTGTGTGGTTCAAGTAACGAACGGTTAGGATCAACATGTTCTCACATCGTGCCTGATATTCATGTGAGGAGTATTTTCTTCATCCAAAATAGGTAGAATGATGGCACGTGAGGTGTTTGACAGTCAAGGCATGTTGACTGCTAGTCTTAGGGGGTAAATGCAATATGATTAATGATGATACATCAAAACAAACCAACTATCACAACCATACACGTGGCATGTTGACCCATCACGAGAATACAACACCTGATCTATTGGGCCAGCTCATAAAGCCCAGGAAGAATGAGGCCAATTATAAAGGCCCAGACTAGGCCCACCACTAAGGAAACGTAAACAGGACCCAAATCCGAGCCCAGACAAGTCAGAGCCCAAGTTCAGGCCCAATACGATTTCTCTCATAAAGAAAAAGAATGTTGCACCAGGAAAGAGTCATGGAAGGACTTACGCTTCCACGAACGCATCTCCATCAAGGATGAGACTGTCACAAAAACATCTCATTCCGTTGCGCCTCACATGCTTAAGTCACACGAAGAGTTAATCATGACCATTATAAAAGGTAAAGGGAACATTTGACCAATGTATGCAACTTTAACTGAGTTTTGTCCAGATTTACTTCCTTTTTCCAACAAATTTACTGACTTAAGCATCGGAGTGCCTTCGACTACCAAAAAGGTGGCCCTTGGCAGTCTAACAGTTGTTTTGCAGGTCAAATTTACAGGAATACGATTTTTTGACTTATTAGTTTGGCGTCGTCTGTGGGGAACGACGCGTTTCAAGAACAAAACACAGTGACAGGGCACACCACAACCTAACGAAAGATTGACAAAGCCATCAGAAAAAATAATGCAGTTTACAAATCCCCAATCCAGTAATGATCGCGACAACTCTCCCACTGACGCATCACTAACGACTCAAGGAGAATATGTGACCGAAAACACCGAACCAATAGCATCCGAGAATGCGGATCCACTACACACAATAGTCCAGCCAGCTCAAACGACCGTCGACACTGCCACGGACCCTCGGGTAGATTTGCTCACGGCCCCAGATGAAATACATGACATAGATGCTGAAGAAAATCACCCAGGAACGTGTTAAGCCAGGCGACCCTACTCCAACACCGCCTCAACAAAACTCCACTATCCGAACTCAAGGGAGTGACGAAGCCTTAGCTGAACCCCAATAGGAAAACGCCGAGAGCAGCGAACTCCACCGAGACAAGACTCCGCAGTGCGGTGGAACGGTTGCCGAGATCCCATTCAGGATCAGAGTCACGGACCCCAATGTACTATACAAGTTGGTCAAGCCACCATTTTCTATCAAACTCATGAAGAAAACAATGCCAAAGAATTTCACTCCGCCAAAGTTTGAAGTGTACGATGGTACCACTGACCCAACTGATCACCTAAGACATTTTCACCACATGATGGCTTTAAAAGAAACCACAGAGTCGATCCTATGCAGAATGTTCTCAACCAGCTTCACATCCACAACAATGAACTGGTTCAACAGCTTGCCACCGAGGTCAATAGACTATTTCCAAGCCTTAGACACAGATTTCATTACCAGATTCATCGGGAGCCAGCGGCCACTACCTTCTACACGTCCGACAGAAGCAAGGAAAAACAATACGAGAGTATGTTACTCACTTCACCAACGAGTTAATAATGATTGATGGATGCATCAACGACACATCTATTGCAACTTTCGTCGTCGAGTTGGAGAGAAGCACCTTCTTTGATGCTCTCAACTTGGAACCTCCAAAAGGCTTGGCGGTTTGATAATCACATGATTATAACATTTTTTACCTCTTATTATATTTTTGTTAATCCTTGTTTTATTTTATTTTAAATTAATTATTAAAATTTTGTGTTTTTGTAGAATTCGGAGCAATAACGAAGAAAAATGCAATAAATAAATCACAAACGATGACTTTAGAGGAAGTGGAGGTGAGAATAGCCTAAGCCCATAACTTAAACTCAAAACCAAACCCAAAACCAAATCCGTAAACCCAAACCCAATCAAACCCAAAGCATATTCTCTTAATTATCCAAGATTTTCGTTTGATTTAAGCTTTAAATCACTCATTGAACCCTCCCCTTAACTTGTCCAAATTCATTTTCTCAAACCCAAAGCATATTCTCTTAATTATCCAAGATTCTAGTTTGATTTAAGCCTTAAATCACTCATTGAACCCTCCCCTTAACTTGTCCAAGTTCATTTTCTTAATTCTCTATAAATACAATAGAAATGAATAAGAAAGGGGAAGAAAAGAAGGGAAAAAAAAAACAATATACAGAATATCAAAACCTCTTCTTCACAATTTGTGATTCTCATCACCATCCCAACCAAGCAAAATCACCACCAGACAGAAGCAGATCGCCCACAACGTCTTTCCACCTCTCTCTCTGTTCGAATTGAGGAAGAAATGTTGGGGCACTATTTACACCCACTTTATAACTCAGTACACCACAGAGACTTAAATCAAGTTGACGCTACTAGCTCCCAGTGAACCTTGCTGAGAAAGATCATAATTATTTGCACCCACTGGGATCTGCTGAGCCACACTGGACCTGTTCCTGTTTGCATCCTGCTGAATGCTCTATAACACCACAGTGAATTAAATCTCAAACTCTAGAATTAATTTCATTTTACTTTATTATTCCATGATTAATATTAATTGATTCACGATTTATAATATTTTACTTTCACCTAATATGTCATTCATCTTAGGTTAGAAAAATATTATGTTATAAATCAAGCAGGTTTTAATTGAATAATTAAACTTGTGATTAATTGTGCCATAAAAAGACAATTAATGTTAGGAGTTTATACATTACTAGAGTCATTTATTTGAAATTGGAATAATAAGAAAAATTAAATATAAGCTTGAAAAATATTTTGCAAATTGTGGTTTCCCTCCAACTCTTTTATATTATTTATTGTTATTTTTATTACTTTTGTTTAACTCGGATTTTTAAACACTGTAACCCCTATTTTCTCCAAATTAGTTTAGGTAAATTATTAAATTCAATTTAATCCACCTTCCTCGTGGGATCGACCCATACTTGCCGTTGTCTACCAGTTAGACACCGTGCACTTGCGGTTATTACAAGCGGGTCAAATTAGCCTGTTTATTTAAGCCGGTTAAACTCGCAACAAGTTTTTAGCACCGTTTCCGAGGAAGGTAGCTGTGTAATTGAATTTAATATTTATTTTCACTAATTTTAAAAAAACAAAATTTTATTTTTATTTTGTTAAGTTCTTTTTACACTCATTTCGTGTTATTTGTTTCATTTTGCAGAATACACGCTTCTCGAGAAAATTATATGATTCTGAAAAAATAATTTTATTTATTTATTTTGTGAGGTGAGTTTGTATTTTATTTTCACCTCGTTTTACGAGTGTGTGGTGTAATAATTTTTGCAAACTCTATTGTTTTCCATTTTTAATCACCTAAAAAAAATCCAAAATTTTCCTAGTCAAAAGAAATTATAGGGAAACAATTTTAATTGTTACCCAATAAATTTTTTTATTATTTAGAAATCCGACTTCTAAGACCAAGACCAATAATTTGATTGCATATGCTTGTGTGCTGATTGAAACGGATAAAAAAAAGTCGGACTTTTTTTTTAATTGTGCTAACTTTTTGTGCAGAACGGAATACGCACATTGTAAGTACTTCTATCAAACGCAATGTATTAGCGACCCGGGTGCTTTGTGTAATTGTTTGAAATTATATGATTGGTTGTTTAATTTCTGTAATTGTGGATGCTAAACTTTAGTAATTCATAATAAGCAGACCCAGCTTCTAAATAGAAACTGGTGGGACTTGATATCCCCACTTCATCACTCCACCTATGTGAAACCAATAGCCAAACATAATTAAAATCAGTTAGCAAGTTAGATAGAGCCATCTTTTAGGTATGGTGTTCGTAGGACAACCAAGACCAAGGTGAATCCAATAATTTTTGTGTTGACCAAAGCTAAAAGTGACGATGAGTTTAATCAATTCAATGAACTTCGAGAGGCCACTGCCACAAGGGTAATTTACCCGGTACGCCGAGTCATAAGTAAGCTACGATCCACAAGAAGAATTGGTGTAACTAATAGTTTTGGGTTCGAAACACAAGCCTCAAGTGTACATTTAACATCACATCGTTCTCACATCTATTGGCTTACATAGCAGTAGCACAAGGAAGTACTTTATTGGACCATTGTAACCTCCTTCTCTTGTGCGATAATCCGGTTTCTTTGAAACAAAATTCTAGCCTATTGATTTTGAACTTTGTGGTGTAAAGTATACACTCTTAGGATCATCTTGTAGCACCCATTGCTCTGATATAAAGATTACATAAGAAATAATGTCCCCCAAAGATAAAAAGATAATTAATCTCAAAAACACTGATTACTTAGGGAGGCATTTTTTCTTGTGCATCAATTGGTTGCCGATTGTGTTTGAGTCTGTGCGTGATTTTTTTTAAGGTTAGTAAACATTTCAAACCTCACTTGGTGTAGACCTGTTTATGCGTCTTTGGGAACGGGATTCGAGAAGTAGACTAATTTGAGAGGATCCTGTAGAGTTGTCTGAAGTCCCCATTGACCTTCTAGAATCTTTCTCCTTGTCGAGTGAGACCACTGAAATGGCTGGGGAGAGAGCATTTAAGGATTATTTCTCTCCGCGTTCCAATAACACCCCATCTTGCATTGTCTTACCCGAGACCAATGCAAATTTCGGATGTGGGTATAATCTACCCAATTTCGGATAGTCCTTGGGTCAGTCCTGTTCAAGTTGTCCCAAAGAAGTTAGGGGTAACGGTAATCAAGAATGACAAGAATGAATTAGTACCAACCTGCATGACCACGGGGTGGCGAGTATGTATTGATTACCGTAAGTTAAACTTGGTGACAAGGAATGATCACTTTCCTCTTCCTTTCATTGATCAGATGCTTGAAAGGTTAGCCGGACATGATTACTATTGTTTTCTTGATGGGTATTCCGGTTATAACCAAATCCCCATTGCACCCGAGGATCAAGATAATACCACATTCACTTGTACCTTTGGTACTTACGCATATCGGAGAATGCCCTTTGGATTGTGTAACGCACCCGCTACTTTTCAGCGGTGCATGCTTAGTGTTTTTTTCGATATGGTTGAGAGGTTTCTCGAGGTGTTTATGGATGATTTCTCAGCATTTGGTGATTCATTTGATGAATGTCTACATCATCTAATTTTAGTGTTAAATAGATGTGTGGAGAAGAATCTTGTCTTAAATTAGGAGAAATGTCATTTTATGGTACGACATGGCATTGTTCTTGGACATGTAATTTCACACAAGGGAATTGAAGTCGACAAAGCTAAAATTGATTTAATTTCGAGTCTTCCGCCTCCAAAGACGGTTAAGGAAATTAGATCTTTTCTAGGCCAT
The DNA here is from genome assembly GCA_963556465.1 of Berberis vulgaris. NCBI lineage: Eukaryota > Viridiplantae > Streptophyta > Magnoliopsida > Ranunculales > Berberidaceae > Berberis > Berberis vulgaris. The sequence goes on from OY747137.1 coordinate 7,944,513, forward strand.
GCTGGATTTTATCGGAGATTCATCAAAGACTTTAGCGAAATCACTTCTCCTTTATGCAATTTACTTGCTAAAGACGCGGTTTTTGTTTTTGATGAAGATTGTTCGAAAGCTTTTGAGAAGCTTAAACAATTATTGACTTCAACTCCAATAATCCAATCTCCTAATTGGAACTTTCCCTTTGAGCTTATGTGTGATGCTTTCGACTTTGCACTCGGAGCTGTCCTAGGACAACGATTGGACAAAAAGCCACATGTCATTTATTACGCTAGTAGAACTCTACAAGACGCACAACTTAATTACTCCACCACTGAGAAAGAGTTATTAGCTGTAGTCTTTGCTCTAGAGAAATTCCGGTCTTAGCTTATAGGATCCAAAGTAATTATTTTTACTGATCATGCGGCGTTAAAGTATCTTTTCTCTAAAAAAGATGGTAAACCTCGCCTAATTCGATGGGTCCTATTGCTACAAGATATTGATATTGAAATTCGGGACAAGAAAGGTTCGGAAAACGTTGTAGCTGACCATTTATCTAGACTTCTGGTAGAGTCATCTAGCAAATATTTACCACTGAATGAGTCATTTCCTGATAAGCAATTATTTTCTCTCTCCCAATTACCTTGGCATGCAGATATCGTGAACTATCTTGTTACAAGTCAATTCATTTTAAGTGATCTAAACAATATAGATCCAAATTTCTTGCTGAGGTTAGACATTTCTTCTGGGATGATCCATACTTGTTCAAGTATTGTCCTGATCAGGTTATCAGGAGATGTGTTCCTGAGAGTGAATTTCACAGCATCATCTCATTTTGTCATGAGCAAGCTTGTGGTGGTCATTTTATCTCTAGAAAGATAGCTGCAAAAGTTTTGCAGAGTGGTTTTTATTGGCCTACCCTTTTTCAAGATACTCATGCCTTTTGCACCACTTGTGATCGATGCCAACGAATGAGTTCCATTTCTCGTCACAACATGATGCCCCTTACTAATATTCTTGTGGTTGAAATTTTTGATTTTTGGGGTATTGATTTCATGGGACCATTCCCGCCTTTGTTTGGCAATCTTTTCATCCTTGTTGCTGTGGATTATGTGTCCAAATGGGTAGAAGCGATACCCTGTCAAACGAATGACCACAGGGTTGTGGTAAGATTCTTGAAAGATAATATCTTTTCTCGTTTTGGTATTCCGCATGCCATTATAAGTGACGGTGGTTCTCATTTTTGCAATAGACTGTTCGAGCTATTAGTAAAAAAATACTCCTTCACTCATAAAGTTGGTATCCCCTATCATCCACAAACAAGTGGGCAAGTTGAGATTTCCAATCGGGAGATTAAAAACATTCTAGAGAAGACAGTCAGACCAGTCGTAAAGACTGGTCTCAACGTCTGAGTGATGCTCTCTGGGCTTATAGAACATCATTTAAGACCCCGATTGGAATGTCTCCATATAAGCTTGTTTTTGGAAAAACATGTCATTTGTCTGTGGAATTGGAACATCGTGCATATTGGGCCATCAAGACGTTCAATTTTGATATGGTCAAGGCTGGATCGCATCGCAAGCTTCAACTTAGTGAGTTGGAAGAGATCCGAAATGATGCGTACAACAATGCCAAAATCTACAAAGAACGAACGAAGATATTTCATGATAAATCCATTATTCGTAAGTCCTTTGAACCGTCTCAAAAAGTTTTGTTGTTCAACTCTCGATTACGACTTTTTCCTGTAAAGTTGAGATCTCGGTGGTCTGGACCTTATATTGTGAAAGCAGTGTTCCCACATGGAGCTGTGGAGATCGTTAACCCTAAGAATGGCCATGTATTTAAGGTAAATGGTTAACGACTTAAGCCATTCTTAGAGTTACCTCGATTAGAAGTCGAGGTTGATGTGATTCTATTAGAGGACCCTGTGTATCAGAATTGAAGATCTTTTGGGTTTGTCGAGCTGATGACGTTAAACCAAGCGCTACTGGGAGGCAACCCACCTTTTGTTGTAAGAGTGCATGTTGAGTGTGTATTTTATCTATTTCTATTAACTAATCCACAATTCTTTTGTCTCTGAACTCTCATCGGTGAATTACTTGTGGAAATTGGTAAAATCTTCACCGCGGTAATACTGTTCTAACCTCCTCTCATGTACTTATTTCATTCATTTGTCAGAATTATGTTGTTGAACATTGAGGACAATGTTTGGATTAGGTTTGGGGGTAGGGTTCATGAGTCGGTGAATTTTTCGTAGTGTTTTCTTTTCTTATTCATAAAAAAAAAAATTGTGCTTTTCTGTCAAGAAAACTTGGTCTTTTGCGATTATGAAAATGGAGTTTAAATGTTTTATGCTCAAGAAAATGCAAGCCAACTTGACATATTGGTATATTGATAAAGACTGAAAGTTTAGTATGATCCTTAAGTTAGATCTAGTTCATAAGATTTTTCAACTCGATTATTTTTGCACCATGAGCCATGTTAGCATAACTTGAAGTTGATTAGTGAAGTATATACTAGAAAACCTTAGAATAATAGTGGAGACTTAACCCTGAAAGTTTTGAAACTTTATATTTTTCCGAGGGTTATACATAAACTCTGATTTTTCTTGAGTCCGTATTATCTAGTTGATGATCTCATTATTCTCATTTTTCTGATCAATTGCTTTGGGAATGACATCAAAATTGAATTATTACACTAGAACTTCTTGGCTTATTCAATTGAAATGTCATAATACTGACCCGAACTTAGGAAATGATCTATGTATTTCCCCCCCTTTTCTTTAGACCATTAACTAGCCTTTTAACTTACTTATAACATTAACCTTTTGTAGCTTTTTGAGCCTTAGAATAACTTTTATTTGTTAACCCATTAACCTTTACCCAACTTTTCTGAGAATGTGTATGGATGGATATACTTGGTGTAAAAAGGGCATTAAAGAGCAAAATATGAGATATTTCATAAATCCTCTATGTGAAAAAAAATGATTCTTCAATGAGGATAAAGATGTGAGAATGAAGAAAAATTGATGGTGCCCAACATTGATTTATTCTTGACAGCCCTAATTGTTCGTTGAATGGGTGTATACATTCCTAGAAATTTTTGTTAGAATCCTTTGACATTCCTTATTAACCATTACCCAAACCCCGTTACAACCCAACAAAGTCCTAGTTGATCTTAGGTAAAGGTTGGTTCCGTAGATGTGGAGATTTAATAACCAAGACCTATGGTGTTTGATTCAACATTCCCAAAAGTAATTGATATTCCTGTCCATGAGATCATGTTCATTCCATTCTTGAAAAGTCCGTTTTTCATAATACTATATGTGAGATGATTGTCCATTATTTACTCTTTCCTTATATATAAACTGAGTGAAATACCAAATCTCTGAGTGCTTTATTGTGAGTGTCATGAGAGGTTTGAAGTCAAAACAAACTTTCTACAGGAGATTGTCATTATTTTACTTTGAAATGAAAAGTTAAGTGCTTTTCACACACACACATTGAGTTGAGGATGATTATGAATATTTTCTAACTTTTGGAGAATATTTATTTATTTGGAGATTTGTTGATACACGAAAATGACACTGTTGGTTTCTTGCATATCTTGAAGTTTTAAAATAAACACTGTTTGACCAAGTTTTGTTGAGTCAGTAATGTTTGTGGGTAACATTTTTTGGAAACCCTCACGAGACTATAACTCGCCCCCTAGAGGTAATCTAGGGGTTCAAAGCCTTGTTACACGTTTTCAAAGGTAAGTGCAATCGACGATGCCTGCGAAAGTGAGTTAGGATTTTCTTTTCAGTTTTCTTCTTTGTTTTGCTCGAGGACTAGCAAAATATAGGTTTGGGGGTATTTGATAATCACATAATTATAACATTTTTTACTTTTTATTATATTTTTGTTAATCCTTGTTTTATTTTATTTTAAATTAATTATTAGATTTTTGTGTTTTTGTAGAATTCGGAGCAATAATGAAGAAATCAAAGAAAAATGTAATGAATAAATCACAGACGGTGACTTCAGAGGAAGTGGAGGTGAGAATAGCCTAAGCCCATAACTTAAACTCAAAACCAAACCCAAAACCAAATCCGTAAACCCAAACCCAATCAAACCCAAAGCATATTCTCTTAATTATCCAAGATTTTCGTTTGATTTAAGCTTTAAATCAATCATTGAACCCTCCCCTTAACTTGTCCAAATTCATTTTCTCAAACCCAATCAAACCCAAAGCATATTCTCTTAATTATCCAAGATTCTAGTTTGATTTAAGCCTTAAATCACTCATTGAACCCTCCCCTTAACTTGTCCAAGTTCATTTTCTTAATTCTCTATAAATACAATAGAAATGAATAAGAAAGGGGAAGAAGAGAAGGGAAAGAAAAAAAATACAGAATATCAAAACCTCTTCTTCACAATTTGTGATTCTCATCACCATCCCAACCAAGCAAAATCGCCACCAGATAGAAGCAGATCGCCCATAACGTCTTCCTGCCTCTCTCTCTGTTAGAATTGAGGAAGAAAGGTTGGGGTACTATTTGCACCCCACCTTATAACTCAATACCACCACAGAGACTTAAATCAAGTTGACGCTACTGGCACCCAGTGGACCTTGCTGAGAGCACCTCGGCTGAGAAAGATCAGAACTATTTGCACCCACTGGGATCTGCTGAGCCACACTGGACCTGTTCCTGTTTGAACTCTGCTGAATGCTCTGTAACACCACAGTGAATTAAGTCTCAAACTCTAGAATTAATTTCATTCCGACAGTTCCTGGCCATATGCCCTGGCCTACCACAGGTATAACATAGGAACTGTGCTGATTCATTTCTTGAGGGGTGTTTCTGTCCATTCTGATTTCGCAGAGGATTCTGATTATGTTGTTTGAGGTTCTGGTTGTTTCAGTTCTGATAATTCCGATTATGATTATTTTGGTTCTTATTGTGAATTTGACTTTTCATAGTCTTTTCACCAAGTTTCAGAGCCACGGGGGTGAATTTCTTCGGGTTAAAAATAATCAGAAGGCCACACCTAATAAGCATGCAAATTGAGCTAATATCTTTACTAACGAAGAGAATGTGGAAAAGAGACTTATTTCATAAACAGAAAGAGAGAGAAGTAAAGAAGTAAAGCTAAATATATATTGTCTTCCATTATTCTCATTTTTAGGACTCTCATTACCAACATTTTCAGAGTCTATAACACTACAACCATGTTTAGGTATCAATCATCTATTACCTACACACTTCTTCCAAAAGCTTGTACCTTCTAACTTTACCTCTAAACACCTGTTTATTTGTACTAGTTGTCATTCTTGAAAGACTACTGGCCTTCTGCTTCTGATGATGAGCTGATAATGATGATTCTTCCATGATGATTGATGGTCGTTTCTTGATCATGGGGTTGCTGACATTCAACATAAAACTGCCTTTTTGACCATTGAAATTGATCTGCTTCTTACGATTCTTCTTGTTTTGATGATCACCTTCATTGCTATTATTAGTGTTGGATGAAATAGAGGAAGAATGGGTTGTTGTTGTTGGTGATTCAATCTTTTCTTCTTTCTTCAAACACCAATTGCAAATTCTTTCAGACCCCACTTTTGGATAAAGATTGTTGCAATATCTGCACAAAAATGAAAGAAAACACAAAATTAGAGACACCCCATTTTTCAAAATCTATAAAATAAAATAAAATGATTTGGTTTTGATATTTTTTGGGATTGGTTTAGTATGTTACCTGTGTTGAGATCTGAAGAGGCAGATTGTGCAGTGGAAGAGTTCATCTACTAAGCCAAAGTCACCACACATGCAACACTCTTTGGTTGGTGGTGGTGGTGCCACTGAAGCTCTTTTGCTCATTCTTGTTTCATTCATGTGTTGCGTGAGATAGAGAGATGGGGTCAATATTTAAAATGAACCCATCTACAAAGGCCTCAAAAAAGAAAAAAAAAATAATAATAATAAGAGAAAAAAAAAAAAAACCTTTGGATATGATTTCCACAATTTTATGAGAGGAAAGAAAAACAATGTAGCGTTCTTTGTTTACATTTTGTTGCTTCTGTACTAGTCACAAGTTATCGTTATCAACATTAGCCATCAGGACACTTTGGCATCTTCACAAGTCAAGTCAACTGTTTTTTTTTGCCATATTATTTTAAGGGGAGATTCTTTGTCAACAAATTGATTTTTAGAGAAGGATCTTGACTCAACAAATTGATTTTTAGAAATATTTTTAAATATAAAAGAAATATACATCTTGACAGTAGATAGGTTAGATGAGATTGATTTGTTATTATATGTCGATTTTTATGCTTTTTGCTTTTGAACACATTGATTTGGTGTCTATGGATTTTCCCATGATATTTTTTTTCTTTCATGTAAATCTAGAATATATTTTGTGTTATTTTTCTCATCCTTTCTCTTGGATTTTGTCATAAAAAAAAGTCAAGAAAACCTATACCCTGCCTCTTTATTCCAAACACATGCTATGGATGGACAACACACTACATTAAATTGACATTTTTTGTAACAATCCAAAAAACGGTAACACTTTTGAGCTATAACAATTCACAAAGCAATTTTACACATTTTCACAAACAAAGTGATTCAATAATTGTATCACCAAAAATAGTATGGGCTTACAAGTAATGCTATTCATGGTGATCTAATTTATTGTATCATTTTTCATTTCGTTAGACTTAAATTAGTTTTGACTAAAAAAATCCCCTTTTGCGACGACTCTTAGCGCGACGAGGGAAGTTTTGTCGCTCAACATTATCCTAGCGCGACGACATATTTAATTTCGTCACGCAATTACAAAAAATAGCTAACTACTTAACGCGACGAATTGTTTCGTCGCGTCAAAACCTCTTTCGCGACGAAGTTAAAGTTTTCGTCGCATACCTAATATGCGACAACGTGTCGTCGCTTAAAACCACATATTTTGTCACCCTAAAATACCTAGGGCTACATGTCGACCACTTTGAACGACCAACTTGAATATCCTCGGGTGACACACTGTTTGGTCGCATAAACATATCTTACACGACGACCTGGAAACCGTCGTCGCATCAAATATCTTACGCGACGAACTGGAAACATTCGTCTCATCCAATATCTTACGCGACGCACAGGAAACCTTCGTTTACCAATATCTTACTGATGCGCTAATTTAGTAGCACACAACTTAATACCCTGCTTTGTGATTTGTAGTATAGAATAAGTAGGGATCGTTCTAGACCGGAGATTAGAGGGCTTGTTAATTACACTAATAATAATTAAAAGACAACTAACAACCTAATTAATTAAATAAAAGGGGATTGAATTTTCTAAATTAAACTATGAAAATAACTACGAAAATTAATCTAAAGATAATAAACTAAAGAGATGGCAAAGATGAGAAATTAGCTAAGGGTCTTATCTCCACACACCAAACACATGCTTATAAATCAATCTTCAATAATCACTTGCTAACTCGTGAGAGACAATGCTCAAGACTAACCGTGACCGCACTGCATTAATCTTATTATTTTCCCAAGTTCGTTGAATTAAACTAAGCGTCGCTTTCAAACTATTCTTATCATGCTATCTAAACAGGAATCGCAAGTTAAATAGGAATCTAAGATCATTAAGTTTTGTGGAAAATATGAACACTGACTAGGCAATTACAAGTATGATCAACATCTTGTTCTTGCCTAGGTTTTGACTTAACCTTACCAATATTCCTTGGTATTTACTACTTGTGAGTACAGAATCATAACAATAAGGTGAAACTCTCCTATACTCTAGCCCCAAATCCTAGCATATTTACTAAGTTGGCCACCTTAACAAACATACAAAGAAAAATTCTCTATAAAGCAGTTAAGCAAAACACAATCACTAATAGCAAGGAAGATTAAATTCAATTAATTTATAAAGCACATGTTCAGGGCTTTGAATCCACCCCTAACTAAGAGGAGTTTAGCTAAATATAGTACTAAAAATAGCCTAATTATGCCTCTATCACTTACGCGATGAACAGGAAGCCTTCGTCGACCACTTTGAACGACCAACTTGAATATCCTCGGGTGACACACTGATTGGTCGCATAAAATATCTTACGCGACGAACAGGAAGCCTTCGTCTACCAATATCTTAAGCGACGAACAGGAAGTCGTCGTCGCCTAAAATACTTAAACCGAAATATTTCGTCGCCCTAAAATACCTAAGGCTATGTGTCGGCCACTTTGAACGACCAACTTGAACATCCTAGGGCGACAAACGTTGTCGTCTCCTAAAAATATCTTACGCGACGAACTAGAAACCTCCGTCGGATAAAGTATTCACAACCAAGATTCATCGCATAAAGCGAGCAGGTTCATCACCTAAAACATCCCGGGGCGACGAACGGTGTCGTCGCACAAGCTCTGACCTGTTCATCTTCTCCACGAATTAGAATAATCAGATCTGCGTTTTTCACTATTTTCTCCTCTCATTTTATTCTTTTTCTCTGCTCGATTGATTTCTCTCACTATATACTCCAAGCTTCCAGCACTTAATTAGGCTTCATCTTCTCTTTGCATCGCCGGCGCCGGCCACACCTCCAATCGTCTCTCTCTTTCACTTGGAGAACGGTGAGGAAATTACTAATTTTTTTTATTTTTTGAAATTTCATGAAATTAGGTTGCTATCATGTGGATTTTTGGGAGTGTCTCACATTGTTTTTCGAGTGCATACTAGATATTTATTAATTAATAATATCTACATCGTCCACTTGAAGAATTGTAATTGAGATGTTGCTGAAACTTTTCCACATTGAAACCTAATCGCATTAGTGTCGTTAACTCTCTTGAATTCTCATGTTTTGTTTATAAACTGAAAACAGGCATAATGGAAAGACAGTGGATACAAAATCAGGAAAAATGTTGTGATGAATATTTAAATGGGATCGAGAGCTTCATTGAGTTTGCAAGAGCACATGTCACTGGTACGATGAATCATATCAAGTGTCTGTGTCAATGTTGTAACAATTGTTTGTGGCAGACATTCAATATGATTTGATATCATTTGGCGAGGTATTGGATGATTCAGAATTATACGAGGTGGATTTATCATGGGGAGCAACGAGAATTTGGTTCGACTTCATCGAATTCCCAGCCACTTGTGCCGCACATTGAAGAAACGTCCATGAATGATAATGACCAAGTTATGGGTATAATAAATGACGCTTATCCATATGCATCGATGAACGAAGATGGCATTGATGATGTGGTAGGAGATACCGTACCTCCCAACATGCTGCAAAGTGAAGAGTTAGAAAACTATGAAAGACTGTTGAAACAAGCCCAACAAGCATTATACCCCGATTGCACAGAGTTCTCCCTGCTTATTGCCATTGTGGAGTCGATGCATTGCAAAGTGAAACATCATATGTCGAATAAGTGTTTTTCTCATTTAATGGAAATTATGAAGCAGATGCTTCCGAAGGAAAACGTTTTGCCTGAGGATTATCATAACGCGCAGAAATTGTTGAATGGTCTTGGTTTAGGGTATCAAAAGATTCATGCTTGCAAATACAACTGTGCATTATTTTATAAGGAAATTGAAGGGATGGATGCATGCCCTGTGTGCAATGAGCCAAGATATAAGCCTAATTCTGGTAATAAAACGAAGAAAATTCCACAAAAGGTTTTGCGTTATCTTCCATTGAAGCCCAGATTGCAGCGACTGTACATGTCGACGCACACTGCGAGTCATATGAGATGGCACAAGGAAGGAAGGGTTGATGATGATTTTTTGAGACATCCTGCTGATGGAGAGGCTTGGAAAACATTCGATACTATGTATCCCGATTTTGCAGAAGACCCGCGCAATGTCAGATTGGGGCTTGCAACTGATGGATTTAATCCGTTCGGAAATATTAGCTCTACTCACAGCACCTGGCCTGTCGTTATAACTTGCCCCCTTGGATGAGTATGAAAAAAGAATTTACAATGATGACTTTATTAATTTTCGGTAATCCCGGAAAGGACATTGATGTTTATTTGCGGCCGTTGGTTGATGAGTTAAAAGACTTATGGAAAAATGGTGTACGCACATTTAAGTCTACCAACACAATGTTTATGTTGATAGTAGCAGTGATGTGGACTATACATGATTTTTTCACTTATGGAAATATTTCAGGTTGGAGTACTCAAGGCTATAAGGCATGTCCGATATGCAATGATGATGTAACGTCTGATTGGCACGCAGGAAAGGTTTGTTATATGGGTCACCGTAGATGGTTGCCCCAGGATCACGAGTGGCGAACAAATAAGGTGGACTTTGATGGAAAAATGGAGAACGACACTAGACTTAGAGAATGGTTGGGGGATGAAATTTTGGCTAAGTTGAATAGCTTGAAATTTGGTCAGATTGGCAAATATCCCGATAATCGTGATACTAATTTGCACAGGTCAGCTACACATCTGAACTGGACGAAGAAGAGTATATTCTTCGAGCTTCCGTACTGGTCGAAATTAACGATCAGGCACAACCTAGATGTGATGCATATTGAAAAGAATGTGTGTGATAGTGTGGTTGGGACAATTCTTGGCATCGAAGGAAAATCGAAGGACACTATGAAAGCGAGAGAATATTGTATGAACATGGGTATAAAGAAACGGTTATGGCTTAAGAAAGTCGGTGACAAATGGGTAAAGGGACATCCATATTTTGCAGTTAAACCGCCAGTAAAGATAAAAAAATTTAAGTTTTTTTCTTCTGTGAAGTTTCCAGATGGATACGCATCTAATATTGCCCGTTGTATGAAAATGAGTGATGGGAAAATATCGGGATTGAAGAGCCATGACTGTCATGTACTACTGCAACGTCTTTTTCCGGTCGCTATTCGAGGAATTTTGCCATCGAGTGTTGTTGGCCCTCTTACAGAATTGTCGAGATTCTTCCAGCAGCTATGCGCAAAGTGTCTGCACAAATCGGATATAGAAAGGTTGCAATACGATATTATTAACATCTTATGCAAATTCGAACAAATATTTCCTCCGACATTTTTTACTTGCATGATTCACTTGATGATACATTTACCGGGTAAGGCAAAGCTTGGTAAGCCGGTCAATTATCGGTGGATGCACCCAATAGAAAGGTAACTCATATGCTTGTTTTCTAACTATTCTTCATTTATTGTAACGAGTTTGACATCTTTTATATTTTGTAGAATACTAGGCACATACAAAAGGTACGTACGGAACAGGGCAAGACTCGAAGGATCCATAGTGGAGGCATATATTGCAAATGAATCACTTACTTATTGTGCAATGTATCTCCATAATGTTGAGACGTCCTTCAACCGAACTCAACAAAATAATGACGGTGGTACTAGAAGTGAGACACTTTCTGTTTTTGCGCAACTCGCACGACCATTTGGCGAGCCACCAACAAATGATCAGTTTAGCGATAATGACATGAAAGTTGTGCATTGGTTCATACTAAAAAATTGTGACGAGGCCTTGCCATTTTTGGAGGAGCATGAAGAACTAATTAGGCGTAAGTATCCTTCACATTTACGGGTCTAGAAGCACCGTCAATTGTTTCCTGAATGGTTTCGCAAACACGTAAGTTGATAACTATAAGAAAATTTGATAATATTGCATTTTTTTATAATTGGTATTCAACATATTCTGAATATATGTAATTTTTCTTTTAATAGATGTTACAATTGAAGGAAGTAAATTCGACTCTTTACGATGATGAATTATCAAAATTGGCGAGAGGTCCTATTCGATCTGAAACATTTTCGGGTTGTTATGTGAATGGTGTTAAGTTTCTGGTTATCGAGCGAGACAACAATTTGAATACTCAAAATAGCGGCGAATCAATACTTGGCGGGGACGGCGACACCGCCGATGTTGATTTCTATGGTAAACTGACATCTGTAATTCAATTACTGTACAAAGACCGTTGCTAGGTGATTTTATTCAAGTGTCGTTGGTTTGATACAAACCCACATAAAGCCGGGAGTATTAAACGAGAATACGGTCTAGTAAGTGTGAACACAAACACACTTTGGTACGAGCACGATCCTTTTATTTTGGCAACTATGGCAAATTTTTTTTTTTTATCTAGATGATCCTAAAGCCGGTGGTGGATGGAAAGTAGTCCAGACGATCCAACACAGAAGTATATGAGACATTCTTGAAAAGGCTTCTGATGACCACAGTGATGACGACACCACTGATCAAGAGAATTCATCTTCAAGCATTCCCATTATCCAACAACCATTTGAGTTATTTGTCGAACTTCTTCCGATTGATGACGAATATGATGTTGAGGTATCACCTGCAAAAGATGGAGTTTTTGGAGAATCTGAGGCAACCATGTCAGATGAATTTGAAGAAGAAGTCGAAAGTAATTACTTTACTGATTCAAATTAAATACATTTGAAGAAATATAATTTGTTAGGTCGTTTACAAGATGTTAACCATATTATGTATTTTGTTAGTTCATTTAATTAAATTTGTTAATGTACTATGAATTTTTTACCATAAATTTGTTAAATGAATGTCGAAGTTCAATTAATTAATTAAATAATGATATAAAAATTTCTCTAAAATAAACAAATGTGATGTGTGTGCGACGAAATTAGAATATTTCGTCGCACAAAATGCTCCCCCCTTAAAATATTTCTGGCTGCAAAAAAATTGGGGTGAAATATTTCGCACGAAATTAAAATATTTCACACGAAATTAGAATATTTCGCACAAATTAGAATATTTTTGGCGGCAAAAAAATTGGGGGTGAAATTTTGAATACTGGCACGACGAATTCTCTGATATATAGCGATGAAGGCTTCGTCACGCAAACTCAAACCCATTTTATCAAAACTCAAACCCACGTCTCCTCTCACTCTGTCGTCCCCAAATCACAGCAGATGCAACATCTTTGAGTTCATCTGAGTTCGTGATTGCTTCTCTGAGTTCACCGCCCCACCACCGGATGTAGCTCCCTTCCCCTTCCTCTCTCTTGCCACCACAAGCTGCCCACCACCGCCTTCCTCTCTCGGCCGAATAGCCCCCAAGTATCTTCTCTGCAACTCTCTTCTTCTAGATCTCACTTTCAATCGAAATTGAAGGTAAGGATCTTCTCTGCAACTTCCATCCTTTCTCTTTCTTTAGATTTCAAAATCTATCGATTTCAATTACAATTGCATGTATTTGATTGGTGTTGTTGGTAACAATCTCTATTCAATTCAAGACAGGAGCTGCCCTATCATTGTTTGATGAAATTCCTCATTGTTTAGTTCCCTTAATGTTCTTTTGATCCCTGAAAACCCACTCCAACAAGTTGTTGGTGTCACATTGCTCAACTCTGCTCAAGTGTTTTTATACATTTGAGTTCAGCAGATGCATCTTGTGACCTGTTTAAGTGTTTTTTACAAGTTAGATCTTGAAATTGTTGGTTGTGGTTATTTTCAGTCTTGGGGGATTTACTGCATTGGTTTCAGCTGCAGACTTGCTTGAGCAAGTTGATGGTGTCACATTGCTCAACTCTGCTGGACAGTTTGGGAGTCCAAGTGGACAAACAAAGAGCAAAATTGAAGAAAATTTCTTAGAGAAGTTTCTCTTAAAGCCACTGAAAGAAGATTTTCAGCGTATAGTTCTTGGGTTTTTGTTTTGGCAAGCAAAGCAGCCTGCTCGGATTGAATCAGTCTTAAAAAGTGCAAGCCACTTCAAACTCTATGCAAAGCTCAATAATCGTGAATAAATACTGCACTAGTAACAATTAACTAGACTTCCTTCCTGAATTGAGAATGGTTTCAACAGTTTTGCTTGCTTTCATCCATGTTCTTGTTGAAGCAGGCCATAGATATATATATATATAAAACAAAAAAAAAATTATTTAAGTCGAAAGTTGTAAGATACCTCTGCTTGAAAATGAAAAGACATTTCTCTTTATTTGCAACTTGGATTCTAAAACTAAAAACCTGTGTCACTCATATAATATATATCAAGTTTTGGGAGCAAAGTTATCTGTGGTTGAACATCCGTCATCTGGTTCCAATGTTTGAAAATCCATATTTTGTATGGTTTTCAGTTGTAACCAGAGATGACATCCAGATCATGAGAGAGAAGGGAAGAAACTTGGGTTTGTAAATGATAGATAACGACCAGTTACAATTAGCGATTTACTGGGATATATGCTGAATAGAAATTGTTGAGTGGGTTTTTTTTCCCCTCTCACGCCAGCTTGTGATTGTTGTAGTTCATAGATTTGGTTGTAAGGGAAGACATCTGGAGTCTGTGAACAATGTAGATATCTGTCAAGAAATCATGGTCACTGATCTTTCCTCCACATACTTTTGTAGTCTGCATTCTGAGTTGCTGTAAAAGTTCTAGTTCTGTAATTTGTACAAGGACTAGACTTTGGTAGATGGCGAACTCGTCATTTTTTGGTAACAGTGAATTATTTGATATACTAAATGTCATGTTTATGATGATATACCATATCTCTTGTTTCATAGATCTCATTTGGTGGTGGAGTGAGTGGTTTGGTTCTTGATACCGGTCAAAAGTATCATCGCAGAGTCATCCAGGTAAGACTAGCCTCCCTTTATTATTTTTTATTTAAAGATATCTAATACATACATCTCACTTTCTTGTCTTAAATTTGTTTTATTATTAAAGTTGCAGTGCTCTTTCCTATCTACTATCTAATGGTAGATATTAGATGGTAGATATTATGATTCCTAAGTAAAGGGAGATTATTGGATTACTTTTGTTGGGGTTTTGAATTTCTTTATGTAAACATAAACTGAAACATGTGCTACTGTGTTGTGTTGTATGCATTTTTATTTTTCTTGCATATTGGGTGTCAAGTCGGGTTTTCTATGTTGATCTGAGTTGGTTGTCATTGGTCCAGTTCAGAAAATACAAGCTAACTTGGAAATTTTGTACATATATTGCTAGTGTGGACAAGGCTGATCAGGAAACTACCTTGAACAGTGGGACTTTAAATTGCTAAGTGAGGTTTGATTTGGCTAATTATTCATAATCCTTTTACTATCATAATCATGTCACAGGAATGATAATTTGACATGTTAACAATAATGTTCCTCACGCCTTAGTGGAGCTGAGCATTGGGCTGCAGTTGAGCAGTGGAGTTGGTTTTGATCTAGTCCTTGGACAATAATTGAGGTGTTTGTGGATAAAAATATAGCTCTAATGGAATTAGCGTTGAATGGACTTTCTTGGAGTATCATTATTGAGGATGGTTGTGTTGATCACATTGTGGCCTAGTTTCAAAACCATCCCTTCTTGGAGTGCAAGAAATCATTTGTCACTCCTGGGAAGGTTTGGATTACAATAGATTAAGATGGTTGGAACTAGGATCTGTCAAGTTACTTGACTGATAGGAAGGGGTTTGGATTTTTGCGCCGTCCGTATTGAAATATAGCTCTAATGAAATATATGTTCGTGTACCAAATCAGACTGATCCACTCATTATTGTTATTCTTGTGACGCGGCCTCATAAGTTGCTTTCATTAGTGGATTAACAACGGTTCCAATGTGGGTGCATTTGTATAATGTTCCTAAAGTCCTATGGAGTAGATCAGGATGGCAATAACTAATCTCCATGTATTGAAGGGAGGTTAGTTGTTGCATCCCCTCTGGCAAAGTCCTTGAATTAGGCTAACACCAAAAGTGTTGAACTTTGAAGTGAAATGAGGTGCTGAAAACCACCCTCAGAAATGAATCCCAACTCTGAACAGCATTCAAGTTTTAATTTCTGGAGAGAAGATAGATATCGGAGCCCCTCAGACACAGATGTTCTATTGGCATAGACTTTAATCTCGAATTCTGTAAGAGAGATCGATGCTAGAGATAGGTCCCTGTTGTAATGTGTGCTGAAGATGGTTGCTTAATTTTCTGGACTTCATTGTTTTGATGGACACACAATGATTTTGCCATCCTCCTGGATAGTATTCGAAAAGGAAAAAAGTTTGAACACTTGTGATTACTTTTAGAAGCTTCTGCAGTCCATCAAACCTGAAAATTTTTCTTGATTACTTTTAGAATTCATTTTGAATGGCACCAAATTTTGAATCAAACCACAAGTAGTACCAAATCATGACTCTGGTTTTTCAGCCCCTTTTCATTATTGAATATTAGTCTACAAATTGTAGAGATGATGATAGCACTGGTGAATATTTAGTCTAAAACCCTCTCCATTGCCGAAAATTTAGTGGATATTTTGCCTGTTAGATGCTTGTGCGCAATGCCTTTGACTCAGTGAAATTGGTCTGTGGAGATGCATAGCAAGTCCCCTTCTTGCTTTTAGAGCTCTGTTTCCGAACTATGTTCTACAAAACATTCCAAGATTACATGCAGTGAGTGCATCATTGGAAATGTAGTGCAATATTAGTTATTGTTATTCATGTGACGCGGCCTCATAACTAACCTCCCTTCAATACATGGAGATTAGTTATTGCCATCCTGATCTACTCCACTAATGAAGTTGTTTTCTTCCATGATCAGTTTTGGTTGTTCCCCATTGATTCAATCTTTCTAAATTTCTCCCTCTTTTGATCTAATTTTGAATAAGTTTTCTGATAGTAAAGCTCCAGTCTCTCTTATTGATTATTGTACTATAGTGATTTACATTTGCATATAAAATGCTAGACATGTACATTTATATCTCATCTACATTTGCTGTTGAAATTTAAAAAAAAATTGTTCTTCTTCCCCATTTATCTAGTTTTCTTCCCGAACCTTATGAAATTTAAGTTTTCTCCTTCATTATACATTGTATAGTTAATGTATTGTCTTATACGATATTCCACTGATTGCATCTATTTACTTTGTCTTCATGTTACTTTGTAATTGTTGTGTTTTTATTATTTTGGTTCAGATGGCTTCTTTGATAATAAGAAAACGTAGGTCTGTAATTGTTGCTGATAGTAGTTCGGTCGCCGCTCCTCCGCCCAACGTAGCTCATTCCACCGCCCAACGTAGCTCATTCATCGTTTGGATTAGTTCCTCAAGTTCTCACTCGACGAAGCGCCAGACGAACAAACCGTTGATCAACGGCTCCTGAGATTGCACTCGAGACTGTAACCATGACCGGGGATGTAAACCCCTCCCCCCAAGGAGATGGAGAGCCCCATAGAGGTAATAAACTTAAGTTTTCTTCATCATATTCGGCAAATTGAAATTTTTTTTTACAACAGCAAAGAAAACGAGGGGGCCCTGTAGACAACTAAAATCCCAAAGGATCACACGAACCACTAACACACACATTCCCGTAGTGTGGGATCCTAGTTATCGTCGCTCGCAATTGGCGAAGATTAATAGCTTGTTGGTGCATGACATCGGTACAATCATTCACAACCATTGCTCGATGACATCCTCATCTTGGAGTGAGGTCAAGCTCGAGACGCATGCCGAGGTGTTGGACGCGCTCACAGTAAGTTTTAGCCATTCATCTCAACCTTTAATAATTAAAATCTTAATAATGCAGAAAGTTGTGAAGGTTTTGCATGTTTATGCTTGTATTTTTACATGATTTGGTATAACTTATCTCTTTGGGCCTTAATATTCTCTAATAAATATTATTTAAAATTTCAGGTTAACTTTGAGTTTGACATGAATGATCCAAACATTCATGAATATATCACCGGTACGTGCGTGGATCGATACAGGAATTGGAAGCATGATTTCCATCGATAATTCCAATCGTTTTCTGATGTGTATAGTGCTAAGGCAAACCCCCAATCGAATTGGATCATAGGCCTGATGAGTGGGTGTGGTTGTGCGATCATTTTCGAACTCCCACATTTCTGGTAAGCATTAATGTTTTATTTAATTAAAATAAACATATTTATTTTTATATATGTAATAATGCATATGTTTAATATATATTTTGAATAATTATACAGAAAAGATCTGAGGCGAACAAGGCGAACCAACGTCAAAAGAAAATTTTACATCACTCTGGTTCATTGTCTTTCTCTTACAGGGTGGAGGAACGACGTCTAGTAAGTGAACTCATATGTTTCATTTCATTATTTTATTTTTAGTCAATACATTCAATTAAATGTTTATATTAGTTGGTTTATTATTTTAACAATGTTTTGTAGGAGGGTTCAAAATTCCCAGAAATCGACATGTTCAAGGATGTTTATGCACTACCTGGCAATGAGGTGGCCGTGAAGTTGCATGTAAGTTTTATTCTTTGCATTTTTTGCATGTTGTCACTTCTATTGTTTTAAAAGTTATTAATTTTTAATAATTTTTTTAATCAAGGAAACGATGGTGGAGAGGCGGGATGCCTACATGGAAAGAGTGGCCTCACAGCATTCTCCGGGAACTCCGTTGGAACAACTCACAATGGACAATCCTGATGCAGGATTACATATTTTGACAGAGACATCAGAATGATTGTTCGGGGGATGGGAAAAGCTAAAGTTCGTTAGGTCAACACCTCATCTTCAGCTTCGCAGCGGTCAGTCAGAATCGTTTCATCATTACAGTCGAAAGTGGAGGAATTACAGAATGAGTTAAATGTTGCCAAAGCGCGTGAGGCGGAGTGGGAGGCCCAGGAGGGGGAACGACAAGCACAAAAGGCAACTAGGTGGAGTATGTTATTAAGGGCTCTCCAGCAGTCGGGGATTAATTTGTCGAGCCTCCCGCTACTGTCGACAAATCATCATCATCCACCACATCCCTAAAAAATGTACTGATGTGTTTTTTTAATTTGTAACTATACAGTATGGTTTAAAATTTTTAATTTGTAATGGATACATTATGATTTTACATTATTAATTTGTAAAGTTAATAGTATTTAAATAAAATAGCCAAACCTTTCTATGCGTGAGACGATTCAATTAATAAATATTTCAAATTTAATTAAAATAAATATTTGAATTAAAATATTTCAAAATTATTAAACAGAACTTTAAGCGACAAAAATTTACGTCGCATAAGAATAGATCAAGCGTGTTTGGATTGATGTAACCTGTGTGACAACATTAGAGTGATGAATATTGTTGTCGCGTAAAGAATATCTTGTGCGATGAAAAGTTCGTCACCATTGAGTTAAGCCGACAAAGTCTAACGCGACGAAAGGGATCGTCACGATTGAGTTATGCCGACAAAGTTTAATGCGACGAAATGGTTAATCGTGTAAGTATATTTTGCACGAAGAACAATTCTATTTCTTGCGACGAAATTAGAGTCGCGCAAAACAGTATTACGCGACGCACCCTTTTGCAACGATCTTTGGTGTCGTCACGCAAAAAGGATTTTGTCGCGACGAGGATTTATTTTTGTCGCGCAAAGACTTGCGAGACAGAGTTGTGGTGTCGTCACGCAAAAAGGATTTTGTAGCGACGAAGATTTATTTTCGTTGGCAAAGACTTGCGAGACAGAGTTGTGGTGTCGTCACGCAAAAAGGATTTTGTAGCGACGAAGATTTATTTTCGTCGTGCAAAGGCTTGCGAGATAGAGCTGTGGCGACAACCTTTGCGCGACTAATATTTTGTCGCCCAATATTTATGGCGACGAAATGTTGTCTATAGGGGTGGGCACGGGACGGGATGGGAAAAACCCCATCCCGACCTCGTCCCATCCCAAACGGGTTCGGGACGGGACGGGACGAGATCAATGTGCTAATATGGACATATCAAATAGAAAATCGATTATTTCCCATATCACTGCTGGAAGCTGGACTGCTGGAAGCCTGAACATTTTATGCAAATGTTCATAAAATAAATAAATAAATAAAAATATTAATAATTAATATTAAAAAATTAGTTCGGGACGGAACGGGATTGGCGAGATTGAAAATCTTCATCCCATCCCATTCTAGATCGGGACGGGACGGGGCGGGATCGGGATGAAATTATTCAATCCCATTAAGACCCGAAAAAATCGGAACGGGACGGGACGTGATCGCGGGATGGGATGCCCACCCCTAGTTGTCTATAGCGACAATTTTGACTACGTCCCTAAAGGTTTTTTTTTGTAGTTAAAACCTCTTCTTCACAATTTGTGATTCTCATCACCATCCCAACCAAGCAAAATCACCACCAGACAAAAGCAGATCGCGCACAACGTCTTCCCGCCTCTCTCTCTGTTAGAATTGAGGAAGAAAGGTTGGGGTACTATTTGCACCCCACCTTATAACTCAGTACCACTACAGAGACTTAAATCAAGTTGACGCTACTGGCACCCAGTGGACCTTGCTGAGAGCACCTCGGCTGAGAAAGATCAGAACTATTTGCACCCACTGGGATCTGCTGAGCCACACTGGACCTGTTCCTGTTTGAACTCTGCTGAATGCTCTGTAACACCACAGTGAATTAAGTCTCAAACTCTAGAATTAATTTCATTCCGACAGTTCCTGGCCATATGCCCTGGCCTACCACAGGTATAACATAGGAACTGTGCTGATTCATTTCTTGAGGGGTGTTTCTATCCATTCTGATTTCGCAGAGGATTCTGATTCTGTTGTTTGAGGTTCTGGTTGTTTCGGTTCTGAATAATTCCGATTCTGATTATTTTGGTTTTTATTGTGAATCTGACTTTTCGTAGTCTTTTCACCAAGTTTCAGAGCCACGAGGGTGAATTTCTTCGAGTTAAAAATAATCAGAAGGCCACACCTAATAAGCATGCAAATTGATCTAATATCTTTACTAATGAAGAGAATGTGGAAAAGAGACTTATTTCATAAACAGAAAGAGAGAGAAGTAAAGAAGTAAAGCTAAATATATATTGTCTTCCATTATTCCCATTTTTAGGACTCTCATTACCAACATTTTCAGAGTCCATAACACTACAACCATGTTTAGGTATCAATCATCTATCACCTACACACTTCTTCCAAAAGCTTGTACCTTCTAACTTTACCTCTAAACACCTGTTTATTTGTACTAGTTGTCATTCTTGAAAGACTACTGGCCTTCTGCTTCTGATGATGAGCTGATAATGATGATTCTTCCATGATGATTGATGGTCGTTTCTTGATCATGGGGTTGCTGACATTCAACATAAAACTGCCTTTTTGACCATTGAAATTGATCTGCTTCTTACGATTCTTCTTGTTTTGATGATCACCTTCATTGCTATTATTAGTGTTAGATGAAATAGAGGAAGAATGGGTTGTTGTTGGTGGTGATTTAATCTTTTCTTCTTTCTTCAAACACCAATTGCAAATTCTTTCAGACCCCACTTTTGGGTAAAGATTGCTGCAATATCTGCACAAAAATGAAAGAAAACACAAAATTAGAGACACCCCATTTTTCAAAATCTATAAAATAAAATAAAATGATTTGGTTTTGATATTTTTTGGGATTGGTTTAGTATGTTACCTGTGTTGAGATCTGAAGAGGCAGATTGTGCAGTGGAAGAGTTCATCTACTAAGCCAAAGTCACCACACATGCAACACTCTTTGGTTGGTGGTGGTGGTGCCACTGAAGCTATTTTGCTCATTCTTGTTTCATTCATGTGTTGCGTGAGATAGAGAGATGGGGTCAATATTTAAAATGAACCCATCTACAAAGGCCTCAAAAAATAAAAAATAAATAATAATAATAAGAGAAAAAAAAAAAAAAAAACCTTTGGATATGATTTCCACAATTTTATGAGAGGAAAGAAAAACAATGTAGTGTTCTTTGTTTACATTTTGTTGCTTCTGTACTAGTCACAAGTTATTGTTATCAACATTAGCCATCAGGACACTTTGGCATCTTCACAAGTCAAGTCAACTGTTTTTTTTTTTTTGCCATATTATTTTAAGGGGAAATTCTTTGTCAACAAATTGATTTTTAGAGAAGGATCTTGACTCAACAAATTGATTTTTAGAAATATTTTTAAATATATAAGAAATATAAATCTTGACAGTAGATAGGTTAGATGAGATTGATTTGTTATTATATGTCGATTTTTATGCTTTTTGCTTTTGAACACATTGATTTGGTGTCTATGGATTTTCCCATGATATTTTTTTTCTTTCATGTAAATCTAGAATATATTTTGTGTTATTTTTCTCATCCTTTCTCTTGGATTTTGTCATAAAAAAAAATCAAGAAAACATATACTCTGCCTCTTTATTTCAAACACATGTTATGGATGGATAACACACTACATCAAATTGACATTTTTATAACAATCAAAAAAACAGTAACATTTTTTAGCTATAACAATTCACAAAGCAATTTTACACATTTTCACAAACAAAGTGATTCAATAATTGTATCACCACAAATAGTATGGGCATACAAATAATGTTATTCATGGTGATCTTATTTATTGTATCATTTTTCATTTTGTTAGACTAAATTAATTTTGATTTAAAATTGTTTGATGGATTGTAATATGTCAAAAGTGTTACTGTTTTTTAAGTTGTTACAAATATGTCAATTTGGTGTAGTGACAGTATGTTAGCCAAATGAAAAAATTTAGAACATCGCAATATTAGGGACGTTTGGTTGTAGAGAATTCACTTCTAGTATGCATTCAGAAGTATGGCATATATCTTACACATAAAAATTGAATTATAAATGAGGTGATACTGAATTACATTGTAAATGAGTATGATAAATTCGTGAATTACATTGTAATTATTTGTCACCATGAAAATGTTTTTCACTACTCATGAGAATGAATAATTTGAGGAGCCAAAATATCATGCATGTGAGCATGTCTACAAAAATTTGAATTGGATGACCAGGCTAAACATTATCTAGTTTTTTGATGAAACATACCACACTAATAATTCATGCATTAATATTGCAATTTTGATTTCGTACCAAAACCCTACCACAAGGAAGTGGTATATTGAAAGAAGTCGTAATTTAAAATGAGGTGATAATTGCTCTTGAAAATTTCCTCATGTTGTTATTTTATTTTCCAGTGTGCACTCGTAATGAAATTGCTTTTAAGATGACTCGTACTACATCGAATCCTCCTTTTGGTTAAACCCCTGCATCACTCCAGGGGCTTATAATAAAGAAAACAAGGACGCTAATGTGAAACTCTTGCTTGCTGCAGTTATTAGTCTTTGTTTTTTTTGATATCTGATAGCGATATTCATTGACAAAAACAAAAACAAAACCAAGAAAAATCGATATTTGAAAGACCAGAATTTCAATTTCCACATCTCAACTTGTCTACCCCGGCATGGTTGTTTACATCACACTATGCCTTGTTTCTTCAATTCACATCACAAAAACAATGCTCATGGAAATGACTCCCAAATATCTGTCTTTTTTTTTTTCTTTTCTTTTCTTTTGACCCCCCCAAATATCTTTGTCATTAATACTACTCTTGCAGCTCTTCGTGTCGCGTGTTCGTGCAAGAATTGATGGATTCCATCTACACCAGTGCTGTGACGTCATCCACCATGATCTTCTAGACCTCGCGCGTGAGGCGAAGATGAAACCACAGGGTTTCCTAGAGTTTGTCGTATCTAAATTATTGTTATTCATATGCTTGAATGTTAAATAATTTTGATTTCTGAATTTCAATAATTTGATTTCACCGATTATATCCGGAATAATTATCTAGACTAATCGGTTGTTAGAAATACCCTTTATTGATATTCAAAGTCTGCTTTAATCAATTAATCTGAATCTGTGATTGTGTGTGCCGTAAAAAGACATGCAATGCTAGGGATTTAGAATTAGTTAAAATAAACCTGTGATTGTATGTGCCGTAAGAAGACATGCAATGCTTGGGGTTTATGACTTTGCTGAAATCAATTGTGAACTTAGATTAATCTTTAGATTAGTTATGTTAATTCTTGAAAACAATAATTTGGATTACACAAATCTCGAAGAACCTGTGGTGGATTTGATGTCTCGGTTCACTCTCATATCATCTTATCAGTTTAATCTTTAAGTGTTCAATTTCATTCTCTTAATTTAGTAATTTACATCTGTTGTAACCCCCAACTCTAAATTAGTTTAAATAAGTCTTAGAATTCGACTGTCTCGTCAATCCTCGTGGGATCGACCCATATTTGCCACTGTCTACTAGTTACACAGTTGTGCACTTGCGGTATTACAATTAGATTTATTAGCTTATTAATTTAGGTTAATAAAAACTCCATCAATGCGCTTGTTGGTAAAATTCAGAAGTGAATTAGTGGATGGAAAGCAAAACTTTTATCGCCTGGTGGGAGATTGATTTTGATTATGCATGTTTTAAGCTCTATTCCAGTTTATACGTTAAGTGCCATGGGCGTCCCTCAGCAAGTTATTTCTAGAATTCAAAAATTGTTGGAGGATTTGTTTTTGGGAGATTGAAAAAGAAATGGATTTCTTGGGACAACATTTGCTTCCCTAGGGAGGAAGGAGGTCTGGGGGTCAGAAATCTTGTTATAGCCACCAGGGCTTTTCGTATGAAAGCCCTGTGGAACCTCATTAATGCTGATTCGTTGTGGGCAAATTTTATGAGGTGTAAATACTGAAAGGACAGGGTCTCATTGATCTATCAGGTAGAGAAAAATAGTGTCTCACCTCTTATGAAGGAAATTATGAAGTTTAAAGTAGTCTTTGTGGGAAACTGTGTCTGGCTGATTGGTAATGGGAATTCAAGTTTTTTTGCGGCTAACTGAAATTTAACGACAATTTTCTTGAGAATGGAGGAATTGAAGGAACATGATATTTGGCCTACAGTCGCTGAGGTGCGGAACGGGGACTTTGAGTTGGTGAGACCTGATGTTAGGGTCATGGCGAGAACTCTATATGATGACAGAATTAAGGGTAGAGAACAATGTAGGGACTCCTATATTTGGACCCCGGATTTGGATGACATTTTTAGTTCTCATTCGGCATATGAGTTGCTCCGTGATAAGAAAGGTAAAATCGTGTTGTTTAACAAGATTTGGTTGTCTATTTTGCCGTCCAAAATCTTTGTATTTGTTTGGAAGCTTTTACTAAAAGGCGTCCCTGTTGATGGGGAACTCCATCGGTGCAGGTTTAGTTTAGCCTCGAGATGCTATTGTTGTGATTCACCGAATGTGGAAACCTTAAATCATTTTTTCCTTGTTGGCAGTCTGGCTAATGGGGTTTGGAGACATTTTGACGCTATCTTTTATGTCCATGTTAGAAGACCGGCGGAAATATCTACCGTTCGGACAATGTGGTTTAGGAGAGCCAATAAGAACTCACAAGTCGGCCTGCTTTATTTCTTAACTCCGATGTTTATTATTTGGGAGATTTGGAAATAGCGGTATCGAGATGTCTTTGATAATGGTAAGCCAAGCATGATGGTTGTTATATTGTTAGTCAGGAGGGGTCTAATAAGAAACCGTTCTTGACAAATTCCTCATGGTCTAATAAGAAACTGTTATATTATTTGGCAAATTCCTTCTTTCCTCCCAAGTGGGTTAGTGAGAATAAGAAATCGTTCTTGACCCTTGGTCTTCCTATCTCTTCGGTAATTAAAAATGGAAATAGAGAGTCTTCTGGACCTTCCCTCATGAGGAATTTATAGCACTTAACGTAGACGGTTCATCAAGAAACAACAAGGCGACAACTGGCATCATTATCAGAAACAGTTTGGGTATTTGTATGGTGGCAAAGCAAGTTGTCCTTGGAGAAGGCTCAAATAATCATGCAAAGGTTCGAGCAATCATTGAGGGTTTTCTTTTGTGCAATAGGCTAGAATATTCTAAGGTTCTTCTACAAACAGATTCTAAAATTGTGCAGGGTTGGTTCTATGAGGATTTTAAAATTCCTTGGTTCATGGAAAATGCTTAGCGAGAGTTTAAGAGCTTGATATCTCATATGGAGGTTAGTTGTGTTCATATTTTCAAGGAAGCTAGTGTGGTGGCGGATGCACTTGTGGATAGAGCTCAGAAGGAGGGAATGTGTCGTGAGTCGGAGACACTGATCTTCCCACCAGGATTGTCGGTCTGGTTCACCTAGACAGGATTCATACTCCTTATGTTCGTCTTTCTAAATGAGTTGGCTATGGAGGGGTTTTCTTTTAAAAAATTTGCAAAGTTTCACTTCAGGTTTCAATGAATTTCAGGCAGCAAACAGAGCTCGGGTTGTTTCGATGGAGCACCTGAAACTATGGCTTCGGTGTTTGGCGTCATTACAGGTTGGGGTTGTAGGAGTTGGGTGCTGGAAGGCCTCTTGGTTTGGTATGCTACTGAGCTTCAATTTTGGAGCAGCTGTGGTCAAACGCCCAGGGTCAGGTTTGGAGGCAGATGCAGTCAGTCGATGTGTGTGTGTGGACACTGCGGTGGTGCTGTTGTGGTTGTTGTTTGTTGTGGACGGGGAGCGGCTGGGTGCTTTGTGGAGTAGCTGCCCATGCAAGCAGCCAAGAGCAGACAATTACTTGGCTATGGATATATGGCAGCAGGGGAACCCATTGGCAGCAGATTATTGGGGATTCAGAAATGGAACTATTTTGGCAGTGATGTGGAGCAGGCAGGTGAGCACATGGGCGTGGTGGTAGCGTATTGCAGTGTTCTTGAATGTTTGCTCTTAGCTTTTCTATTGTCATTTTGGTCTTTAAGTCTGATCCTTGGTTTTAGGCCTTACTGAATAAGGCCTAAACCTTGGTGAACAAGGCCTTAACTTTGGTGAATAAGGTATGTTCTTGGACAAGGTTTAGATCTCTTGGTGAATTTGGTATGTTTCTTTCCTAGTCTTAGAATTTTTTTATTTTTAGTTTTAAGGATAGTCTCCTAGTATTTTAATCGGGTCAAGTCGTAATGTACCCCCGAAAAGTGTAAAAGGTTTTTTGCTTAAGTAATAAAGATCTGGCATCCCATAGTTGTCCCTCCCTTCTGGAAGTTAATTAAAAAAAAAATGGTGGCTATATGTGCCCACCTAAAAGTAAAAAATAAAATAAAGTTGGTTATGAGTCTTGATTGTATTCTAACCAAGTTTTTGGTGGGTTGGAGTCGTGTCCGACACGTTGACCAATTGACCATGAGTCTGACACTTGCCGACACATTGACCAAGTGTCTGACGCGTGCCGGGCGAGTAACAGTGTCAGATACATGTCGAACACAGATACAACAAATTTTTCGAAGAGTTTGTGCTTCCTTGCTCTTCGTCCAATTTTTGAACACATTAGATCGATTAGGACAGCAAGGTTTGGACCTCTATTTCACAGGTAGGATGAAGATGACATTAATGGAGTCTTTTAGACGAAATTGAGAGTTAGAGATATTGCTTTGGTAAGGATACTCAAATTAAGGCACTAAATCTTACTGATCGGGTTGTTTCAGCAGAGTTTGATACGAGCATTTGTTTTGAATGATAACTTCTAAATTAGTAAGAAAAAAAGATTGTTAAATTTATCGACAAACAACCCAAATTTTGAATCGTACATCTACGACCTTTGAAGATCAATGCTATGACACCAAGTTAAATCACCCGTCATATAAACATAAATTGTTAGATAACGCAAAACTAACAGATTATTATTTATAGAATCCACATAATTATCACCCATTATATAAACATAAATCACCTGTTGTATAAATATAAATTGTTAGATAACGCAAAACTAAAAGATAATAAGAGAATTTGCAAAATTAACAAATAATGCAAAAAGACCAGTAAACATGGGTGACTAGAATTGTTGATTATTTATTTATAAGATGGTGTAGTAAGAGTCACATTTCTTACAACTTTTAATTTACACTCTAAAATGTAGAATCACAAATCGAAATATGTATCACGAATACATGTCAGAACAAAAATTTAAGAAGCATCCAAAAGAGTAGGAAACGTGATCCATGCACCCAAGTCTAGACGATCTCAATCCAAATATAAAATAGATACAATGATTAAAATGTGGGTTATAGACATTGAACTAAACACATGAAAAACGTGGGGAATTATTTCACATGCTGAATGACAAACAGATACTCTGAATTCAATTGGATCTGCCTAAGTTTTTCTGAAATCGTGTCATCATATTGTTGTTTGTACCTATGATTATGAAAATTATTGCATGTAGGGACCCTCTTCATCGATGCTAGTTATTTCCGCAAAACTGTCGAGGAAGTGGATACCACCTTTGTGGTTTTTCTTAAATAGAAGCTTAATCACTTGACCAAAGAAAGAAGAATGTGTGTTATCCAATCCAGGCCAAACATACCACATGGTGCAATATTGTTCGTTTTCAACTTTAACTACCTCACGACTTTAACATGTGTTGTATCAAGGGGATTCAACCTCGCATATATATAGAACATCTATTTTTTTAATCAGGCGATGTAGGACTATAACACCTAGATAGTGTGCTAGCATCTGAGGGTAGGGGATGTACTATTTAAGTGCGAGATTGGATCCTCTTGATACAATGCATTTTAAAGTCGTAAAGGTGATTAAAACCCAAAATAAATAATATTGTACCATGTGAATCGCATCGTTACAAGTATCAAGAAAGTCTTTTTAAACAAGCCATAAGTAGTACCCGTTCTCCATAGCATCCCTCTCGCCTCAAAATAAGCTGACACAGTCAATTTTCTTTTCCCCCTCAATGATCCCCTTGTTAAAAAGTTTGGAGCATCTTAGATCAAAGATCTCCTTAATAAAAAGTGTTGGAGCATCTTTAGTTGCAACCAGTCAAAATGTCCTTTGTTAAAAAACTTACCTTCAGTCCAGGGAGAGTAGCCAAAAAAACTTCGACCATGTTTGGTTTAAAAAAAAACATCTTCAGTTTAGTGAGACTAGACTAGGAGGAAAATAATAGAGAGTTTGAGGGTAAAATCACCTTCAACCTCATTTCATTTCTTTTAAATTCATACAAACTTTGGAATTACTAATCTACTTTAGAAACATTGTTCTTCAATATCAAGTACCATATATTCTCTGCTTTACTTATCTTTCTTATATATGCTTCATTCCCCCACCCCCTCAGAAGGAGAATCAAGCCGAAAAACTTTGCACCGCAAGGTGTCTAATTCATTCAAGCCAGTATGCTCTACATAGGTAGTAAAACTACCAATAATCGATATGTTTTCTATAATGACTCGATTCACATGGTAGTCTATCTGTATTTGAGCCCGCTCACACACGGAACTGGCAACTACAGAGCTTGCCCACATCATCAATCTCATAGGTTGCCCACACAAAGCTGTTACACTCTTTTTTTTTTTTTTTTTTAACCACGTCGTTAACATGAAAAAACAGTGAATTAAATTATTATAAAAAATAAAACAACAAACTGATTGAATCCAACTAAAATTCTCAATGCAATCAAAATAAGAAACAGTAATGCCACTTGACATGCCGTATGTAAGGATCATGCATATTTTATTTTAGATGTCCTTTAGTCTCTTTAACTTTCACGTGTTTCTTCCTCATTGACAATTCTTGAAGTCCCTAGTATAATTGGATCAATTAGCAGGGTGACTAATTAAAATATAACAAATTACTTTTCCAATGCCTGAATTCATTTAACTAAGACTAAAAAGGTAGGCAAAATGCGTCACTTGTAAGCTACACTAATTAAAAATATTGATATCGTTGTCATTTCATGAGTTATCTTTTACATCCTAGAAGCAAGACCTAGAAATAGCGATATAATTTTATAATAAACCCATTATGGTATATTAAACAAGTTTACACGTCATGTTACACGATAATCAAATTTACACGTCGTGTTAAAAGAAAATCGTATGGTAAAACAGCCATTATTATTTCAAGAAAAAGTTGTGTTGGAAAATATAAATGCTGCAAATTAAAATAGGAACGAAGTTACAAATTTTCTTGGGTTGAGTCGCGGACTAGGTCGCTCTCTTTAAGACGTTTTGCGGCTCTGCCCAAAATTGTGCAAGCAGTCTAAAAGCCCCATCGTCCCCAGGATAAAACAGCTCAGAATTCTGTATTTGTTTCGTTCAATCACATGCACTGTTGACGAACAAAATTCTATTCAAATAAGATTTTTTTTTCAAATAAAAATTTCAGCAAAAAGAATGGTTTAATCTCTAAATGACCCAATCGGACGACGGCGGCGGTGCACGCGTGGACCAACATTGGTCTAACTCTTCCCTCCTTCACAAAAGTATGGATACCCCTTGGGGTCCAAGCCAAAGTCCAAACATTGTCCTTATTAACTCTTCCACAATGAGTTAGATAGAAGATATGAGACTAAGTAATAGAGAGAGTTTCAAATTTCAAAAATCAAATTTCAAAAACCATTTTTGTTTTAAAATTCAAACTTTGTCATTCATCTCAGGAGAGTACGGTGCAGTTTTTTCATGAATAATTCCATGAGAATTATAAAACTCTATGAAATTACTGTTGTCATATTCAGTGTCTCTATCACTCCTAAGTCTCTTTATCTTTCTATTAAACTGATTTTCAACTTCCGTTAAAAATATTTTGATCATGTCAAATGTTTCACTTTTATTTTTCATTAGATAGACGAAGGTATAATCGGAGCAATTATCAATAAACGTAATAAAATAACGTTTTCTATTTTTAGTCAAAACACCATCAAGTTCACATATATCTGAATGTATTAAATCTAAGGGTTCAGATTCTCTAACAACAGATTTATGTGGTGTTTTGGTTATTTTAGCTAGGCTACAATAGTTGCATTTTTCAAAGTCATTTAAGGACAATTTTGGAATTAGTCCTAAGTTACTAATGTTTTTAATTATTCTTTTTTTTTAAATTGCGTCGTTGACCCTTTTTATCTATTTATTAATCCATACCCCGAAGGCTACATGACTGACCCTATAGGGTTAACCAAACCAGGCCCGAAGGCTACAATATTGTTGTCACTTAATATCCTCGTCGCCTCCATCTCGCATAGAAACTTGCTTTTGCTTTGCTCCATCGCCTCCACCTTGCATGAAGACTCATTTTCGCTTCACTCCGGTTTAGTCAGTCTAAGCAGCTGCATTCAATACTCAAAGGCTTATCAATTGTGGAGCAAATGTGCTCCTAATAATCAGGCGAAAACTCACAAAATCCTAACTGGTGAGTCTCGAACCCGCGACCTCTCACACGGAAAGTGGATGTCCAACCAACTGAGCTAAAATTTGTGGACATATTCGTTTATTAACATGACAAAGTCTAGCATGCAAAACATTAAAAGAACACAACATGTAAGCAGAACTAGAAATTTTATTAGCATCAACATTCAATTTAAACATACCATCAGTGGCATACCATTTTCCCACAAATACATTGTTCTTAGTGATGGTATGCAGGACATCCTTCAGGATGACAATCTTTTCATAGGAAAACTTCAGCTCTACTTCGCCAGTTCCAGCAACGATAGTGGAGTGGAAATCACCCAACAACACTTTCTTGTCCTCAGCTTCATAATAGGACTTGAACATTTCTCGATCATAGCAGACATATCAAGAAGCACCAGTGTCAACCCACCATCCCTCGGATCCACCAACAAAGTTGATCTAAAAGATCATGGCAATAAGTTGGTCTTCGGTTAGGTTCGCCTGCGGAGCAGGACAAGATCCATTCCGGCAGTTCCTGGCCATATGCTCTGGCCTACCACAGGTATAACATAGGAACTGTACTGATTCATTTTTTGAGGGGTGTTTTTATCCATTCTGATTTCGCAGAGGATTCTGATTCTGTTGGTTGAGGTTCTGGTTGTTCCGGTTCTGATAGTTTCGATTCTAATTATTTTGGTTTTTATTGTGACTCTGAGTTTTCATAGTCTTTTCACCGAGTTTCAGAGCCACGAAGGTGAATTTCTTCGGGTTAGAAATAATCAGAAGTCCATACCTAATAAGCATGCAAATTGAGCTAATATCTTTACTAATGAAGAAAATGTGGAAAAGAGACTTATTTCATAAACAGAAAGAGAGAAGTAAAGAAGTAAAGCTAAATATATATTGTCTTCCAATTCCCATTTTTAGGAGGACTCTCATTACCAACATTTTCAGAGTCCATAACACTACAACCATGTTTAGGTATCAATCATCTATTACCTACACACATCTTCCAAAAGCTTGTACCTTCTAACTTTACCTCTAAACACCTGTTTATTTGTCATTCTTGAAAGACTACTGGCCTTCTGCTTCTGATGATGAGCTGATAATGATGATTCTTCCATGATGATTGATGGTCGTTTCTTGATCATGGGGTTGGTGACATTCAACATTAAACTACCTTTTTGACCATTGAAATTGATCTGCTTCTTACGATTCTTCTTGTTTTGATGATCATCTTCATTGCTATTATTAGTGTTAGATGAAATAGAGGAAGAATGGGTTGTTGTTGTTGGTGGTGATTCAATCTTTCCTTCTTTCTTCAAACACCAATTGCAAATTCTTTCAGACCCCACTTTTGGGTAAAGATTGCTACAATATCTGCACAAAAATGAAAGAAAACACAAAATTAGAGACACCCCATTTTTAAAAATCTATAAAATAAAATAAAATGATTTGGTTTTGATATTTTTTGGGATTGGTTTAGTATGTTACCTGTGTTGAGATCTGAAGAGGCAGATTGTGCAGTGGAAGAGTTCACCTACTAAGCCAAAGTCACCACACATGCAACACTCTTTGGTTGGTGGTGGTGGTGCCATTGAAGTTCTTTTGCTCATCCTTGTTTCATTCATGTGTTGTGTGAGATAGAGAGATGGGGTCACTATTTAAAATGAACCCATCTACAAAGGCCTCAAAAAAGAAAAAATAATAATAAGAAAAGTAAAAAACCTTTTGATATGATTTCCACAATTTTATGAGAGGAAAGAAAAACAATGTACCCGTGTTCTTTGTTTACATTTTGTTGCTTCTGTACTAGTCACAAGTTATTGTTATCATCATTAGCCATCAGGACACTTTGGCATCTTCACAAGTCAAGTCAACTGTTTTTTTTTTTTTTGCCATATTATTTTAAGGGGAAATTCTTTGTCAACAAATTGATTTTTAGAGAAGGATCTTGACTCAACAAATTGATTTTTAGAAATATTTTTAAATATATAAGAAATATAAATCTTGACAGTAGATAGGTTAGATGAGATTGATTTGTTATTATATGTCGATTTTTATGCTTTTTGCTTTTGAACACATTGATTTGGTGTCTATGGATTTTCCCATGATATTTTTTTTCTTTCATGTAAATCTAGAATATATTTTGTGTTATTTTTCTCATCCTTTCTCTTGGATTTTGTCAATTTGGTGTAGTGACAGTATTTTAGCTTGATGGAAAATTTTAGAACATCGCAATATTAGGGACGTTTGGTTGTAGAGAATTCACTTCTAGTATGCATTCAGAAGTATTGTATATATCTTACACATAAAAATTGGATTATAAATTTGTATAGCTACTGAATTACAATTTAAATGAGGTGATAAATCGTGCACGTGAGCATTGTAAATGAGTATGATAAATTCGTGAATTACATTGTAATTATTTGTCACCATGAAAATGTTTTTCACTACTCATGAGAATGAATAATTTGAGGAGCCAAAATATCATGCATGTGAGCATGTCTACAAAAATTTGAATTGGATGACCAGGCTAAACATTATCTAGTTTTTTGATGAAACATACCACACTAATAATTCATGCATTAATATTGCAATTTTGATTTCGTACCAAAACCCTACCACAAGGAAGTGGTATATTGAAAGAAGTCGTAATTTAAAATGAGGTGATAATTGCTCTTGAAAATTTCCTCATGTTGTTATTTTATTTTCCAGTGTGCACTCGTAATGAAATTGCTTTTAAGATGACTCGTACTACATCGAATCCTTTTGGTTAAACCCCTGCATCACTCCAGGGGCTTATAATAAAGAAAATATTGATAGAGTCAATAAGGCAATAAGGCACGTGGAATGCACGTGGGATTGGCATATTATTTTAAACCCTTGCATCCTTTTGGAATGCACGTGGGATTGGCAATAAGGCCACAAGGAGGAGGATAAAAAATATGGTTGTGGATCATAGAGTCAGAATCTTTCATTACCAGCATTGGTGATATGTTGGCTTTATGCATTTTGGTTTTCGGATGCGGCCCAATTTTTTGTTTTGTTTATATCACGGGTAAAGTCATCATGTACTCCCGTATTGATTGTAAATCAATTTTTTTGATAAGTAATAAAGGTCTGGCATTCCAGAGGTGCCCCTCCACACTGAAGGTTTAATAAAAAAAAATAAAAAATAAAAAATAAAAAAAAAATAAAGAAAACAAGGACGCTAATGTGAAACACTTGCTTGCTGCAGTTATTAGTCTCTCTTTTTTTTTGATATCTGATAGCGATATTCATTGACAAAAACAAAAACAAAAACAAAACCAAGAAAAATCGAGGAGTAGGGTCTATTTGAAAGACCAGAATTTCAATTTCCACATCTCAACTTGTCTACCCCGGCATGGTTGTTTACATCACACTATGCCTTGTTTCTTCAATTCACATCACAAAAACAATGCTCATGGAAATGACTCCCAAATATCTGTCTTTTTTTTTTTTTTTTCTTTCTTTTGACCCCCCAAATATCTGTTATTAATAGTACTCCACGCGTACTAATAAAATTTAAACATACAATATTCCCTAATCCATTAAGGAATTGTTTTCTTCACGTATAAGTAGATCTGTAAGATGTGCGTAATTGATTAAATTTCAATTCCGCAGTTAAGGTTAGGCTATGTGTAAATTGTTCCTACAAATGGTTAAGCGACGAACTCCCACCAATTAAGCAACGACAATCTGCATCATTTTGCTAAAAAATTATTTATTTATTTATTGGGGTGGGGGAGCACAAACACTAATTTGGTTCTAAACAATTGACTTCTTATTATATATTTTTTTATTTAAAAATTTATCTTAAATTTAACAACGTTTTGGTTTAGGCGCCAGGGCCTGATGGCTTTACGGCTGATTTCTTTCAGTTTTGTTGGGAGGTTTTGAGTATGGACATTTGGGAGGCAGCTATACAATTTTTTGAAGGGGAGGCAATGCCGTTGTCCTTTTCGGCGAACTTCATGGCCTTGATTCCTAAAATTGAGAATCCAGTTTCCTTTTCCGATTTTCGCCCGATCAGTCTATGCAATGTGATTTACAAGATCTTCAGTAAAATCCTTTGCAATAGACTGGTAGGCATCTTGCCAAGGTTGATTTCTCAGGAGCAGGGGGCTTTTGTTAAAGGCAGGTTCATTGGTGAAAATATTGGCCTGGCGCAGGAACTGATTAGAGATATTAACAGGAAGGTTATTGGAGGCAATGTGGTGTTTAAAATTGACATGGAGAAAGCATATGATAGAAT
The DNA here is from genome assembly GCA_963556465.1 of Berberis vulgaris. Taxonomy (NCBI): domain Eukaryota; kingdom Viridiplantae; phylum Streptophyta; class Magnoliopsida; order Ranunculales; family Berberidaceae; genus Berberis; species Berberis vulgaris. The sequence continues at coordinate 7,979,685 of OY747137.1, forward strand.
GGAATGGAACTTTTTGCTTGCAGTTCTTAAAAAATTTGGCTTTAATGGTAGAATTTGCCACCTCATCTCTAACTGTGTTGCCTTTTGTGGATTTTCGGTTCTGCTCCAGGGAGTCTACAAAGGTTTTTTCAGATCCACCAGAGGTTTAAGGCAAGGAGACCCTCTTTCCGCATTCCTTTTCATTATTGCCTCCGAAGTGTTGAGTAGGGGTTTGAAATCAGCTTTTGAGAATGGCAAAATTGGGTATTATTATACTCTGAGAAATTGCAGTCCTATCTCCCATCTTCTGTATGCAGATGACACTCTTATTTTCTTAAATGGCAGAAAGTCCTCAGTTATGGGATGTATGGAGTTCCTGTGAAGGTATTGTAGGACATCGGGGCAGAAAATAAATGAAGGAAAAATCTCTTTTACTTTAGATGACAAGGCAGCAGCGGAGCGCATTGTGGATTTAAAGAGATGTACAGATTTCCAATTTCATGTTGCCCCATTGAAATATTTGGGCGGGCCAGTGTTCCAATGGAGAGTTAAAATTTCATACTTTGAAGACTTAATTACAAAGATTCAGGCTCGTATCCAGGGATGGAAGGCCAAATTGTTATCTCCAGGTGGCAGATTAATTTTGATTAGGCATGTCCTTAGTTCGATTCCTATTTATCTTCTTAGCGCCATGTGTGTACCAAGGACAGTTTTAGCTCGAATTAATAGTTTGATGGCGGACTTCTTCTGGGGGGATTGTAAAGGTCGTCTAAAGAAAAAATGGGTGTCATGGGATAACATTTGTTTTCCACAGGCGGAACAAGGTTTGGGAGTTAGAGATTTGAAGGTAGTGATGAAGGCCTTTCGTACCAAGGCTCTTTGGTGGCTTCTTACTTCAGACTCTTTATGAGCTACTTTTATGAGGAGCAAATACTGGCTACCAGGCGTTGCTTTGAATAGTCAACCAGTCAAAGGTGGGTCATCCCCTTTTTTTAAAGAGATCATGCTTGGGAGACCGTTTCTTTTGAGTAACTTGCTTTGGCGTATTGGCAAGGGGGATGTCAGTTTTTTTGAGGAAAACTGGAACATGGTGGCTTCATTTAGGAGATCGACGGCAATGGTTAATCAAGGTTTTTGGCCTTCAGTTAGCGAGGTGTTTTTGAACAATTTTGAATTGGTTCATCCAACTCTCAGAAACTTGGCTCGTGGTCTTTTTGCAGATAGATTACGTGGAGAGGGTCATGAGGAGGACACGTGTGTGTGGGTTCCTAATATGAATGGGCTCTTTTCCCTTCAATCGGCCTATGAACTGTTACGGAAACATGAGAAGGTCAATGCACTAAGTCAACTGCTTTGGCAAGACCTTCTTCCTTCCAGAATATCAGTCTTTGTTTGAAAATTACTCCGTAGAGGAGTGCCAGTGGATGGGGAATTATACAGATGTGGTTTGAACCTAGCCTCTAGGTGCCGCTGTTGTAGCTCGCCAAAGCATGAATCCTTGAAGCATCTATTTCTAGATGGAGAATTGGCGATGCAGGTGTGGCGTCACTTTGACAGGATTTTTGACGTTCATATACGGCGCCCAGCAGAAATCTCAACGGTGATAGAAATTTGGTTCAAGAGAGCTAAACGCGATTCGCAAATAGGTGTGCTTTTTTATCTTACTCCTATGTTCATTTTATGGGAAATTTGAAAACAAAGATGCAAATGTGTTTATGAAAATGTTCCCCCAAGTCCCGCCTTTGCAATTTTGAATATTAGGCGTCAGTTGAGATTGACAAATATTTTTATAACCCCCAAGCAAGTTAGCAGTAATAAGCCCCCCCCCCCTACGGGCTTTGGGGTTGGATGTGCTCCCCGTTAGAAGGAAATTGGTTAGAATTGTTTTTTGGCACCCTCCCCCCATAGAGTTTGTTGCGCTTAATGTGGATGGATCCTCCCGCAAGGACAAGGCATCCGGTGGTGTGATTATCAGAGATTCTAGGGGTTTCTGTGTTGTGGGAAAACAAATATTTTTTGGTGCAGGCTCCAACAATAAAGCGAAACTTTTGGCTCTACTTGAGGGCATCCGCTTCTGTCTCGCCTGGGATTTCAAAAAGGTGGTTATCCAAACGGATTCGGCACTTGTTTGTGGTTGGTTTATGGATAATTTAAAAATATCTTGGCATTTGGAGAATATTTTGAAAGAAATTAAGTTATTGGCAGCGACAATGACGTTAGATTGCCAACATATCTATAGAGAGGCCAATGCGGTGGCAGATTCATTAGCGGATAGAGCACAAAAAGATCATAGGAATGCTTCTTTCAATGGGTCTGATTTGCCTAGGAAAGTTGCAGGCTTGATTGTGCTTGACAGATTACATACGGCGTACATTCGCCATGGGGCTGAGTAGTTACCTGATTTTGTTTAATGGATGCGCAAAGTTGGGGTAGTCCGCTGCGTTTTGGCAGTCAGCTACGCTTGGTGGAGCCATCAGGCGGACTGTGAGATGTGTGGCGAACAGCTGCTCGTTTGGGTCAGGCTGACTTGCAGGTACGCGCGAAACAAGACTCAGCTGGGAGTGCACTCTGCCATGCTGGACGTGCGCCATCTCTGCTGGATCAATCAACTGGGGCGAGTCTGCGGATGGGTGCTGCGACCATCTACTGCTGTGGTTTTTGGCCTGCAGGAACTTGCGAAACAGGACAGCCGCAGGGATTTTCGGATTCGTTTGGGTCGAGGAACATTGCGCCTTGCTGCTTGTTTACAAGCTCTGTTTTGCAGTTTGGTCTGCATGAGCGTTTGTAGGTGATGCAGCTGAGGGATGAGTGCAGGGACTTGTTGTCCGTCAGTGCGATATCCACATTGGATTCAGCATGGGTGCAGGATGGGTTTTCCATGGTTTGCAGGGTACCGGTGGTTTGCTGCAGGTGCAAAGATGCGCGTCAATTTCTTATTTAGTATGGATCTTTAATTTTCTAGGCTTGTTAACCAGTTTTTGTGCTCGGTTTTTGTAGAATTTTGATTGGACACCGTATTCGGTTCCTTTCCTTGGCTTGGATTTTCTACGGGTAAAGTCATAATGTACCCCCGTTTCGATTGTAAATCAATTTTTTGATAAGTAATAAAGGTCTGGCATTCCATAGTTGCCCCTCCCCACTGGAGGTTCAATAAAAAAAATATTAAAAAAAAAAAACGTTTTGGTTTAGTCTCTTTCGCATGTAGTATAATAAACCCAACACTTTCACTTAGTCCTAGGCTTAACTCTATTCTCACACAGACAACAATTCTATCAAGTGAAGGCAGTGATCTGTGTTGCAAATTTGGTTTTTTAAAAATAAAATCAAATAGGTGATTACCTGATTTTGAACCCTGGACCTCTCTCCTATAGTATTTTGATCTATGGATCACTCTCTAAAATTTAGTCTCATATCTATTATACAACTCTTTGTGGTAGAGTCTATAAGGAGATAGTTAGGACTTGGGCTTGGACCCCTTGGGGATACCACTCTTTTATGAGGAGGGGAGAGATAGACTCTCGCGCCCGCCGCCGCCGTCCGTCCGGTCGGGTCAGGTCATTTAGAGAGCAAACTATTTTTTTGCTGAAAATTTATTTAAACGAAAAATAAACTTTTGAACTTCTGAAGAGAACTTCTGGCATAAGGGTGAATTGTATACCGTTCAACTATTGTGCAATTTTTGAACAAGACAGAGAAGATTCTGGGCTGTTTTATACTGGGGACGGCGGGGCTACGTTACTGCTTGCACAATTTTGGGCAGAGCCGCGAAACGTCTTAAAGAGAGCGACCTAGTCCGCGACTCAACCCAAGCAAAATTGGTACCATCGTTCCTACCTTTTTTAATTCGAATTTACAGCATATTTTCCAACAATTTTAAGACGATTTTTTGCCATGTCTGCCATGACTTCAATTACTGAAATTGCTGCAAAAGACCTTAATAGGCCATTTCGTTTTGAGGGCCAACACTTTAAAAGATGGAGACAAAAGATGTTGTTTTTTCTAACAACACAAAAGGTTGCATATGTTTGTAATACTGAAAAACCAACAATGCCTGCTGAACCTTCGGAAACCCAAACTAAAGAATTAGACCGTTGGATTGAAAATGATTTTTTATGTAAAAAATTTATCCTGAATGGTCTTTCTGGCGATCTTTATGATTATTATTGTTCTGAACAAACTGCTAAAGATATTTGGGAAGCCCTTAGAAAGAAATATGACACTGAGGAGGCTGGCACAAAGAAATATGTTGTCAGTCGCTATCTGAAATTTCAAATGACTGATGATAAGTCTGTGGAAACCCAATCACACGAGCTTCAAAAGATTGCTCATGAAATTATATCTGAGGGAATGACTTTAGATGAGCAATTTCAAGCAGCTGTTATGATAGACAAATTGCCCCCTAGCTGGAAAGATTTTAAGAATGTCCTTAGGCATAAAACTAAAGAGTTTTTCCTAGAAAGCCTGATAACCCAACTTCGTATTGAGGAGGAAGCCAGAAAACAAGATCAGAAAGATGAAGTTCTGATTATATCAAACCCAAAGAAATCTACCCCTGTGTCTCTGAAACCCAATGGAAAGACAATGAAAAATCAGAATCATAATAAAAATAGGAACAATCAGAATCGGAACCAACAGAACCGCAACAATCAGAATCAGAATCCTCCGCGAAATCAGAATGGACAAAAACATCCTTCCAAGAATGATTCAGCACAGTTCCTTTGCTACACCTGTGGTAGGCCCATATGGCCAGGAACTGCCGGAACGGATTTCGCCCTGTACCTCAGGCGAACCTAACCGAAGACCAATTTATTGCCATGATCTCTGAGATCAATTTTCTTGGTGGATCCGAGGGATGGTGGGTCGACACTGGTGCTTCTCGACATGTCTGCTATGATCGAGAAATGTTCAAGTCCTATTCTGAAGCTGAGGACAAGAAAGTGTTGTTGGGTGATTCCCACTCCACTATAGTTGCTGGAACTGGTACAGTAGAACTGAAATTTTCCTCTGGAAAAACTGTCATCCTGAAAGACGTCTTGCATACACCAGAGATGAGGAAGAACTTAGTCTCTGATTTTCTTCTGAACAAGGCTGGGTTTACTCAAATTATAGGGGCTGATTTATATACCATTACAAAGAATAATGTCTTTGTGGGGAAAGGGTATGCTACTGATGGAATGTTTAAGTTAAATGTTGAAGCGAATAAAATTTCTAGTTCTGCTTACATGTTGTGCACTTTTAATATCTGGCATGCTAGACTTTGTCATGTTAATAAGCGTATTATTAAAAACATGAGTAACTTAGGACTAATTCCAAAATTATCATTAAATGATTTTGAAAAGTGCAACTATTGTAGTCAAGCTAAGATAACCAAAACACCACATAAATCTGTAGTTAGAGAATCTGAACCTTTAGATTTGATACACTCAGATATATGTGAATTTGATGGTATCTTGACTAGAAATGGAAAACGTTATTTTATTACGTTTATTGATGACTGTTCTGATTATACCTTTGTTTACTTAATGAAAAATAAAAGTGATGCCTTTGACATGTTTAAATTATTTTTGACTGAAGTTGAAAATCAATATAATAGAAAGATTAAGAGACTTAGGAGTGATAGAGGCACTGAATATGATAGCAGTACTTTCATAGAGTTCTATAATTTTCAAGGAATTATTCATGAAACAACTGCTCCATATTCTCCTGAGATGAATGGCAAAGCTGAAAGGAAAAATAGAACTCTTACCGAGTTAGTAGTTGCCATAATGCTTAACTCCGGTGCTGCTTCGCACTGGTGGGGAGAAATTATATTGACAGTCTGTTATGTGCTAAATAGAGTCCCCAAATTGAAAAGTAAAACATCTCCATATGAGATTCTGAAAAATAGACAACCAAACTTGTCTTATTTGAAAACTTGGGGTTGCTTAGCTTATGTTAGAATTCCTGATCCTAAAAGGAACAAGCTTGCTAGTAGGGCATATGAATGTGTATTCATAGGATATGCCATGAACAGCAAAGCTTATAGATTCTATAATCTTAAAGATCAAGTTATTATAGAATCAAACGACATTGACTTTTATGAAGATAAATTTCCTTTTATTTCGAGGAATAGTGGGGGTACATCCTCAAATAACGTACCCTTGATCAGGGTAAATGAAACTGATAAAGCCACAGAATCTGAGCCAAGAAGAAGTAAACGGAAACGAACTTCTAAAACCTTTGGCCCCGATTACTATGTCTTTTCAGTCGAAGAGGATCCCCTTAGTTTTCAAGAGGCCCTATCCTCTATAGATGCCAATTTTTGGGAAGAGGCTATTGATGATGAAATGTACTCTCTTGAGTCTAATAGAACCTGACATTTAGTTGATTTGCCACCAGGTTGCAAGTCAATAGGATGTAAATGGATATTTAAGAAGAAATTGAAACCCGATGGTAATGTTGACAAGTTCAAGGCTCGTCTCGTAGCCAAAGGGTATAGACAGCGAGAAAATGTTGACTTCTTTGACACATATTCTCCTGTAACCAGGATTACATCTATTCGAGTGTTAATTTCTCTTGCTGCAATACATAATCTAGTCTTGCAACAAATGGACGTTAAGACTGCATTTCTTAATGGCGATTTGGAAGAAGAAATTTACATGGACCAACCTGAAGGTTTTGTAATTCCAGGACAAGAACACAAAGTTTGCAAACTAGATAAATCACTTTACGGTTTGAAATAAGCTCCAAAACAATGGCATGAAAAATTTGATAACCTTTTCATCGCACATTACTTTAAAGTAAACGAAAGTGACAAATGCATTTACTATAAAGATGAAAATGGCATTTGCACTATTATATGTCTATATGTGGATGACTTACTTATCTTTGGTTCTAATATCCATGCCGTGAATAAAGTGAAAGCTTTATTGTGTGCAAACTTTGATATGAAAGACCTTGGAGAAGCGAGTGTAATCCTTGGTATCAAGATTACTAGGTCTGAAAAGGAAATTTCTTTGGATCAATCACACCATATCGAGAATATCTTAAATAAATATAATTACTCTGACTGTAAACCTGCATGTACTCCTTATGATTCTAGTGTAAAATTGTTCAAGAACACCGGTGACGGTGTTAGACAATCTGAGTATGCGAGCATAATTGGTAGTCTTAGATATGCTACCGATTGCACTAGACCCGACATAGCGTATGCCGTTGGATTACTATGTAGATTTACCAGTAGACCTAGTATAGAGCATTGGAAATCAAAGAAACGGATCATTTTGGCACAGTCCACGATGGAGTCAGAGATTATAGCACTAGCCACGGCTAGTGAAGAAGCAGGTTGGCTGAGAAACCTGCTAGCAGAGATCCCTTCATGGGAAAGACCGATTCCAGCTGTCTTGATCCATTGCGATAGTACCGCGGCTATTGCAAAAATACAGAACCGTTATTTTAACGGCAAGAAACGACAAATACGTCGTAAACACAACACAGTTAGAGAGTTTCTATCTACTGGTGCTGTGAGAGTGGATCATGTACGAACTGATGAGAACTTGGCTGATCCTTTGACGAAAGGATTAGCTAGAGAGAAAGTTTTCAAAACCTCGAAAGGAATGGGACTAATGCCCTTAGATTGTTGAGTTATTCACGATGGTAACCCAACCTATAGACTGGAGATCCAAAGAAATATGTTCAATGGATAATAACAAGTCGTGAATGATATGATGTGAATCATGCTGACAAAATAACAATCTCATTCCTAGATTACAGCATGAATTCTTGAAGCGATAGTAGGATGAGTTAAAAAACTCTTAATGAGGTCTATACTCTATGTGGAGTGGAGTACCTAGCTACAGGAGTACTCTTGATAGACGCACCTAAGTGATTGTGGAAGTTTGGCCGCTTTCTATGAAATTTGTGGGCAAAATTCCTAGAGCCTTCACTACACTGGGATATACGTGCATGGCCGTAACGCACGGGCTTTTTAGACTTCACCCTGGTAAGGTTGTGCGTGTAATGTCTGTTAGAGATAGAGTTCAAAACTACGAGTTACTCTAGTATAATCTAAAGCATGAACACTACGCAAGAGTTCAAGTCGAAAGACACTTTTGCTTATGCACAATCTTATATTTTAAAAGATTGCTCGATGAAAATTGTTTTTAAAAATCCAAGTGGGGGATTGTTGCAAATTTGGTTTTTCAAAAATAAAATCAAATAGGTGATTACCTGGTTTTGAACCCTGGACCTCTCTCCTATTTTGATCTATAGATCACTCTCTAAAATTTAGTCTCATATCTATTATACAACTCTTTGTAGTAGAGTCTATAAGGAGATAGTTAGGACTTGGGCTTGGACCCCTTGGGGGTACCACTCTTTTATAAGGAGGGGAGAGATAGACTCTCGCGCCCGCCGCCGTCCATCCGGTCGGTCGGGTCGGGTCATTTAGAGAGCAAACTATTTTTTTGCTGAAAATTTATTTAAACGAAAAATAAACTTTTGAACTTCTGAAGAAAACTGAATCTAGACAGGATGTATCTGGACAGTCTCTCTTAAACACGTTTGGCATAAGTCGCGGCGGGATTTCTTCTCCACGCGATTGATGCCAATGAATAGAGTCTATATTTCGTTTTTGAATGTACGATTTTCACTCTATAAATACTATTTCGATATTGAGTTTTGAAACAGAAAAGAAATAAGAGAAACAGAGAGTTCATTCGAAAAAACAGAGAGTATACAGTTCTTCGAAATCAGAAAAGCTTTTGCAAAAACAGTCTTCGTGTTTACAAGTAGTTTTCGTTTGCCAAGTTTCTGCTTCTTGCTGATTTATTTCAATGGTATTGGTGATTCCGAGCAAATACGGAGATTAAGGGTGAATTATATACCGTTCAACTATTGTGCAATTTTTGAACGAGACAGAGAAGATTCTGGGCTGTTTTATCCTGGGGACGGCGGGACTACGTTACTGCTTGCACAATTTTGGGCAGAGCCGCGAAACGTCTTAAAGAGAGCGACCTAGTCCACGACTCAACCCAAGCAAAATTGGTACCATCGTTCCTACCTTTTTTAATTCGAATTTACAGCATATTTTCCAACAATCTGCACAAGAATTAGATGATATTTTAGGATGTGATCTATGAGAAAAGTGACTCGCAGCAAAAAAAGTTCCAAAGAACTGCTGGGCACAAAAAAGAAAATGAGTCAACTGATATTGAAGGTAAAAAAAAAGTGCCTTTGATGGAGCCCTTCCCCAGACTGAGCACTTCCCATTTGTTCTGCGGAAATTATTGTATGGTAAAGTACCATCACCAGCTCGGCAACTCCAAACTTAACGTAAACCTAACTCAATAACACAAAGTGTCAGGTTAACACATAAAAAGTTTGGATCTGATATCATGTTTGTTGACATAATTTAGTTGCAGATTTTTGCCAAAGAAAAGAAGGAATAGTTCACTGGCTACTATGCACAAAATCATAGATTATTGTTGTATGTTTCATCCTAGTTTCATACCTGAGTACCAAGATTAACAGGATGGTTGACTAGATACATTCCAGGCAAAGTGTAGACAGATGGAACCCATACCAAACATCCCCAACAAATATAAAAGCCAGCTGTTGAAAACAAGACGAGCATCAATGAAATGAACAACCAAATAAAGTCCAAAGATAATAGGCTGACACCACAAAATTCACCCAAAATAACTCATTACAATATCAAAAGACGCAAAGATGTAGCTTAGACACGTGATCCAGTTTTGGCTAATTCAAGATGATCATCGAATGGATGTTGGATATCCTAGTTTGTAGGCTAATGCAGCCATACACCTTTTTAAAATTATATAACTACTCGGATTTACCTAATTTTGTGCCATGATCATATAAATCTCACTCGATCAATATTATCGAGCAGACTATATTGGTAGCCATGGATATCCCAAGCTAGAAAAGGGTTGTAAAATTTGCTTCAATCTCATCTATATACCATGATCATAGGCATAAATGTGAACTTTAACAGTATAGTAATTTACAGACCTCTATCATGTGTGATATCCATAGTGCTCCAGTATCCAGCTTCCCACCAAAAGAACTTTGATATGTACACCAACCTCAATGCAGTATTTACAAGCATAGAATCAGCTACAAGCCCATTCTCCTCGTACTGAAACCTGCATTAAGTCAGTACAATATTGCATGGATCCGGAGCAAAGTTCATCTAAGCAGTAACAAAGATATTACGAGTTAAAACAAGACTGTAAGTATATTAAATGCCACAAAAAATCTTGACAGCAAATTTCTCATTTAATTGAATTGGTGTTTGTATAAAAATTGCATGTTTCAGTTAAAAAAAATATTACAATGAAACTACTAAGTCGTCCTGTCATCAAGGTAAAAAAGAACTGACTTGTTTGATGCAATAAGTCACAGCGAGAACTGTCCAAGACATCATACCAAATCTGCAATTTGTAAAGACCTTAATATCAAAGTTTTTACCAATTTGAGGATACAACTCCATTCCCTGCAGGCATGCAAATACATCAAATAAAACACATTGTCAAACAAAAAGGATAACTACATATCGCGTCTAAAGTTCATCTCATGATAGCCATAAAAAAAAGAACTACATATTGCGTCTAAAGTTTAGTACATTAATGAAGGCCTTGACACCATAACACATCAAGATTGACGAAAAGGAATTTTTTTATCTGCAAAAGTAATTGATTATGCTTCTCTTTCTCACACCAAAGATAAAATATGAGCAATTTTCAAGTGAAAACAAGAGTAGAAAGATACGCAGAGCGTGTTAACAACAATGGAAGTCTGAAAGGTTAATGAAAGCAAAGACTTGGCCTTTTCTTGCAAAAAAAATTGCTCATATAATTTCCTTGTAATTGTAAAAATTTTGCCAGAGTATAAGTTAAATTTTTTGCATATATTCATGATATATTAGAGAAAGTATCGAGAGTAAAGTCCAGTCCAATTGTCCATTGGGCCAGACCGGATAACGAGACTGCTCTGATACGATGTTAAAATCTACCTACCTAGAAACTTAGCTGCAAGAAATCACAAGCTATCATAAATCAAGCGATCTAAATAAATCAAATTAATTGTGTGAATCTCTCTCTCTCTTTCTGTTTTTTTTTTCCTTTCAATTATTTCAAATATAATGTAAAGTCCATGGTCTGATTTTGGGGCCAAGTATGAGTCTTGACGCCCGTAGCAATGTCCATGTGACACTGCTCAGAAGTCGGAACCATACTCAAGTGGCAACATCTTGGCTCGTATGTTTCTACAAATGCTACATAAAGCTTGTTGCAATAAGTTTTAGCAATTTAATAGCTAACACAAAGGAAAAAGAGTTCAGAAAAAATAGCTCTGAAAGATCAGCAAGTTGAAAACTATAGATACATGTCTACCCTTTGGTTTTGTCTTAACCAGTACTTGACATTAATATGTGCATATTTTGATCAAACCAAACTTTTATAGACAAAACATAGCTAGCACAGAGCAAAAACTCACCCAGTAGAAATCGATTATTACATTCCCTGATGACCCAGAATCAGTAGAAGATGGTGCAAAATGTCCCTTTTCATAATTAAACATATGTTAAGTCAAAAATGGCATAACCTCAAGTGCACCAAATCCACAAAATGCCCAAGTGCACCAAATCCACCATAACCCCTGCAAACTTTACCAACAACAAATTGATCAGAACCCCAGGCCCCAAGAATAACTAAAAAAATAAAAACTTTTAAGGAATGTAGCACTAATCTGTACAGACCAAGTGAAGACATGAGCAGATGTGAGAGCAAGAGAGTGAATCCCACCAAGAGTAATGCTTGCAACAGAAACAAAATGGGGAGGTTAGGGTTGGAAAGAAAACGGTTTTCATGGCCGAAACCAAGTCTCCGACCATCCCCTTCACCTCAAATTCACAATTTCCCATCAACAAGCAGTGAAGAGTGAAAGAGACCAGAAGAGATGTCAGTCTCAAAGATGGGGGGAGGAGGCCGGTGAAGATGGGGTGTCTTGTTCGGGTTTCCGGAGGAGAGTTGGGGGATTTTTGACGTTAGACAAAAATAACGATTATTATACAGGCTAGTTTCAACAGGTAATTCACAGAAAAATACACAAGAGGATCGCCTAAAAACACAGAGAAGTACCTTTAGTTCAATTCAAGATTATGCAAATCAAAAGTATCCCCCAAAAGTCAGCCCACAAGCCGGGCTTTATAGTTAAAATTCACCATTATCAAAATTTTACCAAAAATAGCAAAATTCCAATAATCATGCCAAAATGAAATACGTAATAAAAGAAGTAATTAGCCAAAAATCTGCCCCAAATCGGATTCAAAATCACTTCCTAAACGATAAATGAAATATTACCATAAAAGGAAAAAAATACTAAAAGGGAAAACAGTGGATTTTGACATCGAAAAAGATGTGCACCAATCGAAGCTCAGTGGTCACGACATGCGCGCCGAAAAGAGCTTTCCGAATTGGGGTCATATGAGCGGTTCTGATACCCGTAGCCAAAGTTATGGCCAAAATACCGAAACCTACCCAAAACTGCCGCAATTAGGAAAAACAATCACGACTACCTACCATCGTTGTGCTGATCTGCCAACTTAAGGTATCTTAGTGCCAACAACATGCCATCTGACAACTCAGAGTCATCTGACTCGGATCCTCCTGCATCAATTTTGGTTTTGATGTTGCGAGGAGGAGACTGGTGTTGCGAGGCGAAAGGGATGGCGGACCATAGTGGGTGGACTGGAACAAACCCTAACTTTGCAAATCAGGAGAGAAGAAGAGATGTGAGCAAAAGATGAGGAAGGAAGTACTGGAGGATTAACTTATTTACCTCTTTTACGGTGTTTTTTTAAAACCATATTTATATCCATTCGCGGGAAGTGTTTGCGGTCTTATTTTTTGTTCTTTAGCGGCACTTCCTAACAAAAACAGTGTTATGGCGTACGGTTTTAATGGTGTTTTTTTATAGTGTCATTATGTTGTTTAATTAAGCAGCATTTTGGTGTAAACACCGGTAATGTTATGAAGCGGTGATGCTTTTGTAAAGACGTCGCCTTGAAAGTGTCGTTTTAAAATGTGTTTTTTGTTGTGATCTAGTCATAAAAAAAAATTTGCAATCCCAATTTCGGGCCAGTCTGAATAGTAACAAATCTCCACATTATAATAAGTTAAGAATTTTTTTAGGTACCAGTCGAATGAAAATTGCCTCCACATAGTGATAATTGTCAATATGACTAAAAACATTTATGCAATGTCACAATAAAAATTTTAAATAAAATAAAAAATACTTCTTTAAAGTTGTCAAGAACAATGTTTTAAAGAAGCATTAAAGAGAGCAATGCGAAATGGTAAACTATCAAGATATGACTCTTTTTATCGTACCTATTTTACCATACATGTACTAACTATTTGAGACTAGGTGTCTTTCTTTTTTGGATCCGGCCGGGGGGACTCCTGCGCAGGAAGCACAGGAAGAGGTCCTGTGCACCTCTTTGAGCCGTCAGATCTGATCCGACGACTCAGATCGATGGATTTCAATTTTCAGATCTGATCCGACGACTCAGATCGATGGATTTCAAAAAAAAATTGAAATCCATTGATCTGAGTCGTCGGATCAGATCTGACGGCTCAAAGAGGTGCACAGCCCCCCCCCCCCCCCCCCCCTTTTCCTCATGTCTATCTTGGAAATTGGCCTACTCTACTATTTACTTTATATCCATGCAACATTAATTAAGGATAACAAAGTGAAAAAATAATTTTGTAACTATACCTCCACTAAGTAATTTTGCCAATGGTAGCCTGGTTGAATGGTTAAGACTGTGGTGGTTTAGCCCCCACGTCTTGGGTTCTATACCCACCGGCGGCACGCTTGCCTTTCAAAAAAAAAAAAAAAAAAAAAAAATCCATTGTTTGTCCCTTTTCATTGAAAGACATAGATATTACTCATATTAGTTGTAAAATCCAAAGAAATAGGCGTTCATCCAATATTTAAATGTGAATATAAATGTCATATGATGTTCATGAAGTATCTGAGATTCGTATCATGTCTCACGCATTAAGCATTATGCAGAATGAAGTACTTGGGTACTAGACGATATTTTGTTGAAGGAAAAAATATAAATTTATAAAAGAAATGAAACCTTTGAAAGATGTGTCATCTAAGCATGGATTGTTCAAGGATCCAATACATGTCCGACAATTTCTTTTGTGTGCGTGCGTGCACTCACACATCTAAGCTCGTTCACTTTTGGTTCCTTAGTTCATTCTAAAAAAAATCCTACTAAAACTGTTATGCAATGTAAAATCTATGTAACAATGACATGATATTTGATTCGGATACGAGGTGCCAAACACCTAGGCCAAAAAAACAATATGAGATACGTTGGAGATACACTTATACTTAGTATTATTTACTTTTTCAGCAGAAACATTGCTACTCATTTATTACTGACTTGCTACAATATATTTGTAATATTAGTAAAAAATTGATGATCTAAACATAGGCTGTCCGAGCATCCATGAATGTCGACACAATACATTTTTTTTTTGGAAGAAATAGTGTCTCTATTACATAGGGTAAAACATTGAAGAATAACACTGTAGAGAATTTCAGATAGATG